>LR738709.1:253614366-253892817 GCA_902687465.1 Secale cereale | reverse complement strand
GGGGGGGGGGGGGCGCCCACAGGGCGCCTGGAGCCCCTGTGCCCCCCCAGGCTGCCCTTCGGACGCAGTGTTGTTTCCGGATCGCTGATTTTTTATATAATTTTTCTGGATTTTTCTGGGCAGTACTCGAAACGTGAAAACCTGAAATACAAAAACAGCCGAAAACAGAAACTGGCACTGGGGTGCACTGGATTAGTAAGTTAGTCCAAATATGATCAAAAGTGTATGGAAGTGTATGAATATCATAGCAATATCACCCAAAAGTGGCATGGAGCAAGCAGAAATTATAGATACGTTTTGGACGTATCAACATCCCCAAGCTTAATTCCTGCTCGTCCTCGAGTAGGTAAATGATAACAAGAATAATTTCTGTGGTGACATGCTATTAACCATATAGGACTTTCTCATAGTCATATGACAAAAGCTTACTGAGACAATGATTCTATAGTAATTAAGTTGTCTCAAGAGAAAATCACAAATGACTGAAAGTTTTACAATATGAAACTGAAACATCAAAAAGATTTGCAATGAACATGATGTGCAAATATGATAAAGTGATATCTAGCTTGCCCCCTTTAGTGATGCAAAACATAAATGCAAGGGCACCTTCAAGGTTTAAGTGATGACTAGATACAATCATTTCAGAATAAACGATATCACGATCATGCAAAAGATAATGCTACTTTGGGACAATGCACATTACACTCAGAATGACAATCATGCTCTCAGTAGTTGGTGCTTCAACATAAAGGTAAGAGAAAGGTTAAGTGCTAGAGCTTTTTTATTTTGAAAACATGGAAGCAATTGTGTCAACGGTAGTAGTACTGCATATGTGTCATGTATAAAACATCTTATAAGTTGCAAGCCTCATGCATCGAATACCAATAGTGCTCGCTCCTTGTCCTAATTAGCTCGGATCCCCATGGGTTATCATTGCATTGCATATGTTTTAACCAAGTGTCACAAAGGGGTACCTCTATGCCACCTGTACAAAGGTCCAAGGAGATAGATAGCATTTGATTTCTCGTTTTTGATAAATCTCAACTTGAGGACATCCATACCGAGACAACATAGAAAATAGATGATGGACTCCTCTTTAATGCATAAGCATATTCTCATGAGAGATTGAGGATTAAGGTCCAAGCTAAAACTTCCACCATGATGCATGGCTTTGGTTGGCGGCCCAATGCTCTTCTCTAACAATATGCATATTAATTCAACCCACGGTAAATCACCCTTACTTCAGACAAGACGAACATGCATAGCAACTCACATGATATTCAACAAAAGTGTGATAGTTGATGGCGTCCCCAGAAACATGGTTACCGCTCAGCAAGCAACTCATAAGAAATAAGATACATAGGCAACATATTCTTTACCACAATAGTTTTTAGGCTACTTTCCCATGAGCTATGTATTGCATGGTTAGTTTTCTTAGTGCAGGTGGAGGTTAGCAAAAGACTGGGAGCGACCAACTAAGAGAGCAATGACGGTCATAATCATGCAGAGCGACAAAGCAATATTGAATCAGGCATGGTAGTTATATCGCTACTTAGAAACAAAAGATCATCAAGACTTGACAGACTTTCTTTACAGTCTTGAATATGCGTGAGCATACGCCAAGTCAATCAAAATAAATTCTCAAAAGAAGATATTATAAACCATACCACATCATGGGCAAACAAACCAAGTTGGTACTCCAATAACACATTGGGAACCCCCCAGCTATTTGAGATTAACCATAAGAAAACCTGAACTACTAAGCACCATCATGAAAGTAGCGTCTTTATCATAGACACATTAAGCCATGCAACGGAAGCAAACTCTCTTAATAAGGTGAGCATGGTAATTAAAGAGAGTTCAAGCAACCAACTAAATAAAAGCTCTTGAAAAGATAAGCATGAATACTAAGAGCAGAGTATGATAGTAGCTATTAAAAGATAAAGAACACACACAGCATAGATAGACATGAAAATTCTATGTAATGTTCTAGGTAGTGGTGGAGCGTGTTTCTCTCCCACATAAAGGAATGCTGGGTTCCGACTCGTTATGAAAAACTAAAAAAAAAACTAAAAGCAAGACGCTCCAAGCATAGCACATAACATATGAAGTGATAAAAATATAGCGGAACGAAAGACGAACTGATAATGTTGATGGAGAAGGGGATGCACGGGGGGCATCCCCAAGCTTAGACGCTTGAGTATCCTTGAATATTTCTTGGGGATGCACGGGGGCATCCCCAAGCTTGAGCGCTTGACACTCCTGAATCTTTTTTATCATCTTCCCTCGCACACTTGAAAACTCCCTTCATACACAACTCAACATAATCTGATTAGCGAGGTTAGTACCCTTAATAAAATAATTATACCTTGCTGGAAATAAGGATATTCTTGAAGTTCTACTGTTTCTCAAGATTGCCAAAAGGTTTGTGCAAAGAAAAAGCAAGTTCTCAATTTGCAAAGTGAAGGTAAGGCAAAACAGGACAGAATCTGTGAAAAACAGAACAGCAGGCAGTAATTGACCTGTTCGGGATACTTCTGCAACTCAAATCAAAAAACTCAGAACTGACGCACGAAAGACAATTATGTAGAGAACGCTGTCGAAACAATTCAGACCAAAAAGATGATCTGGTGATTTTATACGAATTTTTCTATCCAAGGACAGAATCTGTTTCTGGACAGCACCTCACAACTTTTGAACTTTCTAGAAATCAGAGGCAATACTTGGCACAAATATGAAAAGCAAAGATACAATGATGATGCTACAGCAGTAAACAACATCAAGACACAACAAAAACAAAAAAAATTATTCATGTGGGCTGCCTCCCAAAAGCGCTTTCTTTTATGCCTTTAAGCTAGGCATAATGCATAGAGGAATCAATAATCATTATAGTAATCGGAGTTATAAATTGGTTCAAATGATTCCTCAACAAGTTCATTCTTGTTCCTTCTAGGAAAGGGGTACACACCTTTTGCCTTCCCGCGTAAGAGGATTTGTCCCTTACCTATATCGATGAAGCCTTTAACTGCTCGGAGGAAATCCCTCCCAAGCACTATGTTTCCTTGGTTTGGCTCCACGATGAAGAAATCAATCATTGCAATCCCTTTAAGGAATTTAACCGGTTCGTCTTTTATTTTTCCCTGGATTTCAGAAATATCTCTATTAGTGTGTTCATGTTAAGATGGTAGTATATCCATATTAAATTTTAAAGAATCATGAACAGTTTTTGGCATAGTAGAAACCATAGATCCAATATCACAATAAGCAAGGAAGTCTTGATTAAAGATGCTAATCCTAACAAAAGGCTCCCAGTCATTATCTATTTCCAAAATATCTCTCTTATTGGGTTTGGGTTTATCTACCTTTATTAAGTCTAGAGCATCCATTCTCTTTTCAATAGTAGCAAGTTTATCTATGATAGTATCAAAGTTATGATCATAAACAAAGTAACTAGATAGACCATGTATAATTTCAAGAGCTCTAGCTTCATCACATTCTAAGAAATCTCCCTCAGCTATAATGTCAAGGGAGTGTTTACACCATTTAAAAAGACCAAGGTAAAAATTCCTAAGCACAATTTTTATAGGTATCCAAGGCATAATTCTTCTATGTGCATCAGAAATTCTGTCCCATGCCTTCTTCATATTCTCTCCATCCCTTTGATGGAAATATAGAACTTCTGATTCCCTCAAAGCACCAAATCCTAACATTTTTGGCTAAACAGAAAGGACTACTAAAAAAAGACAATTTTTTTTTGTGATTTTTGATAAAAAGGTACTAGAGCAAAAATGAAAGGTAAACTAACAAGACTAAAAAGCAAAGGTAAAAGATAGCATGCAACTCCCCTATCCTGAAGAGTGGAGTCCCCGGCAACGGCGACAGAAAATACTCCTTGATGGGCCTCGAACCCCTCGTTGGTTACCCCAAGTGGAAGGTGTAAGATGCAGTAAGTAGAAGTGTTTTCCCCTAGCAAAGATGCCAAGGATCGAATCCCCAGAGACTCCTAGGTTCAACAAGTAGGTGTCAATTGCTAACGGCGCAATTAGCAATCAACGTGGACCTGCACACAAATACAAATAACTTTGCTCCCAACGAGTACAGAGAGGTTGTCAATCTCTCCGGCCTTGTAGTTCACAAAGGGTTAAAAGCAATATGATAGTAGTGATAGATAGTGTTTTGCAACAGCAAGTAAATAGCGAAAAGTAAATAGTGGATGTGATCAATGATGGTAATATGGACCGGAGTCTCATGATGTTCACTAGTGATGTCTCTCTCCCAAAAGACGATAAAACAGCTATGTGAGGTAAACAAATTACAGCTGGGCAATTGACAGGACCACGGACGCAAACCAATGCTGATTACATTGCAAGAAAGGTTGAGGTTCAAAGCATGGGCGGTACGCCAAAGTAAGTAGACCGAAATCCATCAATATCTACTACTAATCATCCACCTTGAGATATCTATCCAGAACATCTCGCTGGTATTAAGTTGCGAGTCCCACCCATAGTGTAAACTCAATGCAACAGACAACTGCATTAAAAGAACTTTGCGTAAAGTAAACAATCCTTGCACCCGCGGGCACAAGCACCGTTGTTTTCCCCCTTGTGGCAACAGCACATCCCCTAGACTCATGTTTCTGTCACTCAAGCTAGTCATCGAGGGGCATGAACCCACAATCAAGCATAATGTTCCCTTTTGGAGTCACTACTTACTACTCGGCCAAAGCAATAAATAACAACAGAGAACATGCAAGAATTACTTATGAACTAAAATATAAAAGAGGTGAATCAAATATATTACTCAAGATCAATCTAAACATAATCTCATAATCCATCGGATCCCAGCAAACTCAACATAGCAACAGCATAAGGATTACATAGGTGCCTCGATCATGTAGGGCAGCTCAAGAGGACTAATTAGTGAAGCACAAGAACGGGAGGAGAACATCACATAGCTACTGGTCATGGACTCATGGTCCAAGGGAGACTACTCACGAGTCATCCGGGAGGCGTCCATGGTGGTGGAGAAGCTCCCGGTGGTGATCCTCCCCTCCGGCAGGGTGCCGGGAAGAGTTCTCCTGGTGCTCCCGATCTTTGAAGCGGCGGCGGCGGCGGAACACAGATGGGATCGCGAAAAGAAGTCCTTTTCTGAGGGTTACGGAGGACCCTTTAAATATATGCCAAAGTAGGGCACTGGGGGAGCCTCGGGGGGCCCAGGCGCCCCCCCCGGCGCGGCCCAGGGGGGGGGGCACTGGCCCCCCCAGGCTACCCTTCGAACGCAGTGTTGTTTCCGGATCGCTGATTTTTTATATAATTTTTCTGGATTTTTCTGGGCAGTTCTCGAAACGTGAAAACCTGAAATACAAAAACAGCCGAAAATAGAAACTGGCACTGGGGTGCACTGGATTAGTAAGTTAGTCCAAATATGATCAAAAGTGTATGGAAGTGTATGAATATCATAGCAATATCACCCAAAAGTGGCGTGGAGCAAGCAGAAATTATAGATACGTTTCGGACGTATCAGGTGGATCCGTGGAACGTGGCGAGGTAGGCGGACTGTGCGGTGTAGGCGCCTTTGGAGCTCCACTTCCATAGTAGGTGATCTGACTCGGTGGAGAGCGTTGTGTGCTCAATCATGTGCCAGAGTTGCAGGTACTCGCCGATCTCTTGAATCCCAATGGTGTCCTGTATGTCGCGCGCCCAGCTGTTGGCCTGTAGGCCATCCGCCACCGTTCGCAGCTTGCGGCGTCTCTTGGGGATGCAGGAGTATAACGCCAGCGCGATTTCGCTGACGGAGCGTCCGTCGATCCAGCGGTCTTCCCAGAACAAGGTGTGCTGGCCGTTGCCAATCTGCATGATGGTCGAGGCGAAGAAGAAGGCGCGTTCCTCGGTGGAGAACTGCAAGTCTAGACCACTCCAGGCCCTGGTGCTGTCGGTGCGGCTTAGCCACAGCCACCGTGTGCGGAGGGCGAGGCCTGTGCGCTCGAGGTCGTGGACGCCAAGTCCTCCAAGCGAGATTGGTCGTGCGACGCGCCGCCAGTTGACATGGCAGTTGCCTCCATTGGCTTCGGCTCCTCCGGCCCAGAGGAATCCCCTCTGTATCTTCTCCAGCGCCTTGATGATCCGCTTTGGTGGTGCGAGCGCCAGCAACTGATGGATGGGGATGGCGCTGAGCACGGCCTTAACAAAGGCTAGGCGTCCAGCCATGTTCATGAGGCGCGCTTTCCAGGAAGGCAGCATGCCAGCATTTTTGTCGACCACGGGCTGGAGTAGGGCGGCGGATGGGCGCTTGATCGTGAGCGGGATGCCAAGGTATGTGATAGGCAGGTCCACAATGGGGCAGCCAAGTGCGTCGATGGTTGGTGCCGCGTCGTCGGCGTCGCAGCAGATGAGTGTCGCAGAGCTCTTCAGGAAGTTCACCTAGAGGCCCGACGCGCGTCCGAACAGCTGCAGGATTCCTTTCACAGCCAAGGTGTCGCCCTGAGTGGGGTGGCAAAATAGGACCACATCGTCCGCATAAAGCGAGACGGCCGGGATCGGGCGTCGCAGATGAAGGTGCTGCAAGATGCCCGTTTCGGTGGCTTGGCGGAGGAGACGGCTGAGCGTGTCGACCGCGAGGACGAATAGCTGGGGCGAGAGGGGATCACCTTGTCGAAACCCACAGCGATGCCAAATGGTCGGACCTGGCTTGCCGTTCAGGAGCACCCTGGTGCTGGCCGACGAAAGCAGGATGGCCAGCCAATCCAGGAAGCAGCCGCCGAATCTGTATTGGCGCAGTACCTCGAAGAGGAACGGCCAGCTGATCGAGTCGAAGGCTCGTGCCAAGTCAAGTTTTAACAGCAATCGGGGGGCCTTGAGCTGATGGAGGAGGCGCGCGGACTGCCGGACGAGGACGAAGTTGTCATGCAACGTGCGCCCAGGGATGAACGCATTCTGGTTCGCGCTGACTAGGGCATTGAGCTTGGGCGCGAGATGCAGCGAAAGGACCTTCGCGAAGATCTTGGCGACGAGTTGTATGAGGCTTATCGCCCTGTAGTCTCCGAGATAGCGAGCGTCCGCGCACTTGGGCAACAGCGTGAGGAGCGCCTGGTTAAGGCAGCTGAAACCTCGACCTCGGAGCGCGTAGAGCTGCTAGAACACATCAATGAGGTCCTGCCTGACGATGGGCCAACATGCGTGCAAGAAGTCCGCGGTGAAACCATCGGGGCTGGGTGCTTTGCGTGCGGGAAGGCGCTTGATGGCCTGCCAGATCTCCTCGGCATCAAAAGGTGCATCGAGGTCGTCGAGGTTGGCAGGCGTGATGAGGGTGGAGAGGTCCAGAGTACACTCCCGGGGCGTGGCGGTGCCAAGCAGAGTGTCGAAGTGCGCGTAAGCTGCCGCGGCCATATCTCCCTGGTCCGTGATGATTTCCTCATCAACCATCAGGCTGTGCACCGTGTTCTTCTGCCGCCTGTAGGAGCACAGCCGGTGGTAGAAGGATGTGTTGGCGTTGCCGTCTTTGAGGGTCGCAAGGCGGGCACGTTGGCGGGCGATGGATCGCTCCAGGGAAGCAAGGCCAAGGTAGGTGGCCTTGATTTGGCGACGCAGCCAGTATTCGTGCGGGGAGAGAGCTCTACTCTCCAAGGCAGTATCAAACCTGAGGAGGAGCTCGCGGGAAATCGCCAGCCTAAGGCGCACATTGCCCACGGTCCGCGAACTCCAACTAGTGAGCTGGCGTGCTGTGGCCTGCATGCGCAACACGAATCGTCAGAATGGGTCCGTCACGTGGACGGAGTGCCATGCAGCCGTGACGACGTCGTGGAATCCGTCGAGGCGAATCCAGAAATCCTCGAAGTGGAAGCGTCGGTGAGGATGCACAATCGGAGCGCAATCCAGGAGCAGGGGGTGTGGTCGGAGACGACGGATGCGAGGCAGCGTAGGAAGCACGCGCTATGAAGCTCCTCCCAGTCATGGTGCAAAACAGCCTGTCGAGGCGGACCAGGGTCGGGGGCGACTGCTCGTTCGACCAAGTGTAGCGTCTCCCACTGAGGTACACTTCTTTGAGCGCTAGGTCTTTGAGCATGCGTCGAAAGCGACCCATCATGCGGCGGTTGACGTTCCCGTTGTTTTTGTCCTCATCACGATATATGAGGTTGAAGTCCCCGCACAACATCCAGGGTCCGGGGCACTCGTCGCGAATGTCGCGGAGGTCTTGCATGAAGGCGATCTTGTCGTCGTCAAGTTGGGGCCCGTAGACAACGGTGAGCCACCATGGAGTGCCGAAGCCAAACGCGGTGGAGACCTTAGCAGACAAGGCATTGGTAGTGAAAAGAGGATCGGTGATTGCCACCTCTCTACTCTTCCACGCCAACAGGATGCCGCCACGGGTCCCGTCCGCGGGCAAGTACATATAGTCATCAAAATCCGAGCCAAGAGTCTCGAGGACAGTCGACGAGAAAACTAACTGCATCTTAGTTTCTTGGAAGCAGGCGATCTATGCGTTGGTGGTTACAACAAGCGACCTAATGGCGGTGCGGCGAGCGCGCGCGTTGAGGCCGCGCACATTCCAAACCACGACCTTGGGGGCGTGATCCATGATACAGAGATCGACGAGCAGGCGCACCGGCTTGGCTAGTCCCCGATAGGGGATCCAGCGACCACCGTGGTGATCGGCGCAACGGCGGGGTCAGAGGGAAGCTCGCGACCTATCAGCGCGGCCATGGCCGAGAGGACAGACCTAGGGAGGGGCGCCGCAAAGAGCCCCTCGTAAGTCTTCATCTTCGTAGCCGTGATCTTCTGGTCCAGCCCAACGATCCCGAGAGTGCGCAGGATGTAGATTTGCGCACGTCTTTCGGCGGTGGGTGGGGCGGCCGCCTTGCATGTCGATGTCGAGGCAGATCTTCCACGTCGCGGGGCAAAGTTGGGCGGGCATCGGCGCTGACGTTTCCCAGGGGTTGGGAGTGCGGCATCGAGCTGCTTGGTGGCAGCAGCGAGGAAGTCGCCTAGGGTGCAGGTTGTCGTTGTTGTTGCGCGCGGACGAGTACGATGCAGGGTCACCGGGGGCGATGCGAAGCGCGTTGGAGTTCTTTCCACCGCAGGGCATGTAGCTTGGGCCGGGTGGGGGCATGCAATCTGGGCTGGGTGGGTAGGTGGGCCGCCTATGGGAGGGGGCGGTGTTGGCGCATTGTCCAGCGCGGCCTGTCCCTCATGCGAAGCCGCAGGGCAGGAATCCATGCGTGGCGCGTGTGGCGCGGTCGCGGAAGACTCCAGAAACCGTCCCGCTTGGCCGCTTGGTGGGGCCTGCTCCATGGTTTGAACATGTGAGCCAACAGGCGCTAGGGGAGAAGGGTCCAAGGACCGGTCGTCGTGGGACGGCATCTCTGCGGTCGCTGACGAGGGCGAAACACCACTTTGCCCCGACAAAGGATCGTCCTGGGGGGGTGGGATGGGCGAAACGGGCCCCTCAATGTCTAGAGACAGGTGGCCTTTGGGGTCATCCTGGCCCGTGTGGCTGTCAGGATTGGCCTGGGCCGAAGCAGCCTTTGCATGGCACCGGTCCAGCTCGGGAGGCGACAGCTGCGTTGCATGGTTCTCAGCCAATGGGATTAGGCCGTCCGACGCCATCGGGCCCAGCAGCGCAGGGGCAACGGACGGGCCAGCGGGCAGAGGTGCAGCTTTAGCGATCCGTGCGGCGTCAGAAGCGCGCTTTTTCTTTCCACCGCGCCTGCCTCTTTTGGAAAGCCGACGAGAGCGCAGCTGCGCGCCTGCTGTGGGCTAGGGCTCCATCGTCCTTTCCTGGGTACGGGCGTGCTGCGGCCTGGGAACGTCCGTACGACAGCGTGAGGCGGGCCATCAGGCGACGACGGCGATCCCATCCGCGCGGCCATGGTGGTCGGAGGCGCGCCAACCGATGGAGTCCACCGCCATGCCATCCGCGCGGCCATCACGGGCGTCTGACGTGCGCCATCTCTTGCGGCTGCGGCGACGGCCTCGGCCGCGACCAGACCCGTCTCGGTGTGTCTCCTCACCGGCCTCCCCACCCGATGCATCGTCACTGGGGCCGCCGCTGTTACCGTCAGCAGTCGAGGCGGCAGGTGCGACGGTGCCATCAGTGACCATGATAGACACGGTGTAGATCAGTGTGCGGATGGTCGGCAGCGAGCCGCGTCTGGCGGCGGGGACGGACTCCACGATCTCCAGGACGGCTGCGCGGCGGATGTTGGCTGGCTCGTGCGTGCGCGCCGTCAGCCGGAAAACGGCGAGGTCGGCGCGCGAGCGTGTGCTTGGGTGCAGCCGCTCGATCCAGCAGCTGGAGCCGATAAGGTGCTCAGCGGTGGAGAGGTGCCAAGCCTGCGCAGGGACGCCATGGAGCTCCACCTGGACCGTGTGCTCGAGGGAGCTCACGTCGGCATGCGCTAGCTTGTTCCAAGGCCGAAGCGACAGAGTGAAGCCGGGGCCGTTGATGAAGTGGTCGCCCGCGAGCCGCGCCATGATCTCGTTGGTGGAGAAGACGATGGGGTAGTCCTCTGGGGCGTGCACGTGGATGGAGAAGTCGCCTAGCTGGAGGCAAAGGGAGGAGTGCAGCACGTCCTCGACCTCCCGCGGGGTGACCGCCGGCCTGGCTCCAGTGATGGAGACCACCATCCCGCGCCGCAGCACGAGCTCGGCCTCCTCCATCTCGACGGAGCGGGACATGACCACGCGCACCGGAGTGGAGGGCAGGGCTGGCCTGCTGGCGGGGGAGACGGCAGTGGGCGGGGCCTGCAGGGGCAATGGCGCACGCGGCGCTGCGGCCGGGAGGGGGGTGGCGCGAGGGGGTGCACGGAGAACGCCGCGGCAGAACTTGTGGCAGTCCCGGGAGCTGTGGCCGGAGTAGAGGCAATGTCGACAGTGGACGTCGTTTGTGCAGTCCCAGACAGGGTGACCGGGGTCAAGGCAGCGGAAGCAGAGGCCGGCGCTTTCCTCCGGGGACGGGCTGCGACGCCGCCGCGGCTGTTGGGCGCGGGGGGCAGCCTCAGTGCGCGCGCGGCGGCGGCGGTTCCTGCGCCGGGGGAGCTGGAAGCCGTCAGCGTCGACCACCGCGCTGCCCTGCACCCGGTGGACCTCGGAGCGAGGGCCCAGGCGAGATGCGGCCGGGGCGCGCTGTGGGGCTGCGTTGTGCTCGCGTGCAACCGCAGGGGGGAGGCGCGGCGCAGCAGGCACCGGGCTTGGCGGAGCGGGGGAGCTCCTAGCGACGTCGCTGTAGGACCGGCAGGACTCGCCCCCGGACTCCATCCAGCGGCTCGCGCTAGTGGGGCTGAGGTCGAGGTCGCCGGCGGAGTCGGACGGGGACGCCATGGGGCGACGGGGAGGGGCTGGGGGGGAGGGGGCTGAGGTAGGAGGGCTCACAAAGAGAAGAATTTCCTTGTGAACTCTTGTCATGAAGTGGATTCTGGATATCATGTCGAGCTTGACGTGCGGCTTGACGATGAGTGTTTGATGTAGGGGTACTTGAACCATCCGTGGAGTCGGTATGTCGACTTGAGCGGCTTCGTCTTTGAGAAGATGTGGAAGAAGAGCGTCGGTTGACTATCAAAGTCCGTAGCTCTTTGAATTGAGTAGACATGTTGGTGTTGATGATGTCGAATTGCTCTTTTGTTCTAGCTTCAAATTGGAGCGCGTCCTCGGCGACTTGACCAATGTACTCTCGCATAGCTTCACTTTCTTGATGGAGAGCTCGTTGGACACCGGAGAGATGTAGTTTGGTGACGTAGTTGTTCACTTCATGTGGATCGTCGAAAGGCGGGTTCGAAGATGTACTTGGACTATCCATCATCACAAGCAAGTATGTGAGTGGGAGAAAGGAGAAGACAATACCAAATGTACCTTAACCAAAGATGAAAATGGATCAATGATCACTCAATAATGTAACCCGGAAATAGCACTATTGGTACCACTTCGTGTCGATTCTCACACCTACACAAGTAAAGCTTTGAGAGGAGCTTGGTTGGGGTGGTGGCACAAATTCAATGCAATCGTCAAAGTGACTCAAAGATGTTGAAAATGGTTCACAATTTGCTCATGCAACAACTAGATCACTAGCAAAGTAGCACAGGAAACACACGCACGGATAGATAAAAGTGGTTGTGCGACCAAGGGTGAGCGAAAATGTGGAATCCACGGAAAATGCTCGTGTTGCACAACACTGGAGAGACGCTAACCGATTGCTTAATAGGCAGATACGCACTTGTGCACAACCTATAAGAGGCAAAACGCAACGACTATCTATCACAAGTATGCTATGAGTGTATGATGTGTCGATGCTTGAGCACAAGATGTTATTGCTATGACATATGATCTCTTTTGATGCAAGGCGTATGATGCTATTATCCTTTTGCTTATAAGCTTTGGTTGGCTCTATTGCTTAAAAGCTTGTGATCTCTTTCTTTGTAAACTTATGCATGCTTCTCGGATCAAGGTAGCTATTGTGTATGCGGATCACTCTTGTGTCACACTGAGATATGATGATATGGTATGCAATATCTATGACTATCACTAATGTGCACAAGTGTCGTGGCCCGGCAATACTCAAATGGCTAGTCTTGATGGGAAAGCTACGCAAAGATGGTTCATAGGGTGACAATGCAATTGCAAGGTAGAATGAACAAAGTGTCGTCGATGTTACCGTCCTTGCCGAAGTTGAGCGGTGGTGTTGTCGAAGTCTTTCCGTTCCGAGGTAGCCTAAACATCCAAGGAGACGGTAAAATCACAACTCATGTATCCAAGGCAAAGGGAGACAAGATGTTCCAAAACGTAGCGGTTAAGCGATGGTGGTTGTGGAAGTGGTGGTGGAATGAAAGGTAGGTGGTAGCGGAAGGTGTAACAAAACTGAACAAATTCAGCTTCGTCAGGGTTTGTCGCACGTCCGGTAGGCGCCGGTCGTCCGGTCGATCGGAAGGGGTCGGACATCCGGTAAATTCGGAAAATCCGGTAATAGTTTCTGTAGCTGGGGTGCCGGTCGTCCTGTGTTTAGCGGACTTCCGGTGTCTCGAGAGGTGCCGGACGTCCGGTAAACCGTCGGTCGTCCGGTAGGTCTGGGGTAGGTCTCGCGGATCCGTGGACAAATTGGTCAAACTTGGCCGAATTCGTGGAAGAAAAATGGTGAAAAGGTGTGGAAAAGCTAGATCCACCCGTGACACAGCAAATCCATGGAACAAAGTCAACAAAATCATGCCGAATCAACAGATCACAAAAAAAAATTGGGGCTATTTTTGTGGGGAATTTTCGAAATTGGGAAGAACACAACAAAAACAAGCTAGAAAACAGGGTGTGGGGCTCCAAATTCGTGATCAACCTATGCTCATGATACCATAATATGATCCTAAACTAGGTGGGGGGACTCCAATTTCGTGAGAAACCATGGCTATGATACCATAATTTGATGTAGGGTGGAACCCTAGTCAGCAGATCTTTCATGAAAGGAGGTTATCCCACGACGAACACGGAGAACACAAGGAGGATACGGAGGAAAACACGAGGGGAAACACTCAAATCAACACAAATACGGTCACACAGGTGCTAGATCCATGATACATATCAAGATACACGATCCATAGTCAACAACGGTGGTACAAAAGAGAGTCTTCTCCCGGAGGAGGTCTTGGGTATCCCTTGGGATCTTCTCCGATGTGGAGGCCTTGAATCCGAGGTGGATCTTCTCCGAAGAGACTGCGGTCTCGTAGGAGAGGAACCACTAATGTCTATGATGAGCTATCCAAAAGCTACCTCGAAAGGATGGAAGTCAACGAGTATATATTACATGGGGTGACGCCGTCGGGGCGGACGTCCGCTGGTTACCGGACGTCCGGTTGTTCCGGAGGGACCGGACGTCCGGTAATCCTCGGATTTCCGCTAATTACGTTTTGTGGTCGGTGTCACAGACGTCCGGTGGCCTCCGGCCGCCCGATCGTCTGGGAGTCGTCGGTTGTCCGGTGGACGCCGGTCGTCCGGTGCCTGGAAGTTGCCGGTCTGCCTTCCTTCTTCTTGTTCCAAGCACTTGACGATCTCGCCGTGTTGACCGCTGTGCAAAGCTGTCCCGTGGCCTTCATCCAAGTACCTGAGTATGCATAGAGTTTCTGATGAGGGTAGAAGCCATGTCTCATGTGAATCGGAACGATGTCTAGAGAGGAGCGAAGTCACCTCGGTCTCGAGAGCTCTTGCACCGGCTCGAGTCATTGGTCCTTTGGGCACTTGGTGAGTCAATGAAGGGTCCATGGGGATGACCTTTGGATGCTCCGCATCACTAACTTTGTTTTCCCCACACATACGGACTCTAAAAATAGGCTAGACTTTATTATTTCGAAATTACATGGGCCTGGCCCAATAATAAGGTGACACAACACCTATAATAGCCTCTGGATGAAATTTATGAAGTGTCATCTTGTATATTTCTTCCAAGGCTTCACACACTTATTATGGCGGCTACAAAATCCTCAAAATCATCAGTTGTAACTCCGTTCTTGTTCCCCTTGCGCATGCCATCATCTCCATGCTTGATCTTGCTCCAATGATCATCCTTCTTGTCCAAGCTAGGCCCTTCATTTGTAATCAAGACAAATGTATCCAATTTAGGCATCATCATATTCTCATGAACATTAGAATCATTACCTACAAATGAAAGTACTGGTAATTTAATTGGCGTGTGCAAGCTCTAGTAATTGGTTATGTATATGTATCAATAGGGGTTGTGGGTCTAACTTTGTTAGTGATGTCCTCATCAGACACCATCACGAGGGGGGGGGG
The DNA here is from genome assembly GCA_902687465.1 of Secale cereale. Lineage (NCBI taxonomy): Eukaryota > Viridiplantae > Streptophyta > Magnoliopsida > Poales > Poaceae > Secale > Secale cereale. Next base: position 253,878,058 of record LR738709.1, on the reverse strand, counting down.
GGGTCACCACTTCCATTGGTGTCTCTCCGATGATGCGTGAGTAGTTCCTTGTAGACCTACGGGTCCGTAGTCAATATCTAGATGTCTTCATCTCTCACTTTTTTATTATCAATACAATGGTCTCTTGGAGATCCATATGATGTAACTCTTTTGTGGTGTGTTTGTTGGGATCCAATGAACTTTGAGCTTATGATCAGATCTATCTTTTTATATCCATGAAAGTTATTTGAGTCTTCTTTTTATCTCTTATATGCATGATTTCTTATAGCCTCGTATTTATTCTCTGATATTGAGTTTTGTTTGGCCAACTTGATCTTTATCTAGCCATGGGAAGAGGTGCTTTGTAGTGGGTTCGATCTTACGGTGCTGGATCCCAGTGACAGAAGGGGAACCGACACGTAAGTATCGTTGCTACTAAGGATAAAACGATGGGGGTCTATTTCTACATAAATAGATCTTGTCTACATCATGCCATCGTTCTTATTGCATTACTCCATTTCTCCATGAACTTAATACACTAGATGCATGCTGGATGGCGGTCGATGTGTGGAGTAATAGTAGTAGATGCAGGCAGGAGTCGGTCTACTAATCTTGGACGTGATGCATATATAATGATCATTGCCTAGATATTGTCATGATTATTTGATGTTCTATCGATTGCCCAACAACAATTGTTTTCCCACCGTTTGCTATTTTCTCGAGAGATGCCACTAGTGAAATCTACGGCCCCCGGTTCTCTTTCTCTTATTATTTGCCTTTGCGATCTATTTTCCTTTGCTTTTATTTTCAGATCTACTAAACCAAAAACCCAAAAATACTTTGCTGCAATTTATCTTATTTATCATTCAATCTATCAATATTTACAACTCTACCGCGCCCGTTACTCGAAAGGGATTGACAACCCCTTTTACACGTCGGGTTGCGAGTATTTGTTATTTGTGTGCAGGTGTTGTTTACATTGTGTTGCTTGGTTCTCCTACTGGTTCGATAACCTTGGTCTCATCATTGAGGGAAATACCTACCACTGCTATACTTCATCATCCCTTACTCTTTGGGGAAATACCGACATAGTTCTAGCAGCCATCACACACCAATCCCTTCAAGATCTTGATAGCTGACTTTGCGGTTACCGTCCTTACTGGCTCCACTACCGGCCACTTTGTAAACTTGTCGATTGCAACGTACAAGAATTCAAAGCCCCGGGTGCATGGGGGAAGGGTCCCAAGATGATGTAGGGTGGATACTCTAGTGCCGATCTTTCAGGATTTGGAGGGGATCCTATGAAAGAAAACGACGAACACGCGAGGAGAAACACGAGGGGAAACACTCAAATCAACGAGAACAATCACACATGTGCTAGATCAATGAACATAAAGATACAAGATACAAACACAACAATGGATGATACACAGTAACAAGTTCATTTCCATGATGAGGTCTTGAATCCACTTGGGGGATCTTCTCGGTAGATGTCACGGTCTCTCGAATGAGAAGAACCAAGAGGACGAGCCAAGCTCTATCTCACAAATGAGCTATCACAATACTAACCCTAGAAAGAGGGGGTAGGAGGAGTATTTATAGTCTAAGTGGACGATAGGGTACATGGGCCTCGGCACAACACATTCTGGTCGCACGGGTGTCGGACGTCCGGTGGCTCGCGAGGGTCCCGACTTCCGGAAGGCTCGAACTTCCGCTATTTTTCTTCTGTGTGACACCGAATTTCCCAAGGAGCTCGGTCATTCGGTCACCGGTCTTCTTGATAGAGGCAAAGGTGTCGCGTCATTCGATGACATGGTGGCTATCGTTTCTGGCGGAGTAGACTTTGATGATCCGACTACGAATGTGCGAGGATGTCGCGCCTTAGCAATCGCCAAACCGACTCCGAAAGGTTATTGACCACGTCGGAGTACAATCAACCTGACCATGAGGGTCTGTTTCCTGCACGCAAACGAAGAGCAAGAAAGAAACTAAGATTTGCAATCTGGATATTATGGATTTAAGAAGAAAGATTTATTGATCAAGGTGGGGTTCTCTGGCGCCTTTGTCTGGTCATTGAACACAAACAAAGTACGTGAAGTTACAGCTATGGCGAACTTTAATCTAAAAAAACTCAAAGTCTAAGCGATGCCCTAATGGTTGTATATATGGAGTAGGGGGGAATTACATGACCCCTTGGAGGAGGGGTCTGAAACCAACCCAAACTCTGTTTCCCCACACATCAGACTCTAAAAACAACCTATACTGAAGTATTTCGAAATTACATGGGCCTGGCCCAAAAATAAGGTGGCGCAGCACCTATATTAAGCTATGGACGAATTTTATGAAAGTGCATCTTGAATATTTTGACCATGTCCTTGTACATCATCATGGTGGCTCGAAAGTGCTGAAACCTCCACCAGAAACTCCGCTCTTGTTCTCCTTGCGCATGCCCTCATATCCATGCTTGATCATGCTCCAATGTTCATCCTTATTGTCCTTGTTTGGCCCTTCATTTATAAGCAAAACAAATGTATCCAATTTATGCAGCATCATATTCTCATGAACATTAGAATCATTACCAAGAAACGAAAATACCTGGTAATTTACTGGTCGTGCGCGAGCCCTAGTAATCGGTCCAGTATATGTATTAGTAGGGGATGTGGGTGTAACTTTGTTAGTGATGTCCTCATCACGTCCGGTGGGTCTCGTCCGTTGGACGGAGGTCATCGGTTGTCCGGTCCTTGTCGGACGTCCGGTCACTCTAGCATACGCTGTCTTGGACTTGGGCTGGCAGGAGCTTCAGGCGTCGGAAATCCGGCGTGGTCCAGTTATCCGGCAATTGTAGGTTAGCTGGCCACTTCTTCTCTTGATCCTCAAATTTGTCCTCGCTGTCTTGTTCACTTGGCGTAGCATCTTTACGTACGTCCTCTCGATACCTGATCATGCATAGGGTCTCCGCCTTATGTAGTAGCCATGTCTCACATGCATCATATGGAAAGTCATGAAGGAGAGATGTCACCTCGGTTACGAGTGCTTTTCCATGAGACCGTGTCATCGGTCCACTTGGCATTTGGGGAGATGGATCCATGGGGATCACCGTAGGATGCTCCACATCATCTCCCCCCCTTGGGAAAGTTCGGACCTTGGATCAAAAGCTTCATCACCATGGTAGGGAGAGAGGTCCTTGACATTGAAGATGTCGCCACGGAGTACTTGTCATGTGGGATGTCGATCTTGTATGCATTGTTGTTGAAGTGTTGAAGCACCTTGAAGGGTCCGACAGCTTGAGGTAGGAGTTTGGACTTGCATTCATTGGGGAAGCGTTCCTTGCGAAGGTGTAGCCACACAAGATCTCCAATGTCACATATCATGGGTTGCATGTTGACGTTGATCTTGGACACTAGTCCTTGAACTTGACACTCGATGGTGTGTCTTGTATCTTCGTGCATCTTCCTGAGAGAGCTTGCTTGGGCACTTGCATCCATGTTGATGCGCTCTTGTAGTGGTAGAGGAAGAATGTCCAATGGGGACAATGGGTTGAAACCGTAGAAGACCTCGAAGGGGGATTTTCCGGTTGTGGAGTGTCTTGTGTGGTTGTAGGCGTACTCGGCGATTGGCAAGCATTGCTCCCATTCCTTGATGTTCGTCTTGATCAACACACAAAGAAGAGTCGATACTGTGTGGTTCCTCACCTCCATTTGTCCGTCAGTTTGTGGGTGGTATGCCGAAGAGAATAGCAGCTTGATTCCGAGCTTGGCGCAAAATGTCTTTCCATAGTAGCTAAGAAACTAGACGTCGCGGTCCAAGACGATCATCTTGGGTACTCCATGTAAACGGAAGATTTCCCTACAAAAGAGATTTGCAACATGTGAATCCATCTTATTGCATGGAATGAAATGTGCCATCTTGGAAAAATGGTCCACAACAACAAAGACAGAATCATTTCCATTTTAAGTTGTAGGCAAACCAAGCACAAAGTCCATACTAATATCTTCCCATGGATGATATGGAATAGGAAGAGGCATATATAGTCCATGAGATTGAGCTTTAGACTTAGCTTTGCGACATGTCGAGCATCGGTTGGTGAGTGTGAGATGTCACGAAACATCTTTGGCCAATATTAGTTCTTGGAGAGCATAGTAAATGTCTTGTTGCGTCGAAAGTGTCCCATAAGTCCTCAATGAGCTTCTTGAAAAAGTAACAAACGAAGAGAAGAATCAGGAATGCAAAGTTTGTTAGCTCTCATAAGATAATCATCCTTGTGGTAATATCTTTCCCAAGACGTATCCGTCGAACATTTAGCATAAGGAATTGCAAAGTTAGCATCATGCGCATACAAGTCCTTGATGTGCTAAAAGCCAATCACATTCAATTAAAGTTGTGGAACAAGCATGCATTTGTGGGATAAAGCGTTGGCCACAACATTCTCCTTGCCCTTGATATATTTGATGACATAAGAAAATGACTCAATAAATTCACTCCACTTAGCATGACAGTTGTTAAACTTAGTTTGACCCTTGAGGTACTAAAGTGTTTCATGATCCGTGTGAAGAATGAACTCATGAGGGCGTAGATAATGCTCCCAAACATGCAAGATTCTCACTAAAGCATATAACTCTTTGTCATAGATGGGGTAGTTAAGTTGCACTCTGGAAAGTTTTTCACTAAAGTATTGATGTGGGGCTAACCCGATGTAGGCTGTTATTTCATGATTGAAGGGGGTCCCATGAAGAACGCGAGGAAAACACGGGGAGAAACACGAGGGGAAACACTCAAATCAACGAGAACAATCACACATGTTCTAGATCGAATACCATAAAGAGGGATACAAGATCCAAATGCAATAAAGGATGATACAAAAGGTAGTTCTTCTCCATGAGGACGTCTTGGGGGTGTTATCCGTGAGGAGGTCTTGAATCCGGTGTGGATCTTCTCCGTGGGGAGGCTGCGGTCTCTCGTAGGAGTAGAACCAATAGATGAGCAAAACTCTAGGTCTAAGATGAGCTATCACAATGCTAACACAAGCTAGGAGGAGGTGGAGGAGTATATATAGTCTAGGTCCATGACGGGGTAAGTAGGAGAGGGATACATGGGTCTCGGGCCCAATCACTATGCGCAGACAGGGGACGTCGGACATACGTAGTTACCAGTCATCCGATGGCTCGCAGGGGACCAGACATCTGGTGGGCGTCGGACTTCCAATGTCTTGGCTTCGATATGGATTTATCGGGCATTCGGTGGGGGTCGGTCGTCCGATGCGTTAGACGCCCGGTGGGCGTCGATCGTCCAGGCGCTGGAGGATGGCGGACGTCCGGTTGGCATCGGTCGTCCGACCATTGTAGATATCGCGGGATGGGACTTGGGCTGGCTGGAACCTCTAGGCGTCGGAAGTACGGTCTTCGTCGGTCATCCGGCGGTTGTCGGACGTCCGAGGCCTATAGCTTCCAGGCAGCTCCTTCTCTTGCTCCGGTTCCTCGCCTTCTTGTTCACTTGGCGTAGCATCTTCACGCCTGTCGTTTCGATACCAGATCATGCATAGGGTCTCCGCCTCAGGTAGTAGCCATGTCTCACATGCATCATATGGAAGTTCATTAAGGAGAGATGTCGCCTCGGTTTCGAGTCCTCTTGCACGAGATCGTGTCATCGGTCCAGTTGGCACTTGGGGAGATGGGTCCACTTGACCGTAGGATGCTCCGCATCATCGCCCCTGCACGGGAAAGATCCGCCCTTGGATCAAAAGCTTCATCACCATGGTAGGGAGAGAGGTCCTTTACATTGAAGATGTCACTCATGGAGTACTTGTCGTGTGGGATGTCGATCTTGTATGCATTGTTGTTGTAGCGTGCAAGCACCTTAAAGGGTCTGTCGGCTCGAGGAAGTAACTTGGACTTGCGCCCGTTGTGGAAGCGTTCCTTGCGAAGGTGTAGCCACACAAGATCTCTAATGTTGAATATCATGGGGTGTTTGTTGACGTTGATCTTGGACGCGAGTCGTTGAACTTGACGCTCGATGGTGTGACTTGTATCTTCGTGCATCTTCTTGAGGTAGCTTGCTCGGGAACTTGCAACCATATTGATGCGCTCTTGTAGAGGTAGAGAAAAAAATGTCCAATGGGGATAACGGGTTGAAACCGCAGACGACCTCGGAGGGGGGCTTGCCGGTTGTGGAGTGTCTCGCGCGGTTGTAGGCGCACTTGGAGATGCCAAATCAATGCTCCCATTCGTTGAGGTTCTTTTTATCAACGTGCAAAGAAGAGTCGATAGCGTGTGGTTCGTCACCTCCGTTTGGCCGTCGGTTTTTGGGTGGTATGCCGAAGAGAAAAGTAGCTTGATTCTGAGCTTGGCGCAAAGTGTTTTCCAAAAGCAGGTAAAAAAGTTAACATTGCGGTCCGAGACGATCATCTTGGGCACTCCATGTAAATGCAAGATTTCCCTACAAAAGAGATTCGCAACATGTGAAGCATCATCTATCTTGTTGCATGGAATGAAATGAGCCATCTTGGAAAATGATCACAATAACAAAGACAAAATCCTTTTCATTTTAACTTCTAGGCAAACATAGCACAAAGTACATACTAATATCTACCCCTGGTTGGTATGGAGTAGGAAGTGGTGTGTAAAGGTCGTGAGATTGAGTTTTAGACTTAGCTTTGCGACATGTTGAGCATCAGTTGGTGAAGCACAAAACGTCACGAAACAGCTTGGGCCAAAAGTAGTTCTTGGAGAACATCGCAAATCTTTTGTCACATCCAAAGTGTCCCATAAGTCCTCCTCCATGAGCTTCTTGCAAACGTAACAAACGAAGACAAGACTCGGGAATGCAACGTTTGTTAGCTCTCATAAGATAACCATCCTTGATATAATATCATTCCCAAGATGTATGCGTCAAACACTTAGCATAAGGATTTGCAAAGAAAACATCATGCGCATACAAGTCTTTTATGTGATCAAAGCCAATAACATTCAACTCAAGTTGAGTAGCAAGCATGCATTTGCGGGATAAAGCACCGGCAACTACATTATCCTTGCACTTGATATACTTGATGACGTAAGGAAATGACTCAATGAATTCACTCCACTTAGCATGACGCTTGTTCAACTTAGTTTGACCCTTAAGATACTGAAGTGTTTCATGGTCCGTGTGAAGAATGAACTCATGAGGTCATAAATGATGCTCCCAAACATGCAGGACTCTCACTAAAGCATATAGCTCTTTGTCATAGATGGGATTGTTAAGTTGTGCTCCGGAAAGTTTTTCACTAAAATAAGTGATTGGGCGCTTCTCTTGCATTAACACGCCTCCTATGCCATTACCGCTAGCATCACAATGTACCTCAAAAGGTTTATCAAAGTTGGGTAAAGCAAGCAAAGGTGCATGTGTAATAAAATTCGTAAGCTCATTGAACGCGGTATCTTGCGATGGACCCAAACAAAGGGTGCGTTCTTCTGGCTCAACACATGTAAAGGTGTAGCAATGGTTCTAAAGTCCTTCATTGACCGTCGATAGAATCCGGCTAGGCCATGGAAACTATGCACTTGTTGTAGGTTCGTTGGTTTGGGCCAAGTTTTGATCGCTTCGATCTTGGTTTCCTCTACATGCACACCCTTGGAAGAAACAACAAATCCTACAGAAAGAAGTTTGTCTACACCAAATTTACATTTCTCCATGCTAGCATAGAGTTTCTCTCTGCAAAGGGTTTGCAAGACGGCTCTAAGGTGAGTCACATGATCTTTGAGCGATTTGCTAAACACAAGGATATCGTGAAAGTAGACCACAACAAAGATGCCAATGTAAGGTCTAAGGACATAATGCATGACGTGCATAAAAGTACTGGGTGCTTCAGATAAGCCCATTGGCATAACAAGCCATTCATATAAGCCAAATTTGGTCTTAAATGTGGGTTTCCATTCATCACCCTCTTGTATGCGGATTTGGTAGTAGCCACTCTTAAGATCAATCATAGATAAGATTGTAGCTCCACTAAGCTCATCTAGAATATCATCTAAGAAATGGATGGGGTGACGATATCTAATGGTGATAGCATTGATTGGACGACAATCGGAACACATTAGATAAGTACCATCTTTCTTGGGGACAAAGATTATCAGGACGGCACAAGGGCTCAAGCTTTCTGATACGTGACTGTTGTCGATGTGTTGTTGTACTTGCTGTGATAGAGGCAAAGGTGTCCCGTCTTTCGATGAGATGGTGGCTATCGTTTTGGAGGAAGTCGACTTGGATGATCCGACTATGAACGTGCGTGGACGTCGCGCCTTAGCAATCGCTAAACCAACTCCGAGAGGTTATTGACCACGCCGGAGCACGATCAACCTGACCACGAAGGTTTGTTTCCTGCAGGCAAATGAAGAACACACAAGAAACTGAGATTGCAATCTGGATATTGAGAATTCAAGAGGAAAGCTTTATTGATCAAGTGGGTTCTGTGACGTCTTTGTCTGGTCGTTGAACACAAACGAAGTACGCGAAGTTGCAGCTATGGCGAACTTTAATCTAAACAAAACCCAAAGTCTAAATGACGCCCTAAGGGCTGTATATATGGGGGAAAGAGGGGGGAATTTCGTGGCCCTTGTTGGAGGGGTCCGAAACCAACCCTAACTATTGTTTCCCCACACATACGGACACTAAAAACAGCCTATACTCAAGTATTTTAAAATTACATGGGCCTGGCCCAATAATAAGGTGACGCAGCACCTATAATAACCTTTGGACGAAATTTATGAAGTGGCATCTTGTAAATTTCGTCCAAGGCTTCACGCACTCATTATGGTGGCTTCAAAGTCCTGAAATTATCACATGTAACTCCATTCTTGTTCCCCTTGCGCATGCCTTCATCTCCATGCTTGATCTTGCTCCAATGTTGATAAGGGCAAAGGTGTCCCGTCTTTCGATGAGATGGTGGCTATCGTTTTGGAGGAAGTCGACTTTGACGATCTGACTACGAACGTGCGAGAACTTCTGATGTAGGGTGGATCCCTAGATGGCCGATCTTTCACGAAATGGAGGGAATCCCCAAGAATAAGAGGAGCACAAAGGGGAGAGCACAAGAGAAACACTCAAGAACAAGTCCAAATCACACATCCACTAGACAATCAAACACACAAGATCACGAGTACATGAACAACAAAGGGAAAGATACAAGGTAGAGTTCATCTCCAAGAGGAGGTCTTGAATCTGCGAAGGATCTTCCTGTTAGGGGTCTTGAATCCAAGGTGGATCTTCTCCGTAGAGGGGCCGCGGTCTCTCTTGTGGAGTAGATCCGGCATGGATGAGCAAAGCTCTATCTCTCATATGAGCTAAACCATTGCTGACTCTAAAAGATGGAAGGGAAGGAGTACTTATAGTCTAGGGGTAAGTTGGGGGATACATGGGTGAAAACCCTTCAACTGCGCGCAGGCAGGGCGGTAGTACCGGTCCTGGGACCGGTAGTACCGGTATTAGCAGTCTTAGCGGAAGTTCCGGCCTTGCACCGCTCGATCACAGAAGGTAGACCGGTAGTTGACCGGTAGTACCGGTGGACCGGTAGTTGGACCGGTAGTTGGACCGGTAGTACCTCTTTCACTGCGCTGGGAAGATTCCTCTTCTTCCTTCTCTTCCATGCTTCGCTCACGGATGGTGTAGTTGTACACTTGCGCCCGCACTCCTCCTCCTCGCCCATGGTGTTCCGACAATACCTATGTAGGCACACGAGTGGAGTGTCAAGTAGTATACCATCCTCGAAGGGGTTAAGTGAACACGTGTAAAGGAGATGATTCACCTTTATGTATGAGAAGTAGAGGTCGCACGTGTCACTTGCCAAGCGGACTCTTGACATGGTGATGTCCTTAGGATGCTCCGCATCATCCCCTCCCCCTTGGAAAATATCCGACCTCGGATCGAAAGCCAAATCACCATGGGAAAGAGGTGGCGTCGCCCTGTCAAAGCAATCGATCACCAAGCACTCATCATCTTGAAGCTCGAAATGGGCACTCTCCAATGTCGCACCATCTAGTGATTCCTTCAAAAGGAGCAAGGACAACAAACACTTGGAAAAACAAATGTGGTTAGCGTTAGTGCAAAACCAAGCATTCAAGAGGTGATTCACCCAACAAGTGTGGTCATCAAGCATAGCATGTGGTGTGACAAAGGATTGTGACATGGCATGTGAGCATATGAGTTGAGAACAATCAAGGTCATCATGGAAACACGCATGTAAATGTGAGGTAGAGATGCACATATGTTTGGCAAGAGAATAAGCATCTACCTCAAAGTCATAGCAAGCATGCATAAAGCGCTCAATGAAAGGTCTATGGTAGGCGTATGAATCATTCACAACACCAAGTAAAATGAAGTGTCTAAACACCTGAGTCAAGTGCAAGACAATCCAAGCATATCGTGCATAGGGTGTAGTGAAAGTCGTGTGGCACTCAACACAATAGAAAGAGCAATTGTTCGACATGTGTGAGGCAAATAAGTCAAGCATGTGACAAGTAAAGGGACATGGCATATGTGAAGAGATGATATTGTTGCAACCAAGCATATGATAGGAGCAAGTAATCCACAATTCGGATGCAACACACAAGGCATATATAACATGAGGCATGGCAATGTGGCTATCGTGAAAGAAAGCAATATCACTAACATGTGGGCGATCAAGGGGTCCAAGATGACAAATAGGTATCATGGTGCAAGCAACACATGTAGTATGATCCACAATATTCATGCTCATGGTTTTTGGGTTCTCGAAAGACAAGGATATCACCTTGAAAGCATGTCCTTGTGCATTCTTCACAATGCCAAAGCACAAGCAAGTGCGATGTAGAAGCGTCGTGGTAGAAAGTGGTTCGCTCTCAAGAGCTCGAATGGTCAACTCACGTGAAGCGGAAGTCGGCACATATTCCAAGTATCCTACACAAAAGAGACACAAACCAAACAAATTGTGCGCGTGGTAAATGTACACATCGTCCATCATGATGTGTATGTGCATGTGTGAGTTAGCACAAGATAAGCATCGCTCAAAGAAATTTGATGCATGGTATAAGAACATGTCATCCATCATGAATGAATAGTTATTGTGTATAGCATGATGTGGATGCAAATTGAGCATACAAGTATGGGGATCATGCAATGGATGGGATGGATCAAAATCTCCTAAATTGTATGAGGAAACTATGGGGGTCTCCTCATGAGCAATATTGAAAGCATAATGTGGAGAAGTGGAACAACATCCAAAACAATGCATGTCTGGAGCTAGGTAATCTTGGCATGGCATATGATGCATATGATGCAAAGGAAGCATGTCAATATCATCACAAGAAAAAGAAATGCCAATAACCATGGGCTTGTCATCTATGCCATATGTGCAAATTGGGTTTATCTTAATGGCATATGCATCGTTACTATGAAGAGATTGCAAATATGACATATTGTTGATCTCATGCATAGCATATGAAAAGTCAAGCGGATTGTCGAACATGATGTGACCGAGAGAATTATCACAAGAAATCCTATGCAACATGGCATCACAACTAATAGACTCCACATGACAATCATCAAACTCATCATAAATGGGTAAATCATCGCATGGGGAAATCATACTAAAATGAAGCATGGTAATAGGTTGATCAACATCATGCAAGCAATCAATGTTAACATAGTCCACTAGTGGGACGATAGCATCACCTTCACCTTTGTTACCTTTCTCATTCCACTCATGGGGTGTAGGTGAGGTGGGAAAGACCAAATGGTGGTCATCATCTTCATCTTGATGGAACCATGTGGGGGGTGCATCATATTCCACCATGGCCATCGTCTTGTCCAATGGTAGGACGAAGTCGTCGAGGATCGGCGCGTCATCAAATGTGGGACCTAGCACCAAATGAGAAGACACAATATAGGTAGAGGTCAAGTCGTTAGTGTTTAAAGTGGCCTCACATGCCATATCAACCATCTCACTCTCTCTATGTGGTGGCTCACTCACTCCCTCAAGGTAGGTGCACTCAAACTCACATATGGTGGAGTAACTCATCTCACTCAAGTGGTGGGGGTTGTGGCTCTCCTCACATGGGAATTGCGGCAACTCGTCATATATGGGGCTAGTGGTGAACTCGCTCTCACTCTCAATATGGTGGCACAAGTCACTCAAGTCATCATACGCCGCCGTGGTCGAAGGGAAAATCCCATGCTCAACCATCTCGTAATCGTCGCCGTGGATGAAGGCCGAAGATGGCACATCATCACTCTCGCCTCCAAAGATGGAAGCATCATCCTCGCTTGCCACAAAGTCGTTCACCTCCAAAGCTTGGTCCTCGAATGGCTCCGTAGTCGTAGTCGTCGCCGCACCGTCTTGAAAAAGAGTCGAAGTAGACTCGGCATCATCAATGCCACAAAGAGGGATGGCGGTGGAGTCGAACTTGGGAGCGTCGTCTTGGAGCTCCATTGGCTTGGACATCATGGTGGTACTAGCCTCATGCTCGCCGTCTTGGATCTTGGTCTTCGAGAAGTGTGCTTGCGGTGGAGAAGCCTTGGCCTTCATGAGTTCTTGTTCCGCCTTGAGAGCACCAAACTAGTTGTCGTTGATGGACTTGTAGTTCTCAAGGAAGATAGTCTTGTAGATGTCGTTGTGCAATCCCATCATGAAGTGGAGCTTCATCGAAATGGGGTCGTCCACGCCGGCTCGTCGCAAGGCAATCTTCATGTCCTTGAAGTACTCGTCGATGGACTTGGATCCTTGGATGGTGTTCTCTAATTGGCGTAGAAGTTGTTCCGTGTAGGTGGGAGGCACAAACTCTCACCGCAAAGCTCTCTTCATCTTGGGCCAATTCACGTTGAAGCTTGTCGAAGGTGTGTGAAGCCACCATGTTGACGCGTTGTCGTGGAGGTGTCTTGTGGCGCACTTCACTTGATCTTCGTAGGCAACTTGATGTAGCTTGAGGTAGTCGTCCATCTTGCGCTCCCACTCGAGATACTCCTCGGGGTCTTGAGTCCCATAGAAAGGAATCTCGTGGTCGTTGACGAGGTCGTAGTAGCTCGTGGAAGTCGCGGACTTGAGCTTGGGGAGCTTCTCTTGATCATAAGCTTGAGGTGCTTGTCGGCGAAGATGCCGCATATCCTAAGGCGAAGATGCCTTGAAGTCGCTTGGCGAAGATGACAAGGTACACGGTGAAGTCGTTGAGCGGTTGTTGGTATTGAGCTCTTGACCTTCACGTTCTTGTCGTTGATGGTGTCAATGCCTATGTGATCTCGCCGAAGATGGTAGCTCGGAAGGATGTGCACTAGAGCGGCTTCTCGAAGATGAGGGAGACCTCTTGCGGTTCTTGATGAGGGCTTTGAGCTCCTCCACTTGAGCATTCATGTTGGCGCACAAGTTGTTCGTCATGGCATCGAACTTGTCGTTGTTGTTGTAGACCGAAGTAGATGAAATGCGTTGCCTATCCATCACAAGACTCGAGCAAAGGTGAGTAGGAGATGAGATAAACAATACCAAGTTACCTTTTCCCAATGTTGAGGATGTATCTCGTTTCACTCAATGTGAAATGAAAGAATAGTGGAATTGGTACCGGACTTGTTCACTCACACCTATCAAGTAAAACTTATCGAGTGGCTTGGTTAGGATAAGTGGCACAAAAATTTGATGCAAAATGTTAGCAAGAGTCAATAAAGTTGAAGGAGATTCACAAATTCGCAAGTGAAACAAGTAGACCAATAGCAATATGTGGCACACGGAAACACACACACGGATAGATAAATGTGGTTGGGCAACCAAGGATTGAGCTGAAAATGTGGAATCCACGGAAAATGCTCTTGTCGCACAACACTAGAGAGACGCTAGCCGATTGCTCAATAGGCGGATACGAACTTGTGCACTACCTATATGAGACAAAATGTAGCGACTTCCTATCACAAGTATGCTATGTGTATGATGTTCCGGTGCTTTGAGCACAAGATGATCCAAGATGATCAAGTATGATATCATATGATGCGATGCTATGTCTCTTGCTTACAAGCTTCTTTGTCTTTCTCTTTTTGCTTAAAAGCTTTATTCTCTTTCTCTTTCTTTTTTGTATATGGCCACGATGCACAAACAAAGATAGCAATTGTGTATATGCGGGAACAATCTTGTGACACAAGGGATGATATGATGATACCAATATGATATGGTATGTATGCAATGGGAAGTATGATCACTAATGTGCACAAGTAACGTTGCCGGCAATACTCAAAGGCTAGTCTCGATAGGCAAGTGACGCAAAATGGGCTAGGGGTTAACAATGCAAATGCAAGGGGAATATACAAAGATGTCGTCGAAGTTACCGTCCGATGATGATGAGGAGATGCGGTACTCTTGATGTAGACCCATTCCTAATTAGCCGAAACACCTTAGGAAACGGAAAAACCACAACTCAAAATCTCAAGAACAAATGTCAAATGGTGGTAGTGGACAAGCGGTGGTGGTTGGGGAATTGTTGGTGGAAACCCAGTCAAAATGGGTTATGCTGGTGGAAGTGTATGATGGGCTATACACGGTGTTGGAGTTGAAGTCACGGTCCCTAAGTAGCCGAAATACCTTAGGAGACTCAAGCCACAACTCAAAAAAACTCGAACAAAATTTGGTTAAGTTGGGTTGGCTATGTATGGTGGGCTAGGCTATGCGGAAGTGGTGGTGGTGGTTGATGAAGAAGCAATAGTCCCTAAGTAGCCTAAACACCTTAGGAGACTCAAATCACTACTCAAAAAACCACAAATGATATTGGGATCAAAAAGGTTAGGTTGCGGAAAGCTATGGTGGCTATGTGGGTGATATGGTGGAGGGCCTATACAAACTTGCCAAATTTGACAAAATTTGATGGATTCTAATGGTGGTAAAACCAAGATGAGCAGCTCAGGCACGTCGCTAGCTTTTCAACGAGCCAAAGAACACTCAAATCGGAGTTCGGGCGTGAAAGTTACAGTCAAAATGGTGAAACTCGGAAGGCTGAAACTGGGTGGGGCGGAAGTACCGCTTGGTAGACCGGTAGTACCGGTCCTGGAGCGTCCCGGGGCACCAGTTTTGGGTACCAGGTGATGGGGTGGGCGGTAGTACCGCCTTGGGGGCCGGTTGTACCACTGGTGTCGGGAAAATTCGCAGATCTGGATCGGGTTTGGTTTTGGGGCGGAAATGGATGATTTCGGGGGCAAAATTGCGGAGATTTCATGGATGGAAAGTGGGGAAACTTGGGTAGATGCTAGATCCATTTGAAACCAAGCGAATCCATGGATCAAAATCAACAAAATCTCATCAAACCAACAGATCACAAAAACATTTGGGGCTATTTTTGGTGGGGATTTTCGAAATTGGGCAAGAACACAACAAAACAAGGCTAGAAAACAGTGGGGAGGCTCCAAATTCGTGAGAAACCGTGGCTCATGATACCATAATGATGTAGGGTGGATCCCTAGATGGCCGATCTTTCACGAAATGGAGGGAATCCCCAACAATAAGAGGAGCACAAAGGGAAGAGCACAAGAGAAACACTCAAGAACAAGTCCAAATCACACATCCACTAGACAATCAAACACACAAGAGCACGAGTACATGAACAACAAAGGGAAAGATACAAGGTAGAGTTCATCTCCAAGAGCAGGTCTTGAATCCGCGAAGGATCTTCCTGTTAGGGGTCTTGAATCCAAGGTGGATCTTCTCCGTAGAGGGGCCGCGGTCTCTCTCGTGGAGTAGATCCGGGATGGATGAGCAAAGCTCTATCTCTCACAAAGCTCTATCTCTCATATGAGCTAAACCATTGCTGACCCTAAAAGATGGAAGGGAAGGAGTACTTATAGTCTAGGGGTAAGTTGGGGGGATACATGGGTGAAAATCCTTCAACTGCGCGCAGGTAGGGCTGTAGTACCGGTCCTGGCACCGGTAGTACCGGTATTAGCAGTCTTAGCGGAAGTTCCGGCCTTGCACCGCTCGATCACAGAAGGTAGACCGGTAGTTGACCGGTAGTTGACCGGTAGTACCGGTGGACCGGTAGTTGGACTGGTAGTTGGACCGGTAGTACCTCTTTCACTGCGCTGGGAAGATTCCTCTTCTTCCTTCTCTTCCATGCTTCGCTCACGGATGGTGTAGTTGTACACTTGCGCCCGCACTCCTCCTCCTCGCCCATGGTGTTCCGACAATACCTATGTAGGCACACGAGTGGAGTGTCAAGTAGTATACCATCCTCGAAGGGGTTAAGTGAACACGTGTAAAGGAGATGATTCACCTTTATGTATGAGAAGTAGAGGTCGCACGTGTCACTTGCCAAGCGGACTCTTGACATGGTGATGTCCTTAGGATGCTCCGCATCAACGTCGCATCTTAGCAATCGCTAAACCAACTCCGAGAGGTTATTGACCACGCCGGAGCACGATCAACGTGACCACGAAGGTCTGTTTCCTGCAGGCAAACGAAGAACAAGCAAGAAACTGAGATTGCAATCGGGATATTGCGAATTTAAGAGGAAAGCTTTATTGATCAAGTGGGGTTCTGTGACGTCTTGGTCTGGTCGTTGAACACAAACGAAGTACGCGAAGTTGCAGCTATGGCGAACTTTAATCTAAACAAAACCCAAAGTCTAAATGACGCCCTAAGGGCTGTATATATGGGGGAAAGAGGGGGGAATTTCGTGGCCCTTGGTGGAGGGGTCCGAAACCAACCCTAACTCTTGTTTCCCCACACATACGGACTCTAAAAACAGCCTATACTCAAGTATTTCGAAATTACATGGGCCTGGCCCAATAATAAGGTGATGCAGCACCTATAATAGCCTCTGGACGAAATTTACGAAGTGGCATCTTGTATATTTCGTCCAAGGCTTCTCGCACTCATTATGGTGGCTTCAAAGTCCCGAAATCATCAATTGAAACTCCATTCTTGTTCCCCTTGCCCATGCCATCATCTCCATGCTTGATCTTGCTCCAATGTTCATCCTTCTTGTCCAAGCTAGGCCCTTCATTTGTAAGCACGACAAATGTATCCAATTTAGGCAGCATCATATTCTCATGAACATTAGATTCATTACCAAGAAACGAAAGTACCTGGTAATTTAACTGGCGTGCGCGAGCTCTAGTAATTGGTCCTGTATATGTGTCAGTTGGAGCTGTGGGTGTAACCTTGTTAGTGATGTCCTCATCATCCTCCCCATCTTGAATTGAAGTCGTCCTCGACGGAAGCTAATCTTCCTCACCCAAGTAAGGCTTCAAATCTGCAATGTGAAATGTGGGACTAACCCCAAAATCTGCAGGCAGCTCAAGTTTATATGCATTATCATTTATTTTCCCTAACACCTTGAAAGGACCATCAGCACGTGGCATGATCTTTGACTTGCGCAAATTAGGAAACCTATCCTTACGCAAATGTAACCAAACAAGATCTCCAGGTGCAAAGACAACACGTTTTCTACCCTTATCTCCAACAAGTTTATATTTAGCATTCATGCGCTCAATATTTTCCTTAGTTAACTCATGCATTTTTAAGATCAATTCAGCACGTTGTTTAGCATCAAAATTAACCTTCTCCGAAGATGGAAGAGGCAACAAATCAATAGGTGCACGAGGTAGGAAACCATAGACAATTTAAAAAGGGCACATCTTAGTAGTAGAATGCAACGAACGATTATAAGCAAATTCAATATGAGGCAAGCATTCTTCCCACATTTTCTTATTATTCTTCAAAACAGCCCTAAGCATAGTACACAAAATTATGTTGACTACTTCAGTTTGTCCATCAGTTTGGGGGTGACAAGTAGTACTAAAAAGCAGTTTAGTCCCCAACTTAGCCCATAAACATCTCCAAAAGTGGCTAAGGAATTTAGTATCACGATCTGAAACAATAGTATTTGGCACACCATGCAAGCGAATAATTTCACGAAAGAACAAATCAGCAACATTAGCAGCATCATCGCTTTTATGACATGGTATAAAGTGTGCCATCTTCAAGAACCTATCCACGACAACAAATATGCTATCCCTCCCCTTCTTTGTTCGAGGTAAACCCAAAACAAAGTCCATAGATATATCTTCCCAAGGAACACTAGGGACAGGCAAAGGCATATATAAACCATGAGGATTGAGTCGTGACTTAGCTTTTTGACATGTAGTGCAGCGACCAACAAAACGCTCAACATCCCGTCGCATCTTTGGCCAAAAGAAATGT
The DNA here is from genome assembly GCA_902687465.1 of Secale cereale. Taxonomy (NCBI): domain Eukaryota; kingdom Viridiplantae; phylum Streptophyta; class Magnoliopsida; order Poales; family Poaceae; genus Secale; species Secale cereale. The sequence continues at coordinate 253,859,907 of LR738709.1, read as the reverse complement.
GTAGCAAGTACGTCCTCCGTATTCTTCACGCCAAAGTGTCCCATTAATCCTCCTCCATGCGCCTCCTGCAACAACAAAAGACGAACTGAGCTAGCTGGAATGCATAGCTTGTTAGCTCGAAACACAAATCCATCATTAACGACAAACTTGTTCCATGTTCTCCCTTCTTTACAATTCTGCAATACATCTTTAAATTGAGCATCATGCACATATTGATCTTTGATGGTCTCCAAACCAAATATTTTAAAGTCAAGTTGTGAAAGCATAGTATAACGACGAGACAATGCATCAGCAATAACATTTTCTTTTCCCTTCTTGTGTTTAATAACATAAGGGAAAGTCTTTATGAATTCAACCCATTTAGCATGTCTACGGTGCAGTTTTGCTTGACTTTTAATGTGCTTCAAAGATTCATGATCAGAATGTATAACAAATTCTTTGGGCCATAAATAATGTTGCTATGTTTCCAAAGTCCGAACAAGAGCATATAATTCCTTATCATAAGTAGAATAATTCAGACAAGGCCCACTCAATTTTTCAGAAAAGTATGCAACAGGTTTACCATCTTGTAATAACACACCTCCTAACCCAATTCCACTAGCATCACATTCAAGCTCAAAAGTCTTATTAAAATCAGGAAGTTGGAGTAAAGGAGCATGTGTCAACTTATCTTTCAATACCGTGAATGCTTCTTCCTGTGCAGTACTCCAAACAAAAGGCGCATCCTTCTTTGTAAGCTCATCGAGAGGTGCAGCAATGCTGCTGAAATCTCTCACAAAACGCCGATAGAATCCAGCGAGGCCAAGGAAACTCCTCACGTGTGTGACCGTTTTGGGCTGCGGCCAACTCTCAATAGCTTCAATCTTGGCTTTATCAACCTCAATTCCCTGTGGAGTAACAACATAGCCAAGAAAAGAGACTCGGTCGGTTCGAAAAGTGCACTTTCCAAGGTTACCAAACAAACGTGCATCACGTAGAGCAATAAAAACAGCACGTAAATGTTCCAAATGTTCCTCCAAAGATTTGCTAAAAATCAATATATCATCAAAGTATACTACCACAAATCATCCAATGAAAGCACGTAAAACTTCATTCATTAATCTCATGAAAGTACTAGGTGCATTAGTTTACCCAAAGGGCATGACTAACCACTCATATAATCCAAACTTAGTTTTAAATGCTGTTTTCCATTCATCTCCCAATTTCATACGAATTTGATGGTATCCACTACGCAAATCAACTTTGGAGAATATTGTAGAGCCACTCAATTCATCAAGCATATCATCTAGCCTAGGAATAGGATGACGATAACGAAAAGTAATATTTTTAATGGCTCTACAATCAACACACATACGCAATGTACCATCCTTTTACGGCACTAGAATAATAGGAACATCACAAGGACTAAGGGATTCACATATATAACCTTTGTCGAGTAGCTCCTGTACTTGACGCATAATCTCCTTCGTCTCTTCTGGATTGGTACGGTATGGTGCGCGGTTGGGTAGCGATGCACCGGGAATTAAGTCAAACTGATGCTCAATCCCTTGAATAGGTGGTAATCCCGGTGGCACGTCTTGTGGAAAGACGTCGGCGAACTCCTGCAAAATGTTAGTGACAGCAGGAGGCAAAGAGGAAGGCACATCCTCGAATGAAAATAATGCCTCTTTGCACACAAAAGCATAGCAAACAGATCTGCTAAAATCTAGCTCATCAATATCAGATTTGGTGGCAAATAAACATGCAGTTTTCAATTTAATTTCAGAAGCAACAGTAGATGGTTTATTGTTAGGCTTCATTTGTTGCTCAAATTCTTTTGCCACAATATGATTTTCACTCTTATTTTTCTCCTGTTTTGCTTTATTATCTCTATTAATATCATCTTTCAAAACGGAATCAGGGGTCATAGGAAGCAAAGTAATATTTTTATCCTTATGAACAAGAGTATACTTATTGTTTCTACCATGGTGTACAGAATTTTTATCAAATTGCCATGGTCTACCAAGTAATAAGGAACATGCTTGCATAGGTACCACATCACAATCAACATAATCAGCATATGTAGAGATACTAAAATGCACACGAACAGTACGTGTTACCTTAACCTTGCCGCTGTTGTTGAACCATTGGATGTAGTAAGGATGTGGATGTGGTCTTGTGGTGAGAGATAGCTTCTCCACCATCTCCATGCTAGCCAAGTTGTTGCAACTCCCTCCATCTATGATCACGCGAACATAACGTTCCTTCACAACTCCCTTTGTATGGAACAAATTATGCCTCTGATTTTGCTCAGCTTGTGTAACCTGCACACTCAAAACACGTTGAGCACCTAAACATTCATACCTGTCAGCATCTTCAGGAGCCATGTATTGCGTCTCATGATCAGAATCATCTCCACTGTGTTCTTCACGTGTAATAAGAGCCAAAGTCTCCTCATCATAGTCACTAGCGGATTCATATCCACCATCCTCAGTAGCAATCATCACACGCTGAGATTTGCATTCTCTCGCAAAATGTCCCCTTCCCTTACAACGACGACAAATAATATCACTGGTGTGCCCTGTTGATGCCATGGAAGAAGAAGAACTCTGTGCAGGCCCAATAGGTGTGCTCTTGGCAGATAATGGTGGTTGTGCCTGCTTCCTCGTACCACGGCTGGAGGTAACAGCTGATGGAGGTGTCGGTGCAGCATAATGTGTGGAAGTAGAGGATGCACGCGGTGTCCATGATGAAGGTCGACCTGCAGAAAAGTTAGTCCGCGCCAATGCATGTCGATCCTGCACTTCACGTTCAACTTTACAAGCAAGATGGAATAAACGAGTGATATTATTATAATCCTTATACTCTAGAATGGTCTGAATCTCTCTATTTAATCCACCCATAAAACGTGCAAGCATAGATTCATTCTCCTCAACAATACCACATCTAATCAGGCCAGTTTGTAATTGCTGATAATATTCTTCTACAAAATTATTTCCTTGTCTTAAGTGCTGCAGTTTTTGAAGTAATTCACATTGATAATATGGTGGAACCCAACGAGTACGCATAGCAGTTTTCAAAGCAGCCCAAGTAGCTGGAGTAGGATATAATCTACAATGTTCAGACCACCAAACACATGCAAAACTAGTGAAAGCACAAACAGTAGCAGGAACACGTCTCTCCTCGGGATAATGTAAACATGTAAAACGTAGTTCCGTTTCTAACTCCCAAGTAAGATATATATCAGGAACATATCTACCCTCAAATGGTGGAATATTCAATTTCAGTTTAGGAAGATGGTCATGTACCTCAGGTGGTGGTGCAGCCCTACCGTTGCGATGATATGCATGAGGACGACCTGGTGGTGGTGGTGTTGGTTGTTGCACGTAGTTCTGATTTTGGTCAACCTCATCCTCGTAATGGTCCTCCACCTCTGCAGTAGCAGCAAGAGCTACAGAAACATCAACAGCAGCACCAGAAGCTTGACCAGGCTCAAGGGGACGCGCTGTGCTTGTCCCACTTGATTTGGAAGGCGATGTTGTTGTTGTTGTTGTTGTTGTTGTTGTAGAGGTGGGACAGCTGCAGCAGCCGGTGGTGGTGGTGCTTTCGCGTTTTCCACCACCACCGGGTGCTGCAGCTGTCGCACCTCTACAACAACAACAACAACATCGCCTTCCAAATCAAGTAGGACGAGCACAACGCGTTCCCCTTGAGCCTGGTCAAACTTTTGGTGCCGCTGTTGATGTTTCTATAGCTCCTGCTGCTACTGCAGAGGTGGAGGACCATTACGAGGATGAGGTTGACCAAAATCAGAACGACATGCAACCACCAGCACCACCACCACCACCACCACCAGGTCGTCCTCATGCATATCATCGCAACGATAGGGCTGCACCACCACCTGAGGTACATGGCCATCTTCCTAAACTAAAATTGAATATTCCACCATTTTAGGGTAGATATGTTCCTGATATATATCTTACTTGGGAGTTAGAAACTGAACAACGTTTTACATGTTTACACTATCCCGAGGAGAGACGTGTTCCTGCTGCTGTTTGTGCTTTCACTAGTTTTGCATGTGTTTGGTGGTCTGAACATTGTACATTATATCCTATTCCAGCTACTTGGGCTGCTTTCAAAACTGCTATGCGTACTCGTTGGGTTCCACAATATTATCAACGCAAATTACTTCAACAATTACAGCGCTTAAGGCAAGGAAAAAATTCTGTAGAAGAATATTATCAGCAATTACAAACTGGCCTGATTAGATGTGGTATTGTTGAGGAGAATGAAGCTATGCTTGCACGTTTTATGGGTGAATTAAATAGAGAGATTCAGACCATTCTAGAGTATAAGGATTATAATAATATCACTCGTTTATTCCATCTTGCTTGTAAAGCTGAACGTGAAGTGCAGGATCGACAGGCATTGGCGCGGACTAACTTTTCTGCAGGTCGACCTTCATCATAGACACCTCGTGCATCCTCTACTTCCACACATTCTACTGAACCGACACCTCTATCAGCTGTTACCTCCAGCCGTGATACAAGGAAGCAGGCACAACCACCATTATCTGCCAAGAGCACGCCTATTGGGCCTGCCCAGAGTTCTTCTTCTTCCATGGCATCAACAGGGCACACCAGTGATATTATTTGTCGTCGTTGTAATGGAAGAGGACATTTTGCGAGAGAATGCAAATCACAGCGTGTGATCATTGCTACCGAGGATGGTGGATATGAGTCCGCTAGTGACTATGATGAGGAGACTTTGGCTCTTATTACACGTGAAGAACACGGCGGAAACGATTCTGATCATGAGATGCAATACATGGCTCCTGAAGATGCTCACGGGTATGAATGTTTAGTTGCTCAACGTGTTTTGAGTGTGCAGGTTACACAAGCTGAGCAAAATCAGAGGCATAATTTGTTCCATACAAAGGGAGTTGTGAAGGAACGTTTTGTTCGCGTGAGCATAGATGGAGGGAGTTGCAACAACTTGGCTAGCATGGAGATGGTGGAGAAGCTATCTCTCACCACAAGACCACATCCACATCCTTACTACATCCAATGGTTCAACAACAACGGCAAGGTTAAGGTAACACGTACTGTTCGTGTGCATTTTAGTATCTCTACATATGCTGATTATGTTGATTGTGATGTGGTACCTATGCAAGCATGTTCCTTATTACTTAGTAGACCGTGGCAATTTGATAAAAATTCTGTACACCATGGTAGAAACAATCAGTATACTCTTGTTCATAAGGATAAAAATATTACTTTACTTCCTATGACTCCTGATTCCATTTTCAAAGATGATATTAATAGAGCTAATAAAGCAAAATAGGAAAAAAATAAGAGTGAAAATCAGATTGTGGCAAAAGAATTTGAGCAACAAATGAAGCCTAATAATAAACCATCTACTGTTGCTTCTGAAATTAAATTGAAAAGTGCATGTTTACTTGCCACCAAATCTGATATTGATGAGCTAGATTTTAGCAGATCTGTTTGCTATGCTTTTGTGTGCAAAGAGGCATTATTTTCATTCGAGGACATGCCTTCCTCTTTGCCTCCTGCTGTCACTAACATTTTGCAGGAGTTCGCCGACGTTTTTCCACAAGACGTGCCACCGGGATTACCACCTATTCGAGGGATTGAGCATCAGATTGACTTAATTCCCGGTGCATCGCTACCCAACCGCGCACCATACCGTACCAATCCAGAAGAGACGAAGGAGATTATGCGTCAAGTACATGAGCTACTCGACAAAGGTTATATAGGCGAATCCCTTACTCCTTGTGTTGTTCCTATTATTCTAGTGCCGAAAAAGGATGGTACATCGCGTATGTGTGTTCACTGTAGAGGCATTAATAATATTACTATTCGTTATCGTCATCCTATTCCTAGGCTAGATGATATGCTTGATGAATTGAGTGGCTCTACAATATTCTCCAAAGTTGATTTGCGTAGTGGATACCATCAAATTCGTATGAAATTGGGAGATGAACAGAAAACAACATTTAAAACTAAGTTTGGATTATATGAGTGGTTAGTCATGCCTTTTGGGTTAACTAATGCACCTAGTACTTTCATAAGATTAATGAATGACGTTTTACGTGCTTTCATTGGACGATTTGTGGTAGTATACTTTGATGATATATTGATTTTTAGCAGATCTTTGGAGGAACATTTGGAACATTTACGTGCTGTTTTTATTGCTCTACGTGATGCACGTTTGTTTGGTAACCTTGGAAAGTGCACCTTTTGCACCGACCGAGTCTCTTTTCTTTCCTATGTTGTTACTCCACAGGGAATTGAGGTTGATAAACACAAGATTGAAGCTATTGAGAGTTGGCCGCAGCCCAAAACGGTCACACACGTGAGGAGTTTCCTCGGCCTCGCCGGATTATATCGTTGTTTTGTGAGAGATTTCAGCACCATTGTTGCACCTCTCAATGAGCTTACAAAGAAGGATGTGCCTTTTGTTTTGGGTACTGCACAGGAAGAAGCATTCACGGTATTGAAAGATAAGTTGACACATGCTCCTTTACTCCAACTTCCCGATTTCAATAAGACTTTTGAGCTTGAATGTGATGCTAGTGGAATTGGGTTAGGAGGTGTGTTGTTACAAGATGGTAAACCTGTTGCATACTTTTCTGAAAAATTGAGTGGGCCTAGTCTGAATTATTCTACTTATGATAAGGAATTATATGCTCTTGTTCGGACTTTGGAAACATGGCAACATTATTTATGGCCCAAAGAATTTGTTATACATTCTGATCATGAATATTTGAAGCACATTAAAAGTCAAGCAAAACTGAACCGTAGACATGCTAAATGGGTTGAATTCATGGAGACTTTCCCTTATGTTATTAAACACAAGAAGGGAAAAGAAAATGTTATTGCTGATGCATTATCTCCTCGTTATACTATGCTTTCACAACTTGACTTTAAAATATTTGGTTTGGAGACCATCAAAGATCAATATGTGCATGATGCTGAATTTAAAGATGTATTGCAGAATTGTAAAGATGGGAGAACATGGAACAAGTTCGTCGTTAATGATGGAGTTGTGTTTCGTGCTAACAAGCTATGCATTCCATCTAGCTCTGTTCGTCTTTTGTTGTTGCAGGAGGCGCATGGAGGAGGATTAATGGGACACTTTGGCGTGAAGAAGACGGATGACGTACTTGCTACACATTTCTTTTGGCCAAAGATGCGACGGGATGTTGAGCGTTTTGTTGCTCGCTGCACTACATGTCAAAAATCTAAGTCACGACTCAATCCTCATGGTTTATATATGCCTTTGCCTGTTCCTAGTGTTCCTTGGGAAGATATATCTATGGACTTTGTTTCGGGTTTACCTCGAACAAAGAAGGGGAGGGATAGCATATTTGTTGTCGTGGATAGGTTCTCGAAGATGGCACACTTTATACCATGTCATAAAAGCGATGATGCTGCTAATGTTGCTGACTTGTTCTTTCGTGAAATTATTCGCTTGCATGGTGTGCCAAATACTATTGTTTCAGATCGTGATACTAAATTTCTTAGCCACTTTTGGAGATGTTTACGGGCTAAGTTGGGGACTAAACTGCTTTTTAGTACTACTTGTCACCCCCAAACTGATGGTCAAACTGAAGTAGTCAACAGAACTTTGTCTACTATGCTTAGGGCTGTTTTGAAGAATAATAAGAAAATGTGGGAAAATGCTTGCCTCATATTGAATTTGCTTATAATCATTCGTTGCATTCTACTACTAAGATGTGCCCTTTTGAAATTGTCTATGGTTTCCTACCTCGTGCACCTATTGATTTGTTGCCTCTTCCATCTTCGGAGAAGGTTAATTTTGATGCTAAACAACGTGCTGAATTAATCTTAAAAATGCATGAGTTAACTAAGGAAAATATTGAGCGCATGAATGCTAAATATAAACTTGTTGGAGATAAGGGTAGAAAACATGTTGTCTTTGCACCTGGAGATCTTGTTTGGTTACATTTGCGTAAGGATAGGTTTCCTAATCTGCGCAAGTCAAAGCTAATGCCACGTGCTGATGGTCCTTTCAAGGTATTAGAGAAAATAAATAATAATGCATATAAAATTGAGTTGCGTGCAGATTTTGGGGTTAGTCCCACATTTAACATTGCAGATTTGAAGCCTTACTTAGGTGAGGAAGATGAGCTTCCGTCGAGGACGACTTCAATTCAAGAAGGGGAGGATGATGAGGACATCACTAACAAGGTTACACCCACAGCTCCAACTGACACATATACAGGACCAATTACAAGAGCTCGCGCACGCCAATTAAATTACCAGGTACTTTCGTTTCTTGGTAATGAATCTAATGTTCAAGAGAATATGATGCTGCCTAAATTGGTTACATTTGTCTTGCTTACAAATGAAGGGCCTAGCTTGGACAAGAAGGATGAACATTGGAGCAAGATCAAGCATGGAGATGATGGCATGCACAAGGGGAACAAGAATGGAGTTACAAGTGATGATTTCAGGACTTTGAAGCCACCATAATGAATGCGTGAAGCCTTGGACGAAATATACAAGATGCCACTTCGTAAATTTCGTCCAGAGACTATTATAGGTGCTGTGTCACCTTATTAATGGGCCAGGCCCATGTAATTTCGAAATACTTGAGTATAGGCTGTTTTTAGAGTCCGTATGTGTGTGGAAACAAGAGTTAGGGTTGGTTTCAGACCCCTCCACCAAGGGCCACAAAATTCCCCCCTCTTTCCCCCATATATACAGCCCTTAGGGCATCGTTTAGACTTTGGGTTTTGTTTAGATTAAAGTTCGCCATAGCTGCAACTTCGCGTACTTCGTTTGTGTTCAACGACCAGACAAAGACGTCACAGAACCCCACTTGATCAATAAAGCTTTCCTCTTGAATTCGCAATATCCAGATTGCAATCTTAGTTTCTTGCTTGTTCTTTGTTTGCATGCAAGGAACAGACCTTCGTGGTCAGGTTGATCGTGCTCCGGCGTGGTCAATAACCTCTCAGAGTTGGTTTAGCGATTGCTAAGGCGCGACGTCCACACACATTCGTAGTCGGATCGTCCAAGTCGACTTCCTCCAAAACGATAGCCTCCATCTCATCGAAAGACGGGACACCTTTGCCTCTATCAAGTGGTATCAGATTTCCAGGTTGCTCCAAGTAAGATATATATCAGGAACCCAATGAGTACGCATAACAGTTTTCAAAGTAGCCCAAGTAGTTGGAATATTCTTCGAATGTAATCTACAATATTCAGACCACCACACACAAGCAAAACTAGTGAAAGCACAAAGAGCAGCGGCAACACGTCTCTCCTCGGGATATTTTAAACATGTAAAACGTTGTTCGGTTTCTAACTCCCAAGTAAGATATATATCAGGAACATATCTACCCTCAAATGGTAGAATATTCAATTTTAGTTTAGGGAGATGGTCATGATCGCGTACCTGAGGGTATGGTGAAGCCCTACCATTGCGATTATATGCATGTGGACGACATGGTTGTTGTGGTGCTGGTTGTTGCACGTAGTTCTGATTTTGATCAACCTCTTCCTCGTAATCCCCCGCGTAATCGTCCTCCTCCTCAGCAGCAGCAGGAGCCACAGAAGTATCAACAGCAGCACCAACAGGTTGGCCAGGCAGAAGAGGGACACGGCTCGCCTTGCGGAGGGCCATTTCGCGATGTGAAGGTGGTTGTTGTTGTTGTTGCAACGGTGCAACAGGTGGAGGTAGACGCGCAAGCACTTCAGCGAATTTAGCATCCAACTTGGTGTCAATTGACTTCTCAATGCCATCCATCCTTGCTATTGCGTTGTCAAAACTGGTCATGACATCTGCTACCTGTTGACCCATCATTTGCTGAAATTTATCATGCAACTCCTTGTTTGTCATGTTATCCCAGTCAGTCTCGTCGACTTGTGATCCTGGCATGGTTAGCAGCAATAGAAACACACAAAAATATGATCCTACAGACTACTAGAAAATGGTGGTGGTGGGGCGTCACAAATCCGTCAAGCAAAACTCAAATTCTTACCAGTTCTTACCCAGCAGCAGGTGGTGATCGGCAACAGTGGTAGTCAAAACTCTGAAAGGTTGGATCGATTACCAGGGAGAGTCAAACGCACGACATAGATGTATGTGGAGCTGGGAAGGCTTATAAGATGGGTAGCAAAAAGGGTCAGAAATAATCAATTCAGAGATGCAAAGTTGAATAAACGCTCAACGACGGTACTGTGCTGGTCCTAGGCTAGACCGTACAAGAGACGCGAGCCTAGAACACTAACAAAATTATGGCGCTGCACGTAATCAAGGGGAAAGCACACTCTGGAAAAAAAATCATCCTTTTTTTGCGCTGCTTTTTTTTGCCGAAAATCACTATAATAGCGAGTGTCTCAAAACACTTCCCAAGTCAAACTAAGATGATAGCCACGAATTTTTTTTGACGATTTGTTTTTTCGGAATCAGGGCAGCGACGACGAAAAAGTGCGGTAAAAAAACATTATGGTGGCACATGTGTCAAAAGACTCAGAAAAGCCCAAAAATAGGATAGGGAAAAAATATTTTCACATGCCAAAATTCTGGCCTAAAAACTACCCGGGGGTCTCCAGACTTTTTATTTTTCTTCCGATACCTACTCAGGCAAGGAAACACGAAACCGAAACTAGATGAATGTTGAAAGCCAATCTAAAACGAAACGAACTCGGATTTGTGGTGGATATGTGGTGGTAGAATATGGCAGCGGTGGTGGTATATGGCAGTGGTGGTGGTGTATGGATACGGATTGGTGGTGGTATATGGATACAGATCGGTGGTGGTATGTGGCAGTAGCGATGAAGATGTTGCGGCGGCGGCGTGACAACTTATGACCATAACTCGAAACTCTAAAAGACTAGACGCTAAGACATGCAACTTGACACGATGATGCAACCGCAAATTCAACTAAGCAAACATGGAAAAGATTATGCAATGGCTCAGACTGGTTCGGATATGATGAACTAACCCTAATTTTTTTTGGCTTTTTCCTGGACTGTAGGTATGAAGAACAGACTCAATCTAATCTACGAAAAACTGTAAAATCTCACCGAGCAACCTGGAAATCTGATACCACTTGATAGAGGCAAAGGTGTCCTGTCTTTCGATGAGATGGTGGCTATCGTTTTGGAGGAAGTCGACTTCGACGATCCGACTACGAACGTGCGTGGACGTCGCGCCTTAGGAATCGCTAAACCAACTCCGAGAGGTTATTGACCACGCCGGAGCACGATCAACCTGACCACGAAGGTCTGTTTCCTGCAGGCAAACGAAGAACACGCAAGAAACTGAGATTGCAATCTGGATATTGTGAATTCAAGAGGAAAGCTTTATTGATCAAGTGGGGTTCTGTGACGTCTTTGTCTGGTTGTTGAACACAAACGAAGTACGCGAAGTTGCAGCTATGGCGAACTTTAATCTAAACAAAACCCAAAGTCTAAACGACGCCCTAAGGGCTATATATATGGGGGAAAGAGGGGGAATTTCGTGGCCCTTGTTGGAGGGGTCCGAAACCAACCCTAACTCTTGTTTCCCCACACATACGGACTCTAAAAACAGCCTATACTCAAGTATTTCGAAATTACATGGGTCTGGCCCAATAATAAGGTGACGCAGCACCTATAATAACCTTTGGACGAAATTTATGAAGTGGCATCTTGTATATTTCGTGCAAGGCTTCACGCACTCATTATGGTGGCTTCAAAGTCCTGAAATCATCACTTGTAACTCCATTCTTGTTCCCCTTGCACATGCCTTCATCTCCATGCTTGATCTTGCTCCAATGTTCATCCTGCTTGTCCAAGCTAGGCCCTTCATTTGTAAGCAAGACAAATGTATCCAATTTATGCAGCATCATATTCTCATGAACATTAGATTCACTACCAAGAAACGAAAGTACCTGGTAATTTAATTGGCGTGCGCGAGCTCTAGTAATTGGTCATGTATATGTGTCAGTTGGAGCTATGGGTGTAACCTTGTTAGTGATGTCCTCATCATGCTGTTTGATCTCCTTGGTTTCTTTGGGGTTCACGCGGTAAGGTGCCTTGTTAGGAAGAGGTGCTCTTGGGACGAGGCAAATGTTTTGCTCGATGCTACAAAGGGGAGGTAGACCCGGCGGTTGCTCATCGGGGAAGACATGTTGGAATTCCTGCAACAAATGAGACAACACTAAAGGTAGAGGTGGTGAAGTGTTAGGTTGTTCCGCTTCACCTTTGCATAAAAGCACAAAGTGAAGGACACTTGATGGGTTCTCACACACTTCTCTCATCTCACTTTTCGTGACGAATAGCACTTGTTGTTTCTTGTCGCTCATCGTGTAGGAACTCAAATTAGGCTTGTGGCTCTCACTCTACTTTTGGTGGATCAGTCTCTCACCATTCTCTCCATGATGTGTAGATACTTGCTTGTCGGCGACCACTTAACTTGGCGACATGGTTCGTAGCACGAACTCCTTGCCCTTCATTTTCAAGCAATAATGGTTGGTACATCTGTTGTGGATGACTTCGTGGTCGAATTGCCATGGTCGCCCAAGAAGGAGATGGCAAACGGACATAGGTACCACATCGCATTCCAATGTGTCCTCATAGGCACCTATCTTGAAGGATACTTGCACGGTGTGCTTGACTCGAATAGTTCCGGTGTCGCTAAGCCATTGGACCTTGTAGGAGTGAGTGTGCTTAATCTTGACCAATTATAGCTTGTCGCATAGCTCTTCACTTGCAAAATTGTGACAACTTCCTCCATCGATGATAACCTTGATGAAATGTCCATTGACGTCGGCCTTGGTGTGGAACATGTGGCAACATTGGTCCTCGTCTTGTTGGTGTAGAAGCGTCAAGACCTTGGTGACAACGAGAGTGGGGCTTGGATCATTGTCACAACAGACATGATTGTCTTCATCCTCATTGACTCGATGATGCATGTGTTGGGGAACGTAGTATTAAAAAAATTCCTACGATCACACAAGATCTATCTAGGAGAAGCATATCAATGAGCAGGAAGAGTGTGCCCACGTACCCTCGTAGACCAAAAGCGGAAGCATTTAGTAACACGGTTGATGTAGTCGAACGTCTTCACGAGCCAACCGATCCAAGTACCAAACATACGGCACCTCCGTGTTCAGCACACGTTCATCACGATGACGTCCCTCGAGCTCTTGATCCAGTTGAGGAAGAGGAAGAGCTCCGTCAGCACGGCAGCGTGGCGACGGTGTTGATGATGTGATCCGCGTAGGGCTTCGCTTAAGCACTACGACAATACGACCGGAGCACTGCACACGGCTAAAACAACTATTAACTTGTGTGTTCTAGGGTGCCCCCGTGCCCCTGTATATAAAGGAGCAAGGGGGAGGCCGGCCGGCCCTATAGGGCATGCCCAAGGCGGCAATCCTACTCCTACTGGCAGCAGGAGCCCCCCTTTCCTAGTCCAACTAGGAGAAGAAGAAAGTGAGGGAGAAGAGAAGGAAGGAGGGGGTGGCACCCTCCTCCTAGTCCAATTCGGACTAGGCCCATGGGGGCGTGCGGCCAGCCCTTGGTTACCTTCCTCTCTGCCCCCCTAAAGCCCAATAAGGCCCATTGCTTCCTCGGTGGTTCCGATAACCCTTCCGGCACTCCGATATTTATCCGGTGACCCCCGGAACTCATCCAGTGTACGAATAATATCGTCCATTATATCATTATTTATGTCTCGACCATATCGAGACTCCTCGTGATGTCCGTGATCTCATCCGGGACTACGAACAAACTTCAGTCACCAAAAACACATAACTCATAATTCAAATCGTCATCGAACGTTAAGCGTGCGGACCTTACGAGTTCGAGAACTATGTAGACATGACCGAGACATATCTCCGACGAATAACCAATAGCGAAACCTGCATGCTAATATTGGCTCCTACATATTCTACGAAGATCTTTGTCGGTCAAAACGCACAACAACATACGTTGTTCCCTTTGTCATCGGTACGTTACATGCCTGAGATTCGATCGTCGGTATCATCATACTGTTGGAGATATGCCCTAGAGGCAATAATAAAAGCATTATTATTATATCTCCTTGTTCATGATAATTGTCTGTTATTCATGCTTGAATTGTATTGTACGAAAACAGCGATACATGTGTGAATACATAGACCATAATGAGTCCTTGGTAGGCCTCTAGTTACCAGCTCGTTGATCAACAGATGGTTACGGTTTCCTGACCATGGACATGGGATGTCAGTGATAACGGGATCACATCATTAGGAGAATGATGTGATGGAGACCCAAACTTGAGCATAACACGAGATCGTATAGTTCGTAATGCATAAGCTTTTCGGTGTCAAGTATTTATTCCTTAGACCATGAGGTTGTACAACTCCCGGATACCGTAGAAGTACTTTGGGTGTGCCAACCGTCACAACATAACTGGGTGGCTATAAAGGTACACATCGGGTATCTCCGAAAGTGTCTGTTGAGTTGGTACGAACCGAGACTGGGATGTTGTCACTCCGTATGACGGAGAGGTACCTCTGGGCCCACTCGGTAAGACATCATCATAATGAGCTCAATGTGACTAAGTAGTTAGTCACGGGATGATGGATTACGGATCGAGTAAAGAGACTTGCCATGACGAGATTGAACAAGGTATCGGGAATACCGACGATCGAATCTCGGGCAAGTAACGTATCGATGGACAAAGGGAGTAACATACGGGATTGAGTGAATCCTTGACATAGTGGTTCATCCAATGAAGATCATCGAGGAACACGTGGGAACCAACATGGGTATCCAGATCCCGCTGTTGGTTATTGACCGGAGAGTGTTCTCGGTCATGTCTACGTGTCTCCCGAACCCGTAGGGTCTACACACTTAGGTTCGGTAACGCTAGAGTCGTAGAGATAAATGCACGTGGAAACCCGAAAGTTGTTCGGAGTCCCGGATGAGATCCCGGACGTCACGAGGAGTTCCGGAATGGTCCGGAGGTAAAGATTGATATATAGGAAGTCCAGTTTCGGCCATCGGGTGATCTCTGGGGGTCACCGGGAAAGTCCCGGGACCACCGGAGGGGCCCCGGGGGTCCACCGGGTGGGGCCACCCATCCCGGTGGGGCCCCTAGGCCGCAAGGGAAAGTGTCCAGCCCCTCTGGGCTGGCGCACCACTAGGGGCCCACCTCCCCATGCGCCTAGGGTTAAAACCCTAAGGGGGAGGGGTGCCACCACTTGCCTTGGGGGGCAAGGTCTCCCCCCTGGCCGCCGCCCCCCCCCTTTGCAGATTGGATCTGCAGGGGGCTGGCGCACCCCCTAGCCCCCTATATATATGTGGGTATGGAGAGTGCAGCCGCACCCTTGCCCTGGCGCCTCTCCCCCTCCCGTCACACCTCCATACTCCAACGCAGGGCGCCCGGCAAAGCCCTGCTGCGATCTCCACTGCATCCGTCATCACGCCGTCGTGCTGCCGGATCTCTGACGACTTCTCCTCCCCCCTTGCTGGATCAAGAAGGAGGTGACGTTGCTGCACCGTACGTGTGTTGAACGCGGAGGTGCCGTCCGTTCGGCACTAGATCATCGGTGACGAAGAACGCGAAGAGTACGACTACTTCATCCACGCTTCTTCGAAAGCTTCCGCTCGCGATCTACATAACGGTATGTAGATGCACTCTTACTTGCTCGTTGCTAGATCTCTCCATAGTTGGATCTTGGTGAAAGCGTAGAAATTTTTTGAATTATGCTACGTTCCCCAACAGTGGCATCTGAGCTAGGTTTTATGCTTAGCATCTTGCACGAGTAGAACACAAAGCAGTTGTGGGCGTTTGATTTTGTTCAATGTTCTTACCGTTACTAGTCAATCTTGATTCGGCGGTATTGTGGGATGAAGCGGCCCGGACCAACTTTACACGTACGCTTACGTGAGACTGGTTCCACCGACAGACATGCACTAGATGCATAAGGTGGCTGGCGGGTGTCTGGCTCTCCTACTTTAGTCGGATCGGATTCGATGAAAAGGGTCCTTATGAAGGGTAAATAGAAATTGACAAATCACGTTGTGGTTTTGGCGTAGGTAAGAAACGTTCTTGCTAGAAATCCTATAGAAGCCACGTAAAACTTGCAACAACAATTAGAGGACGTCTAACTTGTTTTTGCAGCATGTGCTATGTGACGTGGTATGGCCAAAACGAAGATGTGATGAATGATATATGTGATGTATGAGATTGATCATGTTTTTGTAGTAGGGAATCACGACTTGCATGTCGATGAACTTGACAACCGGCAGGAGCCATAGGAGTTGTCTTAATTATTGTATGACCTGCGTGTCACTGAATAACGCCATGTAATTACTTTACTTCATTGCTAAACGTTAGCTATAGTAGTAAAAGTAATAGTTGGCGTGACGACTTCTTCAAGACACGATGATGGAGATCATGATGATGAAGATCATGGTGTTGAGCCGGTGACAAGATGATCATGGTGCCCCGAAGATGGAGATCCAAGGAGCAAGATGATATTGGCCATATCATGTCACTTTAATTGATTGCATGTGATGTTTATCATGTTTTTGCATCTTGTTTACTTAGAACGACGGTAGTAAATAAGATGATCTTTCACTAAAATTTCAAGTATTGTGTTTCCCCTAACTATGCACCGTTGCTAAAGTTCGTTGCTCCGAAGCACCACGTGATGATCGGGTGTGATAGGTTCTAACGTTCGCATACAACGGGTGTAAGACAGATTTACACATGCGATACACTTAGGGTTCACTTGACGAGCCTAGCATGTACAGACATGGCCTCGGAACACGGAAGACCGAAAGGTCGAACACGAGTCGTATAGAAGATACGATCAACATGAAGATGTTCACCGTTGATGACTAGTCCGTCTCACGTGATGATCGGACACTGACTACTCGATTCGGTTCGTGTATCACTTAGATGACTAGAGAGATGTCATTCTAAGTGGGAGTTCATTAAAATTTGATTAAGATGAACTTAATTATCATGAAATTAGTCTAAATTCTTTACAATATCTCTTGTAGATCAAATGGCCCACGCTCAGGTTTCCCTCAACTTCAACGCGTTCCTAGAGAAAACCAAGCTGAAAGACGATGGTAGCAACTATACGGATTGGGTCCGTAACCTGAGGATTATCCTCATAGCTGCCAAGAGAACATATGTCCTAGAAGCACCGCTAGGTGACGCTCCCGCCCCGGCAAACCAAGACGTTATGAACGCTTGGCAGTCGCGTTGTGATGATTACTCCCTGGTTCAGTGCGGCATGCTTTACAGTTTAGAATCGGGGCTCCAAAAGCGTTTTGAGCACCACGGAGCATATGAGATGTTCAAAGAGCTGAAAATGGTTTTCCAAGCTCATGCCCGAGTCGAGAGATATGATGTCTCCGACGCATTCTACAGCTATAAGATGGAGGAGAACAGTTCTGTCAGTGAGCACATCCTCAAGATTTCAGGATTGCACGACCGCTTGTCTCAGCTGGGAATGAATCTCCCAGATGAAGCGGTCGTTGACAGAATCCTCTAGTCGCTCCCACCAAGCTTCAAGAGCTTCGTGTTGAACTTCAATATGCAGGGGATGGAGAAGTCCATTCCCGAGGTGTATTCGATGCTGAAATCAGCGGAGGTAGACATCAAGAAAGAACATCAAGTGTTGATGGTCAATAAAACCACTAAGTTCAAGAAAGGCAAGGGTAAGAAGAACTTCAAGAAGGACGGCAAGGGAGTTGCCGCGCCTGGCAAGCCTGTTGCCGGGAAGAAGCCAAAGTATGGACCCAAGCCTGAGACAGAGTGCTTTTATTGCAAGGGAACGGGTCACTGGAAGCGGAACTGCCCCAAATATTTAGCAGACAAGAAGGCCAGCAACGTCAAAGGTATATATGATATACATGTTATTGATGTGTACCTTACCAGCACTCGTAGTAGCTCCTGGGTATTCGATACCGGTGCAGTTGCTCATATTTGTAACTCAAAACAGGAGCTGCGGAATAAACAGAGACTGGCGAAGGATGAGGTGACGATGCGCGTCGGGAATGGTTCCAAGGTCGATGTGATCGCCGTCGGCACGCTGCCTCTACATCTACCCTCGGGATTAGTTTTAAACCTCAATAATTGTTATTTAGTACCAGCTTTGAGCATGAACATTGTTTCTGGATCTCGTCTTATGCGAGATGGCTACTCTTTCAAATCAGAGAATAATGGTTGTTCTATTTATTTGAGAGATATGTTTTATGGTCATGCCCCGCTGGTCAATGGTTTATTTTTGATGAATCTCGAACATAGTGATACACATATTCATAGTGTAGATGCCAAAAGATGTAAAGTTGATAATGATAGTCCCACATACTTGTGGCATTGCCGCCTTGGTCATATTGGTGTCAAACGTATGAAGAAGCTCCATTCAGATGGACTTCTAGAGTATCTTGATTATGAATCATTTGACACGTGCGAACCATGCCTCTTGGGCAAGATGACCAAGAATCCGTTCTCCGGAACAATGGAGCGAGCAACCAACTTGTTGGAAATCATACATACCGATGTGTGCGGTCCGATGAGTATTGAGGCTCGCGGAGGCTATCGTTATGTTCTCACCCTCACAGATGACTTGAGTAGATACGGGTATATCTATTTGATGAAACACAAGTCTGAGACCTTTGAAAAGTTCAAGGAATTTCAGAATGAGGTTGAGAATCAACGTGATAGAAAAATAAAGTTCTTGCGATCGGATCGTGGGGGTGAATATTTAAGTCATGAATTTGGCACACACCTTAGGAGCTATGGAATTATTTCACAATTGACACCGCCCGGAACACCTCAACGTAACGGTGTGTCCGA
Organism: Secale cereale; assembly: GCA_902687465.1. Classification (NCBI taxonomy): domain Eukaryota; kingdom Viridiplantae; phylum Streptophyta; class Magnoliopsida; order Poales; family Poaceae; genus Secale; species Secale cereale. The sequence goes on along the minus strand of LR738709.1, from coordinate 253,841,082 downwards.
ACGTCGAAATCGCACTCTGTTGGACATGGTGCGATCTATGATGTCCCTCACCGATTTACCGCTATCTTTCTGGGGTTATGCTTTAGAGACTGCCGCATTCACTTTAAATAGGGCTCCGTCAAAATCCGTTGAGACGACTCCGTATGAATTTTGGTTTGGCAAGAAACCGAAGCTGTCGTTTCTAAAAGTTTGGGGTTGCGATGCTTATGTCAAGAAACTTCAACCTGAAAAGCTCGAACCCAAATCGGAAAAATGCGTCTTCATAGGATACCCAAAGGAAACAATTGGGTACACCTTCTACCATAGATCCGAAGGCAAAGTCTTTGTTGCCAAGAATGGATGCTTTCTAGAGAAAGAGTTTCTCTCTAAAGAAGTGAGTGGGAGGAAAGTAGAACTTGATGAGGTGATAGTCACCCCTCCTGTACCGGAAAGTAGCGCAGCACAGGAAACTGTTCCTGAGGTGCCTGCACCGACAAGGGAGGAAGTTGATGATAATGATCATGAAGAAACATATCAAGTTACTACTGAACTTCGAAGGTCCACAAGGGCACGTTCCGCACCAGAGTGGTACGGCAACCCTGTACTGGAAATCATGTTGTTAGACAACGGTGAACCTTCGAACTATGAAGAAGTGATGGCGGGCCCGAATTCCAATAAATGGCTTGGAGCCATGAAATCCGAGATAGAATTCATGTATGAAAACAAAGTATGGACTTTGGTGGACTTGCCTGTTGATAGGCACGCCATAGAAAACAAATGGATATTTAAGAAGAAGACAGACGCGGATGGTAATTTGACCATCTATAAGGCTCGGCTTGTCGCTAAGGGTTATCGACAAGTTCATGGGATTGACTACGACGAGACTTTCTCTCCTGTAGCGATGCTGAAGTCAGTCAGAATCATGTTAGCTATTGCCGCATTCTATGATTATGAGATATGGCAAATGGACGTCAAAACAGTATTCCTTAACGGCTTCCTCAAGGAAGAATTGTATATGATGCAACCGGAAGGTTTTGTCGATCCAGAGAACGCTAACAAGGTATGCAAGCTCGAGCGCTCGATTTACGGGCTGGTACAAGCATCTCGGAGTTGGAATATTCGCTTTGATGAGGTGATCAAAGCGTTAGGCTTTATACAGACTTATGGAGAAGCCTGTATTTACAAGAAAGTGAGTGGGAGCTCTGTGGCATTTCTCATATTATATGTGGATGACATATTGCTGATGGGAAATGATATAGAATTCTTGGAAAATGTAAAGGCCTACTTGAATAAAAGTTTTTCAATGAAGGACCTTGGAGAAGCTGCTTACATATTAGGCATCAAAATCTATAGAGATAGATCAAGACGCCTCATTGGTCTTTCACAAAGTACATACCTTGACAAAATATTGAAGAAGTTCAATATGGATCAGTCAAAGAAAGAATTCTTGCCTGTTTTGCAAGGTATGAGATTGAGTAAGACTCAGTCGCCGACCACGGCAGAAGATAGAGAAAAGATGAGTGTCATTCCCTATGCCTCCGCCATAGGTTCTATCATGTATGCCATGCTGTGTACCAGACCTGATGTGAACCTTGCCATAAGTTTGGTAGGGAGGTACCAAAATGATCCCGGTACGGAACACTGGACAGATGTCAAGAACATCCTAAAGTACCTGAAAAAGGACTAAGGATATGTTTCTCGTTTATGGAGGTGACGAAGAGCTCGTCGTAAAGGGTTACGTCGATGCTAGCTTCAACACAGATCTGGATGACTCTAAGTCTCAAACCGGATACGTGTATATTTTGAACGGAGGGGCAGTCAGCTGGTGCAGTTGCGAACAGAGCGTGGTGGCAGCGTCTACATGTGAAGCGGAGTACATAGCTGCTTCTGAAGCAGCGCAGGAAGGAGTCTGGATGAAGGAGTTCATCACCGACCTAGGAGTCATTCCAAGCGCGTCAAGCCCGATGACTCTCTTCTGTGACAACACTGGTGCTATTGCTATTACCAAGGAGCCCAGGTTTCACAAGAAGACCAAGCACATCAAGCGCCGTTTCAACTCCATCCGGAATTATGTTCAGGAAGGAGACATAGATATTTGTAAAGTGCATACGGATCTGAATGTAGCAGACCCGTTGACTAAACCTCTTTCACGAGCAAAACATGATCAACACCAGAACTCTATGGGTGTTCGATTCATCCCAATGTAACTAGATTATTGACTCTAGTGCAAGTGGGAGACTGTTGGAGATATGCCCTAGAGGCAATAATAAAAGCATTATTATTATATCTCCTTGTTCATGATAATTGTCTGTTATTCATGCTTGAATTGTATTGTACGGAAACAGCGATACATGTGTGAATACATAGACCACAATGAGTCCCTGGTAGGCCTCTGGTTACCAGCTCGTTGATCAACAGATGGTTACGGTTTCCTGACCATGGACATGGGATGTCAGTGATAACGGGATCACATCATTAGGAGAATGATGTGATGGACAAGACCCAAACTTGAGCATAACACGAGATCGTATAGTTTGTAATGCATAAGCTTCTTGGTGTCAAGTATTTATTCCTTAGACCATGAGGTTGTACAACTCCCGGATACCGTAGAAGTACTTTGGGTGTGCCAACCGTCACAACGTAACTGGGTGGCTATAAAGGTACACATCGGGTATCTCCGAAAGTGTCTGTTGAGTTGGTATGAACCGAGACTGGGATGTTGTCACTCCGTATGACGGAGAGGTACCTCTGGGCCCACTCGGTAAGACATCATCATAATGAGCTCAATGTGACTAAGTAGTTAGTCACGGGATGATGGATTACGGATCGAGTAAAGAGACTTGCCATGACGAGATTGAACAAGGTATTGGGAATACCGACGATCGAATCTCGGGCAAGTAACGTACCGATGGACAAAGGGAGTAACATACGGGATTGAGTGAATCCTTGACACAGTGGTTCATCCGATGAAGATCATCGAGGAACACGTGGGAACCAACATGGGTATCCAGATCCCGCTGTTGGTTATTGACCGGAGAGTGTTCTCGGTCATGTCTACATGTCTCCCGAACCCGTAGGGTCTACACACTTAAGGTTCGGTAACGCTTGAGTCGTAGAAATAAATGCACGTGGAAACCCGAAAGTTGTTCGGAGTCCCGGATGAGATCCCGGACGTCACGAGGAGTTCCGGAATGGTCCGGAGGTAAAGATTGATATATAGGAAGTCCAGTTTCGGCCATCGGGTGATCTCCGGGGGTCACCGGGAGCATCCCGGGACCACCGGAGGGGCCCCGGGGGTCCACCGGGTGGGGCCACCCATCCCGGTGGGGCCCCTAGGCCGCAAGGGGAAGTGTCCAGCCCCTCTGGGCTGGCGCACCACTAGGGGCCCACCTCCCCATGCGCCTAGGGTTAAAACCCTAAGGGGGAGGGGGGCCACCACTTGCCTTGGGGGGCAAGGTCTCCCCCCTGGCCGCCGCCCCCCCTTTGCAGATTGGATCTGCAGGGGGCTGGCGCACCCCCTGGCCCCCTATATATATGTGGGGAGGGAGAGGGCATCCGCACCCTTCCCCTGGCACCTCTCCCCCTCCAGTCACACCTCCATACTCCAACGCAGGGCGCCCGGCGAAGCCCTGCTGCGATCTCCACTGCATCCGTCATCACGCCGTCGTGCTGCCGGATCTCTGACGACTTCTCCCCCCCCCTTGCTGGATCAAGAAGGAGGTGACGTTGCTGCACCGTACGTGTGTTGAACGCGGAGGTGCCGTCCGTTTGGCGCTAGATCATCGGTGACGAAGAACACGAAGAGTACGACTACTTCATCCACGCTTCTTCGAAAGCTTCCGCTCGCGATCTACATAACGGTATGTAGATGCACTCTTACTTGCTCGTTGCTAGATGTCTCCATAGTTGGATCTTGGTGAAAGCGTAGAAATTTTTTGAATTATGCTACGTTCCCCAACACATACCTAGTTCAATCTCGTTACCGACAGGTCTCTTTACTTGTTCCATAATAGATCATCTCCTGACTAACTCATTATTCATTTGCTTGCAAGGCTTATTATGATGTGTCTTACCGAGAGGGCCCGGAGATACCTCTCCGACACTCGGAGTGACAAATCCTAATCTTGATCTATGCCAACACCACAACCACTTTTGAAAACATCTGTAGAGCATCTTTATAATCACCCAAATACGTTGTGACATTTGATAGCACACAAGGTGTTGCTCCAGTATTCGGGAGTAGCATAATCTCATAGTCAGAGGAACATGTATAAGTCATGAAGAAACCAATAACAATAAAACTAAATGATCATAGTGCTAAGCTAACGGATGGGTCTTGTCCATCACATCATTCTCCTAATGATGTGATCTCGTTGATTAAATGGCAACACATGTCTATCATTAGGAAACACAACCATCTTTGATTAACGAGCTAGTCTAGTAGAGGCATGCTAGGGACACTATGTTTTGTCTATGTATTCACACATGTATCAAGTTCCCGGTTAATACAATTCTATCATGAATAAAAGACAATTATCATGATATATAAGGAAATATAAATAACAACTTTATTTTTGCCTCTAGGGCATATTTCCGTCAGTGCCCCACTTGCACTAGAGTCAATAATCTAGATTACATAGTAATGATTCTAACACCCATGGAGTCTTGGTGCTGATCATGTTTTGCTCATGTAAGAGGCTTAGTCAACGGGTCTGTGACATTCAGATCCATATGTATTGTGCAAATTTCTATGTCTCCCTCCTTGACTTGATCGCGGATGGAGTTGAAGCGTCTCTTGATGTGCTTGGTTCTCTTGTGAAACCTGGATTCCTTCGCCAAGGCTATTGCTCCAGTGTTGTCACAAAAGATTTTCATTGGACCCGATGCACTAGGTATTACACCTAGATCGGGTATGAACTCCATCATACAGACTCCTTCATTTGCTGCTTCCGAAGCAGCTATGTACTCTGCTTCACACGTAGATCCCGCCGCGACGCTCTGCTTGGAACTACACCAACTTATAGCTCCACCATTCAACAACACTACGTATCCGGTTTCTGACTTAGAGTCGTCCGGATCAGTGTCAAAGCTTGCATCGACGTAATCTTTTATGATGAGCTCTTGTTCACCTCCATAAACGAGAAACATATACTTCGACCTTTTCAGGTACTTCAGGATGTTCTTGACCACTGTCCAGTGATCCATTCCTGTATTACTTTGGTACCTCCCAGCTAGACTTATAGCAAGGCACACATCAGGTCTGGTACACAGCATTGCATACATGATAGAACGGCTGAAACATAGGGAATGGCTTTGAGTCTTACTCAACTTTACACCTTGTAACACTGGCAAGAACCCTTTCTTTGACTAATCAATTTTGAACTTCTTCAAAACTTTATCAAGGTATGTTCTTTGTGAAAGTCCAATTAAGCATCTTGATCTATCTCTATAGATCTTGATGCTCAATATATAAGCAGCTTCACCCAGGTCTTTCATTGAAAAATTCTTATTCAAGTACCCTTTTATGCCAGCCAGAAATTCTACATCATTTCCAATCAATAATATGTCATCTACATATAATATCAGAAATGCTACAGACCTCCCACTCACTTTCATTTTAATACAGGCTTCTCCAAAAGTCTGTATAAAACCATATGCTCTGAACACCTCATCAAAGCGTATATTCCAACTCCGAGATGCTTGCACCTGTCCATAGATGGATCGCTGGAGTTTGCACACTTTGTTAGCACCTTTAGGATTGACAAAACCTTCTGGTTGCATCATATACAACTCTTCTTTGAGATATCCATTAAGGAATGCAGTTTTTACATCCATTTGCCAGAGTTCATAATCATAAAACACGGCAATTGCTAACATGATTCAGACAGACTTTAGCATCGCTACGGGTGAGAAAGTCTCATCGTAGTCAACTCCTTGAACTTGTCGAAAACCTTTCGCAACAAGTCGAGCTTTGTAGACAGTAACATTACCATCAGCGTCAGTCTTCCTCTTAAAAATCCATTTATTTTCAATGCCTTGCCGATCATCGGGCAAGTCAACCAAAGTCCACACTTTGTTCTCATACATGGATCCCATCTCAGATTGCACGGCCTCAAGCCATTTTGCGGAATCTGGGCTCATCATCGCTTCCTCATAGTTCGTAGGTTCATCATGGTCTAGTAACATGACTTCCAGAACAGGGTTACCGTACCACTCTTGTGCATAAAGTACTCTGGTTGACCTACGAGGTTCAGCGGTAACTTGATCTAAAGTTTCATGATCATCATCATTAGCTTCCTCACTAATTGGTGTAGGAATCACTGGAACTAATTTCTATGATGAACTACTTTCCAATTTGGGAGAAGGTACCATTACCTCATCAAGTTCTACTTTCCTCCCACTCACTTCTTTCAAGAGAAATTCCTTCTCTAGAAAGTATCCATTCTTAGCAACGAATAGTTTGCCTTCGGATCTATGATAGAAGGTGTACCCAACAATTTCCTTTGGGTATCCTATGAAGACACATTTCTCTAACTTGGGTTCGAGCTTATCAGGTTGAAGCTTTTACACAAAAGCATCGCAGCCCCAAACTTTAAGAAACTACAACTTGGGTTTCTTGCCAAACCAGAGTAAATTAGGTGTCGTCTCAACGGATTTAGATGGTGCCCTATTTAAGGTGAATGCAGTTGTCTCTAAAGCATAACCCCAAAACAATAGTGGTGAATCGGTAAGAGACATCATAGATCGCACCTTATCTAATAAAGTACGGTTACGACGTTCGGACACAGCATTAAGTGTGGTGTTCCAGGTGGTGTGAGCTGTGAAACTATTCCACATTATTTCAAATGAAGACCAAACTCATAACTCAAATATTCGCCTCCGCGATCAGATCGTAGAAACTTTATTTTCTTGTTACGGTGATTCTCCACTTCACTTTGAAATTCTTTGAACTTTTCAAATGTCTAAGACTGGTGCTTCATCAAGTAGATATACCCATATCTGCTCAAATCATGTGTGAAGGTCAGAAAATAACAATAGCTGTCGCAAGCCTCAGCACTCAATGGTCCGCATACATTAGTATGTATGATTTCCAATAAGTCAGTTTCTCGCTCCATTGTGCTGGAGAACAGAGTTTTAGTCATCTTGCCCATGAGGCATGGTTCGCCAGCACCAAGGGATTCATAATCAAGTGATTCCAAAAGTCCATCAGCAATCGGCTAGCAACTCTCTAGTGTTGTGCAACACGAGCATTTTCCGTGGATTCCACATTTTCGCTCACCCTTGGTTGCACAACCACATTTATCTATCCGTGCGTGTGTTCCGTGTGCTACTTCTTGCGTGTGATCTACTTGTTGCATGAGAAAATTGTGAACCATTTTCAACATCATTGAGTCACTTTGACAATTGCATTGAATTTGTGCCACCATCCTAACCAAGCTCCTCCCAAAGCTTTACTTGTGTAGGTGTGAGAATCAACAAGAAGTGGTACCAATAGTGCTATTTCCGCGTTACATTATTGAGTGATCGTTGATCCACTTTCAACTTCGGTCAAGGTACAATTGGTATTGTCTTCTCCCTTCTCCCACTCGCATACTTGCTTGTGATGATGGATAGGCCAAGTACATCTTCGAACCCGATCTTCGACGATCCTCAAGAATCGAACAACTACGTCATCAAACTACATCTCTTCGGTGTCCAACGAGCTCTCCATCAAGAAAGTGAAGCTATGCGAGAGTACATTGAGCAAGTCGCCGCCGACGCGTGTCAATTTGAAGCAAGAACAAGAGAGAAATTCGACATCATCAACACCAACACGTCTACCCAATTTGACGAGCTCCGGACTTTGATAGTCAACCGACGTTCTTCTTCCACATCTTCTCAAAGACGAAGCCGCTCAAGTCGAAATACCGACTCCACGGATGGCTCAAGTACCCCTACATCAAAACTCTTCGTCAAGCCGCACGTCAAGCTTGACATGACAACCGGAATCCACTTCATGACAAGATTTCACAAGAGCTATTTGAAGAGCAAGAGAGTCGACATCGTCAAAACCAAGCTACACCTCACCAAGCGCAAGAACGGCAACGACTACGCCAACAACAACAAGAGCGAGCACGTCAATACCAAGAAGAACAAGATGCCGAGGCTAATCATCAAGCACAACAACGCCGAGAAGCTCAAGCTCTTGAGGCGCAACGAGCATTACGTGATTCACATCGCAATGTGGCAACTCGCACTCGACATACTCGTCAAGAAGAGGATTTCCTTCGTGATGAGATGAAAGAGAGGCACCATCAAGCATGGATGCAAGATGAATTTCCTTCTCAAGTACGACAAGAGCATCAACCTCAACAAGAAACACAAGCTCGGCAAGTACACAATGACAATGGACATCTACTCCGCCAAGAGCAACACGAGATTGACAATCGTCCACATCAAGAACGCCCTCCCAATAGGCAAGCAAACAATGAAGAGCATGGCTACGGCAAGCTTAAGTTCACCATGCCAAAGTTTTCCGGAAGCATTGATCCCGAATACTACCTCTCATGGGCATTGAAAGTTGACAAGATCTTTCGTCTTCACAACGTCGATGAAGAGAAGAACATTGCAATTGCCTCCCTTGAGTTCCAAGATTATGTTCTCATTTGGTGTGAGCAAATCATAGAGAGAAGAGAAGCAAAGGGCGAACCTCCTATCACCACTTGGGCTCAAATGAAGGAAGTCATGAGAGCACGCTTTGTGCCAACACACTACAATCGTGACTTGTTCAAGAAGCTACAACTCCTAAAGCAAGGTACCAAGTCCGTTGAAGAGTACTACAAGGAGATGGATATTGCCATGATAAGAGCCAACATCATGGATGATGAAGAGCAAACGATGGCGAGATTCTTGAATGGACTCAACTATCCTATCAAGAAAATTGCGGACTTTCAACCATACACCAATCTCCTAGAGCTAGTACATCAAGCAACCAAAGCGGAGCGACAAGTTCAAGAGGACTACAAGTACTCCAAGTTCACCTCCAAGAACTTCAGCTCCTACAACCATGTTTCAACGACTTCGACTACTCCAACTACCTCTACCAAGCCATCTACAAACTTCGGTGACAAATCAAGCTACAAGAATGCGACTACATCAAGTCGTCCACCTTCTACGAACAACTTCAAGACAAGAACTTCATCATCTACAACTCCAACCGAGGACAACACCAAGACGAGTTCCATCAAATGTTTCAAGTGCCAAGGGCGAGGCCACAAGTCATTTGAGTGCAAGACCGTTCGTACCATGATCATCAATGATGACAGATCTTATGACTCAATGAGCGAAGATGAGATGGAAGCCCTTGAGCATGTAGCTATGCATCGCCAAGTGAACGAAGAAGAAGACCATCAAGTGTTTTGCAACAATGACTCAAGTCCCAATGTTGTTGTCTCCAAGGTCTTGACACTCCAACACCAACAAGATGACGACCAATGATGTCATATCTTCCATACCAAGGCCGACATCAATGGACGCTCCATCAAGGTTATCATCGATGGAGGATGTTGTCATAACTTGGCGAGCGAAGATCTTTGCGACAAGCTCAACTTGGTGAAGTCAAAACATCCTCATCCCTACAAGGTCCAATGGTTTAACGATGAAGAAATTCTTCGAGTCGAGCATACCGTGCAAGTCTCCTTCAAGATAGGTGCCTACGAGGACACACTTGAGTGTGATGTGGTCCCTATGTCCGTGTGCCACCTTCTACTTGGTCGACCATGGCAATACGATCGTGGAGTCACACACAATGGACGGACCAACCACTATAGCTTCAAGATGAAGGGCAAGGAATTCGTGCTATGTCCCATGTCACCAAGTCAAGTAGCCGCTGACAAACACTTACCTACCAACCATCATGGAGAGAATGGTGAGTGAGTGAGCCACAAAAAGGAGAGTGAGAGCCACAAGCCAAATATGAGCAACTCCACGATGAGTGACAAGAAACAACTAGTGCTATTTGCCACCAAAAGCGAGATGAGAGAAGTGTGTGAACCCATCGAGTGTCTTTCACCTTGTGATTTTATGCAAAGGAGAAGCCAAACCTACTAACACTTCACCACCTCTACCTTTAGTGTTGTCTCAATTGTTGCAGGAATTCTCGGACGTCTTTCCCCATGAGCTACCTCCGGGTCTATCTCCAGTTCGCGGAATCGAACACCTCATCGACCTCATACCCGGCGCACCACTTCCAAACAAGGCTCCTTACCACGTCAACCCCGAGGACACGAAGGAGATACAACGGCAAGTGCAACAACTCATCGACAAAGGTCATGTATGTGAAAGCTTAAGCACTTGTGCCGTTCCAGTTATTCTCGTGCCTACGAAAGATGGAAGTTTTCGCATGTGCTCCGATTGTCGCCCGATAAATGCTATCACCGTTACATACTGTTATCCTATCCCACGCTTAGACGACATGCTTGATGAATTGTGTGGTGCCACCATCTTTTCGAAAATTGATCTTAAAAGTGGCTACTACCAAATTCGCATTCAAGAGGGTGATGAGTGGAAAACGGATTTCAAAACCAAGTTTGGGTTATATGAGTGGCTTGTCATGCCAATGGGTTTATCGGAAGCACCCGGTTCATTTATGCGCCTCATGCATTTTGTTCTACAACCATACATAGGCGTCTTTGTAGTGGTTTACTTTGATGACATCCTCATTTTTAGCAAGTCGCTTGAGGACCACGTGACACACATCCGTATGGTTTTACAAACCCTTCGGAAAGAGCGCTTATATGCTAACATGGAGAAATGCACGTTTGGCATTGACAAGGTCGTCTTCCTAGGATTTGTCGTTTCTTCGCAAGGTGTTCACTTTGATGAAACTAAAATTGAAGCAATTAAAACATGGCCTCAGCCAACGAATCTCTTACAAGTGCGTAGTTTCCTTGGTTTAGCCGGTTTCTACCGACGTTTTGTGAAGGACTTTAGTACTATTGCTATGCCTCTTCACGCCTTGAGCAAGAAGAACTCACCCTTCATTTGGGGTCCTTCGCAAGACCCCGCGTTCAATGAGCTAAAAAGCTTGCTTACCCACGCACCACTTCTAGCCCTACCAAACTTTGATAAACCTTTTGAGATTTATTGTGACGCTAGTGGTACCGACATAGGTGGCGTGCTCATGCAAGAAAAGCGCCCAATTGCGTACTTTAGTGAGAAGCTATCTGGAGCGCAACTTAACTACCCCATCTATGATAAAGAGCTCTATGCCTTGGTGAGAGTTTTACTCATTTGGGAACATTATCTTAGACCTCATGAATTCATTCTTCATACGGACCATGAGACTCTCAAGTATCTCAAGGATCAAACTAAGTTGAACAAGCGTCATGCTAAATGGAGTGAGTTCATTGAGTCTTTTCCCTATGTCATCAACTACATCAAAGGCAAAGAAAATGTTGTGGCAGATGTGCTTTCCCACAAATGCATGCTTGTTACACAACTTGAGTTGAATGTTATCGGCTTTGAGCACATAAAAGATTTATATGAGCATGATCCTTTCTTTGCACATCCTTATGCTAAGTGTTTGACTAACACTTCTTGGGAACATTATTACACAAAGGATGGATATCTTATGAGAGCTAACAAACTTTGCATTCCCGAGTCTTCGCTTCGTTTGTTCCTTTTGCAGGAATCTCATGGAGGAGGACTCATGGGACACTTTGGATGCGACAAGACATTTGCTACGCTCTCAAAGAACTACATTTGGCCCAAGATGCTCGGTGACGTCTCATGCCTCACCAACCGATGCTCTACATGTCGCAAAGCTAAGTTAAAAGCTCAATCTCATGGTCTTTACATGCCACTTCCTATTCCATACCATCCATGGGAAAACATAAGCATGGACTTTGTACTTGGATTGCCTAGGACTCAAAATGGAAAGGGTTCCGTGTTTGTTGTCGTGGATAGATTCTCTAAAATTGCTCATTTCATTCCTTGTAACAAGATCGACGATGATTCACATGTTGCAAACATCTTTTGTAGGGAAATCATTCGTCTACATGGAGTACCCAAGACGATCATGTCGGACCGGGTCGTCAAGTTCTTGAGCTACTTTTGGAAGACTCTATGCGCCAAACTCGGCATCAAGCTCCTCTTCTCTTTGGCATATCATCCACAAACCGACGGCCAAACGGAGGTGACGAACCGCACACTTTCGACGCTTCTTCGCGTGTTGATCAAGAAGAATATCAAGGAATGGGAGTAATGCTTTCCCATCGCCGAGTACGCCTACAACTGCGCAAGACATTCCACTACCGGCAAGTCCCCTTTCGAGGTCGTCTACGGCTTCAACCCCTTGTCCCCATTGGACATCCTACCTCTACCTCTACAAGAGCGCACGAACATGGACGCAAGTGTACGAGCAAGCTATCTCAAGAAGGTGCATGAAGATACAAGGGCAACGATCGAGCGACAAGTCCATCGCCTCACCACCAAGCTCAACGTCAACAAGGAACCAATGGTGTTCCAACCGGGAGATCTTGTTTGGCTTCATCTTCGCAAGGACCGTTTCCCACACGAGCGCAAGTACAAACTACTACCTTGCGCCGACGGACCTTTCAAGGTACTAGCACGCTACAATAACAATGCCTACAAGATCGACATCCCACGAGACACGTACAATATGAGCGATGCCTTCAACGTCAAGGATCTCTCTCCTTTCCATGGTGATGAAGATTTCGATCTGAGGTCGGATCTTTCCCAAGGGAGGGGAGATGATGCAGAGCATCGCAAGGTCATCCCCATGGACCATCCATCGCCTCTCCTTGTTAAATTCCCATTTGAAAAACCTTGAGACATGGCTACTACCTCAAATGGAGACACTTTGTATGCTTAGGTGCCAAGGAGAAGTTACGGTGCAAGATGGACGCCAAGAGCGAGAACATGAAGTTTCCCATCACAGTGATAGCGGTACTACCGGTCCACTACGGCCCAACTACCGGTCGATCGGTACTACCGCCCAACTACCGGTCAACCTTCTGTGATCGACCAGTGCAAGGCCGGTGCAAGGCCGGAACATCCGCTATACCCGCAAAGACCGGTACTACCGGCCCCAGGACTGGCACTACCGCCCTGCCTGCGCGCAGTTGAAGGGGTTTCACCCCATGTATCCCCCAACTTACCCCTTGGACTATAAGTACTCTTTTCCTTCCATCTTTTAGGGTCAGCTTTGTGATAGCTCATCATAGACCTGAGTGGTTCCTCTCCTACGAGACCGCGGCCTCTTCGGAGAAGATCCACCGGATTCAAGACCTCCTTCACGGAGAAGAACATCAAGACCTCCTCACGGAGATGACTACCGCTACTTGTATCGTCCTTAGTTGATCGTGTATCATGTATCGCACTTTGTGTACCCGGATCTAGCATTTGTGTGACCTCAACTTGTTGATTTGAGTGTTTTCTTCTTGTCCCTCTTGTGTTTTCCCTCGTGCCTCACGTGTTCATCCTTGGGATCCATCCTTTTCGTGAAAGATCGGCCATCTAGGGTTCCACCCTACATCCCATATTATAAGCCTTCCCAGCTCCACATACATCTACGTTGTGCGTTTGACACCACCTGGAAATCGCTTTGTCCAAGCTTTGACAGTTTTGACTATAACAATTGCCGGTCACCACCTGCTGCTGGGTAAGAACTGGTAAGAATTTGAGATTTGCTTGACAGATTTGTGATGCCTCACCACCACCATTTTCTAGTAGTCTGTAGGATCATATTCTTGTGTGTTTCTATTGCTGCTAACCATGCTAGGATCACAAGCGAACGAGACTGACTGGGAGAACATGACAAACAAGGAGCTCTATGTTTAATTCCAGGAGATGGTGGGTCAACAGGTAGAAGATGTGATGACCAGTTTTGGCAACACACTAGCGAGGATGGATGACATTGAGAAGTCAATTGACACGAAGTTGGATGCCAAATTCGGTGAAGTGCTTGCGCGTCTACCTCAACCTACTGCACCATTGCAACAACAACAACAACAACCACCTCCACATGGCAAAATGGCCCTCCGCCGAGCGAGTCGTGTCCCTCTTGAGCCTGGCCAAACTGTTAGTGTTGCTGTTGATACTTATGTGGCTCCTACTGCTGCTGAGGAGGCGGATGATTACGTCGAAGATTACGAGGATGAGGTTGATCAAAATCAGAACTATGTACAACCACGAGAACCACCACCAGGTCATCCACTGTAGCGACCACGATGCGAATGGACCGATGTCTCTGTGTTCTGTGTCATCCCTGGATCGGTATGCTGACACACACAGTACTCGAGGATTTATAACAGAGGTAAATCACATGTATTAAGTAACGTAAAAACTATTACCTCAATCGATCATAGCGGAAGCAACAAGGTTGTGGATTCCCATCAACACCAACGGCAAAGTTGAGTGTAGAAATCATAACCCCTAACGTATCACTTACTCGTCGTAAGATAATCCTGCAACATGAGACGTTGCAGCCACAGAGGGTCAGTACATTGAATGTACTGGCAAATTCACACTGTAATGATAATGATGAACAAAGCCTACAACTACATGCATATTTGGCTGGTGGAGGCTGTAAGGTTAAAGTTTTTGCGTAAAGCCAATTTTTCCCTACTTCAAAGGAATGCATTTTAATTAACTATCATGGTAGTTGAAACATTGTTGAGAAGATAGACATCCTCTCAACCCCAATTAAAATAATCATTAAACCCAAAAAAATTAATTGAAGTAACATGATGAGATTCACATGATAATCCAAGTAGTAGATACTCAAGACGTCCATAACCGGGGACACGGCTAATCATGATCAGTTTGTACACTCTGCAGAGGTTTGTGCACTTTTCCCCACAAGACTTGATCGCCTCCGTTTGGTTTCTCGCACTACATGGTGTTTGAGAAACGGATGACCGAGACACAGTCTTTCCGAAGAGGTCCCCTTAACCAGATAGATAGGCCGGTACACCTACAAATCCCACTACATCTACTGGCCCATCATGGAAAGGTTTCCCATAACTTACTCAACTATGCCAGAGCCCATATTGGCATGTGGTTGCACACGGAAGTTTCTAGTATGGAAAATCTCATGATCCCTTTGAGCCTGGGTGGCGGTCCAAAAGAAAAATAGGCAATCACTGGAATACCTAGATGCCTCAATCCACCGAGATGTGTGTTAAAGTTGCCACCTTAAGTTGAACCATTAATTAACAAACTCACATCTGTCATGGATTTCACTCAAACCCAAACCATGTCTACGAGCATAGCATGTCCTATCAGCAAATGTAGAAGTAACTCCCAAAGGTTTGAATGTAATGAAGGTAATAGGTACTACCTCAATCTACTTCCAAATCCCTCAAGTTAAATTATCCTACTCATGCGATGTGTTTGAGGATATAACTAATGTAATGAAAACTGGGTATTGGAAAATATGATCAAAGTGTGAACTTGCCTGCAATGTTGATGAAGATGATTCACACTCAAAACTCGGGATAGATCTACTTGTCACACTCCGTTCAATCTATCGTAAGCAAGCAATAGTAACCACACATAAGCAATCACTCAAAAAGATCAGACAGAGCGAATAAACACTTCGGAAAACTTCGAAAACACACGAATGACTCTTGAAACACAAAACAACTTCCAACAGTACCAAAATTATGTGAATTTGGCCTTATCGGAAAGTTTAGGTCAAGAGCTTCGATTTGCAAAAAGAATCAACTAAAAGGGAGTTACGAAACTCAAGTTATGATCAAACGAAGTTCAAATCTAAAACTAGTTGAATTAAAATTTTAAAATTTTCAAAAACATGTTTGAGATGTATTACTGGATAGAGGGGATCGTAACGAAGACGTGGGCGTTGGTTTCATTGGATTTGGACCAACGAGCAAAAAGTTAAGGCCGTTTGAAGTTTAGGGGCTAATCTGTAAAAGAAAATATTTACAGAGAGGTCCCTGGCCGAAACTAAAATAAATAGAAAAGGAAAAGGCTACCGAGCGAACGCTCACTATTTATGCCTAACTAAAGATTGTTCACTGAATAGCAAAACAAAAATCGATCTAAAAAAATAAACCAATCTAAACAGGAAACCGGGGTTTACCTAGGCGGTTTTCTAAAAAAAACTGTGGATCGGGCGGTTCGGCGGTTTTCTGCGGGGCGGATTTGGCTCCGCCGGCGGTGAACTCCGGCGAGGCCTGCGGCGGGCTGTGGTGGGCGTGCGGCGAGGCGGGGGGTGGGCAGCGGCGGCTGCACGGAGAGGCGAGGGGAGGCAGCAGCAGCAGTTCGCGGCGGCGAAAGGGCGCGACGGCGGCGGTTGTGTGCGGCGGCGGCGACGGCGTTTTGCGGCGGCAGCACGAGCGATGCGAGAGGAGGGGGGGCAGCGGCGGCGGCTTTAAATAGGCGGAGGGGTGGCAGCATGGCGTGGAGGAGGGGGCAAGGTAGAGAGAGGCGGCGGCGAAGCCGTGCGGGACACGGACGCCGAGGCGATGGCGGCGGCGTGGCCGTGTGGGAGGAGGACGGCGACCGGACGAGCGGGCTAGGCCTTGGCCTGGCAGTGGCTGGGCCGGCCCAGTTCAGCTGAGGACTATTTTTTTTCTTTTAAACCTTTTTTTAAGAGACACAGAAAACAAACAAAACAAAAACAAATAGAAATATCCAATAGGCATATAATATATCAAAATTTGCAGAAAAATAAGCCCTATAACATGAACATTTTACTACTGTCAAATAAAATGCCCACAAATTCTAATAAAACAAAACGTCCTACTGTTGCAATTATAAACCAATAAAAATCACTTTAAAATACCAAAATGATTTCAAAATTATTTCTCTCCTATTTTCTGCTGTAGGGAATCATGTTACCCAATTTTCCATGTAATTTATTTTTGGAGAAAAATAATTTGAATAAAATCCAAATAACTCAATATTTGAAATTGAGTTCCAGAAAATTTCTGAAAAACTTCCAACTCATATTTCCTATAATTTGAAGAAGTCATTTTATCTTCTCTCGGGAAAATCATTGAGTTGCTTAATGTTTCTGAATTGAGAATATTTCGAGATTGAAATTCAAAATCCTTTCAAACCCCTTTATCATTTAAAATAAATGGAAAAGTCATATTATCTTCACTCTAGGGTTTTGTGTTGAAAAGAATTTGAATTCCCCCGGAGATCAAAAAGCAAAGTGAAAGTTTTGGGAAAGTCATTTTATTCCCTCTCATCTAACTTTCAAAAGTTTCAAATTTCACTCAATTTCACTCAGCACAACAACAAGCAATCAATTCTATCTATTTATTATAACATTCCAAAATTTAGAATTTTGGGATGTTACAAACCTACCACACTTAAAATAAATCTCGTCCTCGAGATTCGGAGAGGCTAGCAAGAAATAGGTTAGGGTTTGGGGGTCTCCTAACAAATCCACTGATTGGTGTGGCCTATTGTGCTACCACACTTAGGAACATGGATACGTGATGAGGACATCACTAACAAGGTTACACCCATAGCTCCAACTGACACATATACAGGACCAATTACTAGAGCTCGCGCACGCCAATTAAATTACCACGTACTTTCGATCTTGGTAATGAATCTAATGTTCATGAGAATATGATGCTGCCTAAATTGGATACATTTGTCTTGCTTACAAATGAAGGGCCTAGATTGGACAAGAAGGATGAACATTGGAGCAAGATCAAGCATGGAGATGATGGCATGTGCAAGGGGAACAAGAATGGAGTTTCAATTGATGATTTCAGGACTTTGAAGCCACCATAATGAGTGCGAGAAGCCTTGGACGAAATATACAAGATGCTACTTCATAAATTTCGTCCAGAGGCTATTATAGGTGCTGCGTCACCTTATTATCTGGCCAGGCCCATGTAATTTCGAAATACTTGAGTATAGGCTGTTTTTAGAGTCCGTATGTGTGGGGAAACAAGAGTTAGGGTTGGTTTCGGACTCCTCCACCAAGGGCCACGAAATTCCCCCCTCTTTCCCCCATATATACAGCCCTTAGGGCGTCGTTTAGACTTTGGGTTTTGTTTAGATTAAAAGTTCGCCATAGTTGGAACTTCGCGTACTTCGTTTGTGTTCAACGACTAGACAAAGGCGTCACAGAACCCCACCTTGATCAATAAAGCTTTCCTCTTATATTCGCAATATCCAGATTGCAATCTTAGTTTCTTGCTTGTTCTTCGTTTGCCTGCAGGAAACAGACCTTCGTGGTCAGGTTGATCGTGCTCCGGTGTGGTCGATAACCTCTCGGAGTTGGTTTAGCGATTGCTAAGGCGCGACGTCCATGCACGTTCGTAGTCGGATCGTCAAAGTCGGCTTCATCCAAACGATAGCCACCATCTCATACAGTTTTCACAGATTAGATCGAGTCTGTTCTTCATACCTACAGTCCACGAAAAAGCCAAAAAAAATTAGGGTTAGTTCATCATATCCGAACCAGTCTGAGCCATTGCATAATCTTTTCCGTGTTTGCTTAGTTGAATTTGCGGTTGCATTGTCTTGTCAGGTTGCTGGTCTTAGCGTCTTGTCTTTTAGATTTTCGAGTTCTGGTCATAAGTTGTCACGCCGCCGCCGCAACATCTTCATCGTTACTGCCATATACCACCACCGATCCGTATCCATATACCACCACCAATCCGTATCCATATACCACCACCGCTGCCTTAACCTACCACCGCTACCATATCCTACCACCATATATCCACCACCAATCCGAGTTCTTTTCATATTAGGTTTGTCGAAATCCATCTAGGTTTCGGATTTGTGTTTCCTTGCCTGCGTAGGTCTCGAAAAAAAGAGTCTGGAGACCCCGGGCAGTTTTTAGGCCAAAATTTCGACAGGTGAAAATATTTTTTCCCTATCCTATTTTCGGGCTTTTCTGAGTCTTTTGAGACACGTGCCACCATACTGTTTTTTTACCGCACTTTTTCGTCGTCGCTGCCCTGATTCCGAAAAAAAAAATCATCAAAAAAATTTCGTGCCTATCATCTTAGTTTGACTTGGGAAGTGTTTTGAGACACTCGCCATTATAGTGATTTTTGGCAAAAAAAAGAGGCGAATTTTTTTCTTCAGAGTATGCTTTCCCCTTGATTACGTGCAGCGCCGTGATTTTGTTTGTGTTCTAGGCTCGCGTCTCTAGTACGGTCTAGCCTAGGACCAGCACAGTACCGTCGTTGAGCGTTTATTCACCTTTGCATCTCTGAATTGATTATTGCTGACCCTTTTTGCTACCATATTATAAGCCTTCCCAGCTCCACATACATCTACATCGTGCGTTTGACTCTCACTGGTAATCGCTCTATCCAAGCTTTGAGAGTTTTGACTACATCGGTTGCCGATCACCGCCTGCTGCTGGGTAAGAACTGGTAAGAATTTGAGATTTGCTTGACGGATTTGTGACACCCGCCACCACCACCACTTGTTAGTAGTCTGTCGGATCATATTCTTGTGTGTTTCTATTGCTGCTAACCATGCCAGGATCACAAGTCGACGAGACTGATTAGGAGAACTTGACAAACAAGGAGCTTCATGATAAGTTTCAGCAAATGATGAGTGTACATGTGCAAGATGTGCTAAACACATTGGACGAGGCCATGGAGAAGATAGATGGCATGGAGAAGACGTTTGAAACAAAGCTGGATAACAAGTTTGCTGAATTGCTTTCGCGTCTTCCACCACCACCGGCTGCTGCAGCTGTCCCACCTCTACAACAACAACAACAACAACATCGCCTTCCAAATCAAGTGGGACGAGCACAACGCGTTCCCCTTGAGCCTGGTCAAGCTTCTGGTGCTGCTGTTGATGTTTCTGTAGCTCTTGCTGCTACTGCAGAGGTGGAGGACCATAACGAGGATGAGGTTGACCAAAATCAGAACTACGTGCAACAACCAGCACCACCACCACCAGGTCGTCCTCATGCATATCATCGCAACGGTAGGGCTGCACCACCACCTGAGGTACATGACCATCTTCCCAAACTAAAATTGAATATTCCACCATTTGAGGGTAGATATGTTCCTGATATATATCTTACTTGGGAGTTAGAAACTAAACAACGTTTTACATGTTTACATTATCCCGAGGAGAGACGTGTTCCTGCTGCTGTTTGTGCTTTCACTAGTTTTGCATGTGTTTGGTGGTCTGAACATTGTAGATTATATCCTATTCCAGCTACTTGGGCTGCTTTAAAAACTGCTATGCGTACTCGTTGGGTTCCACCATATTATCAACGTGAATTACTTCAAAAACTACAGCGCTTAAGACAAGGAAAAAATTCTGTAGAGGAATATTATCAGCAATTACAAACTGGTCAATTCAAGAAGGGGAGGATGATGAGGACATCACTAACAAGGTTACACACACAGCTCCAACTGACACATATACAGGACCAATTACTAGAGCTCGCGC
Organism: Secale cereale; assembly: GCA_902687465.1. Lineage (NCBI taxonomy): Eukaryota > Viridiplantae > Streptophyta > Magnoliopsida > Poales > Poaceae > Secale > Secale cereale. The sequence continues at coordinate 253,820,676 of LR738709.1, read as the reverse complement.
ACGCCAATTAAATTACCAGGTACTTTTGTTTCTTGGTAATGAATCTAATGTTCATGAGAATATGATGCTGCCTAAATTGGATACATTTGTCTTGCTTACAAATGAAGGGCCTAGCTTGGACAAGAAGGATGAACATTGGAGCAAGATCAAGCATGGAGATGATGGCATGAGCAAGGGGAACAAGAATGGAGTTTCAATTGATGATTTCAGGACTTTGAAGCCACCATAATGAGTGCGAGAAGCCTTGGACGAAATATACAAGATGCCACTTCATAAATTTCGTCCAGAGGATATTATAGGTGCTGCGTCACCTTATTATTGGGCCAGGCCCATGTAATTTAGAAATACTTGAGTATAGGCTGTTTTTAGAGTCCGTATGTGTGGGTAAACAAGAGTTAGGGTTGGTTTCGGACTCCTCCACCAAGGGCCACGAAATTCCCTCCTCTTTCCCCCATATATACAGCCCTTAGGGCGTCGTTTAGACTTTGGGGTTTTTTTTAGATTAAAAGTTCGCCATAGCTGCAACTTCGCGTACTTCGTTTGTGTTCAACGACCAGACAAAGGCGTCACAGAACCCCACCTTGATCAATAAAGCTTTCCTCTTATATTCGCAATATCCAGATTGCAATCTTAGTTTCTTGCTTGTTCTTCGTTTGCCTGCAGGAAACAGACCTTCGTGGTCAGGTTGATCGTGTTCCGGTGTGGTCGATAACCTCACGGAGTTAGTTTAGCGATTGCTAAGGTGCGACGTCCACGCACGGTTGTCGGATCATCAAAATCGACTTCATCCAAACGATAGCCACCATCTCATCGAAAGATGGGACACCTTTGCCTCTATCAATACGGTTCCATCAAAACTCGGGTACTCCATCCTTTGGGTTGACAGCGTCGGTCTTCTCAAATCTTCAGGGTAAATCCTTCTCTGGCTCTTTCGGTAGTGGCATGACATTTGCCATCCATTCTTGGGTCCTTTCATCTTGGCAAGGTTCCTCTGAGACTAGTTCTTCTTAACTGACTGGTCTGGCGCCAATACTAACAAATATCGATATCACATGGTGGTAATCAACCAAATTAACAGGGTCCCTGCAGAAAATGGGTCTGGGCTTCATCCTCACCTTATATCCTACGGTTGGCAACAACTGCCATGTACAAGGGAAAATTTTCTATACCATTCTAAGGTTTAAACAAGGCTTTGACATCGTCGTCTCTCTACTATAGGTAAGTCACTCAGATTTACCATCCCGTATAGCAAAGGCGAATAATAAGAGTAAGTCGGTATGGTGATCAATCCATCCCGCACCCAAATCATTACCTTGTATATGGTTTAGCGAATCTCGCATTCTAACACTCTGTCATCCTCACAAGCATTGCATAATTTCATCTTGTTGACGAACTGAGTTCGAACATATCCATTTATTCTGCAAGCCAAACATCCATCTAGCGTGTTCACAACCCTTGGGTTTAACGTAACCACCTATAAGATCGTCTATTGACAAAGGTCGTAATTTCTACCAGGGGTTTTTCCTTCAGCAAGAGTGTGCTTGCTTCCTTGACTGGTCCTGGGGCCTGTGGGTTATGGCCCATCTCACCACTAGCAACACTTGGTCTCATCATTGGGCTGCAACTGGTCATTCTTCCGACATCCAACTTCATTGGCTCTCTTAATTCCATCCAATTTTTTTGTTTGGTATCCCTTTTCTCTGGGTACCAAACTGAGCGTAATTACTCACACTCATCCTTGGGTAGTCCTTTCCAAGTCGGACGTATCTAACCGCTAACGGTGTTGGATTCTACCACACTTAAAATGAATAACACTAGTTTCTTCAAGATCTCCTTCCATGCATCATGTCTTCACTCATCACATTTATAGTACCAACTTATAATATCCAAAATCAATACCATGATGCCAACTATATTAATTCTCAACTTACTACGATCTACTGCACTTCCCTTGCATGCTTCAACTCCAATACTTAGCACAAAACTCCTTCTTGGTACAATCTATAGCAAAATGCACTGCTTTACTATAGTGGATACACATAACTATTGACAAGTCTCGTGGTTCCCTTGTGACTATGTAGCCTCCTTAGGTCCTTGGCTAAAGGGTCCACGTCAGAACTTGTATATCCATAATTCAGTCCTTGGGGTCACTATAGTTCCATACTCCAGCTTTACACCCTCATAAAAATCCAATTGTACTTCCTTCCTTCATACTCATGGGGTAAACTTCATATCAAACATAACTCCAACTATTTGTGCAAACTCTACTACTTGGAGCAACACTTTCCTTTCTATTGGTCCAGGGTTCACTCAGTAAGGTTCAAGTAAACAAAATGCACTGGTTCATCCATAATCCATATTCTCCTCATATCAAATCTTTTATTACTTCTTGAACCAGTATTCAATACTCCAATTTCCAAGGGTGCATCACTACAAATGTTGCCATCCACATAGTGGGGTATGGTCAAACATTCCTCCCATCTTTATTCCTTTGTCCTAGCTAAGGTGCTTCAATCCCACTGGAATTGTGCAAAGTGATCCTTCAAATCATCAATCTTTTGCTTCGTCCTATTGGTCGTGTGCTTCATCTCCATCATCTCTGCATGCATCATACTCAGGCACCCCTGGGTATAACAAAGTCTTGCTTCGAGTATTTCTCCAATTTGACGTATGGCCTCCATAGCAGCTTCACGAACAGAATCGAAGAATACTGTTCACGGTACTGGGGAGATGAAAAAGTATTGACCCATAGTCTTTGGGCAAACTCCTTTCACACGATGGAGGTGGACCTCCACGTACCAAAGTTCAACTCCATTCTCCATGAAGGGATAACCCTTGTAAACTGCATCTCCTTCCAGTTGAATATGCTTCATCATGTCCTTCAGGATCTTTGGATAATCCTGATCACTAGTCAGGGTCATGATGGTTTCCGGGCCTTTGAGAAAAGACTCGTAAAGGGTTGTCATCTGTGGGTATAAGGCAAAAGGGGTTCTTAGGTCAACATACAGACATCCTTGGGTAAAACGGGGTCGTTTGTCCGAGAAAGGTTTGGGGTCAACTTCTCCATGTGTTCTAGGTTTTGGTCGGGGTGAGATGGCAAAAGAGGCACTCACAAACATCCAACAACTCATAGCAATGAGATTCCAAACATCTCAACTTCCATTGCTTCACGAGCTATTACAATGTTATTTCCATACTCAACTCATCATTGCAATAAAGGTGTATTCCTTATTAATCTACATGCTTCATTCCAATATGAAGATCTCAACTACTCTGATCAATCTTCCTCTGGTCTAGACCTTCTCTTGGCAAAAGGCTCTACTTCCTTGTAGTGTAAACTAATGGCATAAGACCAATCTAAAGACTTCATGGTGACTATCCTGATTCACTGATTTCTTCGCCTCCTGGTTGGGCAGTTGCTAGCATAATGACCTAATTCCTTACATCGGTAACATGTGATGTGACTCAGGTCCTTTACCGCAAAAATTGGGTTCTTCTGGGGGCACATGCTCTTTCTCTTCCTTGACTTCTTCGTTCCTATCAATTCTTCTATCTTCTGTGGATCAAACTCCACTTCTTCTGTCAGGAAGTCTCCCAGATACTTTTGGTTTTCCTTTGTGCAATACTGTGAAAGATGTCCTTCTTCTCCACATGAATAGCAAGTACGGGAGTAATATCTATCTAGTCCTTCTCCATCACGGTCGTCAATATCTTCCTCCATTGCGGATTCCCTTAGTGTTTCCTCGAGAACTTCTTTCATTGCTTCTTTCTTCCGTTGGACGGTTCGTTGCACCATGGGGTAAATGTGACACTGAGTAGGGTAGTGGGTAGTCCCTTCACACAAGAAACAAGTAATATGCCTAGTTGGGCATTCTTCAGCTAGGTGACTTCCTTCACAATTAGGGCATTCATCATTGTGCACCTCCTGGGTGTGTCCTATTTCTCCACAAATCCTGCAGGCACAATGTTTCTTCTTCGGGTTGTCAGCACGCTTGCGGATGAGACGGTATCCTAACAGGGTCTTATTGAATTCTTCCCAATTTTATGCTCTATTACATCCTTGTATCTCCTGATGCATCTTCCACCATGTTGCAGCACTTTTTGTAAAGTACTGGAGAACGTATTGAACTTCATACTTCCTTTCAACTAAATTCTTCCTGAAGTGATCCTCCATGTTTTGTATCCATAACTCTGCCTCCGGTTGGGTCATTGGTCCAGAGACTTCAAGTCTATCTTCAGTCATCCTCTATTGGTTCCAAGGGTTTTGGGATGAGATTCAGAAGAGATAGAGAGAGATACACTCAATACGAACAAAAGTTTTGAAAAGACGGGTTTTGTTATGTGGCCATCGGAAAACATCAAACAGACGATGGCTCACAATCGCCGTATCTAACGTAAATACATAACAGGGGTTTGGTCTTCTAAAGGTCAACATCTCCTCAAAATTGTCAACTCTTCAAACTTCGGAGTATCCATTGTTGTAGCTTTAATACTTCCATTGTATGGAAAAATCCTCTTTACTCCAAAGTGGTCCAAATGGTAAAGGGTATTGTCTAACTATTTAAGGTCAAGGGAAGGTTTTGACAAAGCTCGGAAAAGAAGAGAGATAAGAGTCTTTTTGAAAAAGATAGTTTTAGAGAAATCCTGGACAGTTTCTAGGGTCACGTCCTACAGTTAACATGTGCTCTGATACCATCTTGTAGCGACCACGATCCAAATGGACCGAAGTCTCTGTGTTCTGTGTCATCCCTGGATCGGTATGCTGACACACACAGTACTAGAGGATTTATAACAGAGGTAAATCACATGTATTAAGTAACGTAAATACTATTACCTCAATCGATTATAGCGGAAGCAACAAGGTTGTGGATTCCCATCAACACCAACGACAAAGTTGAGTGTAGAAATTGTAACCCCTAACGTATCACTTACTCGTCGTAAGATAATCCTGCAACATGAGACGTTGCAGCCACAGAGGGTCAGTACATTGAATGTACTGGAAAATTCACACTATAATGATAATGATGAACAAAGCCTACAACTACATGCATATTTGGCTGGTGGAGGCTGTAAGGTTAAAGTTTTTGCGTAAAGCCAATTTTTCCCTACTTCAAAGGAATGCATTTTAATTAACTATCATGGTGGTTGAAACATTGTTGAGAAGATAGACATCCTCTCAACCCCAATTAAAATAATCATTAAACCCAAAAAAATTAATTAAAGTAACATGATGAGATTCACATGATAATCCAAGTACTAGATACTCAAGACGTCCATAACCAGGGACATGGCTAATCATGATCAGTTTGTACACTCTGCAGAGGTTTGTGCACTTTTCCCCACAAGACTCGATTGCCTCCGTTTGGTTTCTCGCACTACATGGTGTTTGAGAAACGGATGACCGAGAGACAGTCTTTCCGAAGAGGTCCCCTTAACCAGATAGATAGGCCGGTACACCTACAAAACCAACTACATCTGCTAGCCCATCATGGAAAGGTTTCCCACAACTTAATCAACTATGCCAGAGCCCATATTGGCATGTGGCTGCACACGGAAGTTTCTAGTATGAAAAATCTAATGATCCCTTTGAGCCTGGGTGGCGGTCCAAAAGAAAAATAGGCAATCACTGGAATACCCAGATGCCTCATTCCACCCAGATGTGTGTTAAAGTTGCCACCTTAAGTTGAACCATTAATTAACAAACTCACATCTGTCATGGATTTCACTCAAACCCAAACCACGTCTACGAGCATAGCATGTTCTATCAGCAAACGTAGAAGTAACTCCCAAAGGTTTGAATGTAATGCAGGTAATAGGTACTACCTCAATCTACTTCCCAATCCCTCAAGTTAAATTATCCTGCTCATGCAATGTGTTTGAGGGTATAACTAATGCAATGAAACTGGGTACTGGAAAATATGATCAAAGTGTGAACTTGCCTGCAATGTTGATGAAGATGATTCACACTCAAAACTCTGGATAGATCTACTCGTCACACTCCGATCAATCTATCGTAAGCAAGCAATAGTAACCACACATAAGCAATCACTCAGAAAGATCAGACAGAGCGAATAAACACTTCGGAAAACTTCGAAAACACACGAATGACTCTTGAAACACAAAAAAATTTCCAATAGTACCAAAATTATGTGAATTTGGCCTTATCGGAAAGTTTAGGTCAAGAGCTTCGATTTGCAAAAAGAATCAACTAAAACGGAGTTACGAAACTCAAGTTATGATCAAATGAAGTTCAAATCTAAAACTAGTTGAATTCAAAATTTAAAATTTTCAAAAACATGTTTGAGTTGTATTACTAGATAGAGGGGATCGTAACGAAGACGTGGGCGTTGGTTTCGTTGGATTTGGACCAACCAGCAAAAAGTAAAGGCCGTTTGAAGTTTAGGGGCTAATCTGTAAAAGAAAATATTTACAGAGAGGTCCCTGGCCGAAACTAAAAGAAATAGAAAAAGAAAAGGCTACCGAGCGAACGCTCACTATTTATGCCTAACTAAAGATTGTTCATTGAATAGCAAAACCAAAAACCGATCTAAAAGAAATAAACCAATCTAAACAGGAAACCGGGGTTTACCTAGGCGATTTTCTAAAAAAACTAGTGGATTGGGCGGTTCGGCGGTTTTCCACGGGGCGGATTTGGCTCCGCCGGCGGTGAACTCCGGCGAGGCCTGCGGCGGGCGGTGGTGGGCGTGCGGCGAGGCGCGGGGTGGGCAGTGGTGGCTGCGCGGAGAGGCGAGGCAAGCGAGGGGAGGCAGGAGCAGCAGTTCGCGGCGGCGGCGGTTGTGTGCGGCGGCGGCGCGAGCGATGAGAGAGGAGGGGGGGCAGCGGCGGTGGCTTTAAATAGGCGGAGGGGCGGCAGCATGGCATGGAGGAGGGGGCAAGGTAGAGAGAGGCGGCGGCGAAGTCGTGCGGGACACGGACGCCGAGGCAATGGCGGCGGCGTGGCCGTGTGGGAGGAGGACGGCGACGGGACGAGCGGGCTGGCCCTTGGCCTGGCAGTGGCTGGGCCGGCCCAGTTCGGCTCAGGACTATATTATTTTTCTTTTAAACCTTTTTTTTAACAGACACAGAAAACAAACAAAACAAAAACAAATAGAAATATCCTATAGGAATATAATATATCAAAATTTGCAGAAAAATAAGCCCTACAACATGAACATTTTACTACTGTCAAATAAAATGCCCACAAATTCTAATAAAACAAAAGGTCCTACTCTTGCAATTATAAACCAATAAAATCACTTTAAAATACCAAAATGATTTCAAAATTATTTCTTTCCAATTTTCTGCTGTAGGGAATCATGTTACCCTATTTTCCATGTAATTTATTTTTGGAGAAAAATAATTTGAATAAAATCCAAATAACTCAATATTTGAAATTGAGTTCCAGAAAATTTCAGAAAAACTTCCAACTCATATTTCCTATAATTTGAAGAAGTCATTTTATCTTCTCTCGGGAAAATCATTGAGTTGCTTAAAGTTTCTGAATTGAGAATATTTTAAGATTGAAATTCAAAATCCTTTCAAACCCCTTTATCATTTAAAATAAATGGAAGAAGTCATATTATCTTCACTCTAGGGTTTTGTGTTGAAAAGAATTTGAATTTCCCCGGAGATCAAAAAGCGAAGTGAAAGTTTTGGGAAAGTCATTTTATTCTCTCTCATCTAACTTTCAAAAGTTTCAAATTTCACTCAATTTCACTCAGCACAACAACAAGCAATCAATTCTATCTATTTATTATAACATTCCAAAATTTAGAATTTTGGGATGTTACATCCACATGCAAATAATCGTAATGGTAGGGCTGCACCACCCCCTCGGGTACGAGATCATGACCATCTACCTAAACTAAAATTGAATATTCCACCATCTGAGAGTAGATATGTTCCTGATATATATCTTACTTGGGAGTTAGAAACCGAACAACGTTTTACATGTTTAGGATATCCCGAGGAGAGACGTATTGTTTCTGGTCTTTGTGCTTTCACTAAGTTTGCTTGTTTGTGGTGGTCTGAACATCGTAGATTATATTCGAATAATATTCCAACTACTTGGGTGAAGGAAATATGCCCTAGAGGCAATAATAAATATGTTATTTTTATTTCCTTATATCATGATAAATGTCTTTTATTCATGCTAGAATTGTATTAACCGAAAACTTAGTACATGTGTGAATACATAGACAAAACAGTATGTCCCTAGTATGCCTCTACTAGACTAGCTCCTTGATCAAAGATGGTTATGTTTCCTAGCCATAGACATGAGTTGTCATTTGATCAACGCGATCACATCATTAGGAGAATGATGTGATGGACAAGACCCATCCATTAGCTTAGCACTATGATCGTTTAGTTTTACTCCTATTGCTTTCTTCATGACTTATACATGTTCCTATGACTATGAGATTATGCAACTCCCGAATACTGGAGGAACACCTTGTGTGCAATCAAACGTCACAACGTAACTATGCGATTATAAAGATTCTCTACAGGTGTCTCCGAAGGTGTTCGTGGTGTTGGCATAGATCAAGAATAGGATTTGTCATTCTGAGTGTCAGAGAGGTATCTCTTGGCCCTCTCGGTAATGCACATCATAATAAGCCTTGCAAGCAAATAACTAATGAGTTGGTCACGATATGATGTATTACGGAACGAGTAAAAGAGACTTGCCGGTAACGATGTTGAACTATGTATTGAGATACCGACGATCGAATCTCGGGCAAGTAACATACCGATGACAAAGGGAACAACGTATGTTGTTATGCGGCTCGACCGATAAAGATCTTCGTAGAATATGTAGGAGCCAATATGGGCATCCAGGTTCCGCTATTGGTTATTGACTGGAGAGATGTCTCGGTCATGTCTACATAGTTCTTGAACCCATAGGGTCCGCACGCTTAAACGTGCGTTGACGATATAGTATTTAGTAAGTTATGTATGTTGGTGACCGAATGTTATTTGGAGTCTCGGATGTGATCACAGACATGAAGAGGAACTTCGGAATGGTCCGGAGATAAAGATTAATATATGTGATAATAGTGTTTGACCTCCAGAAGGGTTCCGGAATTCGCCGGAAGGGGTTCTGGATGTTTCCCGAAATGTTAGGGTACGCGAACACTTTATTTGGGCCAAAGGGGAAAGCCCACAAGGTTTTTGGAAAGCGCAAAAGGAAGTTTTGTAGAGTCCAGGGGCTAGACGCCAAGGTCCCTGGCGTCTGGTCCTGGAGTCCGAGAAGGACTCTTGCCTTTCGGGTGAAATCGACTTTGTGGAGGCTTTTACTCCAAGTTTCAACCCCAAGGCTCAACATATAAATAGAGGGGTAGGGCTAGCACCCAAGACACATCAAGATACACCAAGCCATGTGCCGACAACCCCGACCCTCTAGTTTGTCCTCCGTCTAGTTTCTGTAGTGCTTGGCGAAGCCCTGCAGTGATTGTTCTTCATCAACAACCGTCACCACACCGTCGTGCTGCCGGAACTCATCTACTACTTCGCCCGTCTTACTGGATCAAGAAGGCAAGGACGTCATCGAGCTGAACGTGTGCTGAACGCGGAGGTTCCGTACATTCGGTACTAGATCGGGACGGATTGTGAAGGTATACGACTACATCAACCGCATTGATAAACACTTTCGCTTTCGGTCTACGAGGGTACGTAGATACACTCTCCCCTCTCGTTGCTATGCATCTAGTAGATAGATCTTGCGTGATCGTAGGAATTTTTTTGAAATACTACATTCCCAAACAGTGGCATGATGAGCCAGGTATATGCGTAGATGATATGCACGAGTAGAACACAAGTGAGTTGTGGACGATACTAGTCATACTACTTACCAGCATGTCATACTTTGATTTGGTGGTATTGTTGGATGAAGCGGCCTAGACCGACATTGCGCGTACGCTTACACGAGACTAGTTCTACCGACGTGCTTCGCACACAGGTGGCTAACGGGTGTCAGTTTCTCCAACTTTAGTTGAATCGAGTGTGGCTATGACCGGTCCTTGTGAAGGTTAAAACAGCACATACTTGACGAAAAATTGTTGTGGTTTTGTATGCGTAGGTAAGAACGGTTCTTGCTAAGCCAGTAGCGGCCACGTAAAACTTGCAACAACAAAGTAGAGAACGTCTAACTTGTTTTTGCAGGGCATGTTGTGATGTGATATGGTCAAGACGTGATGAGTTATACGTTATTGTATGAGATGATCATGTTTTGTAAAGTTATCGGCAACTTGCAGGAGCCATATGGTTGTCGCTTTATTGTATGAAATACAATCGCCATGTAATTGCTTTACTTTATCACTAAGAGGTAGAGATAGTCGTGGAAGCAATAGTTGGCGAGACGACAACGATGCTACGATGGAGATCAAGGTGTCGCGCCGGTGACGATGGTGATCATCACGGTGCCTTGGAGATGGAGATCAAAAGCACAAGATGATGATGGCCATATCATGTCACATATTTTGATTGCATGCGATGTTTATCTTATTATGCTTCTTATTTTGCTTAGTACGGCAGTAGCATTATAAGATGATCCCTTACAAAATTTCAAGGTACAAGTGTTCTCCCTGAGTATGCACCGTTGCGAAAAGTTCGTCGTGCCGAGACACCACGTGATGATCGGGTGTGATAAGCTGTACGTTCACATACAACAAGTGCAAGCCAGTTTTGCACACACAGAATACTCGGGTTAAACTTGACGACCCTAGCATATGCAGATATGGCCTCGGAACACTGGAGATCGAAAGGTCGAGCGTGAATCATATAGTAGATATGATCAACATAAGATGTTCACCAGTGAAAACTACTCCATCTTACGTGATGATCAGACATGGTTTAGTTGATATGGATCACGTGATCACTTAGATGATTAGAGGGATGTCAATCTAAGTGGGATTTCTTAAGCAATATGATTAATTGAACTTTTATTTATCATGAACTTAGGCCTGATAGTTTTTGCATATCTATGTTGTTGTAGATCAATGGCCCGTGCTACCGTTCCCTTGAATTTTAATGCGGTCCTAGAGAAAGCAAAGTTGAAAGATGATGGTAGCAATTACACTGAATGGGTCCGTAATTTGAGGACTATCCTCATTGCCGCACAGAAGAATTATGTCCTTGAAGCACCACTAGGTGACAAAGCCCCCTCCCGCTAATGTAGATGCTTTGAACGTCTGGCAGATACGGTCCGATGACTACACGATAGTTTAGTGTGCCATGCTTTACGGCTTAGAACCAGGACTTCAACGATGTTTTGAACGTTATGGAGCATATGAGATGTTCCAGGAGTTGAAGTTAATATTTCAAGCAAATGCCCGGATTGAGAAATATGAGATTTCCAATAAGTTCTACAGCTGCAAGATGGAGGAGAATAGTTCTATCATTGAACACTTGCTCAGAATGTCTGGGTACTACAATCATATGACTCAACTTGGTTGCAAAGTTGATGAAGATAGTGTTATTGATAGAGTTCTTCAATCACTGCCACCAAGCTATAAAGGCTTCGTGATGAACTATAACATGCAAGGGATGCAGAAGACAATTCCCAAGCTCTTCGCTGTGCTCATAGCTATGGAGGTAGAAATAAAAAAGGTGCATCATGTGTTCATGGTTAATAAGACCACTAGTTTCAAAAGAAGAGCAAGGGAAAGAAAGGGAACTTCAAGAAGAATAGCAAGACAGTTGCTACTCTCACGAAGAAACCCAAGTCTGGAGCCAAGCCTGAAACTGAGTGCTTCTACTGCAAGGGGACTGGACACTTGAAGTGGAACTGCCCCAAGTATTTGGCGGATAAGAAGGATGGCAAGGTGAACAAAGGTATACGTGATATACATGTTATTGATGTGGACCTTACTAATGCTCGTAGTAGTACCTGGGTATTTGATACCGGTTCAGTTGCTAATATTTGTAACTCGAAACAGGGACAACGGATTAAACGAAGATTGGCTAAGGACGAGGTGACGATGCGCGTGGGAAATGGTTCCAAAGTCGATGTGATCACCGTCGGCACGCTACCTCTACATCTACCTTTGGGATTAGTTTTAGACCTGAATAATTGTTATTTGGTGCCAGCATTAAGCATGAACATTATATCTGGATCTTGTTTATTGCGAGACGGTTATTCATTTGAATCTGAGAATAATGGTTGTTCTATTTATATGAATAATATCTTTTATGGTCATGCACCCTTGAAGAGTAGTCTATTCTTGTTGGATCTCGATCGTAGTGATACACATATTCATAATATTGAAGCCAAAAGATGCAAGGTTAATAATGATAGTGCAACTTATTTGTGGCACCGCCGTTTAGGTCATATTGGTGTAAAGCGCATGAAGAAACTCCATAGTGATGGACCTTTGGAATCACTTGATTATGAATCACTTGGTGCTTGCGAACCATCCCTCATGGGCAAGATGACTAAAACTCCGTTCTCTGGAACAATGGAGTGAACAACAGATTTGTTGGAAATCATACATACTGATGTATGTGGACCGATGAGTGTTGAGGCTCGCGGCGGGTATCGTTATTTTCTGACCTTCACTGATGATTAAAGCAGATATGGGTATATCTACTTGATGAAGCACAAGTCTGAAACATTTGAAAAGTTCAAACAATTTCAGAGTGAAGTAGAGAATCACCGTAACAAGAAAATAAAGTTTCTACGATCTGATCGTGGAGGTGAATATTTGAGTTACTAGTTTGGTCTTCATTTGAAACAATGTGGAATAGTTTCACAACTCAGGCCACCCGGAACACCACAGCGTAATGGTGTGTCCGAACATCGTAACCGTACTTTATTAGATATGGTGCGGTCTATGATGTCTCTTACCGTTTTACCACTATCGTTTTGGGGTTATGCTTTAAAGACAGTTGCATTCACGTTAAATAGGGCACCATCTACATTCGTTGAGATGACGCCTTATGAACTATGGTTTGGCAAGAAACCAAAGTTGTCGTTTCTTAAAGTTTGGGGTTGCGATGCTTATGTGAAAAAGCTTCAACCTCATAAGCTCGAACCCAAGTCGGAGAAATGTGTCTTCATAGGATACCCAAAGGAGACTGTTGGGTACACCTTCTATCACAGATCCGAAGGCAAAATATTTGTTGCTAAAAATGGATCCTTTCTAGAGAAGGAGTTTTTCTCGAAAGAAGTGAGTGGGCGGAAAGTGGAACTTGATGAGGTAATTGTACCTTCTCCAGAATTGGAAAGTAGTACATCACAGAAACTAGTTCCAGTGATTCCTACACCAATTTGTGAGGAAGCTAATGATGATGATCATGAAACTTCGGATCAAGTTACTGCTGAACTTCGTAGATCAGTCAGAGTACATTCCGCACCAGAGTGGTACGGCAACCCGGTTCTGGAAGTCATGTTACTGGACCATGATGAACCTACGAACTATGAGGAAGCGATGATGAGCCCAGATTCCACAAAATGGCTTGAGGCCATGAAATCTGAGATGTGATCCATGTATGAGAACAAAGTGTGGACTTTGGTTGACTTGCCCGATGATCGGCAAGCCATCGAAAATAAATGGATCTTTAGGAGGAAGACCGACGCTTGCGGTAATGTTACTGTTTACAAAGCTCGAATTGTTGCGAAAGGTTTTCGACAAGTTCAAGGAGTAGACTACGATGATACTTTCTCACCCGTAGCGATGCTTAAGTCTGTCTGAATCATGTTAACAATTGCCGCATTTCATGATTATGAAATCTGGCAAATAGATGTCAAAACTGCATTCCTGAATGGATATCTCAAAGAGGAGTTGTATATGATGCAACCAGAAGGTTTTGTCGATCCTAAAGGTGCTAACAAAGTGTGCAAGCTCCAGCGATCCATCTATGGACTAGTGCAAGCATCTCGGAGTTGGAATATACACTTTGATGAGGTGATCAAAGCATATGGTTTATAGAGACTTTTGGAGAAGCCTGTATTTACAAGAAAGTGAGTGGGAGCTCTGTAGCATTTCTGGTATTATATGTGGACGATATATTGTTGATTGGAAATGATATAGAATTTCTGGATAGCATAAAAGGATACTTGAATAAGAATTTTTCAATGAAAGACCTCGATGAAGCTGCTTACATATTACGCTTAATTGGACTTTCACAAACCACATACCTTGATAAAGTTTGGAAGAAGTTCAAAATAGACCAGTGAAAGAAAGGGTTCTTGCCTGTGTTACAAGGTGTTAAGTTGAGTAAGACTCAATGCCCGACCACTGCAGAAGATAGAGAGAAAATGAAAGTCATTCCCTATGCCTCAGCCATAGGATGTATCATGTATGCAATGCTGTGTACCAGACCTGATTTGTGCCTTGCTATAAGTTTAGCAGGGAGGTACCAAATTAATCCAGGGGTGGATCACTGGACAGCGGTCAAGAACATCCTGAAGTACCTGAAAAGGACAAAGGATATGTTTCTCATTTATGGAGGTGACAAAGAGCTCGTCGTAAACGGTTACGTCGATTCAAGCTTTGACACTGATCCGGATGACTCCAAGTCACAAACCGGATATGTATTTTTATTGAACAGTGAAGCTGTCAGTTGGCGCAGTTCCAAGCAGAGTGTCGTGGCGGGATCTACGTGTGAAGTGGAATACATAGCTTGTTCGGAAGCGGCAAATGAAGGAGTCTGGATGAAGGAGTTCATATCCAATCTAGGTGTAATACCTAGTGCATAGGGTCCAATGAAAATCTTTTATGACAACACTAGAGCAATAGCCTTGGCGAAGGAATCCATGTTTCACAAGAGAACAAAGCACATCAAAAGACGCTTTAGTTCCATCCGCGATCAAGTCAAGGAGGGAGACATGGAAATTTGCAAGATACACACGGATCTGAATGTTGCAGACCCGTTGACTAAGCCTCTTCCACAGGAAAAACATGATCAGCACCAAGACTCCATGGGTGTTAGAATCATTACTTTGTAATCTATATTATTGACTCTAGTTCAAGTGGGAGACTGAAAAAAATATGCCCTAGAGGGAATAATAAAGATGTTATTTGTATTTCCTTATATCATGATAAATGTCTTTTATTCATGCTAGAATTGTATTAACCGGAAAATTAGTACATGTGTGAATACATAGACAAAACAGTATGTCGCTAGTATGCCTCTACTAGACTAGCTCATTGATCAAAGATGGTTATGTTTCCTGGCCATAGACATGAGTTGTCATTTGATCAACGAGATCGCATGAGTAGGAGAATGATGCGATGTACAAGACCCATCCGTTAGGTTAGCACTATGATCATTTATTTTTACTGCTATTGCTTTCTTCATGACTTGTACATGTTCCAATGACTATGAGATTATGCAACTCCCGAATACCGGAGGAACACCTTGTGTGCTATCAAACGTCACAACGTAACTAGGTGATTATAAACATGCTCTATAGGTGTCTCCGAAGGTGTTCGTGGTGTTGGCATAAATCCAGAATAGGATTTGTTACTCCGAGTATCGGAGGTATATCTCTGGGCCCTCTTGGTAATGCACATCATAATAAGCCTTGCAAGCAAATGTCTAATGAGTTGGTCACCAGATTATGTATTATGGAATGAGTAAAGAGACTTGCCGGTAATGAGGTTGAACTAGGTATTGAGATACCCACGATCGAATATCGGGCCAGTAACATACCGATGACAAAGGGAACAACGTATGTTATTATGCGGTTCGACCGATAAAGATCTTCGTAGAATATGTAGGAGCCAATATGGGCATCCAGGATCCGCTATTGGTTATTGACCGGAGAGATGTCTAGGTAATGTCTACATAGTTCTCGAACCCGTAGGGTCCGCGCGCTTAAACGTTCGTTGACGATATAGTATTTAATGAGTTATGTATGTTGGTGACCGAATGTTATTCGGAGTCCCGGATGTGATCACGGACATGACGAGGAACTCCGGAATGGTCCGGAGATAAAGATTAATATATGGGATAACAGTGTTTGACCTCCTGAAGGGTTCTGGAATTCACCGGAAGGGGTTCCGGATGTTTCCCGAAATGTTTCGGTACGAGAACACTTTATTTGGGCCAAAGGGGAAAGCCCACAAGGTTTTTGGAAAGCGCAAAAGGAAGTTTTGCGGTGTCCAGGGGCCAGACGCAGGGGTCCCTAGCATCTAGGTCCAGACGCTGGGAACCCTAGCGTCTGGCCCTGGAGTCCGAGAAGGACTCTTGCCTTTCGGGTGAAACCGACTTTGTGGAGGCTTTTACTCCGTGTTTCGACCCCAAGGCTCAACATATTAATAGAGGGGTAGGGCTAGCACACAGGACACATCAAGATACACCAAGCCGTGTGCCGGCAACCCGACCCTCTAGTTTATCATCCGTCTTGTTTCTGTAGTGCTTGGCAAAGCCCTGCAGAGATTGTTCTTCATCAACAACCGTCACCACGCTGTCGTGCTGCCGGAACTCATCTACTACTTTGCCCATCTTGCTGGATCAAGAAGGCGAGGACATCATCGAGCTGAACGTGTGCTGAACGCAGAGGTGTCGTACGTTCGGTACTAGATCGGGACGGATCAGGAAGGTGTACGACTACATCAACCGCGTTGATAAACGATTCAGCTTTCAGTCTACGAGGGTACGTAGATACACTCTCCCCTCTCGTTGCTATGCATCTAGTAGATAGATCTTGCGTGATCGTAGGAAATATTTTGAAATACTAATTTCCCCAACATTGGGCTGCTTTGAAAACTGATATGCGTACTCGTTGGGTTCCACCATATTATCAACGTGAATTACTACAAAAATTGCATCGTTTAAGACAAGGAAAAAATTCTGTAGAAGAATATTATCAGGAATTACAATCTGGCATGATCAGATGTGGTATTGTTGAGGATAATGAAGCTATGCGTGCACATTTTATTGGTGGCTTAAATAGAGAGATTCAGACCATTCTAGAGTATAAGGAGTATAATAATATCAATCGTTTATTCGATCTTGCTTGCAAAGCTGTAGGTGAAGTCCAGGATCGACAGGCATTGGCGCGGACCACTTTTCTACAGGTCAACATTCATCGTGGACACCATGTGCATCTTCTACTTCCACACATTCTGTTGCACCGGCACATCCGTCAGTTCCCACGTCTAGCCGTGATACAATAAAGCAGGTACAAGCACCACTATCTTCCAAGAGCACAATTATCGGGCCTGCACAGAGCTCCTCTTCATCCATGGCATCAACATGGCACGCAAGTGATATTATTTGTCGTCGTTGTAAGGGCGAGGTCATTTTTGGAGGGAATAAAAATCTCAACGTGTGATGATTGCTACTGAGGATGGTGGGTATGAGCCCTCTAGTGACTATGATGAGGAGACTTTGGCTCTTATTACACGTGAAGAACACGCCGGAGATGATTCTTAACAAGAGACGCATTACATGGCTGCTGATGACGCTGACAAGTATGATTGTTTAGTTGCTCAACGTGTTTTGTGTGTGCAGGCCACACAAGCTGAGCAAAATCAGAGGCACAATTTGTTCCATACAAAAGGAGATGTGAAGGAACGTTCTATTCGCGTCATCATAGATGGAGGGAGGTGCAATAATTTGGCTAGCATGGAGATGGTGGAGAAGTTGTATCTCACCACAAGACCACGTCCACATCCTTACTACATCCAATGGTTCAACAACGGCGGCAAGGTTAAGGTAACATGAACTGTTCATGTGCATTTTAGTATAGCTACATATGCTTATTATGTTGATTGTGATGTGGTACCCATGCAAGCATGTTCCTTATTACTTGGTAGACCATGACAATTTGATAAAAATTATGTACACCATTGATGCGGGGTCAACCCCGTTGATAAGCCGATCTTTCACGAAAAGGAGGGATCCCGAGGAAGAACACGAAGAACACGAGGGTAAACACAAGAGGGCCAAAGAGAAATCACTGAAATCAACAAGTTTAGGTCACACATATGCTAGATCCGGAAACACAAAGAGTGATACACGATCCACGATCAACTAAGGATGATACAAGTAGTGATAGTCTTCTCCGCGAGGTCTTGTTGTTTTCTCCGTGAGGAGGTCTTGAATCCGTGTGGATCTTCTCCATGGAGGCAGCGGTCTCTCGAGGAGATGAACCACTATGGATGAGCAAGGCTCTATCTCTAGAATGAGCTATCACAATGCTAACCCTAAAAAGAGGTAGGTGGAAGAGTATAAATAGTCTAGAGGGGTGAAGGGGTACATGGGCCTCGGCCACGAAGTAAACAGCGCGCACAGGGAGCGGACGTCCGCTGGGCACCGGACGTCCGATGGCTCGTGAGGGACCGGACGTCCGAAAGTCCTCGGATGTCCACTATTTTGTTTTGTCGTGGGATCACCGGCATTCGGAGAAGGTCGGCCCTCCGGTCGCCGGTCGTCCGGTGGGCGTCGATCGTCCGTAGCCTGGGATGCATCGGACGTCCGGTGCAGGCCGGTCGTCCGGAGCCTGTAGCTCTTCGAGCAGCTTCTCTTGGTTATTGAACTTGCCATCCTTGCCAACTTGTCCAGTGGGTGTAGTGATGCGGAGCATCCCGAGGTCATCCCCATGGACCCTCCATCGCCTCACTAAGTGCCTCAAGGACCAATGACACGTGCTCGTGCTAGAGCTCTCGAGACCGAGGTGACGTCACTCCTAGCCCAACTTCCATATGAATCTTGCGAGACATGGTTACTACCTCAGACGGATGTGTTTTGTGTGCTCAGGTGTGAAGAAGACCACATTGGAGAGGTGCGTGAAGATGGACAAGTCCCCAAGCTCACGGACGAGGCTTTGCATCGAGAAGGGCTGAAGAAGGCTCCAGGCCCCGGACATCCGGCCCCCTAGCCCGGCCATCCGACCCCTGGGAAAACAACTACAGAAGGGCACCAGCGGCCGAAGCTCCAGGGCCTGGAGATCCGGCCAGGCCCCGGACATTCGGCCTCGGGCCCGGAAATCCGGCGCCACTCTACAGAAGCCACCCGAGACTCGACCCCTCCAGCCCGGACATCCGGCGACCCGCGAAGCCCCGGACATCCGGCCCGTCGCCTGGACGTCCGGCCTTTGATTGCCTACATGCATTCCCTTGGGCCGTGGCCCGTGTATCCCTTCGCCCCGTACACTATAAATACTCCTTTCCCCACATCTTTTAGGGTTAGCTTTTGGATAGCTCATCATAGACCTTTGTGGTTCCTCTCCTATGAGACCGCGGCCTCTTCGGAGAAGATCCACCTCGGATTCAAGACCTCCACACCAGAGAAGATCCCAAGGGATAACCCAAGACCTCCTCCGGGAGAAGACTATCTTTGTACCACCGTTGTTGACTATGGATCGTGTATCTTGATGTGTATTGCGGATCTAGCACCTGTTTCGGTTTCGGTTTCGTGTTTCCTTTCCTGAGTAGGTCTCGAAAAAAAAAATATTTGGGTTGTTCCGAGTCTTTTCAGACACGTGCCACCATACTGTTTTTTACCGCACTTTTTCGTCGTCGCTGCCCTGATTCTGAAAAAAAAAATCGTCAAAAAAATTTCGTGCCTATCATATTAGTTTGACTTGGGAAGTGTTTTGAGATACTCGCCATTATAGTGATTTTCGGCAAAAAAAAAACAGCGCAAAAAAAGAGGCAAAAAATATATTCAGAGTGTGCTTTCCCCTTTATTATTTGCAGCGCCATGATTTTGTTATTGTTCTAGGCTCGCGTCTCTAGTACGGTCTAGCCTAGGACCAGCACAGTACCGTCGTTGAGCGTTTATTCAACTTTGCATCTCTGAATTGATTATTGCTGACCCCTTTTCCTACCATCTTATAAGCCTTCCCAGCTCCACATACATCTACATCGTGTGTTTGACTCTCCCTGGTAATCGCTTTATCCAAGCTTTGAGAGTTTTGACTACCACGGTTGCCGATCACCACCTGCTGCTGGGTAAGAACTGGTAAGAATTTGAGATTTGCTTGTCGGGTTTGTGACACCCGCCACCACCACCACCACTTATTAGTAGTCTGTAGGATCATATTCTTGTGTGTTTCTATTGCTGCTAACCATGCCAGGATCACAAGTCGACGAGACTGACTAGGAGAACTTGACGAACAAGGAGCTTCATGATAAGTTTCAGCAAATGATGAGTGTACATGTGCAAGATGTGCTAAACACATTGGACGAGGCCATGGAGAAGATAGATGGCATGGAGAAGACGTTTGAAACAAAGCTCGATAACAAGTTTGCTGAATTGCTTTCGCGTCTTCCACCACCACCGGCTGCTGCAGCTGTCCCACCTCTACAACAACAACAACAACAACAACAACAACATCGCCTTCCAAATCAAGTGGGACGAGCACAACGCGTTCCCCTTGAGCCTGGTCAAGCTTCTGGTGCTGCTGTTGATGTTTCTGTAGCTCTTGCTGCTACTGCAGAGGTGGAGGACCATAACGAGGATGAGGTTGACCAAAATCAGAACTACGTGCAACAACCAGCACCACCACCACCAGGTCGTCCTCATGCATATCATCGCAACGGTAGGGCTGCACCACCACCTGAGGTCCATGACCATCTTCCTAAACTGAAATTGAATATTCCACCATTTGAGGGTAGATATGTTCCTGATATATATCTTACTTGGGAGTTAGAAACTGAACAACGTTTTACATGTTTACATTATCCCGAGGAGAGACGTGTTCCTGCTGCTGTTTGTACTTTCACTAGTTTTGCATGTGTTTGGTGGTCTAAACATTGTAGATTATATCCTATTCCAGCTACTTGGACTGCTTTGAAAACTGCTATGCGTACTCGTTGGGTTCCACCATATTATCAACGTGAATTACTTCAAAAATTGCAGCGCTTAAGACAAGGAAAAAAATTTGTAGAAGAATATTATCAGCAATTACAAACTGGCCTTATTAGATGTGGTATTGTTGAGGAGAATGAAGCTATGCTTGCACGTTTTATGGGTGGATTAAATAGAGGGATTCCGACCATTCTAGAGTATAAGGATTATAATAATATCACTCGTTTATTCCATCTTGCTTGTAAAGCTGAACGTGAAGTGCAGGATCGATAGGCATTGGCACGGACTAACTTTTCTGCAGGTCGACCTTCATGATGGACACCGCGTGCATCCTCTACTTCCACACATTCTACTACACCGACACCTCCATCAGCTGTTACCTCCAGCCGTGATACAAGGAAGCAGGCACAACCACCATTATCTACCAAGAGCACTCCTATTGGGCCTGCACAAAGTTTTTCTTCTTCCATGGCATCAACAGGGCACACCAGTGATATTATTTGTCGTCGTTGTAAGGGAAGAGGACATTTTGCGAGAGATTGCAAATCTCAGTGTGTGATGATTGCTACTGAGGATGGTGGATATGAATCCTATAGTGACTATGATGAGGAGACGTTGGCTCTTATTACAGGTGAAGAACACGGTGGAAACGATTCTGATCATGAGACACAATACATGGCTGTTGAAGATGCTGACAGGTATGAATGTTTAGTAGCTCAACGTGTTTTGAGTGTGCAGGTTACACAAGCTGAGCAAAATTAGAGGCATAATTTGTTCCATACAATGGGAGTCGTGAAGGAACGTTTTGTTCGCGTGATCATAGATGGAGGGAGTTGCAACAACTTGGCTAGCATGGTGATGGTGGAGAAGCTATCTCTCACCACAATACCACATCCACATCCTTACTACATCCAATGGTTCAACAACAGCGGCAAGGTTAAGGTAACACGTACTGTTCGTGTGCATTTTAGTATCTCTACATATGTTGATTATGTTGATTGTGATGTGGTACCTATGCAAGCATGTTCCTTATTACTTGGTAGACCATGGCAATTTGATAAAAATTCTGTACACCATGGTAGAAACAATCAGTATACTCTTGTTCATAAGGATAAAAATATTACTTTGCTTCCTATGACTCCTGATTCCATTTTGAAAGATGATATTAATAGAGCTAATAAAGCAAAACAGGAGAAAAATAAGAGTGAAAATCTGATTGTGGCAAAATAATTTGAGCAACAAATGAAACCTAATGATAAACCATCTACTGTTGCTTCTGAAATTAAATTGAAAAGTGCATGTTTATTTGCCACCAAATCTGATATTGATGAGCTAGATTTTAGCAAATATGTTTGCTATGCTTTTGTATGCAAAGAGGCATTATTTTCATTTGAGGACGTGCCTTCCTCTTTGCCTCCTGCTGTCACTAACATTTTGCAGGAGTTCGCCGACGTCTTTCCACAAGACGTGCCACCGGGATTACCACCTATTCGAGGGATCGAGCATCAGATTGACTTAATTCCCGGTGCATCGGTACCCAACCGCGCACCATACCGTACCAATCTAGAAGAGACGAAGGAGATTATGCGTCAAGTACAGGAGCTACTCGACAAAGGTTATATATGTGAATCCCTTAGTCCTTGTTTTGTTCCTATTATTCTAGTGCCGAAAAAGGATGGTACATCGCGTATGCGTGTTGATTGTAGAGGCATTAATAATATTACTATTCATTATCGTCATCCTATTCCTAGGCTAGATGATATGCTTGATGAATTGAGTGGCTCTACAATATTCTCCAAAGTTGATTTGCGTAGTGGATACCATCAAATTCGTATGAAATTGGGAGATGAATGGAAAAGAGCATTTAAAACTAAGTTTGGATTATATGAGTGGTTAGTCATGCCTTTTGGGTTAACTAATGCACCTAGTACTTTCATAAGATTAATGAATGAAGTTTTACGTGCTTTCATTGGACGATTTGTGGTAGTATACTTTGATGATATATTGATTTTTAGAAGATCTTTGGAGGAACATTCGGAACATTTACGTGTTGTTTGTATTGCTCTACATGATGCACGTTTGTTTGGTAACCTTGGAAAGTGCACCTTTTGCACCGACTGAGTCTCTTTTCTTGGCTATGTTGTTACTCCACAGGGAATTGAGGTTGATAATGCCAAGATTGAAGCTATTGAGAGTTGGCCGCAGCCCAAAACGGTCACACACGTGAGGAGTTTCCTTGGCCTCGCTGGATTCTATCGGCGTTTTGTGAGAGATTTCAGCACCATTGCTGCACCTCTCAATGAGCTTACAAATAAGGATGTGCCTTTTGTTTGGGGTACTGCACAGGAAGAAGCATTCACCGTATTGAAAGATAAGTTGACACATGCTCCTTTACTCCAACTTCCTGATTTTAATAAGACTTTTGAGCCTGAATGTGATTCTAGTGGAATTGGGTTCGGAGGTGTGTTATTACAAGATGGTAAACCTGTTGCATACTTTTCTGAAAAATTGAGTGGGCCTAGTCTGAATTATTCTACTTATGATAAGGAATTATAAGCTCTTGTTCGGACTTTGGAAACATGGCAACATTATTTATGGCCCAAAGAATTTGTTATACATTCTGATCATGAATCTTTGAAGCACATTAAAAGTCAAGCAAAACTGAACCGTAGACATGCTAAATGGGTTGAATTCATAGAGACTTTCCCTTATGTTATTAAACACAAGAAGGGAAAATAAAATGTTATTGCTGATTGTCGGGGGAAACTGTCCGCCACGAACACCTATGGGACCGGAGCCCCTTGTCTGTGCGGTACGAGGGCGGAGAGAGCACGAAGAGCAGATCGTAGCGAGCACGCGGGCAGTTTTACCCAGGTTCGGGCCGCGGTAGACGCGTAAAACCCTACTCCTGCTTAGTTGTGTATTGAGTTGGAGCGCTCGGGAGCTTGAAGAAGCAGCTACACCGAGCGTATGAGTGATCTAGGTTCCCAACCCCCTCCACATTGTGCATGGGCCTCCTTTTATAGTGCAAGGGGTCACCGACAGGTGTCAATGCAGGAGAAAGGGGTAAAAACGTAAAAGAGGTGGTAGTTGTAACAGTGCGGGAACAGTGGAGCTACAGTGCGCGAACAGTGGTCGCTACCTACTTTGACAGTGGGGGACAAGGGCATTTAATGCCCGTCGCCGTCGACCCCAAAAGCTCCCGCCCTTGCGTCTCCGTCTGCCACGGCGATGGATCCACCACCGTGGAGTGCCACCGTGTCCCCCAGGCTGCATAGCCATCCGCCACGCGTCCCTGGATAGGCCCCAGGGCGACGCGTGGGCCGATGAGCTGGAGCGCGGGCACACAGCGCAACTCTCCTGGCAAGCACCTTGCCGGGGCCTTGATCTTGCCGGGCCCGGGAGCTTGCCGCTCCCCGGGCCCTCGCCGGGACGCATATAGCGCCGAGGCGTGTCTTCTATGGTGGAATCTTCTAGTCTTCCTGGCAAGTTCCTCTTGCCAGGGCCTTGAGCCAGTAAGGTAATCTTGAGCCTGGTACGGCCTTCCCGACAAGCTCCACTTGCCGGGGTCTCGATCTTCTGTCTTGCATACTTTGTTTTTGAATGGTTTGATATGGAGCAGGGAGGTCTCCGGCGAGCGCGTGGTGAACCCTGCTGCGGGAAGCTGCAACTGCCCGTGCACAAGTTGGGGTACTGAGGTATCCCTACCTTAGTACACCGACGGGAGCCCCCGGGCCTGGGCCACACACGGTGCCGAGCGCTGTCGGGCCAGGCCCAATACAGTGCACGGGCACACGCGGCCCACGGCGCGTCGAATCCACTTCCGTATCCGCCGCATCACCCCGTAACGGCACGCGTCGATTGCGGCGTCGTGGGATGGGACGTGCCCACGTTCTCTTAATAGAAAGAGCGAAACGCCCCCCACTTCCCCATAAAAGCAGAGGAAGCAGGAGCGATTCCCCTCATTGCGCTTTCATTGCATCTTCTTCTTCCTCCAGAGATCCCTTTGCGCTCCGCCTCCACACCTCCGCAGCCGTCGTCTGCATCTCCGGCGTCGCCGGGCTCTTCGTCCCCCTTCCTCCGCCGGCAAGGAGCAGGGCTACTACCTTGAAGCCCCCAACGGCGTCTTCATCCAGATGCCGTGGGGTTCTTCGTCGCGAGCTCCCGCGGAGGGCGAGGCATTTGACGGGGAGGTCCTCGCCTCTGCGGGCCTGAAGATTGTCGAAGCGCCCGGCGGGAGTGAAGGGCCCGAGGAGGAGAAGCTGCTTCACCAGCTCCTGGCCCTTTACCGGGCCAGGCAGGCGAAGCTTGCTTCCCGGGAAGCCCTTGCCGCCAAGGCCGCCGCGGAAATGGAGAAGCGCGCGGCGGAGCTCAGCGCCGCCAACCAGACGGCCCTCCGCGAGGTGGCGGAGGAACGCGAGCGGCTCGCCGGCGAATACCAGGAGTGGGTGCTGGAGAAGGCCGAGGCCGAGGAACAGCAGCGGCTCGCCGGGGTGGAGCTGTCCCGGCGAGAAGGAGAACTTGCCCAGCGTAAGGTCAACCTCGACTCCCACGAGGAGGACCTTGCCGCTCGGGAGGAGGCCCTTGGCGGGGAACTGAATGAGGCGAAAGCCGCCGCGGTTGCCGCGGAGACCGCCAAGAAGGAGCTTGCCGCCAAGGTCGCGCAGCTGGAGAAGTCGCTGAAGGTGAGCGCGGAGAAGGTCGCCGCGCTCATCACGGAGCGTGAGAAGGACGCCCACACCAATTCAGAACTCCAGGTGCGTCTTTCTGAGAGGGGCGACGAGTTGAAGGCCGCCAAGGACTCCATCAAGGACTTGGAGTTGAAGGTCTCTACACTGAAGGATTCACTCGAGCTGCCCGGGCTCGGGAGACCAAGCTGAAGGAGGAGCTCCGCAAGGAGCGGACCCTGGTGGACAGCGCCAACAAAGCGGCTGAGCTCTTCCGCAAAACTGTCGAGGTATGGACCGAGGACTTAGTATCTTGTGCGTCCAACATCGACCAGGAGCTGCTGGCGTTGAAGCTGGAGCACCTCATCTACTCCCCGGATCCAAACCTCCCTCACAGCGCCAAGCTCAGCCTCTTCTTCAGGGGAATTGCGCCGGCCCTTGCAGATCTGCGGAAGAAGATCCCCGCGCAACTGGCCGAGGAGACGCGCCTACTCTGCACGGGAACTCTGGAGCGCGTGCTGACGAAGATCGTATACCGCAACCCGGGCATAAACCTCACCAACGTTCTTCGCAGCTTGCCGGCCGACGCGAACATGGAGGCTCTGAAGGAGCAGGTCGCCCACATCATAGCCAAGGTGGCTAAGATCTCCAGGATTGAGGGCGACCGCGTAGATTAGGCCTCCATTATCTTTATCTCTTTTCGTTGCTGCATAGGGTGTTATGAACTCGTTTAATCATTGCGACAAGTTATCTTTTGTAAGATATTTATCTTATTTTGATCAATCAGTGCAATGTTATCTTCCTTGTCTTAATCCTTGACTTTGTATGTTTTTCACCCTACGCTCCCGGGGAGCTTGCCGGCAAGGGGCCTTTGCCGCGAGCGCTGAGTGCTGGACTCTGAGCAGCCTGCTGGCCAAGGTCCCACCGGCAAGCAACCTTGCCGCGGCTAGTCGCAACGCACTTAACTTGCTGAGCGTACTCGGAAACGAAGCAAGGGCACGACACTTGTCGCAGCTCACTTAAATCGTTGAGCGAACTCGGAAACAAGATAAGGGTGCGGCAAGCTACGGGTAGGTTCCTCCGCGCACAGGTTTTACATACAAAGTGTGATTGTTCAAGGAAGACAACTAAAATTTTAAAAATTTGAACTGGTCAAATTCTAATAACTTAGCTTTCATATATTGCTTGCTTCCCGGTAAGGCTTCTCTTTCTTGAACTGCACTTGGTTCCTCCTCCATCTCCTTCCCCCCCGGCAAACTTGTGCGCGAGGAACGTTCCTTCTGCTTAAGAGGCAAGGAAAAAGAAGAGGGAAACAAGTATTTGGCCTTTCGGCGTGCTAATGCTTACCGGATACTTGAGTGTTGCACCAAATGCCAAACAAAACATGCAAACAGCAAAGAAAAGCATGCAAAAGGCAATCAGCGCGAAACACGAAAACTTTACTGATGCATGGGGTCTGCGCCCGGCTTTGTACAAAGGGTTACATGCAACAGCGGCAAAGCTTGTACAAAAGGTGGTTGCCGGAACGGATCACGGCAACCGCGCCTTATGGGTGAAACTTGCGAAGGTGCTCTATGTTCCAGGAGTTGCTCACCGGTAAGCCTTCTTCGGTCTCGAGGCGGACAGCGCCGGGCCTCGTGACTTGTCTCACCCGATAAGGGCCTTCCCACTTCGGCGTCAACTTGTTGGAATTCTTGGCGGACTGAACACGCCGAAGAACAAGGTCGCCTTCCTCGAGACTCCTGGCCTTGACCTTGCGGCTATGGTAGCGGCGCAAGGCTTGCTGGTATCGAGCAGCTCGTACAGCAGCCTGGAGACGTCCCTCCTCGAGGAGCAATGCGTCATCTTGCCGCAGTTGCTCTTGCTCGAGCTCGTCATAAGCGAGCACTCGAGGAGATCCGTATACGAGTTCCGTGGGGAGAACTGCTTCTGCTCCATAGACTAGAGCAAAGGGTGTCTGTCCGGTGGCTCGACTTGGTGTCGTTCTGATTGACCAAAGAGCCGCCGGTAGCTCCTCTATCCAATTCCTTCCGCACTTGCGCAGCCTGTCGAAGGTCCTTGTCTTGAGTCCGCGCAGCACTTCAGCATTTGCCCTCTCTGCTTGACCGTTGCTCCTCGGGTGAGCAACAGAAGCGAAACAGACCTTGGCGCCAAGGTCTTGGACGTACTGCATGAAGGTGCGACTAGTGAATTGCGTACCGTTGTCGGTGATGATCCTGTTAGGGATCCCGAAACGGCAAACAATCGACCTGAAGAACCTGACTGCTGACTGTGCTGTCACCTTTCTCACTGGTTCCACTTCTGGCCACTTCGTGAACTTGTCGATTGCAACGTACAAGTACTCAAAGCCCCCGACAGCACGAGGGAAAGGGCCAAGGATATCGAGCCCCCAGACCGAGAAGGGCCAGGATAAAGGGATTGTTTGGAGAGCTTGAGCTGGCTGATGAATCTGCTTTGCATGGAACTGGCACGCTTCACACTTGGTTACTAGTGCAGTTGCATCTTGGAGGGCTTCTTGCCAAAAGAACCCTTGCCGGAAAGCTTTCCCGGCAAGCGCCCTTGCGCCAATGTGGTGGCCGCATATGCCTCCGTGTATTTCTGCCAACAGCTTCTGTCCATCTTCCCTGGAAATGCACTTCAATCTGACACCATTGAGCCTTCTTCTGTACAGCTCGTTATCCACGAACTGGTACATACTTGACTGCCTGGTTATCTTCTCTATTTCTTCTGGGTCGTCGGGAAGTTCTCCAGTTTGAAGAAAACGGACGATCTGCTGCGCCCATGCCGGAGCCTGAGGCTCGACGGCAAGGACTAAAGGCTCGAGGGCCGCTGCGGGAACCTCAGCTTCTACGGCAAGAACCTCTGGCTCTGCCGGAGCTGATGGTCCCCCGGCAAGCTCGCCGGGGCGAGGCTTGTCGGTAACACTTGCTTCAACTGTACAGACCCGAAGATCTGCAGGAGCAAACTGTTCCTCAGCGTTCTGGTTGTCGATCTTGGGGACCTTGGCGGCGGTTTCAGGAAGATCCGCCGGCAAGTAGTCGCCGGAGACCAACTTTCTCTTCTTGGACTGCCCAATTGATGGTGTAACGGATGGTTGAGTCAGCTTGAGCAAGAAGGTCCCTGGTTCCACAGGTAACTTCATCGAAGCACACTTCGAAAGGCCGTCTGCTACTTCATTTTGAGCTCTCGGGACGTGCTCCATCTGCAGACCTTCAAAGTGCTCCTCTAGCTTTCTCACTTCATCGACATAAGCTTCCATCAAAGGGCTCTGATAGCTCTTGTTAACTTGCCGGACCACCAACTGAGAATCTCCCCGCACAATCAGCTTCCTGATCCCAAGTTCGGCCGCAATCCTGAGGCCGGCAAGCAAGCCTTCATATTCAGCAGTGTTGTTTGTCGCTTGCTCCCTGGGAAAGTGCATCTGGATAACATATTTGAGGTGCTCTCCGGTGGGCGCGATGAGTACCACGCCAGCACCGGCGTCTTGCAGCGAGAAGGCACCGTCAAAATACATTACCCATTCACTTGTCGCTTCTTGTACGGGTGCACTTGTTTCTTGGGCTTCTTCATCGGGCGTTGGGGTCCACTCAGCTATGAATTCTGCCAAAGCTCGGCTCTGTATGGTTGAAGTACTTTCAAACTTGAGTCCAAAACTCGACAGCTCCAGTGCCCACTCAACAATCCTGCCTGTTGCTTCTGGGTTGTGCAATATCCTCTTCAGCGGAAAGCGAGTGACCACTGTTATCTCATGTGCTTGGAAGTAATGGCGCAGCTTTCTCGAGGCCATGAGAAGGCCGAAAAGCAACTTTTGCACTCCAGAGTACCTTGATCTAGCCCCCTGGAGAAGGGAACTTACAAAATACACTGGGCGCTGCACCATCTTCTTTCGCACTTCATTTTGTTCCTGCGCAGAGTTGTCCTTGTCGGGGCCAGAGCTTGCCGGAGCAGCCCCCTGCTTGTCGCTGGATTCGCTTGCCGGTGGTGCTGACTCCTCGTCGGACTCCCTCTCCGCTACTAACGCAGCACTAACCACCTGATTGGTTGCCGCTAGGTATAGCAACAACTTTTCCTGTGGTCTAGGTGCGACAAGTATTGGAGTGGAGGACAGGTACCGTTTCAAATCCTGCAGCGCAGCCTCCGCTTCCGGAGTCCACTTCATGGGACCTGCCTTCTTCAAGATTTTGAAGAAAGGTAGGGCGCGTTCTGCAGACTTCGAAATGAACCTACTGAGGGCAGCCACACAACCTGCAAGCCTTCTGACATCATTGACGCGCTTTGGGGCCTCTATCTGCTCGATGGCTTTAATCTTGTCGGGGTTGGCTTCAATCCCCCTCTGCGATACAAAGAACCCGAGAAGCTTGCCGGAGGGGACTCCAAAGACGCACTTCTCGGGGTTCAACTTGAGCTGTATCCTGCGCAGGTTCTGAAATGTTTCTTCCAAATCCTGGATCAGGGTTTCCTTGCTCTTGCTCTTCACCACGATGTCATCCATGTAAGCTTCTACATTTATGTGGATCTGTGGCTCAAAAGCAGTGTATACTACCCTTGCAAAGGTTGATCCCGCATTCTTCAATCCAAATGGCATGCGTATGAAGCAATAAGTTCCACATGGAGTGATAAATGCAGTCTTCTCTTCATCCTCTTTGGCCATAAAGATCTGGTGGTAGCCTGAGTATGCATCAAGAAAACAGAGTAGCTCACATCCGGCAGTGGAGTCAACGATCTGGTCAATGCGCGGCAAAGGGAATGGATCCTTGGGACATGCTTTATTCACATCGGTGAAGTCTATACACAGTCTCCACTTCCCATTGGCCTTGCGCACGACGACTGGGTTTGCCAACCACGTCGGATGGATCACACCTCTAACTAAGCCTGCTGCCTCTAGCTTCTTGATTTCTTCGTTGATGAATTCTTGGCGCTCCACGGCTTGCTTCCTCACTTTCTGCTTGATGGGCCGCGCATGAGGACAAACAGCAAGCTTGTGCTCAATTACCTTCCTGGGAACACCGGGGATGTCAGATGGTTGCCAGGCAAACACATCGACATTCGCCCGCAGGAAGGCAACGAGCGCGCTTTCCTATTTGCTGTCAAGCGTGGCACTGATGGTGAAGGTACCACCAGTGCCGTCCTCCTTGGTGGACACCTTTTTGGTTGCCGGAGGAGCGGCCATTCCCTTCTTACACTTGCCGGTGGAGCTCGATGGAACGTCCTCGACGGCAGCGCAGCACTCCGAAGAGGTGCGGTTACCGGAGTGGGCCCCAGAGCACTTGCCGGACTTGGTCTTCGTCTTCTTCCCCCCGGGAGCTTCAGCGGCAAGTGTATCCTTCTCGGCCGCAGCTGCCGCATCCCGGTAGATCTTGTCGGCGCAGACAAGCGCATCCTTCTTGTCGCCGTGGACAGTGATGACGCTTATCGGCCCCGGCATCTTGAGTACGTTGTAAGCATAATGGGAAGCTGCCATGAACTTGGCGAGGGCAGGACGACCAAGTATTCCATTGTAGGGCAATGGAATATCGGCGACGTCAAAAGTGATGCGCTCAGTTCTGAAGTTGAGCTCCCCGCCAAAGGTCACCGGCAGGGTGATCTTTCCCTTGGGCTTGCTCCTTCCCTGGTTGATTCCTTGGAAAGAACCGGTTTCTTCGAGCTCGCCATTTGGAATCTGGAGTTTCTTGATCACAGCAGAGGAGATCAAGTTCAGCCCGGCCCCGCCGTCAACCAACATTTTGGTGACCTTGAGGTTGCGGATGGTGGGTGAGACCAGCATCGGCAAGCACCCGACCGCAGTGGTGCGGTCAGGGTGATCCTCAAGATCAAAAATGATGGGCGTGCTGGACCATTTGAGGAGCCTGCGCGACTCCACGGGCGGCTCTGCTGCATTCACCTCACGCACCCACTGCTTGAGTTGGCGGTGGGAGGTGTGCAGAGAGGCGCCACCGTCGACGCACAGGACCTCCGTGGCCTTCTGGAACTCCTGCTCGCTGTTATCTTCGTCCTCCATGTCTTCATCGTCATCTTCGTCCTTGTCGCGGCCCCGGGGAGGTCGATCTCCTTGCCGCTGCTTGGCCTTGCCGCGGGGTCCTCCCCGGCCGTTGAACGGCCGCTTCTTGCTTGGCTCTTCCCCGCCACCTTGGGCCTTCTCCTTGTCGCGCCTCTCGTATTCAGCCTTCTGCTGCTCGACGAGATACTCGACGCGCTTGCAGTTGGAGAGGTCGTGGCCCTTGGTGCGGTGTATCTTGCAGTATTGCTTGTCGGAGCCGTCCTGCTTGTCGGCCGGCGCTACAGGGGCAGGCTCCTTGCCGGAGCCGCCAGCCTGTGTTTGCTTGGCGGGGGCCTCCTTGCCGGATTTCTCGACGGCAAGCACTTCCTTCTTGCCTTTCCTTCTGTTATTCCGCCGCCGGCTCTTCTTTGCCGGGGCGGCGTCGTCGCTGTCGCTTCCTCCTGCGCCAGCATCCTCCCCGGGGAGTCTCCTCCCCTCTTCTGCGCGTGCGCACTTGTCAGCCAGAGCATAGAGCTCGCTGACATCCCGAATCTTGGTCATCGCCATTTCTTCACGCATGCGGCGGTTACGCACGTTCTGGTGGAACGCGCTGATAACCGCGGCAGGGTGGACATCGGGGATGTTGTGCTGCACACGGCTGAAGCGTTGGATGTACTTGCGCAGGGACTCTCCTTCCTTCTGGGCCAAAATGTGGAGATCGCTCTCCTGGTCGTGGGGTTTGTGGCCACCGGTGAAGGCGCCAACAAACTGATGGCAAAGGTCGGCCCAAGAAGAAATGGAGCCTTCCGGCAAGTGCATAAGCCATGAACGAACGTTCGGCTTTAGCACGAGCGGGAAGTAGTTCGCCAAGATCTTCTCGTCGCGCCCCCCGGCAGCCTGCACCGCGATGGTGTAGACGCTGAGAAACTCCGAGGGGTGCGTCTTGCCGTCGTACTTCTCCGGTACGTCGGGTTTAAAATTCTTCATACTTGGGCCACTGGACGCGCCGCAGCTCGCGGGTGAACGCAGGGCAACCTGCCGCGTACGGCAAGTCGCCTGGTTCGCCGGGCGCGCGCGCGTCGACAGCGTCCTCAGCCCTCTGATCTGATTGTCGCCGAGCTTCCCGGCGGCGCTCGATTCTTGTTCAAGCGTCTTCTTGTCGCCGGTCGTCGAGGACCTGGCGCTGGTCCTGACGAGCCTGCGGGTCCGACGATGCCGTGGAGCCGTCGTCGGCGTTGTTCCGGCGGGGTGGCGTCTTCTGCTTCCGCGGCGGGGAGTGCACGCTTGTCGCGCCCCCGGCGGTCTTGTCGCCGTCGGCCTTCGTCTTCTCAGCTTCCCGCGGCCGCGAGGCCGCCGGCTGCTGTGGAGAATCGTTGTTGGCGAAGGCGATCAGGCTCTGGATGGTGGCCCTCCAGTCGTCGGCCTTGTCTGCCGCTGGAGGGAAGTCGAGGAGCAGTTGCGCCCTTGCGAGCGCTTCTGCTGGAGTGGAGGGGAACGCGGGCGAGCGGTGCGAGGAGCGGGATATGCTCGGACTCCTAACAACGTTAGAAGGAGCAGGGTCCCACGCCGGCGCCTTCGCTTTGCTTGTGCCCGGACGGTGGTCCGGGGCGTCCCGCGAGCCTCCGGTTTGCCCTTGCCCCAGCAAGCGGATACCACCTCCTGTGGTATGGCGCTGCTGGGTTGTCGTGTGCTGAGATGGACGCGGCGCGTCCACGGAGACCGAGGTTCGGTCGTCCGTCCTGTTCTTGGATCTGGTGGCGCCGTGAGTGTCCTCGCCGGCGACCACCCTTCCGACGGCGTCTCCCCCGCCCACCGTTGGCTCCGGTGGCGGCGGATGAGACGCGGACGGGCCTCCGACCTCCGAAGCCTTCTTCTTCGGGGCCATGATGTTGTTGCTGATGAAGTTGCTGATGGAACTGGAGAGGTTGATGTAGAATACGCCCGCGCGAACGCCGGATCAGGTTCGCACAACCTCGACGCCCCCTACCTGGCGCGCCAAAGATGTCGGGGGAAACTGTCCACCACGAACACCTATGGGACCGGAGCCCCTTGTCTGTGCGGTACGAGGGCGGAGAGAGCACGAAGAGCAAATCATAGCGAGCACGCGGGCAGTTTTACCCAGGTTCGGGCCGCGGTAGACGCGTAAAACCCTACTCCTGCTTAGTTGTGTATTGAGTTGGAGCGCTCGGGAGCTTGAAGAAGCAGCTACACCGAGCGTATGAGTGATCTAGGTTCCCAACCCCCTCCACGTTGTGCATGGGCCTCCTTTTATAGTGCAAGGGGTCACCGACAGGTGTCAACGCAGGAGAAAGGGGTAAAAACGTAAAAGAGGTGGTAGTTGTAACAGTGCGGGAACAGTGGAGCTACAGTGCGCGAACAGTGGTCGCTACCTACTTTGACAGTGGGGGACAAGGGCATTTAATGCCCGTCGCCGTCGACCCCAAAAGCTCCCGCCCTTGCGTCTCCGTCTGCCACGGCGATGGATCCACCACCGTGGAGTGCCACCGTGTCCCCCAGGCTGCACAGCCATCCGCCACGCGTCCCTGGATAGGCCCCAGGGCGACGCGTGGGCCGATGAGCTGGAGCGCGGGCACACAGCGCAACTCTCCCGGCAAGCACCTTGCCGGGGCCTTGATCTTGCCGGGCCCGGGAGCTTGCCGCTCCCCGGGCCCTCGCCGGGACGCATATAGCGCCGAGGCGTGTCTTCTATGGTGGAATCTTCTAGTCTTCCTGGCAAGTTCCTCTTGCCAGGGCCTTGAGCCAGTAAGGTAATCTTGAGCCTGGTACGGCCTTCCCGGCAAGCTCCACTTGCCGGGGTCTCGATCTTCTGTCTTGCATACTTTGTTTTTGAATGGTTTGATATGGAGCAGGGAGGTCTCCGGCGAGCGCGTGGTGAACCCTGCCGCGGGAAGCTGCAACTGCCCGTGCACAAGTTGGGGTACTGAGGTATCCCTACCTTAGTACACCGACACTGATGCATTGTCTCGTTGTTATACTATGCTTTCACAACTTGACTTTAAAATATTTGGTTTGGAGACCATCAAATATCAATATGTGCATGATGCTGAATTTAAAGATGTATTGCAGAATTGTAAAGAAGGGAGAACATGGAACAAGTTCGTTGTTAATGATTGATTTGTGTTTCGTGCTAACAAGCTATGCATTCCAGCTAGCTCTGTTCGTCTTTTGTTGTTGCAGGAGGCGCATGGAGGAGAATTAATGGGACACTTTGGCGTGAAGAAGACGGAGGACGTACTTGCTACACATTTCTTTTGGCCAATGATGCGACGGGATGTTGATCGTTTTGTTGCTCGCTGCACTACATGTCAAAAAGCTAAGTCACGACTCAATCCTCATGGTTTATATATGCCTTTGCCTGTCCCTAGTGTTCCTTGGGAAGATATATCTATGGACTTTGTTTTGGGTTTACCTCGAACAATGAAGGGGAGGGATAGCATATTTGTTGTCGTGGATAGGTTCTCGAAGATGGCACACTTTATACCATGTCATAAAAGCGATGATGCTGCTAATGTTGCTGACTTGTTCTTTCGTGAAATTATTCGCTTGCATGGTGGGCCAAATACTATTGTTTCAGATCGTGATACTAAATTCCTTAGCCACTTTTGGATATGTTTATGGGCTAAGTTGGGGACTAAACTGCTTTTTAGTACTATTTGTCACCCCCAAACTGATGGTCAAACTGAAGTAGTCAACAGAACTTTGTCTACTATGCTTGGGATTGTTTTGAAGAATAATAAGAAAATGTGGGAAGAATGCTTGCCTCATATTGAATTTGCTTATAATCGTTCGTTGCATTTTACTACTAAGATGTGCCCTTTTGAAATTGTCTATGGTTTCCTACCTCGTGCACCTATTGATTTGTAGCCTCTTCCATCTTCGGAGAAGGTTAATTTTGATGCTAAACAACGTGCTGAATTGATCTTAAAAATGCATGAGTTAACTAACGAAAATATTGAGCGCATGAATGCTAAATATAAACTTGTTGGAGATAATGGTAGAAAATGTGTTGTCTTTGCACCTGGAGATCTTGTTTGGTTACATTTGCGTAAGGATAGGTTTCCTAATCTGCGCAAGTCAAAGCTAATGCCTCGTGTTGATGGTCCTTTCAAGGTGTTAGAGAAAATAAATGATAATGCATATAAACTTGAGTTGCCTGCAGATTTTGGGGTTAGTCCCACGTTTAACATTGCAGATTTGAAGCCTTACTTGGGTGAGGAAGATGAGCTTCCGTCGAGGACGACTTCAATTCAAGAAGGGGAGGATGATGAGGACATCAATAACAAGGTTACACCCACAGCTCCAACTGACACATATACAGGACCAATTACTAGAGCTTGCACACGCCAATTAAATTACCAGGTACTTTCGTTTCTTGGTAATGAATCTAATGTTCATGAGAATATGATGCTGCCTACATTGGATACATTTGTCTTGCTTACAAATGAAGGGCCTAGCTTGGTCAAGAAGGATGAACATTGGAGCAAGATCAAGCATGGAGATGATGGAATGCGCAAGGGGAACCAGACTGGAGTTACAAGTGATGATTTCAGGACTTCGAAGCCACCATAATGAGTGCGTGAAGCCTTGGACGAAATATACAAGATGCCACTTCATAAATTTCGTCCTCAGGCTATTATAGGTGCTGCGTCACCTTATTATTGGGCCAGACCCATGTAATTTCGAAATACTTGAGTATAGGCTGTTTTTAGAGTCCGTATGTGTGGGGAAACAAGAGTTAGGGTTGGTTTCAGACCCCTCCACCAAGGGCCACGAAATTCCCCCCTCTTTGTCCCATATATACAGCCCTTAGGGCATCGTTTAGACTTTGGGTTTTGTTTAGATTAAAGTTCGCCATAGCTTCAACTTCGCGTACTTCGTTTGTGTTCAACGACCAGACCAAGACGTCACAGAACCCCACTTTATCAATAAAGCTTTCCTCTTAAATTTTGCAATATCCAGATTGCAATCTCAGTTTCTTGCTTGTTCTTCGCTTGCCTGCAGGAAACAGACCTTCGTGGTCAGGTTGATCATGCTCCGGCGTGGTCAATAACCTCTCGGAGTTGGTTTAGCGATTGCTAAGGCGCGACGTCCTCGCACGTTCGTAGTCGGATCGTCAAAGTCGACTTCCTCCAAAACGATAGCCACCATCTCATCGAAAGACGGGACACCTTTGCCTCTATCAAAAAGAGCCCCAATTTTTTTGTGATCTGTTGATTTGGCAAGATTTTGTTGAATTTGTTCCATGGATTTGTTGTGCCACGAGTGGATCTAGCTTTTCCACACATTTTCCCCAATTTTTCTCCGCAAAATCCGACGAATTTTGGCCCCAAAGTCACCGTGTGCAAGGAGTTCATCACGTCATCTGGCACCCCGGACATCCGGCCCATGCCCCGGACATCCGGCCTGGCCCGGACATCCGGCCCCCCGCCCGGACATCCGGCCTCCCGCAGCCAAAACTCCACTATCCACACCACCTTGCATTTTCCGACGCCATTTTTCGTTCGGTATCCCACCAAACCTTCCGCATACCACCACTACTTCCGGAACCACCATCGCTTAACCGCTACGAGTTTGAAAAGTTTGTCTCCTTTTGCCTTGGATACTTGAGTTGTGGTTTCACCGTTTCCTTGGATGTTGAGGCTACCTTGGAACGGCAAGACTTCGATCACACCACCACTCAACTTCGGCAAGGACGGTAACATCCACGACACCTTGTTCATTCTACCTTGCAATTGCATTGTCACCCTATGGACCATCTTTGCGTAGCTTTCCCATTGAGACTAGCCATTTGAGTATTGCCAGGCCACGACACTTGTGCACATTAGTGATAGTCATAGATATTGCATACTACATCAGCATATCTCCGTGTGCCACAAGAGTGATTCGCATACACAATAGCTACCTTGATCCGAGAAGCATGCATAAGTGCCCAAAGAAAGAGCTCACAAGCTTTTAAGCAAAAGAGCCACCCAAAGCTTATAAGCAAAAGGAAAATAGCATCATACGCCTTGCATCAAAAGAGATCATATGACATAGCAATATATCATCTTGTGCTCAAGCATCGGCACATCATACACTCATAGTATACTTGTGATAGATAGTCGTTATGTTTTGCCTCTTATAGGTCATGCACAAGTGCGTAGCCGCCTATTAAGAAATCGGCTAGCGTCTCTCTAGTGTTGTGCAACACGAGCATTTTCCGTGGATTCCACATTTTCGCTCACCCTTGGTTGCACAACCACATTTATCTATCCGTGCGTCTGTTCCGTGTGCTACTTTGCTAGTGATAAACTTGTTGCATGAGCAAATTGTGACCATTTTCAACATCATTGAGTCACTTTGACGATTGCATTGAATTCGTGCCAATATCCTAACCAAGCTCCTCTCAAAGCTTTACTTGTGTAGGTGTGAAAATCGACACGAAGTGGTACCAATAGTGATATTTCCGGGTTACATTATTGAGTGATCATTGATCCATTTTCAACTTCGGTTAAGGTACATTTGGTATTGTCTTCTCCTTTCTCCCACTCACATACTTTCTTGTGATGATGGATAGGCCAAGTACATCTTCGAACCCGATCTTCAATGATCCTCAAAAAGCGAACAACTACGTCACCAAACTACATCTCTTCGGTGTCCAACGAGCTCTCCATCAAGAAAGTGAAGCTATGCGCGAGTACATTGGTCAAGTCGCCGAGGACGCGCACCAATTTGAAGCAAGAACAAGAGAGCAATTCGACATCATCAACACCAACATGTCTACCCAATTTGACGAGCTATGGACTTTGATAGTCAACCGATGTTCTTCTTCAACATAGTCTCAAAGACGAAGCCGCTCAAGTCGACATACCGACTCCACGGAAGGCTAAAGTACCCCTACATCAAACACTCTTCGTCAAGCCGCACGTCAAGCTCGACATGACAACTAGAACCCACTTCTTGACAAGAGTTCACAAGAGCTATTTGAAGAGCAAGAAAGTCGACATCGCCAAAACCAAGCAACACTTGAGCAAGCACAAGAACGGCAACGACTACGCCAACAACAACAAGAGTGAGCACGTCAATACCAAGAAGACCAAGATGTCGAGGCTAACCGACAAGCACAGCAACGTCGAGAAGCTCAAGCTCTTGAGGAGCAACGAGCATTATGTGATTCACATCGCAATGTGGCAGCTCGCACTCGTCACACTCGTCACACTCCTCAAGAAGAGGATTTCCTTCGCGATGAGTTACAAGAGAGGCGCCACCAAGCAAGAATGCAAGAAGAAGTTCCTCCTCAAGCGCGACAAGAGCATCAACCCCAACAAGAACAACAAGCTCGACAAGTACACCACGACAATGGCCATCTACCACGCCAAGAGCAATATGAGATTGACAATCGTCCCAATCAAGACCGCCATCCCAATAGGCAAGGTAACAATGAAGACCATCGCTATGGCAAGCTCAAGTTCACCATGCCAAAGTTTTCCGGAAGCATTGATCCCGAAGACTACCTTTCATGGGCATTGAAGGTTGACAAGATCTTTCGCCTTCACAACTTCGATGAAGAGAAGAAGATTGCAATGGCCTCCCTTGAGTTCCAAGACTATGTTCTCATTTGGTGGGAGCAAATCATAGAGAGAAGAGAAGCAAAAGGGGAACCTCCTATCACCACTTGGGGTCAAATGAAGGAAATCATGAGAGCACGGTTTGTGCCAACACACTACAACCGTGACTTGTTCAAGAAGCTACAACTCCTCAAGCAAGGTACCAAGTGCGTTGAAGAGTTGATGAGGACATCACTAACAAGGTTACACCCACAGCTCCAACTGACACATATACAGGACCAATTACTAGAGCTCGCGCATGCCAATTAAATTACCAGGTACTTTCGTTTCTTGGTAATGATTCTAATGTTCATGAGAATATGATGTTGCCTAAATTGGATACATTTGTCTTGCTTACAAATGAAGGGCCTAGCTTGGTCAAGAAGGATGAACATTGGAGCAAGATCAAGCATGGAGATGATGGCATGCGCAAGAACAAGAACGGAGTTACAAGTGATGATTTCAGGACTTTGAAGCCACCATGATGAGTGCGTGAAGCCTTGGACGAAATATACAAGATGCCACTTCATAAATTTCGTCTAGAGGCTATTATAGGTGCTGCATCACCTTATTATTGGGCCAGGCCCATGTAATTTCAAAATAGTAAAGTATAGGCTGTTTCTAGACTCCGTATGTGTGGGGAAACAAGAGTTAGGGTTGGTTTCGGACCCCTCCTCCAAGGACCACGAAATTCCCCCCTCTTTCACCATATATACAACCCTTAGGGCGTCGTTTAGACTTTGGGTTTTGTTTAGATTAAAGTTCGCCATAGCTGCAACTTCTCGTACTTCGTTTGTGTTCAACGACCAGACAAAGACGTCATAGAACCCCACTTGATCAATAAAGCTTTCCTCCTGAATTCGCAATATCCAGATTGCAATCTCAGTTTCTTGCTTGTTCTTCGTTTGCCTTCAGGAAACAGACCTTCGTGGTCAGGTTGATCGTGCTCCGGCGTGGTCAATAACCTCTCGGAGTTGGTTTAGCGATTGCTAAGGCGCGACGTCCACGTACGTTCGTAGTTGGATCGTTCAAGTCGACTTCCTCCAAAACGATAGCCACCATCTCATCGAAAGACGGGACACCTTTGCCTCTATCAAGAGTACTACAAGGAGATGGAGATTGCCATGATAAGAGCCAACACCACGGAAGATGAAGAGCAAACAATGGCAAGATTCTTGAATGGACTCAACTATCCTATCAATAAGATTGCGGACTTTCAGCCATACACCAATCTCCTCGAGCTAGTACATCAAGCAACCAAAGCGGAGCGACAAGTTCAAGAAGACTACAAGTACTCCAAGTTCACCACCAAGAACTTCGGCTCCTACAACCAAGCTTCAACGACTTCGGCTCCTCCTACCTCTAACAAGCCATCTACAAACTTCGATGACAAGTCAAGCTCCAAGAATGCGACTACATCGAGTCGTCCACCTTCTACCAACAACTTCAAGCCAAGAGCTTCAACATCTACAACCCCAACCGAGGACAACTGCAAGACGAGTTCTATCAAATGTTTCAAGTGCCAAGGGCGAGGCCACAAGTCATTTGAGTTCAAGACCGTTCGTACCATGATCATCAATGATGACGGATCTTATGACTCAATGAGCGACGATGAGATGGAAGCCCTTGAGCATGTAGCTATGCATCGCCAAGTAAACGAAGATGAAGACCATCAAGTGTTTTGCGACAATGACTCAAGGCCCAATCTTGTTGTCTCCAAGGTCTTGACACTACAACACCAACAAGATGACGACCAACAATGTCATATCTTCCATACCAAGGCAGGCATCAATGGACGCTCCGTCAAGGTTATCATCGATGGAGGTAGTTGTCACAACTTGGCAAGCGAAGAGCTATGCGACAAGCTACATTTGGTCAAGATGAAGCATCCTCACCCCTACAAGGTCCAATGGCTTAACGACACCGGAATCCTTCGAGTCGAGCACACCGTGCAAGTCTCTTTCAAGATAGGCGCCTACAAGGACACACTTGAGTGTGATGTGATACCCATGTCCGTGTGCCACCTTATTCTTGGACGACCATGGCAATACGATAGTGGAGTAACACACAATGGACGGACCAATCACTATAGCTTCAAGATGAAGGGCAAGGAATTCGTGCTACGACCAATGTCTCCAAGTCAAGTAGCCGCCGACAAGCACTTACCTACCAACCATCATGGAGAGAATGGTGACAGAGCGAACCACCAAAAAAAGAGTGAGAGCCACAAGCCAAATATGAGCGACTCCACGATGAGCGACAAGAAGCAACTAGTGCGATTTGCCACCAAAAGTGAGATGAGAGAAGTGTGTGAGAACCCATCGAGTGTTTTTCACCTTGTGCTTTTATGCAAAGGGGAAGCCAAACCTACTAACACTTCACCACCTCTACCTTTAGTGTTGTCTCAGTTTTTGCAGGAATTCTCGGACGTCTTTCCTGATGAACTACCTCCGGGTCTACCTCCACTTCGCGGAATCGAACACCGCATCGACCTCATACCCGGCGCACCACTTCCAAACAAGGCTCCTTACTGCGTCAACCCCGAGGAAACCAAGGAGATACAACGGAAAGTGCAACAACTCATCGCCAAAGTCATGTACGTGAAAGCTTAAGCCCTTGTGCCGTTCCGGTTATTCTCGTTCCTAAGAAAGATGAAAGTTTTCGCATGTGCTCCGATTACCGTCCTATAAATGCTATCACCGTTGGATACCATTATCCTATCCCACGCTTAGACGACATGCTTGATGAATTATGTGGTGCCACCATCTTTTCAAAAATTGATCTTAAAAGTGGTTACTATCAAATTCACATTCAAGAGGGTGATGAGTGGAAAACGGCTTTCAAAACCAAATTTGGGTTATATGACTGGCTTGTCATGCCATTGGGTTTATCCGAAGCACCCAGTTCATTTATGCGTCTTATGCATTTTTGTCTACGACCCTACATAGGCGTCTTTGTAGTGGTCAACTTTGATGACATCCTCGTTTTTAGCAAGTCGCTTGAGGACCATGTGACACACATCCGTATGGTTTTACAAACCATTCGAAAAGAGCGCTTATATGCTAATATGGAGAAATGCACGTTTGGCGTTGGCAAGGTCCTCTTCCTAGGATTTGTCTTTTCTTCACAAGGTGTTCACGTTGATGAAACTAAAATTGAAGCAATTAAAACTTGGCCTCAACCAACGAATCTCATGCAAGTGCATAGTTTCCTTGGTCTAGCCGGTTTCTAACAATGTTTTGTGAAGGACTTTAGCACTATCGCCATGCCTCTACACGCCTTGACCAAGAAGCACGCACCCTTCATTTGGGGTCCTTCGCAAGACACCACGTTCAATGAGCTTAAAAGCTTGCTTACACACGGACCACTTCTAGCCCTACCAAACTTTGATAAACCGTTTGAGATTCATTGTGACGCTAGTGGTACCGGCATAGGTGGCGCGCTCACGCAAGAAAAGTGCCCAATTGCATACTTTAGTGAGAAGCTATCCGGAGCACAACTTAACTACCCCGTCTATGATAAAGAGCTCTATGCGTTGGTGCGAGTTTTACGTGTTTGGGAACATTACCTTACACCTCATGAATTCATTCTTCATACGGACCATGAGACTCTCAAGTATCTCAAGGGTCAAACTAAGTTGAACAAGCGTCATGCTAAGTGGAGTGAGTTCGTTGAGTCTTTTCCCTATGTCATCAAGTATATCAAAGGCAAAGAGATTGTTGTGGCGGATGCGCTTTCCTGCAAATGCATGCTTGTTACACAACTTGAGTTGAATGTGGTTGGCTTTGAGCACATTAAAGATTTATATGAGCATGATCCTTTCTTTGCACATCCTTATGCTAAGTGTTTGACTCACACTTCTTGGGAACATTACTACATAAAGGATGGATATTTTATGAGAGCTAACAAACTTTGCATTCCCGAGTCTTCGCTTCGTTTGCTCCTTTTGCAGGAATCTCATGGAGGAGGACTCATGGGACACTTCGGACGCGACAAGACATATGCTACGCCCTCAACGAACTACTTTTGGCCCAAGATGCTCCGTGACGTCTCACGCCTCACCAACCGATGTTCTACATGCCGCAAAGCTAAGTCAAAAGCTCAGTCCCATGGTCTTTACATGCCACTTCTTATTCCATACCATCCATGGGAAGACATAAGCATGGACTTTGTACTTGGATTGCCTAGGTCTCAAAATGGAAAGGATTCTGTGTTTGTTGTCGTGGATAGATTTTCTAAAATGGCTCACTTCATTCCTTCCAAAAGGATCGACGATGCTTCACATGTGGCAACCCTCTTTTGTAGGGGAATCATTCGTCTACACGGAGTGCCCCAGACTATTGTGTCGGATCGGGACGTCAAGTTCTTGAGCTACTTTTGGAAGACTCTATGCGCCAAACTCGGCATCAAGCTACTATTCTCTTCGCCATACCATCCACAAACCGACGGCCAAATGGAGGTGACGAACCGCACGCTTTCGACGCTTCTCCGTGTGTTGATCAAGAAGAACATCAAGGAATGGGAGCAATGCTTGCCCATCGCCGAGTACGCCTACAACCGGGCAAGACATTCCACTACCGGCAAGTCCCCTTTCGAGGTCGTCTATGGCTTCAACCCCTGGTCTCCATTGGACATCCTACCTCTACCTCTACAATAGCGCACGAACATGGACGCAAGTGCACGAGCGAGCTATCTCAAGAAGGTGCATGAAGATACAAGGGCAACGATCGAGCGACAAGTCCACCGTCTCACCACCAAGCTCAACGTCAACAAGGCACCAATGGTGTTGCAACCGGGCGATCTTGTTTGGCTTCATCTTTGCAAGGACCGCTTCCCACACGAGCACAAGTCAAAACTACTTCCTCGCGCCGACGGACCCTTCAAGGTGCTAGCACGCTACAACGACAACGCCTACAAGATCCACATCCCACGAGACAAGTACAACGTGAGCGATGCCTTCAACGTCAAGGATCTATCCCCCTACCATGGTGATGAAGATTTCGATCCGA
The DNA here is from genome assembly GCA_902687465.1 of Secale cereale. Lineage (NCBI taxonomy): Eukaryota > Viridiplantae > Streptophyta > Magnoliopsida > Poales > Poaceae > Secale > Secale cereale. Next base: position 253,776,656 of record LR738709.1, on the reverse strand, counting down.
GGTCGGATCTTTCCCAAGGGAGGGGAGATAATGCGGAGCATCCCGAGGTCATCCCCATGGACCCTCCATCGCCTCACCAAGTGCCTCAAGGACCAATGACACGTGCTCGTGCTAGATCTCTCGAGACCGAGGTGACATCACTCCTAGCCCAACTTCCATATGAATCTTGCGAGACATGGTTACTACCTCAGACGGATGTGTTTTGTGTGCTCAGGTGTGAAGAAGACCACATTGGAGAGGTGCGTGAAGATGGACAATGTCAGGCCCAAGATGCGATTATATCCCGATCACATGAACTTACGTGATTGGGGCACAACCGCATTTCGGGCGCTTAGCAAGATGGATATCATTACATCGTACCATTACATACATACATGGGGGTTACAACAATACATACAAGTCACATGAATACAACAACATCAATACAAAGTATCCGGCTACGGATACAAACATGAAAGAACAACGACATCCATCTGCTATCCCAGGCTGCCGACCCGGAACCAAACCCAAGACTGAAAGAAGAAGAAGAAAGAACTCCAACACAGCGATCAACGCTCTCACGTCAAGTCATCGGAAACCTGCAGCTGCAACTGTTGTTGTAGTATCTGTGAGCCACGAGGACTAAGCAATCCCATAGCCATGGGTAACAAGACTATCAAAGCTTAATAGGTAGGAAGAGGTAAAATGGTGAGGTTGCAGCAGCGACTAAGTAAAATATGGTGGCTAACTTACAAGCACAAGAATAAGATGAGCAACTACGCAAGCGGTCGCAAACTAGTAATGATCGCTAAAGATCCTGAACTACCTACGAGTCAAACATAACCCCACCGTGTTCTCTTCTCAAAGTGAAAAGAGACAGTCACGGTTATTCACACAGATGTGTGTTTTACTTCGGATCCTTTGTCAAGTTTTCTACAACCGGACATTAACAAATTCCAATCTGCCACATAACCACGGGCACGACTTTCGAAAGATCATAACCCTGCAGGGGTGTCCCAACTTAGCCCATCACAAGCTCTCACGATCAGCTGAAGTAATAATAATTATTACCCCTTATCTTAGGGAAAACCGATCAGGCTCGGCATCCCGGTGCACAAGACATTTCGACATTGGTAAAACAAGTCCAGCAAGACCTCCCAGCGTGCCGACACCCTGATAGTAGCCACGCGTATCTCGTCTCAGGCAACGACCAGATGGGACAACCTATCAGAGCCAATCCTCGAGTTTCCCCATGGTGGTCCTGCAGTCCGCGCGTTTGGGACCAACACCATCAGCACTGCCCCCCTGCTATGTAGAAGAATCCTCGGGTAGCGCTAACTCCCTATGCAATTAATTAATTAATTAAGTTGTTATTATGAGCAAATTAAAACCAATGTTGGGCCTTGCTGGAGAAGTTTTATTCAAAGACGAAGTGTCAAGGGGTCCCCATATACCCAACCGTGTAAGGAACGCAAAATCAAGGAACATAATGCCGGTTTATCGGCGCCTAAGGTGGCATGAGTGGAACAAAACACCGAGCAAAAGGCCAAGCCTTCCACCCATGCCCAGTATATAAGACATATTGTGATATTCCAAAGCGTCAAGTTCCAACATTGAAGAATCTTCATCTTCACCTACAACTAACAACGCTATAAGAGGGGCTGGGCAAGCGGGTAACATAGCCAAACAATGGTTTGCTAGGAAGGTGTCAAAGGTTAGAGGTTTCATGGCAACAAGGAGAGGGGCTGACAATAATGATGGGTAGCGCGACATATAACGATAGCATCGAGACACTAAGCAAAGGCAATGGTAGTAAAGGTATCCAAGGGTTTGGTCATCTTAACTGAGATCCCGCAAGGAAGAAGAACGGATCCATGAAGAAGACGAAGAAGAAGTCTCGAAGACAAACCACATGTAGACGAACGAATCCTCACGATCGCAACAGAACAAGCACTAACGAGAAGAAGCAAGCAATACGGTAAACACACAACAAAAGAACATGACAATATGCTCAACCAAGTACGATGCAAGACAAGTCTATATATGATGCAATACATGGCAAGGTAGGAAGCACACAAGAACAACACAAGTCTATATATGATGCAATACATGGCAAGGTACGATGCAAGACAAGTCTATATAGGAAGCAATACATGGCAAGGTAGGAAGCACAGGAAAACAACACAAGTCTATATATGATGCAATATATGGCAAGGTATGATGCAAGACAAGTCTATATAGGAAGCAATACATGGCAAGGTAGCAAGCACAGGAAAACAACACAAGAACATGACAATATGCTCAACCAAGTATGATGCTGACAGGTCTACGTATGATGCAAAACATGGCAAGGTAGGAAGCACAGAAAAACAACACAAGTCAACAAGTTTAAATGAGGCCGGAAACTACATATAACAAATCCGGTAAGTCCTCATATGCATAGTTTGAAATTAGTCCAGATCTGAACAAACCTTAAGTTGAAGTTGTTAAACAGCAGGTTAACATGCACCATGATGATCTACATGAAATTCTAGTCAAGTTTCATATAAAGTTCATTTAGTTTGGAGCTACGGAAACACAAAGAGTGATACACGATCCACGATCAACTAAGGATGATACAAGTAGTGATAGTCTTCTCCGCGAGGAGGTCTTGATGTTTTCTTCGTGAGGAGGTCTTGAATCCGTGTGGATCTTCTCCATGGAGGCAGCGGTCTCTTGAGGAGATGAACCACTATGGGTGAGCAAGGCTCTATCTCTAGAATGAGCTATCACAATGCTAACCCTAAAAAGTGGTAGGTGGAAAAGTATATATAGTCTAGAGGGGTGAAGGGGTACATGGGCCTCGGCCCCGAAGTAAACAACGCGCATAGAGAGCGGACATCCGCTGGGCACCGGACGTCCGATGGCTCGTGAGGGACCGGACGTCCGAAAGTCCTCGGATGTACACTATTTTGTTTTGTCGTGGGATCACGGGCATTCGGAGAAGGTCGGCCCTCCGGTCGCCGGTCGTCCGATGGGCGTCGATCGTCCGTAGCCCGGGATGCATCGGATGTCCGGTGCAGGCCGGTCGTCCGGAGCCTGTAGCTCTTCGAGCAGCTTCTTTTGGTTATTGAACTTTCCATCCTTGCCACCTTGTCCAGTGGGTGTAGTGATGCGGTGCATCCCGAGGTCATCCCCAAGGACCCTCCATCGCCTCACCAAGTGCCTCAAGGACCAATGACACATGCTCGTGCTAGAGCTCTCGAGACCGAGGTGACGTCACTCCTAGCCAACTTCCATATGAATCTTGCGAGACATGGTTACTACCTTAGACGGATGTGTTTTGTGTGCTCAGGTGTGAAGAAGACCACATTGGAGAGGTTCCTGAAGATGGACAAGTCCCCAAGCTCACGGACGAGGCTTTGCATCGAGATGGGCTGAAGAAGGCTCCAGGCCCCGGACATCCGGCCCCCTGGCCCGGACATCCGACCCCTGGGCAAAAAACTGCAGAAGGGCACCAGCGGCCGAAGCTCTAGGGCCCGGACATCCGGCCAGGCCCCGGACATCCGGCCTCGGGCCCGGAAACCCGGCACCACTCTATAGAAGCCACCCGAGACTCGACCCCTCCAGCCCGGACATCCGGCCCCTCGCCTCGGACATCCGACGACCCGCGAAGCCCCGGACATCCGGCCCGTCGCTCGGACGTCCGGCCTTTGATTGCCTGCACGCATTCCCTTGGGCCGTGGCCCGTGTATCCCTTCGCCCCATACACTATATATACTCCTTTCCCCACATCTTTTAGGGTTAGCTTTTGGATAGCTCATCATAGACCTTTGTGGTTCCTCTCCTACGAGACCGTGGCCTCTTCGGAGAAGATCCACCTCGGATTGAAGACCTCCACACTGGAGAAGATCCCAAGGGATAACCCAAGACCTCCTCCGGGAGAAGACTATCCTTGTATCACCGTTGTTGACTATGGATCGTGTATCTTGATGTGTATCGCGGATCTAGCACCTGTGTGACCGTGTTCATGTTGATTTGAACGTTTCCTCTCGTGTATTCCTCCTTGTTTCCCTTGTGTTCTTCGTGTTCATCGTGGGATCCCCTCCATTTCGTGAAAGATCTGCCGATTAGGGTTCCACCCTACATCATGTTGCTACACCGTGGCCTTCATCCAAGCACCTAAACAAGCATAGAGTTTCTGTCTTAGGTAGTTGATACGTCTCCAACGTATCTATACTTTTTGATTATTCCATGCTATTATATTATCCTTCTAGGATCTTTTATGGGCTTTTATATACTCTTTTATATGATTTTTGGGACTAACCTATTAACCTAGAGCCTAGTGCCAGTTTCTGTTTTTTCCTTGTTTTTGAGTTTTACAGAAAATGAATACCAAACAGGCCCCAATTGACGAGCCAAGTTTTGATGATTTTTTCTGGACCAAAAGAAGCCCCCGAAGTAAAAGAGTTGGGCCAGGAGAGCCACAGGCTACCCACGAGGGTGGGGGCGCGCCCACCCCATGTGGTGGCGCCCCCCTATCTCGTGGACAGCCCGGAGACCCCCCTGATGCGGGACCTACGCCAAAAAATCCTAGAAATAATGAAACCTCCGGATAGTTACCTAGATCGGGAGTTCCGCCGCCGAAAGCCTCTGTTGCCACCGAAAACCAATCTAGAACCGTTCTGGCACCCTGTCGGAGGAGGGAATCCCTCGACGGAGGCTATCTTCATCATCCCGGCGCTCTCCATGATGAAGAGGGAGTATCCACCCTCGGGGCTGAGGGTATGTATCAGTAGCTATGTGTTTGATCTCTCTCTCTCTCGTGTTCTTGAGATGGCACGATCTTGATGTATCGCGAGCTTTGCTATTATAGTTGGATCTTATGATGTTTCTCCCCCTCTACTCTCATGTAATGGATTGAGTTTTCCCTTTGAAGTTATCTTATCGGATTGAGTCTTTAAGGATTTGAGAACACTTGATCTATGTCTTGCGTGGGATACCTGTGGTGACAATGGGGTATTCTATTGATTCACTTGATGTATGTTTTGGTGATCAACTTGTGGGTTCCGTGACCTTGGGAATCTATGCATAGGGGTTGGCACACGTTTTTGTTTTGACTCTCCAATAGAAACTTTGGGGCACTATTTAAAGTTCTTTGTGTTGGTTGAATAGATGAATCTAAGATTGTGTGATTCATATCGTATAATCATGCCCACAGATACTTGAGGTGACAATGGAGTATCTAGGTGACATTAGGGTTTTGGTTGATTTGTGTCTTAAGGTGTTATTCTAGTACGAACTCTATGATAGATCGAATGGAAAGAATAGCTTGGTGTTATTTTACTACGGACTCTTGAATAGATCGATCAGAAAGAATAACTTTGAGGTGGTTTCGTACCCAACCATAATCTCTTCGGTTTTTTCTTCGCTATTAGTTACTTTGGAGTGACTCCCTGTTGCATGTTGAGGGATAGTTATATGATCCAGTTATGTTATTATTGTTGAGAGAACTTCCACTAGTGAAAGTATGAACCCTAGGCCTTGTTTCCTATCATTGCAACACCGTTTATGCTCACTTTTACCACTTGCTACCTTGTTGTTTCTATATTTTAAGTTTACAAAAACCTATATCTACGATCCATATTGCACTTGTATCACCATCTCTTCGCCGAACTAGTGCACCTATACAATTTACCATTGTATTAGGTGTGTTGGGGACACAAGAGACTCTTTGTTATTTGGTTGCAGGGTTGTTTGAGAGAGACCATCTTCATCCTACGCCTCCCACGGATTGATAAACCTTAGGTCATCCACTTGAGGGAGATTTGCTACTGTCCTACAAACCTCTGCACTTGGAGGCCCAACAACGTCTACAAGAAGAAGGTTGCGTAGTAGATATCAGTAGTAGCCATGTCTCATGTGGTGAAAGTGGTATCTCAGAGAGGAGCGAGTTCACCTTATCTTCGACAGCCCTTGCACGATCTCTGTCATTGGTCCAAGTGGCATGTCCATGGGGATCCTCCGCATCATCTCCCCCCCCCCTTGGGAGAGATCCGACCTCGCATCAAAATCTTCATCGCGATGGAAAGGAGAGAGATCCTTGACGTAGAAGGTATCGCTCACATTGTACTTGTTGTATGGGATGTCGATCTTGTAAGCATTGTTGCTGTAGCATGCTAGCACCTTGAAGGGTCCGTCGGCTCGAGGTAGGAGTTTGGACTTGCGTTCATTGGGAAAGCGGTCCTTGCGAAGGTGAAGCCATACGAGATCTCCCGGTTGGAACACCATTGGTGTTTTGTTGAAGTTGAGCTTGGTGGCGAGGCGATATATTTGGCGGTCGATTGTTGCCCTTGTATCTTCGTGCATATTCTTGAGATAACTTGCGCGAGCCTTTGCGTCCATGTTGGTGCACACTTGTAGACGTAGAGGTAGAATGTCCAATGGGGACAAAGGGTTGAAACCGTAGACGACCTCGAAGGGGGACTTGCCAGTTGTTGAATGTCTTGCGCGGTTGTAGGCGTACTCGGCAATGGGAAAGCATTGCTCCCATTCCTTGACGTTCTTCTTGATCAACACGCGAAGAAGCGTCGATAGCGTCCAGTTCGTCACCTCCGTTTGGCCGTCCATTTGTAGACGATATGTCGAAGAGAATAGTAGCTTGATGCCTAGTTTGGCGCATAGAGTCTTCCAAACATAGCTTAGGAACTTGACGTCGCGATCCGGATGATCGTCTTGGGCACTCCATGTAGGCGCAAGATTTCCCTACAAAAGAGATTCACAACATGTGAAGCATTGTCTATCTTGTTGCAAGGAATGAAATGAGCAATTTTGGAAAATCTATCCACAACAACAAACACGACGTCCTTTCCATTTTGAGTTCTAGGCAAGCCAAGTATAAAGTCCATGCTAATATCCTCCCAAGGTTGGTATGGAATAGGAAGTGGCATGTAAAGACCATGGGATTAAGCTTTGGACTTAGCTTTGCGGCATGTAGAGCACCAGTTGGTGAAGCGTGAGACGTCACGGAACATCTTGGGCCAAAAGTAATTCTTGGAGAGTGTAGCAAATGTCTTGTCGCGTCCGAAATGTCCCATAAGTCATCCTCCATGAGATTACTGCAAAAGGAGCACACGAAGAGATGACTCAGGAATGCAAAGTTTGTTAGCTCTCATAAGATATCCATCCTTGATATAGTATCGTTCCCAAGAAGTGTGCATCACACATTTGGCACAAGGATTTGCAAAGGAAGGATCATGCTCATACAAGTCTTTTATGTGCTCAAAGCCAATAACATTCAACTCAAGTTGGGTAACAAGCATGCATTTGCGGGAAAGCGCATCCACCACAACATTCTCTTTTCCTATGATGTACTTGATGACATAGGGAAAAGACTCTATGAACTCACTCCACTTAGCATGACGCTTGTTCAACTTAGTTTGACCCTTGAGATATTTGAGCGTCTCATGGTTCGTGTGAAGAATGAATTCATGAGGTCGAAGATAGTGTTCCCAAACACGCAAAACTCGCACCAAGGCATAGAGCTCTTTATCATAAATGGGGTAGTTAAGTTGCGCTCCAGAAAGTTTTTCGCTAAAATACGCAGTCGGGCGCTTTTCTTGCATTAACACGCCTCCTATGCCGGCACCACTAGCGTCACAATGTATCTCAAACGGTTTGTCAAAGTTTGGTAGGGCAAGAAGTGGTGCGTGGGTAAGCAAGGTTTTTAGCTAATTGAACGCGGTGTCTTGTGATGGACCCCAATTAAAGGGTGCATTCTTCTTGCTCAAGGCATGTAGAGGCATATCAATTGTGCTAAAGTCCTTCACAAAACGTCGATAGAAATCGGCTAAACCAAGAAAGCTATGCACTTGTTGGAGGTTCGTTGGTTGGGGCGAAGTTTTAATTGCAGCAAGTTTACTTTCATGAACATGAACACCTTGTGAAGCAACGACAAATCCTAGGAAAACAACCTTATCAACTCCAAAAGTGCATTTATCCATGTTAGCATAGATGCGGTCTTTCCGAAGGGTTTGAAAAACCATACGGATGTGTGTGACGCGATCCTCAAGTGACTTGCTAAAGAAGAGGATGTCATCAAAGTAAACCACGAGAAAGACGCCTATATATAGTTGGTGAACGAAATGCATGAGACGCATGAATGAGCCGGGTGCTTCCGTGTCACAGCCCTAGAATTCTGCTTTGTAACTAGTTGCATTAGTGAGTGACATCCATGCATCAGGTTTAAATTCCATTTAAATTTGAATTGGGGAAAGTGGAAAGCCTCAGAGATCTTCTCTAAAAATGATCAACATTAAAAATTGCTTCAAATAAACCAAAGAAAATGTTCATTCTAAGCTATAAAAATATTGGAAAGAGTTAAAATTCAAACCAATATTTTATGGAGTCTCGGGGATATATATTTTGGGACTTTGGAATTAAATCAATAAGTATTGGACTTTTGGATAATATTCATTTTATATAGAATATATTTCAAAAGGCCCTGAAATTATTTATGTGCCTTTGGAAAAGTCCAGAATGGCAACATACAAATATTCAGAAGGTTTTGCCCTGCTTTGACTTTCTTTTAAATTTGAATCGGTGGCAAAATGAATAAATACAAGAAAACAACACAGAAAATAAAACAGAGCAGAGGCTTACCTGTAGCCGGCCCAGCCAGCAGCCCACCCAACAGGCCCGGCCCACCAGTGCCACCGTCCTCAAGCTCCTCCTAGGAGGACGACGTTGTGTCGCCCACGCACGCACCTGAGGTTTCCACCTCCTTCTTCGTGCTGGCGGCCTCCCCATCGAACCTATCCACACCTAGAGACGCCCAGAGCCCCCTGGTTCCTTGTCCATATCTCTCTGCTCTCTCCCTCGCCCTCTAGCCCCTTCCTCGAGCTCACCAGAGAGTGATGCCGTCGCCGTCGCTCGCTTTTGCCGCAGCCAGTGCCACTTCTTCGCCTCGCTGACATGTCCAGAAGCACCGCCGCTACGACCACGACCGCTACACCGAGTCACGCGCCTCGGGGAGCCCCGCTTCGTCTTCACGGGCGTCGTCTTCAACCTTCGGCCGACGAGATCCCCTCCACCACCCTCTTCGCACCGGTCCTCCTCCGAGCTCGTCGTCTGCACCGTCGCAACCTACGTGAGCCTCTCCCTCGAACCACCCTCTCCGTTGTCTCGTTTGCATGCCGTAGCTGTCACTTCGCCGATGACCGAAACCCGTCGCCGCCCGTGTTTACCACCGACGATGCTCTGGTGGCCATTTGGTCCTGTGCGCACATCCAACTTGCTCGCCGCATCACGTAGATGGATTAGGTGTCGCGCACGCATCGCCTAGGCCACCGCTGCCGCGTTCCCACGCATGCCCGAAAGCCGGCCGCCGCTGCCGAGCTCGTAGCCGTCGCCTCGGGCCACCACATGCCCGGCTGCTTCCACCTTTCTACGCGCGCCGGCGAGGGCACTCCAACACGCCCAACCGTGGCTCGTATCGTGCCCCGTAGCGCAATCCCGAGCCCCACCGCCGCCTCTGGCCTCGCCGGCGATTAGCCGCCGGCCTAACCCCGATTAGTTAGCGCTAATGGCATCTCCAGTGCCCATGACAGGTGGGACCAGCCCCTGTTAAATTAGTTTAGTTTAAACCTAAACTTAATTAGGCCCTGAGAGACTGACATGTGGGCCACCCCCGCTGACACTTTTAGTTAGGATTAAATTAGCACTAATTAATAGGGTTAGCCAGATGTGTCACTGACCAGTTGATGTAGGGTGGAACCCTAATCGGCAGATCTTTCACGAAAGGAGGTTATCCCATGATGAACACGGAGAACACAAGGAAGATATGGAAGAAAACACGAGGGGGGAACACTCAAATCAACTCAAATACGGTCACACAGGTGCTAGATCCACGATACACATCAAGATACACGATCCATAGTCAACAACGGTGGTACAAAGATAGTCTTCTCCCGGAGGAGGTCTTGGATATCCCTTGGGATCTTCCCCGATGTGGAGGTCTTGAATCCGAGGTGGATCTTCTCCGAAGAGGCCGCGGTCTCGTAGGAGAGAATCCACAAAGGTGTCTATGATGAGCTATCCAAAGCTAACCCTAAAAGATGAAAGGGAAAGAGTACTTATAATCTAGGAGTAAGTTGGGGGGATACATGGGTGAACCCTTCAACTGCGCGTAGGCAGGGCGGTAGTACCGGTCCTGGGACCGGTAGTACCGGTCTTTGCGGTTTTACCGGAAGTTCCGGCCTTGCACCGACCTTGCACCGGTCGATCACAGAAGGTGTAGCGGTAGTTGGCCGGTAGTTGGACCGGTAGTACCGGTGGACCGATAGTTGGACCGGTAGTACCGGTTTCTCTGCGCTGGGAGAATCCTGGTTCATGCTCTTGGCCTCCGTCTTGCATCATAACTTCTCCTTGGCACCTAAGCACACAAAGTGTCTCCGTTTGAGGTAGCAGCCATGTCTCAACGTGGTCAAATGGGAATTCAACAAGGAGAGAGTTAACCTGGGATTCAAGTGCTCTAGCACGAGCACGTGTCATTGGTCCTTGGAGCACTTGGTGAGGTGATTGATGGTCCATGGGGATGAGCTTGGGATGCTCCGCATCATCTCCCCTCCCTTGGGAAAGATCCGACCTCGGATCGAAATCTTCATCACCATGGAAAGGAGAGAGATCCTTGACGTTGAAGGCATCGCTCACATTGTACTTGTCTCGTGGGATGTCGATCTTGTAGGCGTTGTTGTTGTAGCGAGCTAGCACCTTGAAGGGTCCGTCGGCGCGAGGTAGTAATTTGGACTTGCGCTCGTGTGGGAAACGGTCCTTGCGAACATGAAGCCAAACAAGATCTCCCGATTGGAACACCATTAGTGTCTTGTTGACATTGACTTGGTGGTGAGACGATGGACTTGTCGCTCGATTGTTGCCCTTGTATCTTCGTGCACCTTCTTGAGATAGCTTGCTCGTGCACTTGCGTCCATGTTCGTGCGCTCTTGTAGAGGTAGAGGTAGGATGTCCAATGGGGACAATGGGTTGAAGCCGTAGACGACCTCGAAAGGGGACTTGCCGGTGGTCGAGTGTCTTGCACGGTTGTAGGCGTACTCGGCGATGGGCAAGCATTGCTCCCATTCCTTGATGTTCTTCTTGATCAACACACGAAGAAGCGTCGAAAGCGTGCGGTTCGTCACCTCCGTTTGGCCGTCCTTTTGTGGATGGTACGCCGAAGAGAAGAGTAGCTTGATTCCTAGTTTGGCACATAGGGTTTTCCAAAAGTAGCTCAAGAACATGACGTCCCGGTCCGACACGATCGTTTTGGGCATGCCGTGTAGACGAATGACCTCCCTACAAAAGAGATTGGCAACATGTGAAGCATCGTCTATCTTGTTACGAGGAATGAAATGAGCCATTTTAGAGAATCTATCTACCACAACTAACACATAATCTTTGCCATTTTGAGTCCTAGGCAACCCAAGTACAAAATCCATGCTTATGTCTTCCCATGGATGGTATGGAATAGGAAGAGGCATGTAAAGACCATGAGATTGAGCTTTGGACTTAGCTTTACGGCATGTAGAACATCGGTTGGTGAGGCGTGAGATGTCACGGAGCATCTTGGGCCAAAAATAGTTCTTAGAGAGGGTAGCGAAAATCTTGTCGCGTCCAAAGTGTCCCATGAGTCCTCCTCCATGAGATTCCTGCAAAAGGAGCAAACGAAGCGAAGACTCGGGAATGCAAAGTTTGTTAGCTCTCATAAGATATCCATCCTTTAGGTAGTAACGTTCCCAAGAAGTGTGAGTCAAGCACTTAGCATAAGCATTTGCAAAGAAAGGATCATGCTCATATAAATCTTTTATGTGCTCAAAGCCCATCACATTCAACTCAAGTTGTGTTACAAGCATGCATTTTCGAGAAAGTGCGTCTGCCACAACATTTTCTTTTCCTTTGATGTATTTGATGACATAGGGAAAAGACTCAATGAACTCACTCCACTTAGCATGACGCTTGTTCAACTTAGTTTGGCCCTTGAGATATTTGAGAGTCTCATGGTCCGTATGAAGAATGAATTCATGAGGTCTAAGATAATGTTCCCAAACACGTAAAACTCTCACCAAGGCATAAAGCTCTTTATCATAGATGGGATAGTTAAGTTGCGCTCCGGATAGCTTCTCGCTAAAGTAAGCAATTGGGCGCTTTTCTTGCATTAGCACGCCACCTATGCTGGTACCACTAGCGTCACAATGAATCTCAAACGGTTTATTAAAGTTTGGTAAGGCTAGAAGTGGTGCGTGTGTAAGCAAGCTCTTAAGCTCATTGAACGCGGTGTCTTGCGAAGGACCCCAAATGAAGGGTGTGTTCTTCTTGCTCAAGGCGTGTAGAGGCATAGCAATAGTGCTAAAGTCCTTCACAAAACGTTGGTAGAAACCGGCTAGACCAAGGAAACTACGCACTTGCATGAGTTTCGTTGGTTGAGGCCAAGTTTTAATTGCTTCAGTTTTAGTTTCATCAACGTGAACACCTTGTGAAGAAACGACAAATCCTAGGAAGACGACCTTGTCAACGCCAAAAGTGCATTTTTCCATATTGGTATATAAGCGCTCTTTCCGAAGGTTTTGTAAAACCAAACGGATGTGTGTCACATGGTCCTCTAGCGACTTGCTAAAAATGAGGATGTCATCAAAGTAGACCACTACAAAGACACCTATGTAGGGTCGTAGACAAAAATGCATAAGACGCATAAATTAACCGGGTGCTTCCGATAAACCCATTGGCATGACAAGCCACTCATATAGCCCAAACTTGGTTTTGAAAGCCGTTTTCCACTCATCACCCTCTTGAATGCGAATTTGGTAGTAACCACTTTTAAGATCAATTTTTGAAAAGATGGTGGCACCACATAATTCATCAAGCATGTCATCTAAGTGTGGGATAGAATAACGGTATCTAACGGTGATAGCATTTATGGGGCGGCAATCGTAGCACATGCGAAAACTTCCATCTTTCTTAGGCACGAGAATAACCGGAACGGCACAAGGGCTTAAGCTATTACGTACATGACCTTTGTCGATGAGTTGTTGCACTTGCCGTTGTATCTCCTTGGTTTCCTCGGGGTTGACGCGGTAAGGAGCCTTGTTTGGGAGTGGTGCGCCGGGTATGAGGTCGATGCGGTTTTCTATTCCGCGAAGTGGAGGTAGACCCGGAGGTAGCTCATCGAGAAAGACGTTCGAGAATTCCTGCAACAAATTAGACAACACTAAAGGTAGAGGTGGTGAAGTGTTAGTAGGTTTGGCTTCCCCTTTGCATAAAAGAACAAGGTGAAAGACACTCGATGGGTTCTCACACACTTCTCTCATCACACTTTTGGTGGCAAATAGCACTAGTTGCTTCTTGTTGCTCATCGTGGAGTCGCTCATATTTGGCTTGTGGCTCTCACTCTCCTTTTGGTGGCTCACTCTCTCACCATTCTCTCCATGATGGTTGGTAGGTAAGTGCTTGTCGGCGGCTACTTGACTTGGAGACATTGGTCGAAGCACGAATTCCTTGCCCTTCATCTTGAAGCTATAGTGATTTGTCCGTCCATTGTGTGTGACTCCATGATCATATTGCCATGGACGTCCAAGAATAAGGTGGCACACGGACATGGGGATCACATCGCATTCAAGAGTGTCCTTGTAGGCGCCTATCTTGAAAGAGACTTGCACGGTGTGCTCGACTCGAAGAATTCCGGCGTCGTTGAGCCACTGGACCTTGTAGGGGTGAGGATGCTTCGTCTTGACCAAATGAAGCTTGTCGCATAGCTCTTCGCTTGCCAAGTTGTGACAACTTCCTCCATCGATGATAACCTTGACGGAGCGTCCGTTGATGCCGGCCTTCGTATGGAAAATGTGACATCGTTGGTCGTCATCTTGTTGGTGTTGGAGTGTCAAGACTTTGGAGACAACAAGGTTGGGGCTTGAGTCATTGTCGCAAAACACTTGATGGTCTTCTTCTTTGTTCACTTGGCGATGCATTGCTACATGCTCAACTGCTTCCATCTCATCGTCGCTCATGGAGTCATAATATCCGTCGTCGTTGATGATCATGGTGCCAACGGTCTTGCACTCAAATGACTTGTGGCCTCGCCCTTGGCACTTGAAGCATTTGATGGAACTCGTCTTGGAGTTGTCTTCGGTTGGAGTTGTAGTTGAGGAAGCTCTTGGCTTGAAGTTGTTGGTAGAAGGTGGACGACTCGATGTAGTCGCGTTCTTGTAGCTTGACTTGTCACCGAAGTTTGTAGATGGCTTGTTAGAGGTAGGAGGAGTAGCCGAAGTCGTTAAAGCTTGGTTGTAGGAGCCGAAGTTCTTGGAGTTGAACTTGGAGTACTTGTAGTCCTCTTGAACTTGTCGCTCCGCTTTTGTTGCTTGATGTACTAGCTCGAGGAGATTGTTGTATGGTTGAATGTCCGCAATCTTCTTGATAGGATAGTTGAGTCCATTCAAGAATCTCGCCATAGTTTGCTCTTCATCTTCCATGATGTTGGCTCTTATCATGGCAATCTCCATCTCTTTGTAGTACTCTTCAACGGACTTGGTACCTTGCTTGAAGAGTTGTAGCTTCTTGAACAAGTCACGGTTGTAGTGTGTAGGCACAAAACGTGCTCTCATGACTTCCTTCATTTGAGCCCAAGTGGTGATAGGAGGTTCGCCTTTGGCTTCTCTTCTCTCTATGATTTGGTCCCACCAAATGAGAACATAGTCTTGGAACTCAAGGGATGCCATTGCGATCTTCTTCTCTTCATCGAAGTTGTGAAGGCGAAAGATCTTGTCAACCTTCAATGCCCATGAGAGGTAGTCTTCGGGATCAATGCTTCCGGAAAACTTTGGCATGGTGAACTTGAGCTTGCCGTAGCGATGCTCTTCATTGTTTCCTTGGCTATTGGTAAGGCGGTCTGGATTTTGGCGGTTTGCAATATCATGTTTCTCTTGTCGAAGTAGATGTCCATTATCATGGTGTGCTTGTCGAGCTTGTTGTTCTTGTTGAGGTTGATGCTCTTGTCGCGCTTGAGGAGGAGCTTCTTGTTGCATTCTTGCTTGGTGGCGTCTGTCTTGCATCTCATCACGAAGGAAATCCTCTTCTTGACGAGTGTGTCGAGTGCGGGCTGCCACATTGCGATGTGCATCGCGTAATGCTCATTGCACCTCCATAGCTTGAGCTTCTCGACGTTGTTGTGCTTGGTGGTTAGCCTCGGCGTCTTGTTCTTCTTGACGTGCTCGCTCTTGTTGTTGTTGGCGTAGTCGTTGCCGTTCTTGTGCTTGCTCAAGTGTAGCTTGGTTTTCACGACGTCGGCTTTCTTGCTCATCTAATAGCTCTTGTGAACACTTGCCATGAAGAGGCTGCCGGTTGTCATGTCGAGCTTGGCGAAGAGTGTTGGACGTAGGGATACTTGAGTCTTGCGTGGAGTCGTAATGTCGACTTGAGCGGCTTCGTCTTCGAGATGATGTGGAAAAAGAACGTCGGTTCACTATCAATGTCCGGAGCTCGTTGAATTGAGTAGACATGTTGGTGTTGATGATGTCGAATTGCTCTTTTATTCTTTCTTCTAATTGGCGTGCGTCCTCAGCGACTTGACCAATGTACTCGCGCATTGCTTCACTTTCTTGATGTAGAGCTCGTTGGACACCGAAGAGATGTAGTTTGGTGACGTAGTTCTTCGCTTCTTGAGGATCGTCGAAGATCGGGTTGGAAGATGTACTTGGCCTATCCATCATCACAAGGAAGTATGTGAGTGGGAGAAAGGAGAAGACAATACCAAATGTACCTTAACCGAAGTTGAAAATGGATCAATGATCACTCGATAATGTAACCCCGAAATAGCACTATTGGTACCATTTCGTGTCGATTCTCACACCTACACAAGTAATGCTTTGAGAGGAGCTTGGTTAGGATGGTGGCACAAAATCAATGCAATTGTCAAAGTGACTCAATGATGTTGAAAATGGTTCACAATTTGCTCATGCAACAAGTAGATCACAAGCAAGAAATAGCACACGGAACACACGCACGGATAGATAAATGTGGTTGTGCAACCAAGGGTGAGCGAAAATGTGGAAACCACGGAAAATGCTCGTGTTGCACAACACTAGAGAGACGCTAACCGATTGCTTAATAGGCGGATACGCACTTGTGCATAACCTATAAAAGGCAAAACGTAACGACTATCTATCACAAGTATGCTATGAATGTATGATGTGCCGATGCTTGAGCACAAGATGATGTATTGATATGTCATATGATCTCTTTTGATGCAAGGCGTATGATGCTATAGTCCTTTTGCTTATAAGCTTTGGTCGGATCTTTTTTTTTAAAGCTTGTGAGCTCTTTTTTTGGATACTTATGTATGCTT
This sequence comes from Secale cereale, assembly GCA_902687465.1. Taxonomy (NCBI): domain Eukaryota; kingdom Viridiplantae; phylum Streptophyta; class Magnoliopsida; order Poales; family Poaceae; genus Secale; species Secale cereale. Next base: position 253,760,311 of record LR738709.1, on the reverse strand, counting down.
CTCGGATCAAGGTAGCTATTGTGTATGCGGGACACTCTTTTGTCACACGGAGATATGATGATGTAGTATGCAATATCTATGATTAACACTAAGGTGCACAAGGGTCGTGGCCCGTCAATACTCAAATGGCTAGTCTCAATGGGAAAGCTACGCAAAGATGGTCCATAGGGTGACAATGCAATTGCAAGGTAGGATGAACAAGGTGTCGTCGATGTTACGTCCTTGCCGAGGGTGAGCGGTGGTGTTGTCAATGTCGTCCCGTTCCAAGGTAGCCGAAACATCCAAGGAAACGGTGAAACCACAACTCAAGTATCCAAGGCAAAGTGAGACAAAATTGTTAAAATCGAAGGGTTGAAACGATGGTGGTTGCGGAAGTGGTGGTGTTATGGGGAAGGTGTATGTGGTGGAGGGCCTAAGCAAATTTGCAAGATTTGAGAAAATTTGATGGAGACTAATGGTGGTAAAACCAAGATGAGCAGCTCGGGCACGTCGCTAGCTTTTCAACGAGCCAAAGAACACTCAAATCGGAGTTCGAGAGTGAAAGTTATGGTCGAAACGGTGAAACTCAGAAGGCTGAAACTGGGTGGGGCGGAAGTACCGCTTGGTAGGCCGGTAGTACCGGTCGTGGTGCTCAGCGGAAGTACCGCTAGTGCCACCGGTAGTACCGCTAGTGTCAGGAAAATTCTCAGAACTGGATCTTGGCGAAATATGGGCGGAAATGGATGATTTCGGGGTCGAAATTGGGTGGATTTCGTGGATGGAAAGGTGGGAAACTGGTGGAAATGCTAGATCCACTCGTGGCACAGCAAATCCATGGAACAAATTCAACAAAATCTTGCCAAATCAACAGATCACAAAACTTTTTTGGGGCTACTTTTGTGGGGAATTTTCGAATTGGGAAGAACACAACAAAAACAAGCTAGAAAACAAGGTGTGGGGCTCCAAATTCGTGATCAACCTATGCTCATGATACCATAATGATGTAGGGTGGAACCCTAATCGGCAGATCTTTCACGAAAGGAGGTTATCCCACGATGAACACGGAGAACACAATGAAGATATGGAAGAAAACACGAGGGGGGGGGGGAACACTCAAATCAACACAAATACGGTCACACAGGTGCTAGATCCACGATACACATCAAGATACACGATCCATAGTCAACAACGGTGGTACAAAGATAGTCTTCTCCTGGAGGAGGTCTTGGATATCCCTTGGGATCTTCCCAGATGTGGAGGTCTTGAATCCGAGGTGGATCTTCTCCGAAGAGGCCGCGGTCTCGTAGGAGAGAATCCATAGAGGTGTCTATGATGAGCTATCCAAAAGCTAACCCTAAAAGATGAAAGGGAAAGAGTACTTATAATCTAGGAGTAAGTTGGGGGGATACATGGGTGAAAACCCTTCAACTGCACGCAGGCAGGGCGGTAGTACCGGTCCTAGGACCGGTAGTATCGGTCTTTGCGGTTTTACCAGAAGTTCCGGCCTTGCACCGGCCTTGCACCGGTCGATCACAGAAGGTGTAGCGGTAGTTGGACCGATAGTACCGGTGGACCGGTAGTTGGACTGGTAGTACCGGTTTCTCTGCGCTGGGAGAATCCTGGTTCATGCTCTTGGCCTCCGTCTTGCATCGTAACTTCTCCTTGGCACCTAAGCACACAAAGTGTATCCGTTTGAGGTAGCAGCCATGTCTCAAGGTGGTCAAATGGGAATTCAACTAGGAGAGAGTTAACCTGGGATTCAAGTGCTCTAGCACGAGCATGTGTCATTTGTCCTTGGAGCACTTGGTGAGGTGATTGATGGTCCATGGGGATGAGCTTGGGATGCTCCGCATCACCAGTGGGTCCCACTGGTCAGGTTTGACCTGGTCCAGCCCTGTTGACTGGATGACGTAGGCATGATGTAGTGCTGGCGTCATATTTGTTTTCTGGATATTTAGTAAATTAGAAATGATTTATGAATTTCAGAAAATACCCCAAACTTCAAGAAATCATAGAAAATAATCTATAACTCGGAATGAAATAATTTATATATGAAAAATTATCAGAAAAATTCATGGAATTTGTTTACGGCATTTTCATGCATGTCTAAACAAGTTAAACCTATTGATCAGGTCAAATAATTAAATGGCATTTAAATAACCACATGTGGAATTTGAATTTGAATCTTGGATTCAAACCAACTTCATTTAAATTGTTGCTAGTTGCATTAGCTCAAACCACAACATATTGCCATGTCATGATCATGCATCATATTGTCGCATTGCATTGATTGCGTTCTCTATTGTTGCCGGTGTTTATCCCCTCTGAGTAGACGATGTTCCGACGATGTGATCGATGACACTGATGAAGACACAGTGATATCTTCAGAAGTGCCAGGGAAGCAAACCCCCATTGATCATTCCGATACAATCCCACTCTCTCGCTCCTGCCCTTCTTACTGCATTAGGACAGTGGGTTTCAACTATTTACTGTGGCAATGACAGGTCATGCAGAGGAAAGGGGTTCAGCTACCGCAGCAAAAGCAGTTCAATCGTTGTTGTCCTAATGCAGTAAGGAGGGCAGGAGCGATAGAGTGGGATTGTATCGGAATGATCAATGGGGGTGTGCTTCCCTGGCACTTCTGAAGATATCACTGTGTCTTCATCAGTGTCATCGATCACATCGTGGGAACATCGTCTACTGAGAGGGGACAAACACCGGCAACAAGAGAGAACACAATAAATGCAATGCGACAATATGATGCACTATCATGACATGGCAATATGCTCTGGTTTGAGCTAATGCAACTAGCAACAATTTGAATGAAGTTTGTTTGACTCGAAGATTCAAATTCAAACTCCACATGTGGTTATTTAAATGACATTTAATTGATTTGACCTGATCAACAGGTTTAACTTTTTCAGACATGCATGAAAATGCCACAAACAAATTCCTTGAATTTTTGTGATAATTTTTCATATATAAATTATTTCATTATGAGTTATAGATTATTTTCTATGATTTTTTGAAGTTTGGGGTATTTTCTGAAATTCATAAATCATTTCTGATTAACTAAATATCCATAAAACAAATATGACGTCAGCACTGCGTCATGCCTACGTCATCGAGTCAACAGGGCTGGACTAGGTCAAACCTGACCAGTGGGACCCACTGGTCAGTGACACATCTGGCTAACCCTATTAATTAGTGCTAATTTAATCCTAACTAAAAGTGTCAGCGGGGGTGGCCAACATGTCAGTCTCTCAGGGCCTAATTAAGTTTAGGTTTAAACTAAACTAATTTAACAAGGGCTGGTCCCACCTGTCATGGGCACTGGACATGCCATTAGCGCTAACTAACCGGGGTTAGGCCCGCGGCTAATCGCCGGCGAGGCCAGAGGCGGCGGTGGGGCTCGGGATTGCGCTACGGGGCACGGTTCGAGCCGCGGCTGGGCGCGTTGGAGGGCCCTCGCCGGTGATGATGACATCACTAACAAGGTTACTCCCACAGCTCCAACTGACACATATAGAGGACCAATTACTAGAGCTCGCGCACGCCAATTAAATTACCAGGTACTTTCGTTTCTTGGTAATGAATCTAATGTTCATGAGAATATGATGCTGCCTAAATTGGATACATTTGTCTTGCTTACAAATGAAGGGCCTAGCTTGACAAGAAGGATGAAGTGGCCTTGTATAAGGAAATGGAGGTAGTTATACAAGATGCCACTTCATAAATTTCGTGCAGAGGCTATTATAGGTGCTGCGTCACCTTATTTTTGGGCCAGGCCCATGTAATTTCGAAATACTTGAGTATAGGCTGTTTTTAGAGTCCGTATGTGTGGGGAAACAAGAGTTAGGGTTGGTTTCGGACCCCTCCACCAAGGGCCACGAAATTCCCCCCTCTTTCTCCCATATATACAGCCCTTAGGGCGTCGTTTAGACTTTGGGTTTTGTTTAGATTAAAGTTTGCCATAGCTGCAACTTCGCGTACTCCCTCCATTCCCTTATACAAGGCCACTTCGTTTTTCGTGTCAAACTTTGACTTATAATTTTGGTCAACAAAATGTGGATTATATGTCATAAAAAACATATCATCGGAAGTTCTTCGAAATGTGCATCTAATGAAATATTTTTTGTGGTATATGACTCACTTTTTGTTGGTGAAATTAATGGTCAAAGTTAGACATAGAAATATGAAGTGGCCTTGTATAAGGAAATGGAGGTAGTACTTCGTTTGTGTTCAACGACCAGACCAAGACGTCACAGAACCCCACTTGATCAATAAAGCTTTCTTCTTGAATTCACAATATCCAGATTGCAATCTCAGTTTCTTGCTTGTTCTTCGTTTGCCTGCAGGAAACAGACCTTCGTGGTCAGGTTGATCGTGCTCTGGCGTGGTCAATAACCTCTCGGAGTTGGTTTAGCGATTGCTAAGGCGCGACGTCATCGCACGTTCGTAGTCGGATCGTCAAAGTCGACTTCCTCCAAAACGATAGCCACCATCTCATCGAAAGACGGGACACCTTTGCCTCTATCAAGTGGTATCAATTTTCAGGTTGCTCGGTGAGAATTTCCAGTTATTCCTAGATTAGATTTATTTTCTTGCCTATTGTCCAAGGAAAAGACACAAAAAAGTTTGATCTATTAATCCTTTGTCCTAGCCAGTCTGAGCCTTTGCAATTTTCTTTTCATTGTTTACATTATTGAATTATCGGTTGCATCGTCGTGTCGAGTTGCTGGTCTTAGTTTCTAGTTCGTTAGAGTTTCGAGTTCTGTTCACATTAGTCACGTCGCCGCTGCATCGTTATCCTTTCCGCTGTCCACCAACTCATCCATCAATTTCCACCTCGTGCAACCCATCGTTCATTGTCACAATCATAGTTGAAGTCGTTCGCATCTTTGCTTGATCCAATCTGCATCTTATCTAGTTTGTCTTGGAAAGAGGGAGAAAGAAAAAAAAGACAGAGAAAAAAAAAGTAAAAAAAAGGAGAGAAAGAAAAAGAAAAAAAGTGTGACAAAAAAAAGAGTCTGGAGACCCCCGGGCAGTTTTTAGGCCAAAATTTTGATAGGTGAAAATATTTTTTCCCTATCCTATTTTTGGGCTTTTCCGAGTCTTTTGAGACACGTGCCACCATACTGTTTTTTTACGGCACTTTTTCGTCGTCGCTGCCCTGATTCCGAAAAAAAATCGTCAAAAAAATTTCGTGCCTATCATCTTAGTTTGACTTGGGAAGTGTTTTGAGACACTCGCCATTAGAGTGATTTTCGGCAAAAAAAAACAGCGCAAAAAAATAGGCGAATTTTTTTTTTCAGAGTGTGCTTTCCCCTTTATTACGTGCAGCGCCGTGATTTTGTTATTGTTCTAGGCTCGCGTCTCTAGTACGGTCTAGCCTAGGACCAGCATAGTACCGTCGTTGAGCATTTATTCAACATTGCATCTCTGAATTGATTATTGTTGACCCCTTTTGCTACCATCTTATAAGCCTTCCCAGCTCCACATACATCTATGTTGATAGAGGCGAGGGGCCGATCTTTTGATGAGATGATAACTATCGATTTGGTGGAGACGACTTTGACGATCCGACTACAAACGTGCACGACGTTGCGCCTTAGCAATCGCTAAACCAATCTTCAGGGGTTACTGACAATGCCAGAAGCACGATCAGCCTGACCACGAAGGTCTATTCCTGCATGCAATCGAAGAACAAGCAAGAATATGATAAAGCAATCTGAGTATTGCAAATATAGATGAAGTATTGATAAAGGTGGGGATCCGTAAGCTGTCTTGGTCTGGTCGTTGGACACAAACGAAGTACACGAAGTTGCAATGGCTAACTTTTGACTAAACAAATCCCAAAGAAAAAGCTACTAGATGGATCTACTTATATAGGAGCAAGGGGTGGTGGCCAAAGAGGTGGAAGGACGTCACAAGGCAGCCTAAAACTAACCCTAGGTCGTGCAAGGCTCATGGGCCCAAGTGGAGGTGATGTAACACCTTTGGACTTGTAGTTTGACTCGGATTCTGGTGCAGTGTCAGATTGTTTCGTCGGTATCTCAACGATCCGGACGAATTTGAAGGTGAATCCAATTGGGTTGGAAAGTGTACGAAATCTAGTTTCCAACAAAAAAAGAATCACCCAATTCGGAGTCCGTATGATGGAGTTCTTGCCATTTTGAGTCAGGTAAGTCTGTGCAGTCCGAATCTGGATGCAGAACGTGAGAGACTTGGACTCTATCTTCTCTTGGCCCAAAAGTGACGTGAGAGAACTTTTTGAACAGCACATAAACTTCTCTTTTTCCCTTACCTTCATATGTGGATTGTATAAATGTCCCATATACCTGGAATTAGACATGACACAAAAGTCTGTGAAGTATTTTTGTCCTGGATGACATAAATAAATTGTTGCATAGTTTGCATTAGAAATCACGTCACATATATACATGTATGCAATATTTTTGGTCGTATCCAAGGTAGTCATGTCCTCATCATCCTCCCTTTATTGAAAATAAAGCCGTCCTCGGCGTTGCTTAATCTGAAATGTGGGTAAGAAAATAGACAAGGTGTACATGTTGTATATATGTCATCCATTTTTACTTCCCTAAATTTTCGTACATATGACACATGTATAGATGAGTAACTTCCGTAGTTCATAAATATAAAGCCAAAATATTATCACAAGAAGTAGAAGGCATGAAAATATTGCAACTCAATTTGCACAAATAAGTGAAGCACTTATTCATATTAAAATATTGACAATGTTCATCATTAAACCATCCCAACATTGGTGAATAAACCTTACTTGCATGAAATTCACAGGCTACAACATGCTTAAATAAGCAAACATGCAATAAGTCATTTGACATAGAATCGTCACCAAGATTAGAGGTCATATCAAAATGATTAAACATTGGCACAATTATTTTCAAATTTATTTTATCCAAATCTGATTTATTCTTTAATGTACATGATTCTTTTGCATCAACAGTTAATTCAATGTGTGCACTCAAAATTGTTGGTATTTTAGTTGTTTGATCACATGACGCATTCATGACAGTAACATGATTATCTAAACTAGGTGGTGTGCTCAAATCAACAGGTAATTCAATACATGATGTATTCAAGTTAACTAGATATGCATCATCCTCATGTGAAGTTATATCATCATTGATTTTACTGTTACCTTGTCGTAAAGACGTAGCTGATGTAGGTACGGACGATGACAATGTACCATAAACTTTAGATGATGTCACGCTCACAATTGGAGGTGTGGCTGCTCTACTAGGTGCAATGGCGGAGGAACCAACCAGTGGTGGTGAGCATGAACTGGAATAGTAGTTGGTGTAGTCACACAATGCATCCTCCTGTATTTGCCTCTCAAAGGTACAAGCACGAACATACATACCAATAATGCAACGAGGAATATACTGAAATCTTCCACGAATATCATGGTTCAAACCACCAAAAAATCTATTCATTGTATCATCCTCAGATTCTTCTATGTCACAATGATGCATATAAGATTTGAACTCTTGGTAGTAAGCATGAACAGTGTTACTACCTTGTTTTAATTGTTCCAATTTACGAAGCAATTCACGTCGATAGTAAAAAGGATTTTTTTTTTCTCATTACAGCCTTCAAATCTTTCCAAGTTGTGGGTTGGTTATCAATATTTTTCTTACAATGCACACTCCACCAAACAGATGAAAAACCAGTAAATGCTCTAGTGACAGCTCGTACTCTCTCAAGTTCAGAAAAATCATGGCTAGCAAAAATTAGTTCGACCTCAAACTCCCAAGCAAGATAAATAGCGGGATTAAATCTACCCTCAAATGACGGTAAAGAAATAACCTGACCATGTGCTTGCGTGTGTTGTCCCACGTCTCGTGATGGTGAAGATGTATCCGTCGTCCAAGAACTTATGTCTCTGGTACCTGTCATGATTAGTAGAAACAAGAAACAAAATTCGAGAATAATGTTCTTATGAACTACTAGGATGTGGTGGTAAAGCGCTCACAGTAAAGAAAATATCAATATCTTACAAGTTCTTACCATGCAGCAGGTGGTGATAGGCAACCAGCGGTGTCAAATAACTCCAAAGATTGAGTAAAGCGATTGCGAGGTGAACGTAAATATGCACGGTGTAGAAAGATGTGGAGCTGGGTTGGCTATATATGGTAGCAAAAGATTAGCAATAATCTATTCAGAGATGCAATGTTGAATAAACGCTCAACGACGGTACTGTGCTGGTCCTAGGCTAGACCGGACTAGACACGCGAGCCTAGAACACTAATGATGTCACGGTGTAGCACAACTAGCATCAATAAAGGATACGAAGTAGCTCTGGACAGCAAGATATAAGTGAAGATCACAATGGCAGTAAAGATAATGATGAAAAGAACTGCCAAGCAGAATATACAACAACTCTCTCTCCAACTTTCTTTTCCTTCTTTTTCTTTTTCTTTTTTCTCACACTTTTTTTCTTTTTCTTTCTCCTCTTTTTTTGTACTTTTTTTCTCTGTCTTTTTTTCTCCCTCTTTCCAAGACAAACTAGATAAGATGCAGATTGGATCAAGCAAAGATGCGAACGACCTCAAGTATGATTGTGACAATGAACGATGGTAGCACGAGGTGGAAATTGATGGATGAGGTGGTGGACAGCGGAAGGGATAACGATGGAGCGGTGACGTGACTAATCTGAACAGAACTCGGAACTCTAACGAACTAGACACTAAGACCAGCAACTCGACACGCCGATGCAACCGATAATTCAATAATGCAAACAATGAAAAGAAAATTGCAAAGGCTCAGACTGGCTAGGACAAAGGATGAATAGATCTAATTTTTTTTGTGGCTTTTCTTTGGACAATAGGTAAGAAAATAAATCCAATCTAGGAATAACTGGAAATTCTCATCGAGCAACCTGAAAACTGATACCACTTGATAGAGGCGAGGGGCCCGATCTTTCGATGAGATGATAAATATCGATTTGGTGGAGACGACTTTGACAATCCGACTACAAACGTGCACGACGTTGCGCCTTAGCAATCGCTAAACCAATCTTCAGGGGTTACTGACAATGCCAGAAGCACGATCAGCCTGACCACGAAGGTCTATTCCTGCATGCAATCGAAGAACAAGCAAGAATATGATAAAGCAATCTGAATATTGCAAATATAGATGAAGTATTGATAAAGGTGGGGATCCGTAAGCAGTCTTGGTCTGGTCGTTGGACACAAACGAAGTACACGAAGTTGCAATGGCTAACTTTTGACTAAACAAATCCCAAAGAAAAAGCTACTAGATGGAGCTACTTATATAGGAGCAAGGGGTGGTGGCCAAGGAGGTGGAAGGACGTCCCAAGGCAGCCTAAAACTAACCCTAGGTCGTACAAGGCTCATGGGCCCAAGTGGAGGTGATGTAACACCTTTGGACTTGTAGTTTGACTCGGATTCTGGTGCAGCATCAGATTGTTTCGTCGGTATCTCGACGCTCCGGACGAATTTGAAGGTGAATCCAATTGGGTTGGAAAGTGTACGAAATCTAGTTTCCAACAAAAAAAGAATCACCCAATTCGGAGTTCGTATGAAGGAGTTCTTGCCGTTTTGAGTCAGGTAAGTCTGTGCAGTCCGAATCTGGATGCAGAACGTGAGAGACTTGGACTCTATCTTCTCTTGGCCCAAAAGTGACGTGAGAGAACTTTTTGAACAGCACATAAACTTCTCTTTTTCCCTTATCTTCATATGTGGATTGTATAAATGTCCCATATACCTGGAATTAGACATGGCACAAAAGTCTGTGAAGTATTTTTGTCCTGGATGACATAAATAAATTGTTGCATAGTTTGCTTTAGAAACCACCTCACATATATACATGTATGCAATATTTTTGGTCGTATCCAAGGTAGTCATGTCCTCATCATATGTCGTGCGTTTGACTCCCCCTGGTAATCGCTTTATCCAAGCTTTGACTACCACGGTAGCCGATCACCACCTGCTGCTGGGTAAGAACTGGTAAGAATTTGAGATTTGCTTGTCGGATTTGTGACACCCGCCACCACCACCACTTATTAGTAGTCGGTAGGATCATATTCTTGTGTGTTTCTATTGCTGCTAACCATGCCAGGATCACAAGTCGACGAGACTGACTGGGAGAACCTGACGAACAAGGAGCTTCATGATAAGTTTCAGCAAATGATGAGTGTACAGGTGCAAGATGTGCTAAACACATTGGACGAGGCCATGGAGAAGATAGATGGCATGGAGAAGACGTTTGAAACAAAGCTCGATAACAAGTTTGCTGAATTGCTTTCGCGTTTTCCACCACCACCGGCTGCTGCAGCTGTCCCACCTCTACAACAACAACAACAACATCACCTTCCAAATCAAGTGGGACGAGCACAACGCGTTCCGCTTGAGCCCGGTCAAGCTTCTGGTGCCGCTGTTGATGTTTCTGTAGCTCTTGCTGCTACTGCAGAGGTGGAGGACCATTACGAGGATGAGGTTGACCAAAATCAAAACTACGTGCAACAACCAGTTCCACCACCACCAGGTCGTCCTCATGCACAACATCGCAAGGGTAGGGCTGCACCACCACCTGAGGTACATGACCATCTTCCTAAACTGAAATTGAATATTCCACCATTTGAGGGTAGATATGTTCCTGACATATATCTTACTTGGGAGTTAGAAACTGAACAACGTTTTACATGTTTACATTATCCCGAGGAGAGACGTGTTCCTGCTGCTGTTTGTGCTTTCACTAGTTTTGCATGTGTTTGGTGGTCTGAACATTGTAGATTATATCCTATTCCAGCTACTTGGGCTGCTTTGAAAACTGCTATGCGTACTCGTTGGGTTCCACCATATTATCAACGTGAATTACTTCAAAAACTGCAGCGCTTAAGACAAGGAAAAAATTCTGTAGAAGAATATTATCAGCAATTACAAACTGGCCTGATTAGATGTGGTATTGTTGAGGAGAATGAAACTATGCTTGCACGTTTTATGGGTGGATTAAATAGAGAGATTCAGACCATGCTAGAGTATAAGGATTATAATAATATCACTCGTTTATTCCATCTTGCTTGTAAAGCTGAACGTGAAGTGCAGGATCGACAAGCATTGGCGCGGACTAACTTTTCTGCAGGTCTACCTTCATCATGGACACCGCGTGCATCCTCTACTTCCACACATTCTACTGCACCGACACCTCCATCAGCTGTTACCGCCAGCCGTGATACAAGGAAGCAGGCACAACCACCATTATCTGCCAAGAGCACACCTATTGGGCCTGCACAGAGTTCATCTTCTTCCATGGCATCAACAGGGCACACCAGTGATATTATATGTCGTCGTTGTAAGGGAAGAGGACATTTTGCGAGAGAATGCAAATCTTAGTGTGTGATGATTGCTACTGAGGATGGTGGATATGAGTCCGCTAGTGACTATGATGAGGAGACTTTGGCTCTTATTACACGTGAGGAACACGGCGGAGACGATTCTGATCATGAGACGTAATACATGGCTCCTGAAGATGCTGACATGTATGAATGTTTAGTTGCTCAACATGTTTTGAGTGTGCAGGTTACACAAGCTGAGCAAAATTAGAGGCATAATTTGTTCCATACAAAGGGAGTTGTGAAGGAACGTTCTGTTCGCGTGATCATAGATGGAGGGAGTTGCAACAACTTGGCTAGCATGGAGATGGTGGAGAAGCTATCTCTCACCGCAAGACCACATCCACATCCTTACTACATCCAATGGTTCAACAACAGCGGCAAGGTCAAGGTAAGACGTACTGTTCGCGTGCATTTTAGTATCTCTACATATGCTGATTATGTTGATTGTGATGTGGTACCTATGCAAGCATGTTCCTTATTACTTGGTAGACCATGGCAATTTGATAAAAATTATGTACACCATGGTAGAAACAATCAGTATACTCTTGTTCATAAGGATAAAAATATTACTTTGCTTTCTATGACTCCTGATTCCATTTTGAAAGATGATATTAATAGAGCTAATAAAGCAAAACAGGAGAAAAATAAGAGTGAAAATCAGATTGTGGCAAAAGAATTTGAGCGACAAATGAAGCCTAATAATAAACCATCTATTGTTGCTTCTGAAATTCAATTGAAAAGTGCATGTTTATTTGCCACCAAATCTGATATTGATGAGCTAGATTTTAGCAAATCTGTTTGCTATGCTTTTGTGTGCAAAGAGGCATTATTTTCATTCGAGGACGTGCCTTCCTCTTTGCCTCCTGCTGTCACTAACATTTTGCAGGAGTTCGCCGACGTCTTTCCACAAGACGTACCACCCGGATTACCACCTATTCGAGGGATTGAGCATCAGATTGACTTAATTCCCGGTGCATCGCTACCCAACCGCGCATCATACCGTACCAATCCAGAAGAGACGAAGGAGATTATGCGTCAAGTACATGAGCTACTCGACAAAGGTTATATACGCGAATCCCTTAGTCCTTGTGATGTTCCTATTATTCTAGTGCCGAAAAAGGATGGTACATCGCATATGTGTGTTGATTGTAGAGGCATTAATAATATTACTATTCGTTATCGTCATCCTATTCCTAGGCTAGATGATATGCTTGATGAATTGAGTGGCTCTACAATATTCTCCAAAGTTGATTTGCGTAGTGGATACCATCAAATTCGTATGAAATTGGGAGATGAATGGAAAAAGCATTTAAAACTAAGTTTGGATTATATGAGTGGTTAGTCATGCCTTTTGGGCTAACTAATGCACCTAGTACTTTCATGAGATTAACGAGTGAAGTTTTATGTGCTTTCATTGGACGATTTGTGGTAGTATACTTTGATGATATATTGATTTTTAGCAGATCTTTGGAGGAACATTTGGAACATTTATGTGCTGTTTTTATTGCTCTACGTGATGCACGTTTGTTTGGTAACCTTGGAAAGTGCACCTTTTGCACCGACCGAGTCTCTTTTCTTGGCTATGTTGTTACTCCACAGGGAATTAGGTTGATAAAGCCAAGATTGAAGCTATTGAGAGTTGGCCGCAGCCCAAAACGGTCACACACGTGAGGAGTTTCCTTGGCCTCGCTGGATTCTATCGGCGTTCTGTGAGAGATTTCAGCACCATTGCTGCACCTCTCAATGAGCTTACAAAGAAGGATGTGCCTTTTGTTTGGGGTACTGCACAGGAAGAAGCATTCACGGTATTGAAAGATAAGTTGACACATGCTCCTTTACTCCAACTTCCTGATTTTAATAAGACTTCTGAGCTTGAATGTGATGCTAGTGGAATTGGGTTAGGAGGTGTTGATGCGGGGACAACCCGATTCTAGGCCGATCTTTCACGAAAAGGAGGGATCCCGCGAGGAACACGATGAACACGGGGACGAACAAGGAAAAAACACAAGGGAAAACACTCAAGAACAAGTCCAATCACACATCCACTAGACAATCTAACACACAAGATCACAAGGTACATGAACCACAAAGGGAAAGATACAAGGTAGAGTTCATCTCCAAGAGGAGGTCTTGAATCCGTGAAGGATCTTCCCGTTTAGGGGTCTTGAATCCGTCGTGGATCTTCTCCGTAGAGGGGCCGCAGTCTCTCCTAGGAGTAGAACCACTAAGATGAGCAAAGCTCTAGTCTAAAATGAGCTATCACATTTGCTAACCCTAAAATGGTGTAGGTGGAGGAGTATATATAGTCTAGGGTCATGAAGGGGTAAGTGAGGGGCGAAACGGTACATGGGCATCGGCCCAGATACATGCACGCAGGCAAGGCCGGATGTCCGGGCTGGCGGCCGGATGTCCGGGGCTTTGGGGCGAGCCGGATGTCCGGGGTCACGGCCGGATGTCTCGGCTGAAGGGGCTCGGTCCTGATGCTCTCTGGATAGGAGGGTCCGGATTTCCGGGAGGAGTGCCGGATGTCCGGCCATTGCTAAAGCGCCGGATGTCCGGTCTTTGGCCCGGATGTCCGGCCGCTGTAGTATCAGCAGCTCCGTCTTCTTCCGTCTTCTCTTCCAAACTTCCCTCGCGGATGGTGTAGGTGTTCCTCGGCGCTTGCACTCGTCCTCGTCGTCCGTGAAGCTCCGACAATACCTATGCATGCACACGGGAGAAGTGTCAAGTAGTATACCATCCTCGAAAGGGTCAAGTGAACACGTATAAACGAGATGATTCACCTTTATGTATGAGAAGTAGAGGTCGCACGTGTCACTTGCCAAACGGACTCTTGACATGGTGATGTCCTTAGGATGCTCCGCATCATCCCCTCCCCCTTGGAAAGGATCCGACCTCGGATCGAAAACCAAATCACCATGGGAAAGAGATGGCGTCGTCGTGTAGATGTGGACGATCACGAAGTACTCATCATCTTGAAGCTTTACATGTGCACTCTCCAATGTCGCACTGTCTAGTGATTCCTTCAAGAGTAGCAAGGAAAACAAACACTTGGAAAAACAAATGTGGTTAGCGTTAGTGCAAAACCAAGCATTCAAGAGGTGATTCACCCAACAAGTGTTGTCATCAAGCATAGCATAGGGTGTGACAAAGGGTTGTGGCATGGCATTTTAGCACTTCAATTGAGCACAAGCAAGGTCATGCATAAAGCACTCAATGAAAGGTCTATGGTAGGCATACAAATCATTCACAACACCAAAGAAAATGAAGTGTCTAAACACAAGTGTCAAGTGCAAGACAATCCAAGCATAATGCGCATAGGGTGTAGTGAAAATTGAGTGGCACTCAACACAATAGAAATAGCAATTGTTCATCGTGTGTGAGGCAAACAAGTCAATCATGTGACAAGCAATGGGACATGGCATATGTGAAGAGATGATATTGTTGCAACCAAGCACAAGATAGGAGCAAGTAATCCACAAGTCGGATTCAACATACAAGGCATATATATCATGAAGCATGGCAATGTGGCAATGGCAAGTCGAAGAAAGATCTCTAGCATGTGTGCAAAGAGTCATGGTGCAAGCAACACAACTAGTATGATCCACAATGTTCATGCTCATGGATTGTGGTTTCTCGAAAGAGAAGGATATCACCTCGAAAGTGTGTCCTTGTGCATCCTTCACAATGCCGAAGCACAAGCAAGTGCGATGTAGAAGCGTCGTGGTAGAAAGTGGTTCGCTCTCAAGAGCTCGAATGGTCAACTCACGTGAAGTGGAAGTCGACACGAAGTCCAAGTATCCTACACATGCACACAACAAAACAAAGAATGTATGCGCATGGTAGATAAACACATCATCCATCATGATGGTTCTCTTCTCTTGCACATAACCATTAGAAGCAAAAGTGCATGAATAATATGGTGCGATAATTGCTATATTCATGTCACTAGGCATATGGTGCAAAGAGGTAAGACAAGCATGCTTCACAAGAATTATGTCAAAATCTCCAAATAAATGCGAGAATGCTATGGGGGCAATCTCATTGGCAAGAATAAAATCATGGTTGCGCTCAATGCATGGACAATCATATAGCATGAGAGAGGCAACATGTGGAGACATATGACAACAAGCAATATCAATCATGTGCAAAGCATGTCAATAGTGGCTATCAATCGCATGAAAAGAGCATGTATGTATCATGGGTGATGCACGACATGAAGCAAGCTTGGTGATCAAATTGTGCAAACTAGTGGAGCGAAGATACAACACACTAGGAGAAGGCATGGCAATCATGTCATGTGAGCAAATAGTGGATATAGGCAATGCACATGACATATCGCAAGCATGATCACAAATCAAGATCAAAGCATCATAATAGGCATGGGGTACAAAGGCATCATGGCAATAACAAGCAATATCACCACCAAGCTTGCAAATACACTTCCAAGTATGAGAATTAATCATCAAGTGTAATGCAAAGCATGGGTCAAGAATGCATGGCAAAGGCATATAAATGAGCATATCATGCAAAGTGAACCTGGCAAGATGGCCGTAAGAGATATAATGGACAATAACCCATAACCATGTGAGTGCCATGTAGAAGGAACGCGTGAAGTGTTTGCGCAAAAGGAGCGGTGGGAAAGACAATCCATGATATCCCAAGTCATCATTGCTCTCTAGAGCTCTTTTCGTCAACTCGTGCGTTTGTGAAGTTGACGAGTATGGATGTGTACCTACACAAAAGAGACACAAACCAAAGAAATTGTGCGTGTGGTAAATGTACACATCATCCATCATGATGTGTATGTGCATGTGTGAGTTAGCACAAGATAAGCATCGCTCAAAGAAATTTGATGCATGGTATAAGAACATGTCATCCATCATGAATGAATAATTATTGTGTATAGCATGATGGGGACACTGTAATGCCCAGGATGGAACTATACCTCCTACGTGTCGAGGCACGACTTAAAGGCATAAGTCCATACTAGAATGATCTCAAGTTTGGTAATCTTTGCACATCTCATGTAAAAGAGGGGAATTGTAAACATAAATAGTTGGCTTACACTCGCCACGTCACACAAATACAATACATGTCTCAAACATCATACATTAAGAATATCAGAACCCTCTAAGGGCAAAACCAAATGTCAAGATACCAAACTTAAATAAAAAAACAACAGGTCGGATCGAATCCTAGTAGAAGTCTCCACTACTGATCATCCGGATAACGTACATAGTACCGACTACGCTCCTCGTCGAACTCCCAATCCAGCTCGGTGCCATCACCTGGATAGCTCACAGCTGGACCTGCATCTGGTGTGGTGAAGTAACTGTGAGCCACAGAGGACTTAGCAATCCCGTTCCCGGGTAACAAGACTATTTAAGCTTTGGGAGAGGATAAGGCTGAAGAAAAGAATAAGTGTCTGCAGCAACAACTAGCAACTAGCTTACGTGAGAGAGTGCGAGAAGAGAAAGCCTCGAACGAGAAGTGATCACGAAGTGATCCTAACTACAAGCTCAGCAAACATAACCCCTCCGTGTTCAACTCCCGAATCCCTATTCGGAAATTGACGGTCACGGAACACACGCTGGTAGTGTATTAGAAACATTGTGTCAAGTTATCTACAACCGGATATTAACAAGCTCCCATCTGCCACATAACCGCGGGCACGACTTTCGAAAGTTCATAACCCTACAGGGGTGTTCCCACTTGACCCATTACAAGCCCACGATCCGCGGAGTCGCAACTCCAAAGTGGGAAGACCCGAGTATTCTCAGAATCCCGTGCTCAAGATATACCGAACTAAGGTAAGCCTAATCCAGCAAATCCTCCCGGCGTGTCGACACCCTGATAGTAGCCGTGCGTATCTAAGTATCAGGACACGACCGGATGGGCGATTCTACAGGTGTATGCCAGATACCTCGGGTTGCCCCAAGGCGGCCCCGCAGAACCCCCGTTTCGGACCAACACTCATGTGGAGCACTGGCCCGGGGTTGTTGATTAAGAACTCGGGTTAATTACTCCCTATGCAAGTTATTTAGTTATTAGGCAAATAGTAGCAATGTTGGGACTTGCTGGAAAAGACTTAGCACTTAGCGGTTTATCGAGGGGGCCCATACAGCCCAACCGTGTTAGGAACGCATAATCAAGGAACATAACACCGGTTTATACGGTTCCTAACGGCATGAGTGGAACAAATCACTAAGCAAAAGGCTTAGCCTTCCACCCTTGCCAATATATAGATGATTTCATTTTAAGCATTATATAGTGTGATATAACCCAACAAACTTCAACATGAAGCAAGCATCTTCGATCTTCACCTGCAACTAGCAATGTTATAAGAAGGGCTGAGCGAAGCGTACTTAGCCAAGCAACGGTTTGCATAGGTAGGGTGGTTAAACATGGCAATGGTTACAAGTAGGAGGCTGACTGGAAGAACATGGGCATCAAGGAAAAACTATAGAACGGAACTACTAGCAATAGGCAAAGATAGTAATGTTATCGGGGTTCGGTCATCTTGCCTGAAGAGAAGTCGTTCGGATCGTAAGAAGGGTCCTCGTGCTCAACCTCGTTGGTAACCTCATGCTGGTACTCGTACTCGGTCTCAGCTTCCGGCTCTAAACAATACAATCACACAAGGCACAAATCAACAAGATGCAATGCGCACTCAAAAATGATGGATGCATGATGGATGCACTAAGGATGCACACGGAGCACGGAAAATAGCACTCAAGAAATTCACCTCAAATCATTATAACAATAAGAGATTATGATTCTACACGGAAAATCAATCAAGTTTCATATAAGACTCACTGAAATCGGAGCTACGGGCTAAAAGTTATGCCCGAAACAAGAAATGAGCGAAAGCTGAAAATTACAGCAACATAGCAACTTCAGAGGTCAAAATAATTAAGCTACAGCACTCAAACATCATGGCAAAGGACATGAACATAAACTAGATATATCCTACAGCAAATAAGTCCAAAGGTGCACCCCCAAAGGAGCCACGGATCAATAGCAATAAGCTTGGACATATTGAACTTCACAATAAAATTCTGGCAGTAGAATTTTATTGAAACTTTGGAGCAAAAGATAAACATGCTACAGCCACTCAAATAAGCATGTGAGAACATGGATGGAAATCCAACAATATATACTACAAGGAACAATCAATATCCACTCCAAAACTATCATTGTTTGTCCTAGAGCAGCAAGCAAACATGGCATCGGAACGTTACAGATTTCAGACTTAGTGAAAAACCACTAAGTCCTAAAACAGCAGTTTCATCATGGCATCTAAACGAGCAAGTTTAAGTCACCTCGAAACTAAACATGGCAAGTGGTAAGCACCTCATCAAAGTACACATGATGGTGATCCCGAAACATACAAGCATGCATCATGGAGATAAACACAACGATAGCAATGAGCTCAACAAGATGGCATTTCATAACAAGTGAAATAACATCACAGCCACATGGCACTTTTCAACGAAGATATACATGGCAAGAATAAATCTATCATGCTACCTAGCACATACAACATGTAGAGCATGGCAAGACGAACACGTGGACATGTCATTTGCATCATTCGGACAAACGAGCTAAAAGTTATCACATGGCAAAGATGGCATAAAAACATCACACAGCAGCAATTATATCACGATGCACTATTGCAACAGAAAAACAAGCGCCTAGATGATCTCTAACATGCATGACACCAAAAGATAAAACGTAGTGCTAATCATCACGAACGCCTGGACATGCTATTTGCGCGAAACGGACAAACACATAAAAAGTTAGAGCAGTTCTAATAAAGCATCACAGATCAAATCACAGGGACTTAGCAGAAAAAGGAGGGGGAAAACAACCTCAGGTCACAGGAAAAAAAACAACGCGGCCCGGGGAATCGGCGGATCCGGCCCGATCTGGAGAGAGGGCGCGACCTGGCCCGGTTGGAGGAGCTGCGCGGCCTGGAGGGCGGCGCTGGATCGCGGGAGCGGGCCTCGCGCGTCCTCCGGCCCACCGAAGGAGGGCAGGAGCGGCGGCGATGCGGGTGGCGACGCGGCGGCTCGGAGGCGGAGTGCGGCGCGGCGCGGCTGGGCCCTGGAGCGAAGGACGCCCAGCGCGGCCTCGCGAAGGAGGTGTACGGGCCTGGCGACGGGGATGTGGTCCCGTGGATCGGCGGCTACTGGGCCTCGGCGACTCGGCGACTCGGCGACTCGACTCTGCGGGGCCGCCTTGGGGCAACCCGAGGTATCTGGCATACACCTGTAGAATCGCCCATCCGGTCGTGTCCTGAGACTTAGATACGCACAACTACTATCAGGGTGTCGACACGCCGGGAGGATTTGCTGGATTAGCCTTACCTTAGTACGGTATATCTTGAGCACGGGATTCCGAGAATACTCGGGTCTTCCCACTTTGGAGTTGCGACTCCGCGGATCGTGGGCTTGTAATGGGTCAAGTTGGAACACCCCTGTAGGGTTATGAACTTTCGAAAGTCATTCCCGCGGTTATGTGGCAGATGGGAGCTTGTTAATATCCGGTGTTAGATAACTTGACACAATGTTTCTAATACACTACCAGCGTGTGTTCCGTGACCGTCAATTTCCGAATAGGGATTCGGGAGTTGAACACGGATGGGTTATGTTTGGTGAGCTTGTAGTTAGGATCACTTCGTGATCACTTCTCGTTCGAGGCTTTCTCTTCTCGCACTCTCTCACGTAAGCTAGTTGCTAGTTGCTGCTGCAGACACTTATTCTTTTCTTCAGCCTTATCCTCTCCCAAAGCTTAAATAGTCTTGTTACCCGGGAACGGGATTGCTAAGTCCTCTGTGGCTCACAGTTACTTCACCACACCAGATGCAGGTCCAGCTGTGAGCTATCCAGGTGATGCCATCGAGCTGGATTGGGAGTTCGACGAGGAGCGTAGTCGGTACTATGTACGTTATCCGGATGATCAGTAGTGGAGACTTCTACTAGGATTCGATCCGACCTGTGGTTTTTTTATTTAAGTTTGGTATCTTGACATTTGGTTTTGCCCTTAGAGGGTTGTGATATTCTTAATGTATGATGTTTGAGACATGTATTGTATTTGTGTGACGTGGCGAGTGTAAGCCAACTATTTATGTTTACAATTCCCCTCTTTTACATGAGATGTGCAAAGATTACCAAACTTGAGATCATTCTAGGATGGACTTATGCCTTTAAGTCGTGCCTCGACACGTAGGAGGTATAGTTCCATCCTGGGCATTACAAGTTGGTATCAGAGCCGACCCTCGCGGTTACACGGATGTTTGCGAACAGTTTGCAGTCATGTTGTGCATGACGTTTGTGACCCGTCGTGGCACACGGCATGGCACATGTGCTGTCCTGGAAGCACAGACGGTTGTGCCAAGAGGGAACGTTCCTGTGGCCCGACGAGGACGTCGGTTCCTCTGAGTGAGGGAGTATGTGATGGCTTGGCTTATTAGGGATGATAGACTACTCATAAAAATAAGGAATTCCTTCTTTTCCGGGAGCCCATTCAGATAGAACTCCAAAGTTAAGCGTGCTCAGCTTGGAGTAGTTTCAGGATGGGTGACCGACCGGGAAGTTGCTCCCGGGTGCGCACGAGTGAGGACAAAGTGCGCAGAAAAGACTCGTATTGATATGTGAGGCCAGTCTAGATCTCGCCAGGAATAACGACGACGGGCGGGTGTGTCCGGGGCATGACAGACACAAATTAGAGCAAGTATGTGGCACAACAATAGCACTGGCATTCATGGGGAGCATATTGTGCACACAAGTATGGGGATCATGCAATGGATGGGATGGATCAAAATCTCCTAAAATGTATGAGGAAACTATGGGGGCCTCCTCATGAGCAATATCGGAAACATAATGTGGAGAAGTGGAACAACATCCAAAACAATGCATGACCGAAACTAGGTAATCATGGCATGGCATATGATGGATATGATGCAAAGGAAGCTTGTCAATATCATCACAAGAAAAACAAATGCCAACAACCATGGGCTTGTCATATATGCCATATGTGCAAATTGGGTTTATCTTAATGGCATATGCATAGTTACTACGAAGATATTGCAAATATTACATATGGTTGATCTCATTCATAGCATATGACAAGTCAAGCAGATTGTACAACATGATGTGACCGAGAGAATTATCACATGAAATCCTATGCAACATGGCATCACAACTAATAGACTCCACATGGCAATCATCAAACTCATCATAAATGGGTAAATCATCGCATGGGGAAATCATACCAGCACGAAGCATGGCAATAGGTGGATCAACATCATGCAAGCAATCAATGTCAACATAGTCCACTAGTGGGACGAGAGCATCACCTTCACCTTTGTTACCTTTCGCTTTCCACTCATGTGGTGTAGGTGAGGTGGGAAAGACCAAATGGTGGTCATCATCATCATCTTGATGGAACCATGTCGGGGGTGCATCATATTCCACCATGGCCATCATCTTGTCCATAGGAAGGACGAAGTCGTCGAGGATCGGCGCGTCATCATATGTTGGACCTAGCACCAAATGAGAAGACACAATAGAGGTAGAGGTCAAGTCGTTAGTGTTGAAAGTGGCCTCACATGACCTATCAACTATCTCACTCTCTCTATGTGGTGGCTCACTCACTCCCTCAAGGTAGGTGCACTCAATGTCGCATATGGTGGAGTCACTAATCTCACTCAAGTGGTGGGGGTTGTGGCTCTCCTCACATGGGAATTGGGGCAACTCGTCATATATGGGGTTAGTGGTGAACTCGCTCTCACTCTCAATATGGTGGCATAAGTCACTCAAGTCGTCATACGTCGCCATGGTCAAAGGGAAAATCCCATGCTCAACCATCTCGTAATCGTCGCCGTGGATGAAGGCCGAAGATGACACATCATCACTCTCGCCTCCAAAGATGGAAGCATCATCCTTGCTCGTCACAATGTCGTTCGCCTCCGAAGCTTGGTCCTCGAATAGCTCCGTAGTCATAGTCGTCTCCGCACCGTCTTGAAAAAGAGTCGAAGTAGACTCGGCATCATCAATGCCACAAAGAGGGATGGCGGTGGAGTCAAAATTGGGAGCATCGTCTTGGAGCTCCATTGGCTTGGACATCATGGTGGTACTACCTTCATGCTCGTCGTCTTGGAGCTTGGTCTTCGAGAAGTTTGCTTGCGGTGGAGAAGCCTTGGCCTTCGTTAGTTCTTGTTCCGCCTTGAGAGCACCAATGTAGTTGTCGTCGAGGGACTTGTAGTTCTCGAGGAAGATAGTCTTGGAGATGTCGTTGTTCAATCCCATCATGAAGTGGAACTTCATCGAAATGGGGTCGTCCACGCCGACTCGTCACAAGGCCATCTTCATCTCCTTGAAGTACTTGTCGATGGACTTGGATCCTTGTATGGTGTTCTCCAATTGGCGTAGAAGTTGTTCTGTGTAAGTGGGAGGCACGAACTCTCGCCGCAAAGCTTTCTTCGTCTTGGGCCAACTCATGCCATACTCCTCCGAAGGTGTGTGAAACCACCATGTCGATGCGAAGTCGTGGAAGTTTCTTGTGGCGCACTTCACTTGATCTTGGGGAGGAACTTGAAGTAGCATGAGGTAGTCGTCCATCAAGCGTTCCCACTCGAGATACTCCTTGGGTTCTTGAGTCCCATAGAAAGGAATCTCGTGGTCGTTGTCGAGGTCGTAGTAGCTCGTGGAAGTCGCGGACTTGAGCTTGGGGAGCTTCTCTTGATCATAAGCTTGAGGTGCTTGTGGGCGAAGATGCCGCATATCCAAAGGCGAAGATGCCTTGAAGTCGCTTGGCGAAGATGCCAAGGTGTACGATGAAGTCGTTGAGCGGTTGTTGGTGTTGAGCTCTTGACCTTCACGTTCTTGTCGTTCATGGTGTCGATGCCGATGAGATCTTGCCGGAGATGGTAGCTCGGAAGGATGTGCGCTTGAGCGTCTTCTCGAAGATGAGGGAGACCTCTTGTGGGTCTTGATGAGGGCTTTGAGCTCCTCCATTTGAGCATTCATGTTGGCGCACAAGTTGTTCGTCATGGCATCGAACTTGTCGTTGTTGGTGTAGACCAAAGTAGAAGAAATGATTTGCCTATCCATCACAAGACTCGAGCAAAGGTGAGTAGGAGATGAGATAAACAATACCAAGTTACCTTTTCCCAACGTTGAGGATGTATCTCGTTTCACTCAATGTGAAATGAAAGAATAGTGGAATTGGTACCGGACTTGTTCACTCACACCTATCAAGTAAAGCTTATCGAGTAGCTCGGTGAGGATAGTAGCCCAAAAATTTGATTCAAAATGTTAGCAAGAGTCAATAAAGTTGAAAGAGATTCACAAATTCGCAAGTGAAACAAGTAGACCAATAGCAATATGTGGCACACGGAAACACACGCACGGATAGATAAATGTGGTTGTGCAACCAAGGAATGAGCACAAAATGTGGAATCCACAGAAAACGCTCGTGTTGCACAACTCAAGAGAGACACTAGCACGATTGCTCTATAGGCGGATACGACACTTGTGCACAACCTATAAGATGTAAATGTATGAACTTTCTATCCCAAGTATGCTATGTGTATGATGTTCCGGTGCTTTTAGCACAAGATGATCCAAGATGATCAAGTATGATATCATATGATGCGATGCTATGTCTCTTGGGCGAGGTGGCGTAGCGGTTGACGTGGCTTCGTCCCGATCCAGATTTGGATCGGGGGAGGGCGGGAGGAGAGACGAGGGAGTGGGAGGAGTGGTTGTCGGTGGCTAGGGTTTCGGGGGCTTAGTGGGGTTATTGGCCGCGGGGGCGGCTGGGCCGGCCAGGTGGGCCATTCGCCCCAGGGGGCCTTTCACTTTTATTTTATTTTTTGTTTTTTTTGTTTTTTTTGTTTTACTTTTTCTTATTTTCTTTTCTGTTTTCTTTTAATTACCATTTAAATTTTGTTTTGTACATTACAAAAGTTGTACCTAATTTAGTATTAGTAATTATTCCACCACCACAAATATTTTGGCACATGAATTAAAGTAGTTTATAATTGTTTATTATACTAAGAGCATTTAAATAATAGTTTTGCCGATGTTTTACTTACTATAGTGCATTTAAATTTTTTACAGGAGTGTGGTTTATTCATCAATAATTTGTATGGATTATTTGCCACAATCCGAACATTTTAGTTTTAATGTTTCAAAACTTTTGTTGTTTGCCTTTATTTCGAATTTGAATTTTGAATCGGTTTTTGAAGTAACGCGAGATTATCAACAGTAACTGAGGTGACGTGTCGTCATTAGGAGAGGGTTACTGTAGCTTAACTATCCGGGCGTCACACTTGTCCCCCCCAAACTGATGTAGTCAACAGAAGTTTGTCTACTATGCTTAGGGCTGTTTTGAAGAATAATAAGAAAATGTGGGAAGAATGCTTGCCTCATATTGAATTTGCTTATAATCGTTCGTTGCATTCTACTACTAAGATGTGCCCTTTTGAAATTGTCTATGGTTTCCTACCTCGTGCACCTATTGATTTGTTGCCTCTTCCATCTTCGGAGAAGGTTAATTTCGATGCTAAACAACGTCCTGAATTGATCTGAAAAATGCATGAGTTAACTAAGAAAAATATTGAGCGCATGAATGCTAAATATAAACTTGTTGGAGATAAGGGTAGAAAACTTGTTGTCTTTGCACCTGGAGATCTTGTTTGGTTACATTTGCGTAAGGATAGGTTTCATAATTTGCGCAAGTCAAAGCTAATGCCACGTGCTGATGGTCCTTTCAAGGTGTTAGAGAAAATAAATGATAATGCATATAAACGTGAGTTGCCTGCAGATTTTGGGGTTAGTTCCACATTTAACATTGCAGATTTGAAGCCTTACTTGGGTGAGGAAGATGAGATTCCGTCGAGGACGACTTCAATTCAAGAAGGGGAGGATGATGAGGACATCACTAACAAGGTTACACCCACAGCTCCAACTGACACATATACAGGACCAATTACTAGAGCTCGCGCACGCCAATTAAATTACCAGGTACTTTCGTTTCTTGGTAATGAATCTAATGTTCATGAGAATATGATGCTGCCTAAATTGGATACAGTTGTCTTTCTTACAAATGAAGGGCCTAGCTTGGACAAGAAGGATGAATATTGGAGCAAGACCAAGCATGGAGATGATGGCATGCGCAAGGGGAACAAGAATGGAGTTACAAGTGATGATTTCAGGACTTTGAAGCCACCATAATGAGTGCGTGAAGCCTTGGACGAAATATACAAGATGCCACTTCATAAATTTCGTCGAGAGGCTATTATAGGTGCTGCGTCACCTTATTATTGGGCCAGGCCCATGTAATTTCGAAATACTTGAGTATAGGCTGTTTTTAGAGTCCGTATGTGTGGGGAAACAAGAGTTAGGGTTGGTTTCGGACCCCTCCACCAAGGGCCACTAAATTCCCACCTCTTTCTCCCATATATACAGCCCTTAGGGCGTCGTTTAGACTTTGGGTTTTGTTTAGATTAAAGTTCGCCATAGCTGCAACTTCGCGTGCTTCGTTTGTGTTCAACGACCAGACCAAGACGTCACAGAACCCCACTAGATCAATAAAGCTTTCCTCTTGAATTCGCAATATCCAGATTGCAATCTTAGTTTCTTGCTTGTTCTTCGTTTGCCTGCAGGAAACAGACCTTCGTTGTCAGGTTGATCGTGCTCCGGCGTGGTCAATAACCTCTCGGAGTTGGTTTAGCTATTGCTAAGGCGCAACATCCTCGCACGTTCGTAGTCGGATCGTCAAACTCGACTTCCTCCAAAATGATAGCCACCATCTCATCGAAGGACGGGACACCTTTGCCTCTATCAGCCGACGCACGTCGAAAGGTGGTTGCAGCCGGGCCTGTGGTGGCTGGAGGCGACGGCTACGAGCTCGGCAGTGGCGGCCTGCGTTCGGGCATGCGCGGGAACGCGGCTGCGGTGGCCTAGGCGATGCGTGTGCGGCACCTAATCCATCTACGTGTTGCGGCAAGCAAGTTGGACATGCGCCCGAGACCAAATGGTCACCGAAGCATCGTCGGCGGTAAACACAGGCGGTGGTGGGTTTCGGTCATCGGCAAAGCGACATCTACGACGTGCAAACGAGACAACGGAGAGGTTGGTTCGAGGGAGAGGCTCACATAGGTTGCGACTGTGCAGACGGCAAGCTCGGAGGAGGACCGGAGCGAACAGGGCGGCGGAGGGGATCTCATCAGCCGAAGGTTGAAGACGACACCCGTGAAGACGAAGCGGGGCTCCCCGAGGCACGTGACTCGGTGTAGCGGTCGTGGTCGTAGCAGTGGTGCTTCTAGACATGTCAGCGAGGCGAAGAAGTGGCAGTGGCCGCGGCAAAAGCGATCGACGGCGACGGCAGCGCTCTCGGGTGAGCTCGGGGAATGGGCTAGAGGGCGAGGGAGAGAGCAAAGAGTGAGGGAGAAGGAACCAGGGGGCTCTGGGCGTCTCCAGGCGCGGATAGGCTCAAGGGGAGGCCGCCAGCACGAAGCAGGAGGTGCAAACCTCAGGTGCGTGCGCGGGCAACACAGCGTTGTCCTCCTGGCAGGAGCTTGAGGACGGTGGCACTGGTGGGCTGGGCCTGTTGGGTGGGGTGCTGGTTGGGCCGGCTATAGGTAAGCCTCTGCTCTGTTTTATTTTCTGTGTTGTTTTCTATTATTTATTCATTTTTCAACTGATTCAAATTTAAAAGTAAATCAAAGCAGGGCAAAACCTTCTGAATATTTGTATGTTGCCATTCTGGACTTTTCCAAAGGCACATAAATAATTTCAGGGCCTTTTGAAATATATTCTATATAAAATGAATATTATCCAAAAGTCAAATACTTATTGATTTGATTCCAAAGGCCCAAAATATATATACCTGAGACTCCAAAAAATATTGGTTTGAATTTTAACTCTTTCCAATATTTGTATAGCTTAACAGGAACATTTTCTTGGGTTTATTTGAAGTAATTTTTAATGTTGATCATTTTTAGAAAACATCTCTGGGCCTTTCCAATTTCCCCACTTCAAACTTAAATGGAATTGAATCATGATGCATGGATGCCAATCACTAATGCAACTAGTTACAAAGCAGAATTCTAGGGCTGTGACATCCTGATAAGCCCATTAGCATGACCAACCACTCATATAACCCAAACTTGATTTTGAAAGCTCTTTTCCACTCATCACCCTCTTGAATGCGAATTTGGTAATTGCCACTTTTAAGATTGATTTTTGAAAAGATGGTAGCACTACACAATTCATCAAGCATGTCGTCTAAACGTGGAATAGGGTGACGGTATCTAATGGTGATAGCGTCTATCGGACGATAATCGGAGCACATGCGAAAACCGCCACCTTTCTTAGGCACGAGAATAACTAGAACGGCACAAGGGCTTAGGCTTTCACGTACATGACCTTTGTCGATGAGTTGTTGTACTTGCCATTGTATCTCCTTGGTTTCCTCGGGGTTGACTCGGTAAGGAGCTTTGTTCGGAAGTGGTGCGCCGGGTATGAGGTCGATGCGGTGTTCGATGCCGCGAAGAGGAGGTAGACCCGGTGGTAGCTCATCGGGAAAGAAGTCCGAGAATTCCTGCAACAATTGAGACAACACTAAAGGTAGAGGTGGTGATGTGTTAGTAGGTTGTGCTTCCCCTTTGCATAGAAGCAAGAGGTGAAATATGCTCGATGGGTTCTCACACACTTCTCTCATCTCACTTTTGGTGGCGAATAGCACTAGTTGTTTCTTGTCGCTGATCGTGGACGCGCTCGAATTTGGCTTGTGGCTCTCACTCTCCTTTTGGTGGTTCACTCTCTCACCATTCTCTCCAGATGGTTGGTGGGTATTTGTTTGTCGGCGGCTACTTGACTTGGTGACATTGGGCGTAGCACCAACTCTTTGCCTTTCATCGTGAAGCTATAATGGTTGGTCTGTCCGTTGTGGGAGACTCCGTGATCGTATTGCCATGGTCGTCCAAGAAGAAGGTGCCGCACAGATATATGGACCACATCAGACTGAAGTGTGTCCTCATAGGCGCCTATCTTGAAGGATACTTGTATGATGTGCTCGACTCAAATAGTTCCGGCGTCGCTAAGCCATTGGACCTTGTAGGGATGAGGGTGCTTCGTTTTGGGCAATTGTAGCTTGTCGCATAGCTCTTCACTTTACAAGTTATGACAACTTCCTCCATCAATGATAACCTTGACAGATCGTCCATTGATGTCGGCCTTCGTATGGAAGGTGTGACATCGTTGATCTTCGTCTTGATGATGTTGAAGTGTCAAGACCTTGGAAACAACGAGATTGGGACTCGAGTCATTGTGGCAAAACACTTGATTGTCTTCATCTTCATTCACTTGGCGATGCCTAGCTACATGCTCAAGGGCTTCCATCTCATCATCGCCCATTGAGTCATATGATCCATCGTCATTGATGATCATGGTACGAATGGTCTTGCACTCAAATGACTTGTGGCCTCGTCCTTGGCAATTGAAACACTTGGTGGAACTAGTCTTGGAGTTATCCTCGGTTGGAGTTGTAGATGATGAAGCTCTTGGCTTGAAGTTGTTCGTGGGAGAAGTGCGACTTGATGTAGTTCGATTCTTGTAGCTTGACTTGTCACTGAAGCTTGCAGATGGTTTGGTAGAGGTAGGAGGTGCCGAAGTCGTTGAAGCTTGGTTGTAGGAGCCGCAGTTCTTGGAGGTGAACTTGGAGTACTTGTAGTCTTCTTGAACTTGTCGCTCCGCTTTGGTTGCTTGGTGTACTAGCTCGAGGAGATTCGTGTATGGTTGGAAGTCCGCAATCTTCTTGATAGGATAGTTGAGTCCATTCAAGAATCTCGCCATAGTTTGTTCTTCAGCTTCCATGATGCTGGCTCTTATCATGACAATCTCCATTTCCTTATAGTACTCTTCAACGGACTTGGTTCCTTGCTTGATGAGTTGCAACTTTTTGAACAAGTCACGGTTGTAGTGTGTTGGCACGAAACTTGCTCTCATGACTTCCTTCATTTGGCTCCAAGTAGTGATAGGCGGTTCGCCATTTGCTTCTCTTCTCTTGATGATTTGCTCCCACCAAATGAACATAGTCTTGGAACTCAAGGGATGCCATTGCAATCTTCTTTTCTTCATCAAAGTTGTGGAGGCGAAAGGTCTTGTTAACTTTCAATGCCCATGAGAGGTAGTCTTAGGGATCAATGCTTCTGGAGAACTTTGGCATGGTGAACTTGAGCTTGCCATAGCGATGCTCTTCATTGTTTGCTTGCCTATCGTGAGGTCGTTCTTGATTTGGAGGATTATCAGCGACATGTTGCTCTTGGCGTGGTCGAAGCTCACGGTCATGTTGTTCTTGTTGATCTTGTGGTTCTTATTGAGCTTGTTGCTCTTGTCGCGCTTGAGGAGGAACTTCTCATTGCATTCGTGCTTGGTAACGCCTTTCTTGCATCTCATCTCGAAGTGCTTCATCTTCTTGATGAATGTGTCGATTGCGAGTTGCAACATTGCGATGTGAGTCATGGAGTGCACATTGCGCCTCAAGAGCTTGAGCTTCTCGACGTTGATGAACTTGACATTGAGCCTCGGCATCTTGCTCTTCTTGGTTTTGACGCGCTCGCTCTTGTTGTTGTTGACGCACTCGTTCTTCTTCTTCTTTGCGTAGTTGTTGCCATTCTTGTGCTTCCTCAAGTGTAGCTTGGTTTTGACGATGTCGGCTTGCTTGATCTTCAAATAGCTCTTGTGAACTCTTGTCATGAAGAGGGTTGCGGCTGTCATGTCGAGCTTGACGCGCGGCTTGACAAAGAGTGTTCGATGTAGGTGTACTTGAGCCAAAAGTGTAGTCGGTATGACGACTTGAGCGGCTTCGTCTTTGACAGGACGTAGATGAAGAGCGTCGGTTGACTATCAATTTTCTTAGCTCGTCGAATTGGGTAATGTAACATCCCAAATTTTCAATTTGGAATGTTATACATAGATCATATTGCATTGCATAGTTTATTGCATTTGTGCCTTGCTATCCTCGGAAATTCTAAGCAACTCAAGGACCCCACGGAGAGAGTTGGGAATTCTACCATTTTCGTATTTGAGTTTCCTCGAATACCGGTACGGGGATCACTTTGGTTTTAATAGTTTTTCTCTCCTAAAAATATTTCTTAATAAAATATATGAGCGGAGATAATATGACTTCTTCAAAATATAAGAAATACTGGAGGAAAAATACTAAAATCACTTTTGGTTATTATTCCGATTTATCTGTGATTTTAATTGCATTGGAAAAATGCGTATTTTTCAAAATTGCATTTAGGTCCGGGAAAAAAGTTCACTTTGTCCTTAATATTATTAGAGGACGGCGAAAATTTATTTCGGAATTTTTGGAGTCCGTTTACTATTTTTTTCGTCTGTTTTAGTACGTTAGGACTGTTAAAAAAAATAAAAAAAAGTCAACCGACTTACCGGACCGTGTCCGGCTAGGACACTGCGCCCGGGGCCCTTTAAAAGCCCAGCCGGCCGCCGCCCCGCAGCCCAGCCCCGCACCCCGCCAAACCCTAGATGCCGCCGTGCCTCGTTCCGTGTGCCGCGCCGCCTCCGCCACGCCACCGCCCCGCCGTCCGCCGTCTTCGCCGGAGCCGACGCCGTCGACCTGCCGGAGGTGGCCGCCGCCGACCTCGCTGTCGGTTTTCTTTTAGAAAACCGTTCGGTATTTTTTCGAAACCCTAGATCTGTTATTTTTAATAGATCGGTTCGGTTTTTTTTATTTAGTTAGTTAGCGGACGTTTGTCCGTATGTTCGTTTTGACGAACGCTGTTCGTCCGTTAGTCACAGATAACTAACGTTCGTTCGTTATCCTGTTCGTTAGTTTTTCTTTTTCACGGCTTTTTCCGCGATTAGTTTCGATCGTGATTTCTGCCCTGATCTTGTTTCTAGTTTTTCTTTTCGCTCGAGAGTCAGAATCAGGCGATTCAAATGCCCAGATCTTCGTCCCGAAGCCCTCTTTCCGTTTAACCAACTTGAACAAGGTTTTGCTACTGTAAAATTTCACTTTAGACCAATCTAGTAAACGGATCTTCATTCTCTCGCAGTTTGAGTTTCGTTGCTCCGTTTGATTCGATTCTTTTTGCAAACCGGAGTTCTTATGTTGAACTTTCTGGTTAGATCTTATTATTTGGTGTTTTATCTGTGCATCTTTGCTTGATTGATTATGTATGCTAGTGTTTGTTTGCGATAGAATTCCCGGAGTGCGAAGCATGCTACTACAAGTCTCTAGGTTGTGTGAATCATCAGCAAGGCAAGTTACACTTTGATAATACCCTTTATTACCCAGTTTTTATGCATTAGATCAAACCCTCACACATTGCATGAGTAGGATCTTTTAACTTGTGTGACTGGGAAGTACATTGAGCCAGAACCTATTACCTGCATTATTTTCAAACCCTTGGGAGTTACTTCTACGTTATGCTTAGGTTGCCATGCTATGCTCGTAGACGTGGTTTGGTTTTGAGAGTATCCATGACAGATGTGAGTTGTTAATTAATTCTTCAACTTAAGGTGGATACTTGAATACACATCTGGGTGGATTGGTTGGAGGGCACCTGGAGAATCCAGTGTTGTCCTAGGAAATCCCGGAGGAACCGTGTGATTATCCTATGGAATGCCACCCAGGCTCAAATGGATCATAAAACTATTCATGCTAGAAACTTTTGTGTGCAGCCACAATGCCATTATGGGCTCTGGTATAGTATGAGTAAGTTGTGTGAGCTCTTTCAGTGGTGGACTAGCACATGTAGGGGAAAGTGGGTGTACCGGTCCACCCGGGGTAAAGAGTAAATGCTTCTGAAAGACTGTGTCTCGGTCATCCGTTTCTCAAAAACCATGCCGTGCGAGAAATCCAACTGAGGAGATCGAGTCTTGTGGGGAAAAGTGTGCAAACCTCTCCAGAGTGTACAAACTAATCATGATTAGCCGTGTCCTCGGTTATGGACAATCTTGAGTATCTGGTACTTGAATTATTGGTTGATCTCATCACTCTAGAATAAATTTATTGTGTTAATGATGACTACTTTAATTGGGATTGAGTTGGAGGTACCTTCTCAATGATGTTTCAACTACCATGATAGTTAAAATAAAATTTATTCCTTTGTTGTAGGGGAAAATTGGCTTTATGCAAAAACTTTAACCTTAGAGCCTCCACCAGTCAAATATGCATATAGTGTTAGCCTTTATTTCTGTTACTTGCTTTACTGTGTTATCTTGCCAGCATATTCCATGTGATGACCTGTTTCGGGCTGCAACATGTTACGTTGCAGGAATTTCAGACAAGGAGTAAGACGTGCTAGGTCGTTTGTCATGCACTCAGCTATGCCGTTGGAGTTGATGGACTCACTTATCTTCCAAGCCTTCCGCTATTATTTTGTTAGATGGCCTTATGCCATAGACTTTTGTAATAAGTTCTCTTTTGAGACATTAGATGTAATAAGTGTGTGATTGCCACTCTATTATAAATCCTTCAAGTACTATGTGTGTCAGCATTACCGATCCAGGGATGACACAGAAACACAGAGACTTCGGTCCATTCGGATCATGGTCGCTACAAGATGGTATCAGAGCACATGCTGACTGTAGGACACGACCACTAAGATAAACCCTAGGACACTCTTCTCTAATCATTTCTGACTCCTCTCCATTTTCTACTCTTTAGGATGGTGGACCCAAGGAACAAGTTCACTCAACCGGATGAAGACACACCTTTTGGACAAAACTTGAAGGAAGTCACTAGGAACCTGAACATCGGAATACCAAGCTTCACCGGGACCTACACCGCCACTTTACCAGAAGAGGAGCGATGGAATATTCAAGTTCAAATTCCCGGGAGGACATTCTCACCATCCACTGAGCCAATAGAGTTTTCTTTTGATGCACCAACCTGGAGCCTAGGCAAGAGTATGGCCGCCCACATTACCATGGGACGTATTAGAGAAGTCAACAAGCAGGAGCTGAAGGACACTATCTACCAGATTTGTGGACGCCGAGATGAGCAATGGGACATGATCAGTACCCAGAAGGACATGTCCATTGCAGCGTTCATCCAGGAGTTAAACCAGCACATTCGTCCACAGGAGCACCAGATCTGCACAGGGATGATAGATTTGAAGAAGACGCTAACCAGAAACTTGGAGCTAGAAGAGGAACTCAAGTCTACACGCGACGGATACAAGGAGGAGATGACAATACTTGTGGAGAAGAATGATGACTTGATAAGGAAGCTAGGAGTATTCATGGGAGATCCAGCACCAGGAGGAGAAGAAGAAGAAGAAGAACCCAAGGAGATTCGTTCTGAGGACTACATCATCATCGACGACACGGACTCAGACCCCGATGATAGTGACGAAGACTATGAAGATGAAGCTGGAGCAGACATCATGGAATCTTCCGCCGATCAAAATTTCTAGATGACCACCCTATGACTAGTAGTTTTTCCCCCATAAAGTAGAATTTAGAGCACTTTTGTAACGTTAGATAGAAGCTTTGTAAGCCCTTGCTTGAAATTGGTTGGTGTGATATGATTGTGTTTGTCTCATGTGCATATGGGTAGTGAATTTTCCCTTAGACCTCATTTCTATTCTAATCTCTTCCCTCTACACCCATCAGATGCCTCCGAGACGTGAGCCCGGATTTCAGTTTCCCTCTAAACTCACTCAGTTGATCCAGCAGCAGAACACTTTGGTGCAACTTCTTGTCCAGAACAATCAGAACAATCAGAACAACGACAACAACCCTCCACCACCACCACCCATGGACAACCTGACATGTTTTCTAGGGTTGCAACCACTGGTGTTTGCTAGCAGCATTGAACCAATAGTTGATGATGACTGGCTGCACAAGATTGGAAGGGATTTGACCACCGCCAATTGCACGAATGCTGAGAAGGTGCGTTTTGCCACACATCAGTTGGCTGGACCAGCAGCAGCATGGTGGGAGAACTACACAGCCACTTTCCCTGTAGCCAATGTCACTTGGGGTC
The DNA here is from genome assembly GCA_902687465.1 of Secale cereale. Lineage (NCBI taxonomy): Eukaryota > Viridiplantae > Streptophyta > Magnoliopsida > Poales > Poaceae > Secale > Secale cereale. The sequence continues at coordinate 253,725,894 of LR738709.1, read as the reverse complement.
AGTTTCAGCAAGTTTTTCGCACTGCCCATGTCTCAACTAGAGCCATGAGCATGAAAAAGCGATAGTTTCACAACTTGCGCCAAGGAAATCATACTATGGCTCAGTACGTAGATGAGTTTAGTACTCTATCTCGTTATGCCCCGGATGATGTGGCCACAGATGCCGCAAAGCAGGAGTTAGGTTTATGGAAGGGCTGAATGATGAGACGAGCGTACAGTTGATGGTGGCAACCTTCAACAACTACCAGGAGTTAGTAGACAAGGCTCTAATGATTGAAAGGAAGCAGCAACAGATTGAGAGCCGCAAGAGGAAGTATGGACAAGGAAGGAATAATTCTGGAGCCCAGCAGAAGCCCCGTTTAACCCCGAACTCGGGAGGATACACCCATAACCATTGAGACCACACCCATAATGGAGGAAGTTCTCACAACCACAATGGCTCCAAGAATGGGAATGGGAATGGAGCAAACAATAATCAGAACCGCTCTACGCCATCCACACCCGCCAAGAGGGATTTAAGTCACGTTACCTGTTTCAAGTGCGGTAAGAATGGGAACTACGCCACGGAGTGCCCAGAAGCTAAGAATGGGAATGGCAATGGAAGCGTCGGGAAAAAGCCCAACCCGTTCAACAAAGGACAAGTGAACCACGTGACCGTGGTGGAGGTTAAAGAGCAACCAGATGCAGTTGTCAGTAAGTTTTTGGTTAAGTCATTTACCACAGTAGTTCTTTTCGATACTGGTGCATCACATTCATACATTTCAAGGGGATTCATAAATAGACATAAGTTGCCCACCCAAGTCCTTAAGACCCCCATGTTAGTAAGTTCCCCAGGAGCAGAGTATATGGCACATCAAGGATGTTTTCAGATGCCATTGATCATTGGACGACATGTTTTCCCCTCAGACCTGATAGTTTTGGAGTCACAAGGATTGGATGTGATACTAGGTATGGATTGGTTATCGATGTATGGAGGGAACATCGATTGTGCCAGTAAGTCTATTTTGCTTACCACCCCGGAAGGAAAAAGGATCAAGTATGTATCTAGGCATTCGCCTAAAAGGACATAAGTACATTCTCTCACGGGAGCCGTTCAGGAGGAAGTGCCCGTAGTAAAGGATTATCCAGATGTATTTCCAGAGGAGCTACCAGGCATGCCGCCAGATAGGGATATTGAGTTTTTGATTGAGCTATTGCCTGGCACCGGACCAATATCTAAGAGACGTATCGGATGCCAGCAAATGATCTAGAGGAGATCAAGAAGCAGATTAAGGAGTTATTGGAGAAAGGATTTATTCTACGAAGTTCATCACCTTGGGGAGCCCCAGTGCTTTTGGTCGAGAAGAAGGATGGATCTTTAAGGATGGTCGTTGATTATCGGACACTGAATGAAGTGATGATTAAGAATAAGTACCCGCTGCCGATGATCAATGATTTGTTCGACCAATTTCAAGGAGCTAAAGTATTCTCCAAGATCGATGTACGATCAGGGTACCACCAGTTGAAGATCCGAGAGAAGGATATCCCTAAGACAGCCTTCACCACAAGGTATGGGCTATATGAGTATACGGTTATGTCATTTGGATTGACTAACGCCCCTACCTATTTCATGAGTATGATGAATAAGATGTTCATGGGGTTCTTGGATAAGTTTGTCGTGGTATTCATTGATGATATCTTGGTGTACTCGAAGAACGAAGAGGAACACGCGGAGCATTTGCGTTTGGTTCCGGAGAAGCTCGGAGAACATCAGTTGTACGCCAAGTTTAGCAAATGCGAGTTTTGGTTGAAGGAAGTTGGATTCTTAGGGCATGTTATGTCAAGAGAAGGTATAGCAGTGGACCCCGTCAAAGTGCAGGTAGTCACTGAGTGGTTGGCACCCACTTCAGTTGGAGAGATCCGCAGTTTTCTCGGACTCGCTGGATATTACCGGAGATTCATAGATAATCTCTCCAAGATTGCAAAGCCGATGACGACATTGTTGAAGAAAGTGACAAAGTTTCATTGGACTGAAGAGTGTGAAGAAAGTTTCCAGGAGTTTAAGAAACGGTTGCCGATAGCCCAAGTGTTGATCTTGCCTGATATACGCAATGATTTCCAAGTGTATTGCGACGTTTCATGCTTAGGACTTGGAGGAGTACTCATGCAGGATGGAAGAGTTGTTTCTTACGCATCTCGTCAACTTCGACCGCACGAGTTGAATTATGCTACGCATGATTTGGAGCTTGCAGCAGTTGTGCATGCACTCCAAACTTGGAGACATTTCCTTATTGGAAATCGTTGTGATGTGTACACAGATCACAAGAGTTTGAAGTACCTTTTCACTCAGAAGGAGCTGAACCTCAGACAGAGGAGATGGTTGGAGCTTATAAAGGATTATGATATGAAGCGGCACTATCACCCCAGAAAGGCCAATGTCGTTGCAGACGCTTTGAGCCGGAAGAGTTATGCAAATACCCTGGTAAAGGGAGGATTGCCAAAGGAGTTGGCAGAAGATCTCCAGGAGCTTCGTTTGGAGTTAGTTCCTAGAGGTTTTGTTGCAACCTTGGAGGTTCAATCAACATTGTTGGGAAAGATACAAGAAGCCCAGAAGGATGACAAAGAGATTTCCGAAATCAAGGAGAAGATGAGGGCAGGAAAAGTCAAGGGTTTTCGTGAGGACGAACATGACACCGTGTGGTTTGAAGATCGAATCTATGTGCCCAACAACCCCGAGATCAGGAACTTGATACTACAGGAAGCACGTGATTCGCCATACTCGATACACCCCGGAAACACTAAGATGTATTTGGATTTGAAGGAACGTTTCTGGTGGACGGGAATGAAGAAGGATATTGTCGAGTATGTAGCCGTATGTGATGTATGCCAGAGAGTGAAGGCAAAACATCAGAAGCCAGCAGGATTGCTACAGCCTATGCCGATACCCGAATGGAAGTGGGATAAGCTTGGCATGGACTTTATCACCGGATTGCCCAGGACCAGATCAGGATATGACTCAATCTGTGTAGTAGTGGATTGCTTGACCAAAGTAGCCCACTTTATCCCCGTGCAGGCCACATATACCAGTGCGAAATTGGCCAAGATATACATGACCAGGATCGTATGTCTACACGGAGTTCCGAGGACCATTGTATTAGATAGAGGACCACAGTTCACCTCAAAGTTTTGGCATCAGCTACACCAGACTTTGGGAACGAGCCTGGAATTCAGTACATCTTTTCACCCACAGACCGATGGACAGACCGAGAGAGTCAATCAGATTTTGGAGGACATGTTGAGAGCTTGTGCGCTAGACTATGGATCTAGTTGGGATGACAACTTTCCCTATGCGGAGTTCTCGTACAACAATAGTTACCAGGCCAGTTTGAAGATGGCACCGTTCGAAGCATTGTACGTGTCGTAGAATTGATACGGCATATGTCCGGTTTAGAGGACTTAGGTGTGAGGCCATCGCGCGGGTTAGCTTGAAGGGGTTAAAAGCACACAAAGGGCACAGAAGGTTTATACTAGTTCGGCCCCTTCGATGAAGGTAAAAGCCTACGTCTAGTTTTGTGTGGTATTGCTTGGGCGTCGATGAACAGGGAGCGGATCGCTTGCCTATGTCTCGACGTGTTGTTGCTTGTCCTTGAACCGTCGCAGGGTCGTCCCTTTATATAGGAGGCAACGCCCGGCCCGGTTTACAGAGTCCCGAGGCCGGCTCATAAACGTGTCCGCCTCGGTCTCTACTCTTCCTATCTTACACCCCAAGTTACATGATATGATGATTTACAAACCATGGGCTTAACACATGGGCCCTAACTTCTATGGGCTGTAATCTTTGTACATATTGTACCGGGCTTTGTGATAATACAAGTAAGTCAGTGTTATCCAGATCTTCCTGGCCGGTTTATACCTGCTAGTAATATCCCTGACATTAGGCCCTAGATTGATTTGAACTTGTTCATGTCAGTCTTCTAAGTCTTACATAAATTTCTTCCCTGCAATTTATCTGCTTTGTAAATCGGTCATGACGTCATTTTCTGGAATCATCTTAATCCGTCGTGACGTCCTCTCTGCACTTGAATGCTCGCCTCTGTCTGTTACCTTTATTAAATGCTGTACCGAAAATCGAGGCGACAACGCAATCTTTATCCAATCTCTGGCCTCCTCGATTCCCGCACTTGCCGTTTTCACCATTTGGCTTATAAATACGGCTGGGGCATGCCTTCTTTTCCCCCTTCTGCCTTCGTCTTCCTCCGTCGCTCGAAGCTCTGCCGCCGCTCTTCGAGCTCCTCATCGTCCTCGAGCTAGGGTCGCTAAATCACCCTGATCGTGACCAGAACGCTTCACCGTCATCGTGTGCGTTGTCAGGTACTCTTTCTTTTTCCCTGCAGATCTCGATCTAAGGTTTCGTCTGTAGCTTCGCCATGAAAAACCTTGAAGCTTCGCTGTTCGTCCCTGTAGGTTTAACCTTGCTGTAGATCCGAACCTTATTTAGATTCGTCTTGAATGCGCTCCTGCTTCGTGCTCACGTCTTTAGTTCCTCTAGTTTACCAGCTTAGATTTGATCTGTAGAAAACCTTCGTGGTTCTTCCTGCATATGACTTGCATATATTTCATCTTTTTCTTATGCCTCAGATCCATTTTTACTTCAGCCTTCTATGGAAACTGTTTTTTCACACTATAGATCTGTAGCCTGACTTCTCCGGTTTAATCAATCGTACGCTTTCTTTGACGGGTTAGAAGTAAGCCCCTATATGTAATTGACGGTTTAGCTTCATCTTTCTCTATGATAAACCAGTAACGGTTCGCCTCGCATCTGTTTCTGGATTGCCAATGCCATTAGTCCCTTGTCTAAACCATCGATTGAGTTCATAACTTTACACAATGCTCCGGCTTATACTTTAGCAATTGGTGAACCGGATTGTGCATTGTATTTTTCAGCGTTTCTTTATTCAAGATGACTGCCAAGCAGTTCATTGCTTGCAACTGGGCTCCTTCCCGCATTACTGAGGATGATTTAATGAACGCCGCTTCAATTGGTATTCTGGGCCCTAAGGAGGTTCTGAACTGGCGGGCCCCAGGAGATGAGTGTCCACCTACTCCTAAGGAAGGAGAGGTCATTGTTTTATTTGATCACCTGGCCCGGGGTTTTAACCCTCCCGGTTCAAAATTCTTCCGGGATGTGCTAGCTGCTTTTCAACTCCATCCTCAAGACGTAGGTCCGAACTCTATATCAAATGTCTGCAATTTTCAAGTCTTCTTAGAAGCATATCTTCAAGAAGAACCATCAGTGGATCTGTTCAGAGACTTTTTCCATTTAAACCGGCGGACAGAGTTTTCTGACGGGCCGCATCAAAAATTGGGCGGCGTCAGCACTCAAAAGAGAAAGGATGTGAGCTTCCCTCATGCTGCCCTTCACATGCACCCCAAGGAATGGAACCAATTGTGGTTCTATTGCTTAGATACTTCGCCTGAAGGAGAAAACCCACTGCCGGGTTACCGCGCATATCGCCTACTTGAGGATCATCCCCTGCTGCAGCGCCTCAGTGCCCTAGACCGTGCCCTGTTTGCCCCTCAACTTTCTAAGCTTAGGGCCTTTATGGCCAACGGCTTAACCGGAGTAGATTTTGTTCGCTGTTGGCTTGCCTTGAGCATTCTTCCACTGAGTCGGCGTTCAGGCCTGATTTGCGAGTATATCGGAAAATCGGATGGTCCCCAATGCCACATTGATATAATTCTTCCTGAAAAAGAAGTCACTGAATCCGCAAAGAAAATGCTCAACATCTCTCTGGAAGAGTGCAGCCGGACCGGATTAGCTCCATTCTGTGAAAACAATAAACCGCCAGCAGTAAGTTTTTTCTGATCTTTTCTGTTTGTTCTGATCCGGCCATATCAATTGTCTTCCATTTTATTCCCTATCTTCTACACAGGCCAACGACCCCTTCTGGAAGAGGAAACCTCAAGATAAATCGGCCAAACAGCCACGCTGGAAGACGTATGCTATTTAGAAGAAGAAGGCCGTGGCTGCCTCCGGTTCACATCCTGAGGAAGATGATCCGGATTCTGAGGTACGAGTTAAACCTGATATATTTTAATCTCCCTTTATCTAAATTTATGTTAACAGTGCCTTTCCAAAGGATCTGGCTGAAGGAAGTAAAGTGACGGAAGTTGAGGTAATTTCTCTCTCTTCAGACTCAGAACCGCTGCCCCCAAAATCCGTCGGGTGTCCCGGAAATACCCTTTTTCTCATCCTTACGCTCAATTGGACCCCAAATTTCTTTTGAAGAAGCAGCAGCATGAGGCGCGCCGGACCACGCGCCATAGTGGCCATGTAGTGGAGTCCTTCGGAATACCTCTCACTCCAGCTCGCAGGCGCCGCTCTGAGGTTTTACTTTCTCCAACTCTCCTTCATCCAAAAGCCGGGCTCATACGTAAACCGCTTAAACCGTCTGATCCTAACTATCAGGAGGCTCCTTTGTCCTCTTCCGGCGAGTCGACTGCTACACAGGTCCCTGTTGTGAAAACCGTGCCTGGGTAAGTCCTTTTCAACATCCGGTTTATCTTTGTATTTGTACCCTTATGATTCTCATTGTTCCTTTGATTTTTTCCAGCAAGCCGAAGCCTAGCAAGAAGGCGAAAGCAACCAAAGCGGCTGCCGAAACTGCTACTGTTGAACCGGCCGCTGATCCGGAAGAAGTTATCCCTCCAGAAGATAATCCTGCAGCTCAGTTTGATGACCCTATTTCTATGGATCGTGACGACATTGCTGCTCCGTAGGATGTTAATACGGAGAATGTAGTTGAACCGGCGAGCCCTGTCTGGGTTAGCTCTCCTTAGGTTAGCCCAGCTCCTACTAGCCCGGCGCCTACTGCTGCTCCTATCCAGCCGACTGTTGCTTCATCCGCGGATTGTGAGATTACCGGATTAGGCGTTACCACTCCTGCTGAGCCTGTTATCTTGGCCAAGCATACTGCCAAAGAGGAAAAACTTCAACAAGAAAAAGGCAAGTGGAGCATGGACTTATCCAGCTATGCCCAGTTGAGTGCCCAGGAACTTCATTCCGGGTATTTGAACCGGCTCTTTACCAGCCGCGATTATGAATCCGGGTTGGTTAACATGATGAAGGATAAGTACGAGGTAATTTCCTTTCCTTTACTTATCTTTGTTTTGTGTTCTTTGTAAACCTGTCTTCAGGCCATAGTAGCCCCCCAAGTCCCGGTTTAGCTTCGTTGTAGATGAACCGGGACTTCGAGTGTATGGAAAATGAACTTACATTAGCCCCCAAGTTTCAGGGGTATAACTTGTTTTATGCGCCTGGGACTTGCCTGAAATTCTCTTTTGGTACTTCAACTACACATTAGCCCCCAAGTGTCAAGTGGATAACTTGTTTATATGCTTGAGACTTGATTGACTTGTCTTTCTAATCCATTTGATTTCCTTGTGGGCTGACTTGACCCGGAGGGCTGCAGAGGTAATTGAACTCCGTGATAGATTGGCTGTTACTGAAGCTGCTTCTGCCAAAGCCAAGGAGGAACTTGTGCTGAACCTAACCAACATGGAAAAATTTGAAAAAGGATTTTGAAGCGGAGCGGTCCGCCTGGGAGGTGCAGAGGAATGCTCTTGAGAAAAGAGCAAAGGATGCTGAGGCTGCCCTTAATCCGGTTACGCAGGAGTTGACCGGTTTAAGACAGCAAATAGAACTTATGACCTCTGCTGTCTTTGGTGAGCACTCAACTATATATGCTTTTCATCTTTGCAATCCGTGTTCTGCTCCGGTTTAACTTTAACAAACATTTTTAGGGCGACGCATAACTCATCTTGGAGATGACGTCCGGAAGAAGCTCAAGGCCTCTTATACCCTATTAGAGCAGCTGTATTCCGGCGCTCAAAGGGTTATAAGTGCAATGTCCCATCAGAAACGGACACCAACTACCATCCAAGGTACTTTGGAGAAGCTATCTGTCCTGCCTCTGCGCTTGGTGGAAGTGAAGAAATCTGCTGCACGGGCCGGCTCTCTAATAGCACTGACCCGGGCCAAGGCATGGGTTCCAGACTTTGATCCGGAAGAGGCTATGAACAGATATCCCAGCAATAAAGAGGATGGATCCGCCTTCTCTGCCGAAGACCTCCGTGCCCTAACCAAAGAGATGCGCCCCCTCGCCAGCAAACTTGCCGATGAAGGTGATCTGACAAGGTATCATCCGGCCTATGACTTAGAAAATGAACGGGTGGAGCGGCCGGTTTATGACACCGAGAATCTGATCCCGCCAGTGCGTGGCCATACTTTCGCTCCAGATATTGATCCGTCCGATCTTATTACTGAGGAAATGTACTTCCGTGTAGTCTCCAAGATTAACTGGCACGTTCCTGACTTCCAGCCACTTCCTGAAGATGAAGAAGATCTGGAACAAGCCGATCGTCAGCCTTCGCAACGTGAAGAGGAATCATAAACCGCCCGGTTTAATTCATATTTGCTGAACACTTTTGCCAAAAACTTTAATCCGTTCGGGCTTGCAGGTGCCTTGTAATAGGATAGTTGGAAAACATTGTCTTTGTCCCAATGCAGATGTTATAGCTTGACTCGGCGTCTGCCAATTTAATCTCTTGTTTGCTATGGTTGATCCGTCTATGTTATCTACGTCTGCATAAACGATGCTAAAAAGATGTCCTAGCGGTTTACCACCGGACCTATTCCATTGCTCCCATAGATATATGTATTGAAAAAAAAGTATCTGTTTTATACCAAAAATACCTCATACGTTTGATTAAGTGTGCCTGACATCCTTAATCCGATACGCATCATTGAATATGTAGATTCTAATGAGGCTCTTGGCCCTCTTGGCGTTTGTCTGATGACTGTTCCGGATTATGATAAACGCCGGTTTAAATCATGCTGGTGTTTATGACCCAGACTTTAAACTCATGCTGGTATTCATGACCCAGACTTTTAACTTTGTAGATTATGTGGCCAACTTTGAAGTTGCCCAATTCCGGATCAATAAACTTGGTTAACCACAAAAATTTGTAAAATCGCGAAAGCAAAGCATTTTTGGCAAATAAGACCATGTAGTCGAGGCTTTTTGCGAGCTGCCAGGCTCCAAATCGAGGCTTTTTATGAGCTGCCAGGCTCGAAATCGAGGCTTCTGATTCGAATGCGATCAGTAAACCGGACCAAAGGGGTTGAGCTAGGATTCAAATGCAACCATGTAGCCCCCAGCTGCCTTGAGAGTTTTTAAGAGGCTTCTGATTCGAATGCGATCAGTAAACCGGACCAAAGGGCTTGAGTTAGGATTCGAATGCGATCATGTAGCCCCTAGTGGCCTTGAGATTTTGCCGATGAGTGGATTCGAATACGATCCAAGGCGGACCCAAACGGGGTTTAAGCTATGATTCGAATGCGATCATATACACCGTACCAAAGGGGTTAAGCTAGGATTCGAATACGATCACGTAGCCCCCTAGTGAGCTTGGTTATATTCTCTTTGGTTCGAATATGACCTATGTTTGAACAGGAAGCCCCCTAGTGACTGTAGAGGCGGGGTATCTATATGAGAGTTGCGCTTGTATGGAAAACCCTGTTTAGTCCCTTATAAAATTGTCCTGCATATCAAAATAGATTGATCAAAGCATCTTGTTTTCTTGATGAAAATAATATATACCAAGAGAAATAAACTTTAGATGGATATCACCTTAGTGAACTCCCATAAGACACTTATATTTGAAGATGGCTGATCCCCGGTTTACCGGGGGTGCCGGTTTATTTATTAATCATAATATATACAGGATACATGAAGCAGAGCCCATGGCTCAAGTGTAGTAAGGCCGCAGAAGAGCAATGTTCCATGGCCTCTTCGTCTCTTCCTCTGCTGTCCGTGAGTCTTTATGTTCTCGAACGTCCACCAGGTAGTATGAATCGTTGTGTAGGTTCTTGCTGACCACAAAGGGCCCTTTCCAAGGTGGGGATAATTTGTGCACATCTGTCTGGTCTTGGATGAGCAGGAGCACCAGGTCCCCCTCCTGGAACGTCCTAGTCTTAACCCGGCGGCTGTGATATCTACGCAGGTCTTGCTGATAAATTGCGGATCGTGCCGCTGCTATGTCACGCTCCTCATCCAGCCGGTCTAAGCTGTCCTATCTTGCTTGCTCATTGGCCGCTTCAACATAAGCCGCCACCCGTGGTGAGTCGTGCCGGATATCACTAGGGAGAACCGCTTCAGCACCATACACCATGAAGAAGGGCGTATAGCATGTAGACCTGTTAGGTGTAGTGTTGATGCTCCAGAGGACAGAAGGTAACTCCTCAACCCAGCACCCTGGTGTCCTTTGCAAGGGAGTCATAAGCCGAGGCTTGATGCCTCGCAAGATCTCTTGGCCGGCCCTTTCAGCTTGACCATTGGATTGAGGGTGAGCTACTGAAGATACATCCAGGCGAATATGTTCCCTTTGGCAAAATTCTTCCATTTCTCCTTTAGATAGATTGGTGCCATTATCAGTAATGATGCTGTGTGGAAAGCCAAACCGGAAAATTACCTTTTTTGATGAATTTAACTGCTGTTGCCGCATCACAGTTACTGACAGGCTCTGCCTCAATCCACTTTGTAAACTTGTCCACTGCCACCAACAGGTGGGTTTTCTGATCTTGGGATCGTTTAAAAGGCCCAACCATATCAAGCCCCCAAGTTGCAAACGGTCGAGTAATTGGGATCATCCGTAGCTCTTGCGCCGGAACAAGAGCACGCCGTGAAAATTTCTGACAAGCGTCACATCTCCAGAGTAAATCCTCCGCATCAGCATGGGCCGTTAACCAGTAGAACCCGTGAAGAAAAGCCTTGGCTACCAATGATTTAGAACCGGCGTGATGACCACAATTTCTTTCGTGTATCTCTCCAAGAATATCACTGCCTTCTTCCGACGATACACAGCGCTGAAGTGCCCCAGAAACACTGCGGTGATGGAGTTCTCCGTTGACGATATTCATAGATTTGGATCGCCGGATTATCTGCCTGGCTTCAACCTCATCATCCGGCAACTCCCCTCGGCTTAGATACGCTAAGTAAGGGAGTGTCCAATCTGGAATGACATGAAGCGCTGCGACTAGTTGTGCTTCCGGATCAGGAACAGCCAAATCCTCCTCCGATGGTACCTGAACTGATGGACTGTGTAATTCATCCAAGAAATTATTTGGTGGAACCGGTTTACGCTGAGAGCCCAGCCGGCTTAGAGCATCGGTCGCTTCATTTTTCCGTCGGTCTATGTGATCCACCTGATATCCTTTGAAACATCCTGCTATCACTTCAACTTCTCCCCTGTAAGCTGCCATGAGAGGGTCTTTAGAGTCCCACTTGCCAGACACTTGTTGCGCCACCAAATCTGAATCACCAAAGCACTTGACCCGGCTCAAGTTCATATCCTTAGCTATCCGTAGGCCGTGAAGGAGAGCTTCATACTCAGCAGCATTGTTAATGCAAGGGAACATTAGTCGGAGGACATAAGAAAACTTGTCACCTCGTGGGGAGGTTAATACGACTCCAGCCCCCGAGCCTTCTAATTGCCTTGAACCGTCAAAATGAACAGTCCAGTATGTATGATCCGGCTTCTCCTCTTGCAATTCTGTCCAATCATTGATAAAATCTACCAATGCTTGGGATTTAATAGCAGTACGGGGTACATACTTCAATCCATGTGGGCTAAGCTCAATGGCCCACTTTGCTACTCTGCCGGTAGCTTCTCTGTTCTGGATTATATCCCCCAATGGAGCTGAGCTGACAATAGTAATTGGGTGGCCCTGGAAATAGTGCTTCAGCTTCCGGTTTGCCATGAACACACCATATACCAGCTTCTTCCAGTGTTGATACCTTTGCTTTGACTCAATTAGAACCTCACTGACGTAGTAAACTGGGCGCTGAACCGGATATTCCTTGCCCGCTTCCTTGCGTTCCACCACAATTCCCACGCTAACTGCACGGGCATTGGCGGCCATGTACAATAGCAGCGGCTCGTTGTCAACAGGGGCAGCAAGAACTGGCGGTTCTGCTAATTGCCGCTTCAAGTCCTCAAACGCAGCGTTTGCAGCATCGCTCCATATAAACCGATCTGTCTTTTTTAGCATCTGATAAAGTGGAATTGCCTTCTCTCCCAAACGACCGATGAATCGTCTTAACGTTGTAATCCGGCCTGCTATGCGCTGGACATCATTGATACAAGCTGGTTTAGCCAAGGATGTGATCGCCTTGATCTTCTCCGGATTGGCTTCTATTCCTCTGTTTGATACTAAAAATCCAAGGAGCTTGCCTGCCGGAACACCAAAAACGCACTTCTCCGGTTTAAGCATCATCTTATGAACTCGGAGGTTGTCAAAGGTTTCCTTTAGGTCTTCTATCAGCGTCTCCTCCTTCCTTGACTTCACCACAATGTCATCAACATAGGCATGGACATTTTTTCCGATCTGCCCCTTGAGACAGTTCTGTACGCAATGCTGGTAAGTTGCTTGGGCACTCTTGAGCCCAAAGGGCATAGATACATAGCAGAACGCTCCAAAGGGAGTTATGAAGGCTGTCTTCTCCTAGTCCTTAACTGCAATCTTGATTTGATGATACCCTGAATATGCATCCAAGAAACTTAGTCGCTCACATCCTGCCGTAGCATCAATAATCTGATCAATACGGGGGAGAGCAAAAGGATTAGTTGGACAAGCCTTGTTTAGGTCTGTGTAATCTACACACATCCTCCATGTTCCATTTTTCTTTAATACCAGAACCGGATTAGCCAACCACTCCGGATGGAACACTTCAACTATGAATCCTGCGGCCAAAAGCCTGGCCACTTCCTCAACTATAGCCTTGCGCCTCTCCTCATTGAAGCGGCACAGATACTGCTTGACCGGTTTAAACTTCGGGTCAATGTTAAGACTGTGCTCAGCGAGTTCCCTCGGTATACCTAGCATGTCAGAAGGTTTCCATGCAAAGATATCCCGATTCTCACGGATGAACTCGATGAGCGCGCTTTCCTATTTGGGGTCTAGGTTAGCGCTGATTGTGAACTGCTTGGATGAGTCGCCCGGCACGAAGTTAACTTGCTTGGTCTCCTCTGCCGATTTAAACTTCAACGCCGGATCATGCTCTGTGGTTGGCTTTTTTAACAGGGACATATCTGCCATATCGACGTTGTCCTTGTAGAATTTCAACTCCTCCGTAGCACAAACTGCCTCTGCATAGGCTGCATCTCCTTCCTCGCATTCCAATGCGATCTTGCGACTTCCGTGAACCGTGGTGGTTCCCTTGTGACCCGGCATCTTGAGCTGCAGATAAACATAGCACGGTCTAGCCATGAACTGGGCGTAAACCGGTCTCCCAAACAGAGCATGATATGGGCTCCTGATCTTTACAACCTCAAAGGTCACTATCTCTGACCTAGAATCCTGCTCATCCCCAAAGGTGACTTCTAGATCAATTTTCCCAACTGGGTAAGCCGATTTACCTGGCACCACTCCATGGAACACCGTGTTGGATTGTCTCAACTTCTTGTCTGTCAACCCCATACGATGGAAAGTCTCATAATATGAGATGTTGATACTGCTGCCGCCATCTATGAGTACTTTTGTGAATTTGTAGCCACCCACCTGTGGTGCCACCACTAGGGCCAACTGGCCCGGATTATCAACCCGTGGCGGGTGATCCTCTCTGCTCCACAAAATAGGTTGTTCCGACCAACGTAGAAAACGTGGCGTTGCCGGTTCAACTACGTGTACTGCCCGCTTCAGAATCTTTTGATCCCGTTTGCACAAACTCGTGGTAAAGACATGGTACTGTCCACTACTTAGCTCCTTCGGATTACTCTGATATCCGGATTGCTGCTGCTGTTGACGCTGCTGATTGCCTTGGTTATTGTAACCACCCTGACCATGCTGTTGGTTCTGTTGATGCTAACCGTTATTGTTGTTGCTGGGATAGTTGTTGTTACCGCCGTGATATTCTGACCCGGAACCATTACCTTGGTGACCCAGACCCTGAAAACCGGAACTCGAGCCGCCGCCCGGGGGTCCGTGGTTATATTTGGCTTGTCTCATGGCCTCTATCATGATCCGGCACTCCCTCCATGAATGTTTAGATGGGTTTCCCTCTTTGCTGTGTTTAGGGCAAGGCGCGTCGAATTGTTGTTCTAGACTGAGGAATTGCCCTTCACCACGAGGAGGTGGTTTACCCTTGCGGCGCTGCCCGTTTCCCTGAACGTTGGTATTAGCCACAAAATCAGAACCACCCTCTACTTTTCGCTTACCATTGTAACTCGTTCCTATCGGAATAGCTTGCGCCGATTTACCGGCCTTGTTTGCTTTCCCCGACTTGTCTCCATTTGCCTCTGGGTACTTAGTGTTATCAGAGTCCCCATATTTCACTAGAGCGCTCATTAGTGTCCCCATGTCATTACAATCCCGCTTGAGCCGTCCCAACTTCAGCTTCAGAGACTCAAACCGGCAATTGTTTCCCAATGTCACTATCGCCGTACTAGGATCGATGATATTGGAAGAATGCATGATTTCTGATACTCGCCGCACCCAGGCGCTCGTAGGTTCCTTCTCTCCTTGAACACATGCCGCTATATCTACTACTGACATCGGCTGCTTGCACGTGTCTTTGAAATTTTTGATAAACTGGCGACGCAGCTCACCCCATGATCCGATGGAGTTAGGTGGTAGGCCCTTTAACCACGTCCGGGCTGTACCCTCAAGCATCATGGTGAAATACTTGGCGCATGCTGCTTCATCCACATCTAACATCTCCATAGCCGTCTCATAGCTCTCAACCCACGCCTCTGGAGCCAGGTCTGCCGTATAGTTGGGCACCTTGCCTGGACCTTTGAAGTCTTTGGTTAATTTTATGCTTCGTAAAGCGGGGACAAGACACTATACTCCAAAGGAACTCGCCGTGACTCCCGTTTCTGCTGTGGTCAGGTGAACCGGCGTCATTTGACGGGTATCCTCGCGGGCGGTATGTCTAGCCCGGTCTACCGCCTCTTGGGCATGTGCTTCTGCTCCTGCCGGATTATCCTGCCTGTGGCGGTGACGTCTCCGCTCGCTGCTAGACACGACTGGTTCATCCCAGTGCCTAGTGTAATTCCGGCTTTGGCGGGGTGTTGAATGAATCCTCTCCCTGCTGTAAGAGTACGCCTGCTGCTGTGTCAGCGCCGTGTCCAGCAATTCCTTAGCCCGGCGCGCTTCCATCGCCACGGGGGATGTCCCCTCAATGGGTAAAGCGGCCAGTCGTGAAGCGGCGGTGACAATGTTGTCAAACGGGTTAGAATAATGGCCGGGAGGGGTGGGGATGTGCGGCGTGGGCACAACTTGAAGATTTCGCTCTGTGGCCGGCGGCTGAACCGACGCGCCAGTTCCTGGGGCTCCTCCCCGGTTTACCTCTTAGCAGTTACTGGGTCCCGCCCCTGGTGTACCAAAGAGATTCCTCGCCTCATAAACCGACGATGGACGAGTTTGCTGTCTGTACATTACCTCCTATGCAGAAGTCTGATCCACCCTGAGCAGGAAAGCTTGGGAGTCTAGCTCTCCTTGCCTCGTAGCTATCATGGCTTTCTCTGCGTCCACATCCCGTTTAGCCTGCTCAATCCGGCCCTTCAGCTGAAGGATCTCCGCATCATGTTGCGCCTTGTTGGCAGGAGCTACTTCTGCTGTTGCACGTGCTGTCAACTCCTCGACCAAGGTGGATAGAACGTCAGAGGGTGAGGGGGCTTGGCTGCCCGCCCCTGCACCAACTACCTCTGACGTGAACGCCCCGGTCACCGTGGGCTGCTACATAGACTGTGATCCGGCCATGAAGACAGCCACCCGGTTTGGCGGATCAAAGGGGTCCGGAATACTGTCACCATAGGATATACCCTCGGATCAGCCGTCCTGCAATAGATACAAAGATTCGGTCTCCCCGGATGAAGATTCATCGTCAGAATAGACAATTGTCTCGCCACCAGAATCCGATCCGTCCTCGGCTTGGACTCCATGTACGGCTCCAACGAGGACACGTTTCACGGCGGGCTGAATCCGGGGCCGATGTCGCACGCTGAGCCGGCTCGATGATGTTGGGGAAGATGTCCGGCTCAGGTCCCGGTTCACCAATCTTGCCGATGAAGACATGGATGCCGCCGAAGGGGACCCGGTACCCGTATTCGATTGAATCGGCCTCGGGGCCCCAGCCTGCGTCGTCGATGTAGATCCGGCCGCGGCGACTCTTGGTCATCCGGCCAACCGCGTAACCCTTGAGTCCTTCAAAGCTGCCCTTCAAGAACTCGAAACCATCATGCGACATCCTCACGGTGGGCGCCAACTGTCGTGGAATTGATACGGCAGATGTCCAGTTTAGAGGACTTAGGTGTGAGGCCATCGCGCGGGTTAGCTTGAAGGGGTTAAAAGCACACAAAGCACACAGAAGGTTTATACTAGTTCGGCCCCTTCGATGAAGGTAAAAGCCTACGTCTAGTTTGGTGTGGTATTGCTTGGGCGTCGATGAACAGGGAGCGGATCGTTTGCCTGTGTCTCGACGTGTTGTTGCTTGTCCTTGAACCGTCACCGGGTCGTCCCTTTATATAGGAGGCAACGCCCGGCCCGGTAACAGAGTCCCGAGGCCGGCTCATAAACGTGTCCGCCTCGGTCTCTACTCTTCCTGTCTTACACCCCAAGTTACATGATATGACGGTTTACAAACCGTGGGCTTTACACATGGGCCCTATCTTCTATGGGCTGTAATCTTTGTACATATTCTACCGGGCTTTGTGATAATACAAGTAAGTCAGTGTACCTGAAGAGTTATGCAGACTCGAAGCGCAAGGAAGTAGTCTATGAAATTGGAGACAGAGCATACCTGAGAGTGTCGCCTCTGCGAGGAGTTAAACGTTCGGAGTTAAGGGAAAGTTAGCCCCGAGATTTGTGGGACCGTACAGTGTTTTGGAACGAATGTGGGAAGTTGCCTACAAGTTGGAGTTACCCGAATGATTGTCAGGAGTTCACGACGTGTTTCACATTTCTCAGCTTAAGAAGTGCCATGCGGCGATGGCCGATATTCCTTTAAGACACACAGTGCCCCTGGAAGCAATTCAGTTGGATAGTGATCTGACCTACGAGGAGAAACCCGTTAAGATCCTCGAGTTTGTGAGCAGAGTCACCCGCAACAAGGTTATCAAGTTTTGGAAAGTTCAGTGGAGTCACCATACCGAGGATGAAGCCACCTGGGAACGAGAGGACGATCTATGCAAGGATAACCCACACCTGTTCTGTAGCCAAACCGAATCTCGAGGGCGAGATTCATTCTAAGGGGGGTAGGTTTGTAACATCCCAAATTTTCAATTTGGAATGTTATACATAGATCATATTGCATTGCATAGTTTATTGCATTTGTGCCTTGCGATCCTCGGAAATTCTAAGCAACTCAAGGACCCATGGAGAGAGTTGGGAATTCTACCATTTTCGTATTTGAGTTTTCTCGAATACCGGTACGGGGATCAATTTGGTTTTAATAGTTTTTCTCTCCTAAAAATATTTCTTAATAAAATATATGAGCGCAGATAATATGACTTCACCAAAATACAAGAAATACTGGAGGAAAAATATTAAAATCACTTTTGGTTTTTATTCGGATTTATTTGTGATTTTATTTGCAAAGGGGAAAATGTGCATTTTTCAAAATTGCATTTAGGTCCGGAAAAAATGTTCACTTTGTCCTAAATATTATTAGAGGACGGTGAATAATTATTTTGGAATTTTTGGAGTCCGTTTAGTATTTTTTTGGGTCTATTTTAGTACGTCAGGACTGTTAAAAAAAGTCAACCGACTTACCGGGCCATGTTCGGCTAGGACACTGCGCCCGAGGGCCCTTTAAAAGCCCAGCCGGCCGCCTCCCCGTAGCCGAGCCCCGAGCCCCGCCAAACCCTAGTTGCCGCCAAGCTGCGTCGCGCCGCCGCGACGCCTCTCCGCCGCCACGCCGCCGCCAATGCCGCACCACCGCCGCCGCCGTCCGCCGTCTTCGCCGGACCCGCCTCCGTCGACCCGCCGGAAGTAGCCGGCGCCAACCTCGCCGTCGGTTTTCTTTTAGAAAACCGTTCGGTTTTTTTCGAAACCCTAGATCTATTTTTTTATTAGATCGATTCGGTTTTTTTAGGTTTAGTTAGTTAGCAGGCGTTCATCCGTACGTTCGTTTTAACGAACGTTGTTCGTCCGTTAGTCACAGATAACGAACGTTCGTTCGTTAGCCTGTTCATCCATTTTTCTTTTTCAGGGCTTTTTCCGTGATTATTTTCGATCGTGATTTCTGCCCTCATCTTGTTTTTAGTTTTCCTTTTCGCTCAACAGTCCGAATCAGGCGATTCAAACGCCCAGATCTTTGTCTCGAAGCCCTCTTTCCGTTTAACCAACTTGAACAAGGTTTTGCTACTGTAAAATTTGACTTTAGACCAATCTAGTAAACGGATCTTGTTTCTTTCGCAGTTTGAGTTTCGTTGCTCCGTTTGATTTGATTATTTTTGCAAACAGGAGTTCTTAAGTTGAACTTTCCGGTTAGATCTTCTCATTTGGAGTTTTATCTGTGCATCTTTGCTTGATTTCTTATGTATGCTATTGTTCGTTTGCGATAGAATTCCCGGAGTGCGAAGTGTGCTACTACGAGTCTCTAGGTTTTGCGAATCATCAGCAAGGCAAATAACACTTTGATCATACCGTTTATTACCCATTTTTTATGCATTAGATCAAACCCTCACACATTGCATGAGTAGGATCTTTTAACTTGTGGGACTGAGAAGTAGATTGAGGTAGAACCTATTACCTTCATTATTTTCAAACCCTTGGGAGTTACTTCTACGTTATGCTTAGGTTATCATGCTATGCTCGTAGACATGGTTTGGGTTTGAGAGTATCCATGACAGATGTGAGTTGTTAATTAATGGTTCAACTTAAGGTGGCTACTTGAATACACATCTGGGTGGATTGGTTGTAGGGCACCTGGAGAATCTAGTGTTGTCCTAGGAAATCCCGGAGGAACCGTGTGATTATCCTATGGAATGCCACCCAGGCTCAAAGGGATCATAAAACTATTCATGCTAGAAACTTCCGTGTGCAGCCACAATGCCATTATGGGCTCTGGCATAGTATGAGTAAGTTGTGTGAGCTCTTTCTATGGTGGACTAGCAAATGTAGGGGAAAGTAGGTGTACCGGTCCATCCGGGGTAAAGAGTAAATGCTTCTGAAAGACTGTGTCTCGGTCATCCGTTTCTCAAACACCATGCTGTGCGAGAAACCCAATGGTGGAGATCAACTCTTTTGGGAAAAGTGCGCAAACCTCTACAGAGTGTACTAACTAATCATGATTAGCCGTGTCCACGTCTATGGACAATCTTGAGTATGTGGTACTTGAATTATTGGTTGATCTCATCACTCTAAAATAAATTTGTTGGTTTAATGATGACTACTTTAATTGGGATTGAGTTGGAGGTACCTTCTTAATGATGTCTCAACTACCATGATAGTTACAATAAAATTTATTCCTTTGTTGTGGGAAAAAATTGGCTTTATGAAAAAAACTTTATCCTTAGAGCCTCCACCAGCCAACTATGCATATAGTGTTAGCCTTTATTTCTGTTACTTGCTTTACCGTGTTATCTTGCCAGCATATTCCATGCGCTGACCCGTTTCGAGCTGCAACATGTTACATTGCAGACTTTCCAGACGAGGAGTAAGATGTGCTAGGCCATTTGTCGTGCACTCGGCTATGCCGTTGGAGTTGATGGACTCACTTATCTTCCAAGCCTTCCGCTGTTATTTCGTTAGATGGCTTTATGCCATAGACTTTTCTAATAAGTTCTCTTTTGAGACATTCGATGTAATAAGTGTGTGATTGCCACTCTGTTATAAATCCTTCAAGTACTGTGTGTGTCAGCATTACCGATCCAGGGATGACACAGAAACACAGAGACTTTGGTCCATTCGGATCGTGGTCGCTACAGGTAGACACGTTGGTGTTGATGATATCGAATTGCTCTCGTGTGCGAGCTTCAAATTGTTGTGCATCGACGGCAACCTGCTCAATGCGCTCTTGCATGGCTTCATTCTCTTGATGTAGAGCTCATTGTACACCAAATATATGTAGTTTGGTGACGTAGTTGTTCGACTCTTGAGGATCGTCGAAGAGCAGGTTTGTAGATGTACTTGGCCTATCCATCATTGCAAGGAAGAATTTGTGATTTGTAGAAAGGAAGAACTATACCAAATGTACCTTGACCGAAGTTGAAGATGGATCAATGATCACTCAATAGTATAATCTGGAAATAGCACAATTGGTACCGTACCTTGTCAATCTCTCACACCTACACAAATAAAGCTTTGGGTGGAGCTTGGTTAGGATGGTGGACCGGCGTATGCAATCGTTAATAATACTCAATGATGTTTAAAATGATTCGCAATTTGCCAAGACAACAAGAAGACCAATAGCTATAAAGGTACACTGAAACACATGTGCAATAGATAAATGGGGTCGTGCAAACCAAGGGTGAGCTGTAAATGCTCTTGTTGCACAACACTAGAGAGATGCTAGCACGATTGCACTATAGGTGGATACGAGACTTGTGCACAACCTATTAGGAAATAATGCAATGACCTGTATCCCAAGTATACTATATGTTTGTTGTTTCTATGCGGTGATCCGAGACGATCAAGTATGATACCATATGATATGATATGATATGTTTGGATGCAATGCTATGGTTCTTGCTTAAAAGCTCTTTGTTTATCTTTTTATTTTGCTTACAAGCTTGATTGGCTCTTTGTCTTTGAGCTCTTTTGCTATGGTATTTATGCAATACTTTCCGAACCAAGCTAGCAATTGTGTATATGCTATGGCAACCTTGTTACACAAGAGATGATGATAAGATATATCCATGGCTTCTATTATCATATGTTGTGGCTCAAAGATCTCTAATGTGCACAAGTGTCGTTCCCCGGCAATACTCAAATGGCTAGTCTCAAAGGGAAAGCTACGCAAAATGGTCGATGAGGGGTTGTCAATGCAAAATAAAGGTTGAGTATCGAAGGTGTCGTCGATATTACCGTCCGTGTCGAGGTTGAGAAGTGGTCTTGTCGATGTCGTACCGTTCCAAGATAGCCGAAACACACAAGGAAACGGGTAAACCACAACTCAAATGAGGTAAGATCGTAGTGATGGCGGTTAGGCAATGGTGGTTGTGGAAATGGGTATGCGTGTGCGGAAGGTGTAACGAAAACTGAGGAAACTCAGTTTCGTCAGGGTTCAGCGGACGTCCGGTGGTTGGCTGGTCGTCCGGTCGCCGAACGTTCGGTATTCTGGCGGTCATCCGGTGCCTGGGCAATTTCGGGCTCGCGGAAAACTGCTAGAGTTCATAGTAAAAGTGGCCAAATTGGCCAAAATTGGCCGAATTTGAGGGATAAATTTGGGGAAAAGGTGGGGAAAGCTAGATCCCCTCGTGGCAAAGCAAATCCACGAATCGATGCCAACAAAACTTCATCAAATCAACAAATCACAAAAAAATTGGGGCTATTTTTGTGGGGAATTTTTGAAATTGGGACAAAATTAACAAAACATGGCTAGAAAACAAGGGTAGGGGCTCCAAATTCGTGATCAACCTAGGCTCTTGATACCATATGATGTAGGGACAACCCGTTGATAGGCCGATCTTTCACAAAAAAGGAGGGATCCCGAGGAAGAACACGAAGAACACAAGGGAACACACCAGAGGGACAAAGAGAAAACACTCAAATCAACAAGTTTAGGTCACACATATGCTAGATCCGGATACACAAAGAGTGATACACGATCCACGATCAACTAAGGATGACACAAGTAGTGATAGTCTTCTCCGCGAGGAGGTCTTGATGTCTTCTCCGTGAGAAGGTCTTGAATCTGTGTGGATCTTCTCTGTGGAGGCCGCGGTCTCTCGAGGAGATGAACCACAATGGATGAGCAAGGTTCTATCTCTAGAATGAGCTGTCACAATGCTAACCCTAAAACGTGGTAGGTGGAAGAATATATATAGTCTAGAGGGGCAAAGGGGTACATGGGCCTCGGCCCTAAAGTAAATGGCGTGCACAGGGAGCGGACGTCCGTTGGGCACCGGATGTCCGGTGGCTCGTGAGGGACCGGACGTCCGGAAGTCCTCGGATGTCTACTATTTTGTTCTGTCATGGGATCACAGGCGTCCGGAGAAGGCCAGCCGTCCGGTCGCCGGTCGTCCGGTGGGCGTCGGTCATCCGTAGCCTGGGATGCATTGGACGTCTGGTGTGGGCCGGTCGTCCGGAGCCTGTAGCTCTTCGAGCAGCTTCTCTTGGTCATTGAACTTGCCATCCTTGCCACCTTGTCCAGTGGGTGTAGCTACACCATGGCCTTCATCCAAGCACCTGATCAAGCATAGAGTTTCCGTCTTAGGTAGTAGCCATGTCTCATGTGGTGAAAGTGGTATCTCGGAGAGGAGCGAGTTCACCTTATCTTCGATAGCCCTTGCACGAGCTCTTGTCATTGGTCCAAGTGGCATGTCCATCGGGATGCTTGGGGGATGCTCCGCATCAAAGATGGTAGAAACAATTGGTATACTCTTGTTCATAAGGATAAACATACTACTTTGCTTCCTATGAATCCTGATTTAATTTTGAAAGATGATATTCATAAGAGCTAGTAAAGCAAAACAGGAGCAAAATAAGAGTGAAAATCAGATTAGGGCAAAAGAATTTGAGCAATAAGTGAAGCCTAATAAAAACACATCATCTCATGTTGCGTCTGAAATTAAATTGAAAAGTGGATGTTTACTTGCCACCAAATCTGATATTGATGATCTAGATTTCAGCAAATCAGTTTGCTATGCTTTTGAGTGCAAAGAGGAATTATTTTCATTTGAGGACGTGCCTTCCTCTTTGCCTCCTACTGTCACTAACATTTTGCAAGAGTTCACTGACGTCTTTCCACAAGATGTAACACCGAGACTACCACCTATTCGAGGGATTGAGCATCAGATTGACTTAATTCCCGATGAATCGCTACCCAACCGTGCACCATACCGTACAATTCCAGAGTAGACGAAGGACATTATGCGTCAAGTACAAGAGCTACTCGGTAAAGGTTATATACGCGAATCCCTCAGTCCTTGTGATGTCTTATTACTCTAGTGCCGAAAAAGGATGGTATATCGCGTATGTGTGTTGATTGTAGAGGCATTGATAATATTACTATTAATTTTCGTCATCCTATTCCTAGGCTAGATGATACGCTTGATGAATTAAGTGGCTCTACTATTTTCTCCAAAATTGATTTGCGTAGTGGGTACCATCAAATTCGTATGAAATTGGGAGATGAATGGAAAACAACATTTAAAAGTAAGTTTGGAATATATGAGTGGTTAGTCATGCCTTTTGGGTTAACACCTAGTACTTTCATGAGATTAATCAATGAAGTTTTACGTGCTTTCATTGGATGATTTGTGGTAGTTTACTTTGATGATATACTGTTTTATAGCAGATCTTTGGAGGAACATTTGGAACATTTACGTGCTGTTTTTATTGCTCTACGTGATGCACGTTTGTTTGGTAACCTTCGGAAGTGCACCTTTTGCACCGACCGAGTATGTTTTCTTGGCTATGTTGTTACTCCATAGGGAATTGAAGTTGAGAAACCCAAGATTGAAGTTATCGAGAGTTGGCCGCATCCCAAAACGGTCACACAAGTGAGGAGTTTTCTTGGACCTGCTAGTTTCTATAGGCGTTTCGTGAGAGATTTCAGCACCATTGCTACACCTATCAATGAGCTTACAAAGAAGGATGTGCCTTTTGTTTGGGGTACTACACAGGAAGAAGCCTTCACGGTATTGAAAGAAGTTGACACATGCTCCATTACTCCAACTTCCTAATTTTAGTAAGACTTTTGAGCTTGAATGTGATGCTATTGGAATTGGATTAGGAGGTGTGTTATTACAAGATGGTAAACCTGTTGCATAATTTTCTGAAAAATTGAGTGGGCCTAGTCTAAATTATTCTACTTATGATAAGGAACTATATGCTCTTGTTCAGACTTTGGAGACATGGCAACATTATTTATGGCCCAAAGAATTTGTTATACATTTTGATCATCAATCTCTGAAACATATTAAAAGTCAAGCAAAACTGAACCATAGACATGCTAAATGGGTTGTATTCATTGAGACTTTCCCTTATGTCATTAAACACAAGAAGGGTAAAGAAAATGTTATAGGTGATGCATTGTCTCATCGCTATACTATGCTTTCACAAATTGACTATAAAATATTTGGTTTGGAGACCATCAAAGATCATTATGTACATGATGCTAAATTTAAAGATTTATTGCAGAAATGTAAAGAAGGGAGAACATGGAACAAGTTTGTCCTTAATGATGGATTACTGTTTCGTGCTAACAAGCTATGCATTATAGCTAGCCCCGTTCGTCTTTTGTTGTTGCATGAGGCGCATGGAGGAGGATTAATGGGACACTTTGGCGTGAAGAAGACGGAGTATGTACTTGCTACACATTTCTTTTGGCCAAAGTTGAGACACTACTAGAAAGATGGCTATAGCTAATATGGACATTAATGGCGCACCATGTATGTGGTGCGCCACTGCTATATAGCAGTGGCGCACCAGATATAGGTACGCCATTAATGGCCATATTACTAATGGCGCACCTGGTGTGTGGTGCGCCATTACTAGTTTTGTCCTAGCCCCACACCCTTCCCAGACTTAGCAGTGGCGCACCAGGGCATAGTGCGCCATTACTAGTTTTAACTAGTAATGGCGCACCACACCCACGGTGCGCCACTCCTAACAATTTGTTTTTCAATTTTTTTTCAAAACTAGTAATGGAGCACCACACACCAGGTGCACCATTAGTAACCATGGTTACCAATGGCGCATTCTTAGGAGGTGCGCCATTGGTAACCTGAGAGCTGCTAGATATTTTTTGCAGCCACCTACCACACTCACTTTCCCCACTTCATTCTCTCCACCTCTACCAAGCTTGGTCTCGGCTGCCTCCTCCTCCTCACCTAATTTGCACCATAGATTCACCCAAATTAAGTGGTTAAATTTCCTTTTTTGATAGGTAAGTAAGGGGAAAGCTTTCTTTATGTCCTAGATTTACTTTTTTCTCCCTCCAACGTACAGACTTTTTATAGCCTAGATCTACATATGTTTGTGGTGTTGCATATGTTTGTGTTTGCAGGTACCGGTATTTGAAATGTGATAGTTGCCAATATTTTGCCGGAATGTTGATTCATTTTTGTTTCGGCGAGAATTTGGCACTATGCATTCTTTTTTGTCCTATTTTTAGGCAAAATCAAGCCAAAAATTTTTTTTTTGGTTCTAAAATATCGTTTTGCTCTACCCCGCAGGCGACCATGGTCCGCACGATGACCAAAGGCATCGTGAATAGGTTTTTGAGCTCCACGAAGGCTGAGATGCTTCAAAAGAACGAGACGGAGATAAGATGTCCATGTCGATCTTGCAAGCTGAAGAGCCTTATGGACCCGGATTCCAGAGAGGTGCGGGACCACCTGCTCGTGCGTGGTTTCATGGATGGCTAGCGGTGGAAAGGTGATGAAGATGATTATGAAGTCGCCCATGGGGGACGGTCACGAAATAAGGAAGGGCAGCAAGACAATAGCGGCGAGGGCGAGCGAGAAGACGAAGAATCTCTAGGACATGATCACGAAGTAGATGTAGGACACAGTCATCATGTAGAAGATGCCGGACATGATGGGAAGATCAAGACGAAGGGCATGAACATGAAGATGAAGATGCCGGAGCAAACAACGATGGACCATCGATGGGCTGGGTGTAGGACCCTCATATTCAAGAGCTGCTTCTCCAGCAGACGGGTAAAGGAAGAGCTGCCGCCCGAGAGAAAGCCAGGCTAAATCAATTGGAGATAGACGCGATTACTCCATTGTATGAAGGATGCAGGCCCGAGGATACCCGCCTGAATGTAACGCTGATGGCTCTGGAGATGAAGGTAAAACACAAAATGACCGACGCATGCTTCGACGAGAACATGTCATTCTGGCACAAACGTCTTCCCAAGGGGAACAACTGCCCGACCAGTTTCGAGGAGGCAAAGAAAATCGTGTGTCCTCTAGATTTACCGCACGTGAAATACTATGTGTGCATGAAGGATTGCATCATTTATCGGGACGAGCACGCCGAGTCTACCATATGTCAGGTGTGCGGCATCACTCGATACAAGAAGAGGAAGAAAGCTCCTGGAAAAGTGGTGTGGTACTTTCCGATCACTCCTCATCTGTAGCGATATTTCGCGGACCCTAAGCAAGCAAAGATCCTGCGTTGGCACGCGGATAGGGAGGAGAAGAATCAAGAAGATGACAGAAAAGATCCAGAGATAAATAAAAAGACAAGATGCTGCGTCACCCTAAGGATGCGAGCCAGTTGCAAGCGTTAAACTTTGAACACCCAGAGTTTGGGGACGATCCAAGGAACATCATGCTGGGCGTGATCACCCATGGAGTCAATCCGTTTGGCAGCCAGAGAAGCACACATAGCTAGGGATGGCACCCGCAGGGTTTGGGTACGGGTGGAGCCACCCCATACCCTTACCCGTCCCATTTGGGCTTACCCGTACCCGTACCCATACCCGCTAGTGGGTATAAATTTTTCCCATACCCGTCACCCGACAGGGTAAATGGGTACCCGCGGGTAAAAATACCCATGTTTTAATAAAATTAATTTGAGCATCACATAATTATAAACAACAACATATAATCATAATTTATAAACAACACATAATAACATCAATACATACTTCTAAACAACAACACATTCTACAAAAATCATCACTTTCTTGTTAAGAACAACACATCAAAACATCAACACATAGTCATAAATAGTAGCACATACTCATACATTTTAAATTGACAAACTCACAACAAAGTGTAGACGTAATTTATCCATATTTGTTAGATTTTATAAGGGTACATGGGTCTGCGGGTATGGGTTATGTGATCGTATACCCATACCCGCTCTATCTGATGGGTTTGAGATTTGCCTATTTATATACCCATGGGTAATGTTTTGTCACATACCCTTACCCTAATATGGTTTTTACCAGCAGGGTACATGGGTAATGGGTACCCATTGCCATCCCTACACATAGCACCTGGCATGTGTTTGTCTGGATTTACAACCTCCCCATGGATGTGCACGAAGAGGAAGTACATTCACATATGTATGGTAATTGAAGGGCCGAAACAACCAAGGAACGGCATCAATCTGTATCTGGGGCTGCTGAAAGAGGAGCTAGACACGCTGTGGAAAATGCTAGCCAATACGTGGGACGCCGCAGCGAAAGAATATTTCCCTATGAGAGCCGCACTGCTCACGACGGAGCACGACTATCTCACTTATGGATATGTCGCAGGGCAGGTGGTCCACTGATTTTGTGCATGCGTCAGGTGCATGGATGACACAACGTATTGCCAGCTAGATAGAGATCCCGGCTCTTCGAAAACCGTTTTCATGGGACATCGAAGGTGGCTTCGCGACGATGATGCATGGAGAAAACGCAAGGATCTATTCGATCGTGAAACTGAACCACGAAGATCCCCATGTACGAGGAGCGGCGAGGAAATAGACGAGTTGTTGAAAAAGTGGAAAGAGTGCCACCACCGGGAAAGAAGCGAAAGGCGCTAGAGCCACTGCTGAAGGTATGGAAAACGAGGTCTGTTTTCTGGGACTTGAAGTACTGGAAGATCCTCCGTGTGCCTCAGAGCATTGATGTCATGCATATCACGAAGAACGTGTGCGAGAGTCTACTTCGTACCCTGCTCAACATGCCAGAGAGGATCAAAGATGGGCCAAAAGCAAGGGCAGACTTGCAATCAATGGGCATCAGGGATGAGCTTCACGCAAAACGCCCTAATGATGATGATGATGATGAGGCGAAGGACTCGGAAAGCCGTCGCAAAGGCAAAAAGGCCAAGAAGATCAAATATGACTGCCCTCCCGCGTGCTTCACTCTAAGCCAGAAGGAGATCGAGCAGTTTTTGACGTGCCTCGTAGGAGTAAAACTTCCTTATGGTTACGCACGGAAGATAAGCAGATACCTAGACTCAGCGAAGCAGAAGTTTAGCGGGATGAAGTCTCACGACTGTCACGTGCTGATAATGCAGATACTTCCAGTTGCAATCCGTGGGATCATGGACGCGCACGTCCGTGAAACGCTATTTGGCCTATGCAACTTTTTCGATGTCATCTCTCGGAAGTCGGTTGGCGTGAGGCAACTCAGAAGTCTACAGGAAGAGATCAGGGTGATACTATGCGAGCTTGAGATGTACTTCCCACCCGGATCCTTCGATGTTATGGTGCATCTGCTGGTCCATATCGTGGAGGATATCATCCAACTCAGTCCGACGTTCCTGCACAGCATGATGCCGTTCGAAAGGATGAATGGTGTGATCAAAGGATACGTTCGCAACAGGGCACGTCAGATGGAAGCATAGCCAAGGGCTTTCTGACCGAAGAGTGCATCTCCTATTACACGAATTATCAAGGCATAGAGAACCCCGCTAGTCTACCCGTCAATAGGCACCTCGGCAGGCGCGCTGGATGGGGTCACCGCGAGGGTCGTCGCGAAATGCATGTCGACTTCAAGGGTCGACTCACCGACTTTGAAAGATCAAACCTAGTCGTGCTACAACACATAGACGTGGTCGATCCTTGGGCGGTAGAGCACAAAACTTTTATTGAGAAGACGTAGAATGACCGAGGCCAATAGAGGATGGACGGAGATATAATCAAAGAGCACAACTCATGTTTCACGCGTTGGTTCAAGGAGAAGCTTCTGTCGTACCCTTTACATGAGGATTCTTCCGCGAAAGAAAAACTCATATTCGCCTTGTCACAGGGCGCCGAGCACAACCTGATGACCTATGAGGCGTGCGATATCAACGGCTACACATTCTACACCGAGGAAAACGACATGAAGAGCGATTATCAGAACTCCGGGGTAACGATGGAATCCTACACCGGTAAAGACAAGGATAGATACTATGGAAGGATCGAGGAGATCTGGGAGCTGAGCTACACTGGAGAGAAGGTCCCGATGTTCCATGTCAGATGGGGCAAGAGCGTCCTAAAAGAAGACCAGTATGTCACCACCATGGTTATACCCGAAGCCAAATCCAGGACCGCGGGCGCAAACGTCGCCGCGAAAAATGAGCCATGGGTACTGGCTTCCCAAGTGGACAATGCTTCTTCATTACCGACCCGTCAAAGCCTAGTCGTGTTGTCGTGAGGAGAGGCAAAAGGATAATAATCGGAATGGATGGAGTCGCCAATGAGCAAGACTTCAACAAGTACGACGACCCAAAGATGGAAGATGACGAGGACGATGAAGTAACATACACCACAAGAAGAAGCAGCACCACCATACCTTAAGGATGTCCGTTCAAGAGAAGAACTCAAGGGGTTCCGTGGCTAAATTATTCACCCGTGAGAAAGAAGGGCAAGAAGATTGTGAAAAGATAGCTAAGATCGAATCACGACGTGTCGGCTGCGTGTGTGTGTCAGTGGCAAGCTCAATTATTACATGCAACTAAATTATAACATGTATCACTTGATTTCAAACATGTCATCTAATTCTAAATCTTTGCACAATGGTTTTATCACTCCATTTGCATTTTCCTTTTCTTTTATCTCAAATCTTAAATTATTACATGCAACTAAAAATCCAAAAATATAAAAAAAAGTTAGTAATGGCGCACCCGGAGAAGGTGCGCCATTTCTATCACTGTGTTTACGGCGCACCCCTAAATGGTGCGCCATTGATATACCCATTTTTATGGCGCACCCCTAAAAGGTGCGCCATTGCTAACCCTCCCCCACTAAAATATCCCCTCTCCCTGGATCCCGCACACACTACTCGCTCACATCTTTCCCCTCTCCCTGGTCTTCTCCCATGAAGCCGTCTCCGATGCCGTCCCCGCCGCTAGGCCCACAGCCCCCGTCGCCGACCGGAATGTCTCCTCCGCCAGCAGATCCAGCCGTCCCAGGCTGACTTCCGCCGGATCCCGTCCTCCCGCTGGATCCCCATTTCGTCCCGTCCCGTCTGCGGGGTGACCAGCTGGAGCCTCCTCCTTCCAGGGGCAGCGCCTCTCTCTCTGCTCGGCTGGACGGCGGTGAAGTGGGCAGGGGATCTGTTCAGCCTGATTTATCCTCCCGGTGGTACGAAAGCCCTAACACGGTACCATTATTTTCTCTTCGAGTTGCTTCAGGAGGCCATCCAAGTGGTGGCGGCCTGACCTGATTTGCTGCGATAGAAGCTCGTTTTCTTTCTGGATAGTTTAGGAATCGCTCAGGCCTTGCACTTCTCCTTTAGCTAGTATGTGAACTTGAATCAAGTTTAATTAGGGATGTTTTGCTAAATTAATGTGATGTCTCTCCTCTCTGATTGGGCACCACACTGCAAATCTTGTGCTTGTTGGATGCAATTGCAGTTGTAATTACTACAAACCAGGAATACTGAATTTCATTGCCACATGTCGTTTGCTTCTTGCCCAGAGGTAACAAGGCTCAGGGGACAGGTAGATAGGGTCACATCTTACTTATGGTTGATTCATTAGGAGAGGTTGTCTGCTTCATTTGTGGAAATGTACTGCCATGAGTGCTTATGTGTGTACAGTTTTCAGAAAAATTACATCTTTGGCTATGCAGAAAGTGGAGGTTTTGAGATAGAGCCTTCCCGAAATCTCTAAGAGAGATGGAGGCCTTGTGTTCCTAGAGGATTAATTTCCGTTTCTCCTGAAATGTTCATTAATTTCTGTTTCGGTTGAGAATGGGGCACTCCTAGGTCAAGAAAATTAGCAAAGGTCATGCCCAATTTTCTTGACCTAGAAGGTGCCTGATTCTCAACCGAAACAAAAATTAATCAACATTTATAGACAATATTATTTCTATAAAGCAAATATTTCTAAGTGGCTTTTATAGTTTTCCCTTAAGTTGAAATGCAAACTATTTTTTCTTCCTGCAGCAAGAGCAATAATGCACTTAGTAGGATAGAAAATATATAACCTGCAATAGTGCACTTAGTAGGATAGAAAATATATAACCTGCAATAGTGCACTTAGTAGGATAGCAATAGTGGACTTGGAACAATCTTTTGGGTAAAGGGGTGTTTATAACCTGTAATGTGAAAATAGTTATGAGAAGATCAAGGAGACAATTCCTTCGATCAGCGAAGCTGACTACCTGGAGTTCAAGATCAAGTGCGAGAGCAACAAATCCGCGGAATCAAGTAAGTGGGGGAAAGATATGCTGGACTTGAACTTAGGGGTCCACAAACATGGTCCCGGCGGTTACAGAGTGGCGGAACCTAAATGGGACAAGGAGGATGCGGAGCGTGCCGAGCAAGGCCTACTGCCCCTCTTCGATAAATAGCATGAAAAGTAGACCAGGAACTATGTCAGGGCCCGGTACAAGGTGGACCCGGTAATAAAGGAGCTTACCAAGGATCCGAAGGTGAAGCCGCTTGAGCTTGTTCTGGTAAGGAATACATCCCCGCGTAATTAGCTCCATATGGTTTCATTCTAATTAATGAAAGCAAAATTCTAAATGGTTCACGTTCCTTCCGCGGGAAACTGAAAGCAGTAGCGCCGGGTCTTAGAGCTCCCCGTCTGCCCCTTGGGACACCACTTTAAATAGGGCGTTGAATGTAATGAAACACAAGGATAAGTTCAGTATGCCGTCGTCAGCTGGTCGTGTGGCCGGCAAAGGCTTGTCAACGAAATGGTCGGACTACTATAAGGTTGGGCAAAAGGAGAGAAAGACCAGCTCGGAAAGCCAGAAGCGCGAGGTTAAAGAACTCAAGGCACAAGTGGCACGGATTCCGGAGATAGTCCAGGAGCAAGTGCGAGACCAAGTGGGAGCGATGATCATTGACATTATGCCTTCCTTGCTTGAGGGCCTGTGAGGGTGGATTGTAGGCGGCCAATAGGGGCCGCCCCCGATTCCTAGCTTCACGGGCAGCAACTCGCACAACGCGACCCCTTTATAGGTGTCTCCGGCGGAGGCAGCATTGGTGTCTCCGGCGTCGGGGCCGGCATTGGAGCTTAATGCACCCAGGTGTGGGAATAATACGCTGGCCGACACCTCGGTAGCAAGCGGCCCCTCCGTCACTTGCACGCACGCCGTTGGCGGTGCCTCAACATTAGCCGAGCTCGACGCCATCACGGTAACGAAGCCTCGGCCGATGACTTCATCTCCTTGCCTTTGATTGGGCATCCCTGACACCCTACATTTTTTCGCAGGGCGCCGCCATGGTTCCATGCACTCTCGTGCACTTCGTGGACGGCGAGTTGATCGATGTCGCCAAGGCAAAAATCATTGAACCGGGCAGCCGCGTATTCCACGGTAATCCAATGCCACCCACCATGTATAGGGTCCAACTAGTTCGGGTGCTGCGGGGCTGCGATGACTTTTTACCTCCGTATCGACCCCGTGGGGCCGACGAAGATGATGTGATGACCCTCGGCGCCTGCTTAAACTGTTCCATGCTTTGGCCGAAGAGCCAGATTCGTTTGGTGGCGGGGGACACCACCCCACAGACAACACCGCCAGTCGTGCCAGCGCCAAGCCATCGCAAGACCGCCGCAACGCTATCATCGTCAGCTGATCCGGACATGCATATGGCACAGGATCCAGACGACGATGGTACATTTTCCAACGTTGATAAGTACATCAACAAACATGGGTGCGGTGACGAATTCTTGGGGCCTCCTTCTCAAGAACCCAACCCTGCAAAAGACGACCGCGATCTAGCTGGTACCGCGGAGAAACCCAATTGCAACAGGCGTCGTCTGGCGTTCAGTTCTCAGGAGATGCCTCCAGCTGTCGCCTTCACCAAGACTCAAATAGCTGAGGTGATGAGGACATGACTACCTTGGATACGACCAAAAATATTGCATACATGTATATTTGTGAGGTGGTTTCTAATGCAAATTATGCAAAAATTTATTTATGTCATCCAGAACAAAAATACTTCACAGACTTTTGTGCCATGTCTAATTCCAGGTGTATGGGACATTTGTACAATCCACATATGAAGATAAGGGAAAAAGAGAAGTTTAGGTGCTGTTTAAAAAGTTCTCTCACGTCACTTTTGGGCCAAGAGAAGATAGAGTCCAAGTCTCTCACGTTCTCCATCCAGATTCGGACTGCACAGACATACCTGATTCAAAACGGCAAGAACTCCTTCATACGGACTCCGAATTGGGTGATTCTTTTTTTTTGGAAACTAGATTTCATACACTTTCCAACCCAATTGGATTCACCTTCAAATTCGTCCGGAGCGTTGAGATACCGATGAAACAATCTGACGCTGCAGCAGAATCCGAGTCAAACTACAAGTCCAAAGGTGTTACATCACCTCCACTTGGGCCCATGAGCCTTGTACGACCTAGGGTTAGTTTTAGGCTGCCTTGGGACATCCTTCCACCTCCTTGGCCGCCACCCCTTGCTCATATATAAGTATATCCGTCTAGTAGCTTTTTCTTTGGGTTTTGTTTAGATTAAAGTTCGCCATAGCTGCAACTGCGCGTACTTCGTTTGTGTTCAATGACCAGACCTAGACGTCACAGAACCCCACTTGATCAAATAAGCTTTCCTCTTGAATTCACAATATCCAGATTGCAATCTTAGTTTCTTGCTTGTTCTTCGTTTGCCTGCAGGAAACAGACCTTCATGGTCAGGTTGATCGTGCTCCGGCGTGGTCAATATCCTCTCGGAGTTGGTTTAGCGATTGCTAAGGCGCGACGTCCTCGCACGTTCGTAGTCGGATCGTCAAAGTCGACTTCCTCCAAAACGATAGCCACCATCTCATCGAAAGACGGGACACCTTTGCCTCTATCAAGAGGTGTGAAATATTATCAGCCCCGACACACTCAAGAAGGTGGTCTCTGAGCAGAACTCGATCCCATTACAGCAGAAGAAGCATAAGTGACGGAAAAGAAAAAATAACAAGGGTGCGAGCCAGCTAGCACCGAGTATAATCCATGCTCGGGACGGGCCACCAATACCTAAGGATATCTCGAGGAGGGTGCATGTGGCGGGTAGGCCGATGCTACCGACTAATCTGCTCAATGCTGCAACTGGTGCTATGCGGAGTCTGCATGACTGTGTTCTTTATATGGAGAAGCGGCGTCTCTCCGAGAATGATGTGGCATACCTGGTTTTCGTGGCCAAGGTGCCAGAGGGCAAGGGCTTTGTCGATAGCACCATTGGCCGTATGATCGTCCTGAGGTTTGATGACATCTTTGCTATGTTTAACCTTCATCTGCTGCACTACACCTTCATTCGGCTATTTTCGCTCAGTATGGAGATGCGGATCATTAGAAACGAGACCCCGGACATCCTAATAGTCGACCCCTTCTACATGCATGCCAAGATCTTGGGCAGTGCTGGGGACTGGCAAGTCGCGAGTTCATACCTCGAAGGCGTCATTCTGGTGAACCCAGATAAGGATAACTTCCTCGTGCCTTACTTTTCTGAGTAAGTCATCCCCTCACCATCCCGTAGCATATGATTTCTTAGATTTTGATCATTCTTTTTTTCTAACATTCCATGTTTTGTGCAGTGACACACATTGCACACTCATCCTCTTAAGCCCATAATATTCCATGGCCACGTATTTCGATTCGGACCGTCAGTCAAAGAAAGACTACACAAATTTGAGGAAAGTTCTTGATGATGCTCTCCCTAGCTACGCCAAATCTGGAGGCACCTTCAGGATGCCAATTTGTAGGTATGGCAAGCACATGTTCACCCACGTAACGATGTTCCCCTGTGACAAGCAGCCGCCTGGCAGTCAGAGGGATGCCTACTACGCCCTCCATCACATGTGTGCGATCGTACGGAACCATAATCACCTTATGCTACCAAATGATCTCAAAGAATGGGCCGCACGCTTGGCGGCAATCCAGGACGAGGACATCAGACAAGAATTCTTTCGCATCCAGTCGGAATTTGAGGAAATCATCTATCAAGATGTCCTTAGTACCTCGGGGCAGTTCTACCTCAAATATGAACCGTCCAACAGTGAAATAGAAACAACGCTACAAATGCTGGCTGACAACGACCGCACATTCATGACCATCACGAAAGACGGCGGCTTCATCCACGCTCCTGTCCCTGAGTCAAGTCGAAAGTAATATTGATGCTATGTAGTTCTGAAATATCGATTAGCTCATGCTGTAATTAAACTTTAATGAACTTGTATGTCTCCTTAGTTTGGACAGTCGTTCAACTTATATGTAATCGATGCTATTTATTAGTAGGACCATGAATCGTGCTATTAATGTGTTGCTTTTCTCTTCCGATCCTTTTGCTGCATACTTATATATTGCTTATATATTATCTATGAATTGCTACTAACGTTTTGTTTGTCTTGTGCATAGAGATGCCATCGTATGTCGTGTACAAGGGTGAGGATCCCGGAGTCTACAACGACTGGGAGGAGTGTCGGAGACAGGTTCACCATTGCAGCGGTAACAGGTACAAAGGGTACACCACTAGGGCGGGTCATGATGATTCTCATCGTGACCGCAACCCTCTTCTATGTGATGGTAGTTTAGATATCGACTTGTAATGTGAAGACAAACTCGCTACTCGCGGTCTCGAGACTTGTAATGTTCTAACTTTGTTCGGTATTTTGAATTCGGAGACTAATATGATGAATTGTATTCGGTGACTAATCTTCTATTGTATTCGATAAATCTGTTGTTTATATGTTGTGCTGTTTATATTTTTGTGCTGTAATGTATTTTGTAACCTGTGAAAATATCAGTAAAGCAAAAAATAATATTTCCTAATATTCATAGTAGTGTCGCACCATATTGCACTTTAGTGGCGCACATAAATAAACACACCAGTGGCGCATTATCTAAAAGTGCGCCATTAGTAACCCAGAGCAGTGGCGCACTTCTAGGCCTAGTAATGGCGCACTTTAGATGCGCCATTAGTGTCTGGGATAGTAATGGCGCACCAGGTGTGCGCCACTATTATGTAGATTAACAGGGGCGCCCCGGGCGTGCGCCATTAGTATTTATTAGTAGTGGCGTGATAATAGTGGCGCACCTATAGTGTGCCATTAATAGCCAAAATATGTGCGCCACTAACAGCCTTTCTTCTAGTAGTGAGACGAGATGTTGAGCGCTTTGTTGCTCGTTGCACTACATGTCAAAAAGCTAGTCATGACTCAATCCTCATGGTTTATATATGCCTTTGCCTGTACCTAGTGCTCCATGGGAGGATATATCTATGGACTTTGTTTTGGGTTTACCTCGAACAAAGAAGGGGAGGGATAGCATATTTGTTGTCGTGGATAGGTTCTCGAAAATGGCACACTTTATACCATGTCATAAAAGCGATGATGCTGCCAACGTTGTTGATCTGTTCTTTCGTGAAATTATTCGCTTGCGTGGTGTGCCAAATACTATTGTTTCAGATTGTCATACTAAATTTCTTAGCCACTTTTGGAGATGTTTATGGGCTAAGGTTGGGACTATACTGCTTTTTAGTACTACTTGTCACCCCCAAACTAATGGACAAACTGAAGTAGTCAACAGAACTTTGTCTACTATGCTTAGGGTTGTTTTGAAGAATGACAACAAAATGTGGGAAGAATGCTTGACTCATATTGAATTTTCTTATAATCGTTCGCTGCATTTTAGTACTAAGATATTCCCTTTTGAAATTGTATATGGTTACCTACCTCGTGCACCTATTGATTTGTTGCCTTTTCCATCTACGGAGAAGATTAATTTTGATGCTAAACAACATGCTGAATTGATCTTGTTTGGTTACATTGAGCATATGAATGCTAAATATAAACTTGCTAGATATAAAGGTAGAAAACATTCTTGTTTGGTTACATTTGTGCAAGGATAGGTTTCCTGATTTGCGCAAATCAAAGCTAATGCCACGTCCTGATAGTCCTTTAAGGTGTTAGAGAAAATAAATGACAATGCATATAAACTTGAGTTGCCTATAGATTTCGTGGTTAGTCCAACTTTTAACATTGCAGATTTGAAGCCTTATTTAGGTTAGAAAGATGAGCTTCCGTCGAGGATGACTTCACTTCAAAAAGGGGAGGATGATGAGGACATCAATACCATTGTTACACCCACAACCCCATGTGGCTATACATATTGGACCAATTACTAGCGCTCGCGCACGCCAATCAAATTACCAGGTACTTTGTAATGATTCTAATGTTCATGAGAATATGATGCTGCCTAAATTGGATGCAGTTGTCTTGCTTACAAATGAAGGGCCTAGCTTGGACAAGAAGGATGGACATTGGAGCAAGATCAAGCATGCAGATGATGGCATGCGCAAGGGGAACAAGAATGGAGTTACAAGTGATGATTTCTGGACATTGAAGCCACCATAATGAGTGCATGAAGCCTTGGACGAAATATACAAGATGCCACTTCCTAAAATTCATCCAAAGGATATTATAGGTGCTACGTCACCCTATTATTGGGCCATGCCCATGTGATTTTGAAATACTTGAGTATAGGCTGTTTTTAGAGTTCGTATGTGTGGGGAAACAAGAGTTAGGTTTTTTTTGGGTTTTGTTTACATTAAAATTCGCCATAGCTGCAACTTCGCGTACTTTGTTTGTGTTCAACGACCAGACAAAGGTGTCACAGAACCCCACCTTGATCAATAACGCGTTCCTCTTATATTCGCAATATCCAGATTGCAATCTCAGTTTCTTGCTTGTTCTTCGTTTGCTTGTAGGAGATAGACCCTCGTGGTCAGGTTGATCATGCTCCGGTGTGGTCAATAACCTTTCGGAGTTGGTTTAGCGATTGCTAAGGCTCGATGACTTCGCACATTCCTAGTCGAATCGTCAAAGTCTACTCCTTTGAAAACAATAATCACCATATCATCGAAAGACGGGACACCTTTGCCTCTATCACGTAGGGCATGTTGGGCCTCGAGAGCTTGTTCTTCTCGCCATTGTCGTTCTTTGCGTCGTGCCTCGGCATCTAGCTCGTCTTGGTGTTCGCATGCTCGATCTTCCTCTTGTTGGCGTAAGCATTGCCGTTCTTGCACTTGCTCAAATGTGGTTTGGTTTTGACGGTGTCGATGTTCTTGCTCTTCAAGTTACTCTTGTGAATCGTAGCCGTGAAGTGTGTTCCGGCTTGCATCTCGGCCTTGGCACGTGGATCAACTAAGAGTGTTCGATGTAGGTGTACTTCAGCCGGAGATGGAGTCGGAATGACGACTTGAGCGGCTCCATCGTTGAGATGACGTAGTGGAAGAAGGTCGATTAATCATCAAAGTCCGTAGCTTGTACATTTGAGTAGACATGTTGGCATTGATGTGTTCGAAGAATTCTTTTGTTCGCGCTTCGGAATGCCTCAAGTTAGTGGCGAGTAGCTCAATGCACTCTTGCATAGCTTCATTCTCTTGATGTAGAGCTCATTGAATACCAAATAAGTGAACCTTAGTGACATAGTTGTTTGATTCTCGAGGATCATCAAATAGCGGGTTCATAGATGGCCTATCCATCATCACAAACAAGTATGTGAGTTAAAGAAGAAAAGAACTATACCAAATGTACCTTGAACAATGTTGAGAGTGGATCAAAGATCACTCAATGATGTAACAAGGAAATAGAACAATTTGTACCGTATCTCGTCGATATCTCACACCTACACAATACCTTTGGTGGAGCTTAGTGAGGATGGTGGACCAAAGTATGCAATTGTTAGTAAGACTCAATAATGTTGAAAAAGATTCGCAAATTTGCAAATGCAACAAGAAGATCAATAGCTATAAGTGGTACACGGAAACACACATGCAAATAGATAAATGGGGATGTGCAAGACCAGGGATGGGCAAAAAATGTGGAATCCACGAAAAATGCTCTTGTTGCAAAATCACTAGAGAGACGCTAGCACGATTGCACAATAGGGGGATACGAGACTTGTGCACAACCTACTAGGCAAAAATATAAGATGATCGAGGGTGAGCAGTGGTGTCCTCAAAGTCATTCTGTTCCAAGTTAGCCTAAACACCTGAGGAAATGAATAGACCACAACTCAATTTATCCAAGACAAACACGTGTCAAACTTGTCAGAATTAGAAATAGGTAGTCGATGGTGTTTGTGGAAAGCGGTGGTGGTCTGCAGAAGATTTTGTGGTATAGGGGTGCGTATGCGGACATGGAAGTGGAGCGGGGGCTGACAAAAAATTAGTTTCGCCAGGTTTTGTCGGATGTTCGGTGATTGTCGGATGACCGGTACTCGTCGGATGTCCGGTGACTGTTGGACGAATGGTAGTCATCGGACGTCCTATGGTTGTCGCACGTCCGAGGCCTGGGCGATTTTGGGCAAGGGATGAACTCTAGGGTTTGTCCATGGAGGGTGAAATTTTGGCAAAATTGGGCGAATTTGTGGATGAAAATTGGGGAAAAGATGAGAGAATGTTAGATCTACCTCCAACACATGAAATCCACGGATCAAATCCAACAAAACTTAATTATATCAACAAATCACAGAAAAAAAATTGGGGCTATTTTTGTGGGGAGTTTTTGAAATTCGGACAAAATCAACAAAACAAGGCTAGAAAACATGGGCGGGCGCTCGAAATACGTGATCAACCTAGACTCGTGATACCATATGATGCATGGCTAACCTGATGTAGGTTGATCTTTCACAATTGGAGGGGATCCCACGAAGAACGTGAGGAAAACACAGGGAGAAACACGAGGGGAAACACTCAAATCAACGAGAACAATCACACATGTGCTAGATCGAATAACATAAAGAGGGATACAACATCCAAACGCAATAAAAGGAAGATACAAAAAGTAGTTCTTATCTGTGAGGAATTCCTGGGGGTCTTCTCCTTGAGGAGGTCTTGAATCCGGTGTGGATCTTCTCCGTGGGGAGGCCGCAGTCTCTCATAGGAGTGAACCACTAAGATGAGCAAAGCTCTAGGTCTAAGATGAGCTATCATAATGCTAACCCGGGCTAGGAGGGGGTGGGGGAGTATATATATTATAAGTCCACGAAGGGGTAAGTGGGAGAGGGATACATAGGCCTCGGGACCAATGACTGTGCGCAGACAGGGGACGTCCGACGTCCGACAGTTATCGGTCGTCCGACGGCTCACGGGGGACCAGACGTCTGGTAGGCGTCGGACTTCCGATGTTTTTGCTCAGGTATGGATTTTTCTGGCATCCGGTCGGGGTCAGTCATCCGATGCGTCGGACGTCCGGTGGGTGTCGGTCGTCCGGGTGATGGAGGACGTTGGACGTCCGATCGGCGTCGGTCGTTCGACCGCTTTAGATCTCGCTGGCTGGGACTTGGGCTGCCTGGACCATCTAGGTGTCGGACGTCCATGAAGGAAATATGCCCAAGAGGCAATAATAAAGTTGTTATTTATATTTCCTTATATCATGAAAAGTGTTTATTATTCATGCTTGAATTGTATTAAACGGAAACTTAGTACATGTGTGAATACATAGACAAAACAGAGTGTCCCTAGTATGCCTCTACTAGACTAGCTCATTGATCAAAGATGGTTATGTTTCCTAGCCATAGAGATGAGTTGTCATTTGATTAACGGGCTCACATCATTAGAAGAATGATGTGATGGACAAGACCCATCCATTAGCTTAGCACTATGATCGTTTAGTTTTACCGCTATTGCTTTCTTCATGACTTATACATGTTCCTATGACTATGAGATTATGCAACTCCCAAATATTGGAGGAACACCTTGTGTGCTATCAAACTTCACAACATAACTGGGTGATTATAAGGATGCTCTATAGGTGTCTCCGAAAGTGTTCGCGGTGTTGGCATAGATCAAGAATAGGATTTGTCACTCCGAGTGCCGGAGAGGTATCTCTAGGCCCTCTAGGTAATACACATCATAATAAGCCTTGCAAGCAAATGACTAATGAGTTAGTCATGAGATGATGTATTATGTAATGAGTAAAGAGACTTGCCGGTAACGAGATTGCACAAGGTATTGAGATACCGACGATCGAATCTTGGGCAAGTAACATACCGATGACAAAGGGAACAACATATGTTGTTATGCGGTTTGACCGATAAAGATCTTCGTAGAATATGTAGGAGCCAATATGAGCATCCAGGTTCCGCTATTGGCTATTGACCAGAGATGAGTCTCGGTCATGTCTACATAGTTCTCGAACTCATAGGGTCCGCACGCTTAATGTTCGATGTCGATTGGTATTATGAGTTTATGAGTTTTGATGTACCGAAGGTAGTTCGGTGTCCCCGATGAGATCATGGACGTGACGAAGAGTCTCGGAATGTCCGAGACATAAAGATTAATATATTGGACGACAATATTCGGACACCGGAAGTGTTCCAGGTGTTATCAGATAGAACCGGAGTGCCCGGTGGGGGGGGGGGAGGGAGGGTAACCGGAACCCCCCGAGGGAGTATGGGCCATAGTGGGCCTTGAGAGAATAGAGAGAGGCAGCCCATAGGGCTGGCCGCACCCTCCCCCTAGGAATCCTAGTTGGACTAGGAAAGGGGGGGAGGCGCCCCTCTTCTTCCTTCTCCTCTCCTCCTTCCTTTCCTACTCCTAGTAGGAATTGGAAAGGGGGTTCCTATTCCTACTAGGAGTAGGAATCCTACTCCTGGCGCGCCATACTTGGCCAGCCGCACCTCCCCCCTTTCTCCTTTATATACGGGGGCTGGGGCACACAAAGACACACAAGAAACATTGTTCTAGCCGTGTGCGGTGCCCCCCTCCATAGAAACACACCTCGGTCATACCGTTGCAGTGCTTAGGCGAAATCCCGCGCCGGTAGCTTCATCATCTCCGTCACCATGCCGTCGTGCTGACGCAACTCTCCCATGAAGCTCAACTGGATCAAGAGCTCATGGGATGTCATCGAGATGAACGTGTGCTGAACACGGAGGTGCCGTACGTTCGGTGCTTGATTGGTTGGATCGCGAAGACGTTCGACTACATCAACTACGTCACTAGATGCTTCCGCTTTCAGTCTACGAGGGTACGTAGAGACACTCTCCCCTCTCACTGCTATGCTTCTAGTAGATAGGTCTTGCGTGATCGTAGGAATTTTTTTGAAATACTATGTTCCCCAACAGTGGCATCATGAGCCAGGTCTATGCGTAGATGATATGCACGAGTAGAACACAATGAGTCATACTTTGATATGGACGATATGGACGATAATACTTTGATTCAGCGGTATTGTGAGATGAAGCGACCCGGACCGACATTACGCGCACGCGTACGCGAGACTAGTTTCACCGTTATGAGCACTCGTTACTTAAAGGTGACGAGCGGGTGTCTGTCTCTCTCACTTTAGTTGAATCGAGTTTGGCTACGCCCGGTCGTTGTGAAGGTTGAAACAGCACATACATGACGAAAAATCGTTGTGGTTTCTGTATGCGTAGGTAAGAACGGTTCTTGTTAAACCCGTAGCAGCCACGTAAAACTTGCAACAACAAATTTGTGGACGTCTAACTTGTTTTTGCAGGGCATCATGTGATGTGATATGGTCAAGATGTGATGAGTTATACGTTATTGTATGAGATGATCATGTTTTGTAAAGTTACCGGCAACCAGCAGGAGCCGTATGGTTGTCTCTTTATTGTATGAATTGCGAAGGCCATGTAATAGATTTACTTTATCACTATGAGTTAGCGATAGTAGTAGAAGCAATAGTTGGCGAGACGACCACGACGCTACGATGAAGATCATGGTGTCAAGCCGGTAACAATGGAGATCATGACGATGCTTTGGAGATGGAGATCAAAAGCACAAGATGATGATGGCCATATCATGTCACATATTTTGATTGCATGTGATGTTTATCTTATTATGCTTCATATTTTGCTTAGAACGGCGGTAGCATTATAAGATGATCCCTTACAAAAATTTCAAGGTACAAGTGTTCTCCCTGAGTATGCACTGTTGCAAAAGTTCGTCGTGCCGAGACACCACGTGATGATCGGGTGTGATAAGCTCTACGTTCACATACACTGGGTGCAAGCCAGTTTTGCACACGCAGAATACTGTGGTAAACTTGATGATCCTAGCATGTACAGACAAGGCCTCGGAACACTGGAGACCGAAAGGTCGAGCGTGAATCATAAAGTAGATATGATCAACATAAGATGTTCACCATTGAAAACTAGTCCATCTCACGTGATGATCGGACATGGTTTAGTTGATTTGGATCACGTGATCATTTAGATGATGTCAGGCCCAAGATGCGATTCTATCCCGATCACATGACACTTACGTGATTGGGGCACAACCGCATTTTGGGCGCTTAGCAAGATGGATATCATTACATCGTACCATTACATACATACATGGGGGATACAACAATACATACAAGTCACATGAATACAACAACATCAATTCAAGGCATCCGACTACGGATGCAAGCATGAAAGCACAACGACATCCATCTGCTATCCCAGGCTACCGACCCGGAACCTAACCCAAGACTGAAGAAGAAGAAGAAGAAGAAGAAAGAACTCCAACAAAACGAACATCGCTCTCACGTCAAGTCATCGGAAACCTGCACCTGCAACTGTTGTTGTAGTATCTGTGAGCCACGAGGACTCAGAAATCCCATAACCATGGGTAACAAGACTAGCAAAGCTTATTGGGTAGGAAGAGGTAAAGTGGTGAGGTTGCAGCAGCGGCTAAGCATAATATGGTGGCTATCTTACGAGTACAAGAATAAGATGAGCATCTAAGCAAACGGTTGCAAACTAGTAATGATCGCTAAAGATCCTAAACTACCTACGAGTCAAACATAACCCCACCGTGTTCTCTTCTCAAAGTGAAAAGAGACAGTCATGAACTACCTACGAGTCAAACATAACCCCACCGTGTTCTCTTCTCAAAGTGAAAAGAGACAGTCACGGTTACTCAAAAAGTTGTGTGTTTTACTTCGGATTCTCTGTCAAGTTTTGTACAACCGGACATTAACAAATTCCCATTTGCCACATAACCGCGGGCACGGCTTTCGAAAGATCATAACCCTACAGGGGTGTCCCAACTTAGCCCATCACAAGCTCTCACGATCAGCAAAAGTAATAATAATATTACCCCTTATCTTAGGGACAATCCGATCAGGCTCGGTATCCCGGTGCACAAGACATTTCGAAAATGGTAAAACAAGTCCAGCAAGACCTCCCGGCGTGCCGACACCCTGATAGTAGCCGCGCGTATCTCGTCTCAGGCCACGTCCGGATGAGCTATGGTTACAATGACCAGATACCCCAAGTTGCCAAGGGGCGGCGCCGCAAGCTCCTCTATTTGGGACCAACACCATCAGCACTAGCCCCTCCCTGTATGTAGAAA
Organism: Secale cereale; assembly: GCA_902687465.1. NCBI lineage: Eukaryota > Viridiplantae > Streptophyta > Magnoliopsida > Poales > Poaceae > Secale > Secale cereale. The sequence continues at coordinate 253,681,488 of LR738709.1, read as the reverse complement.
GAATCCTCGGGGACGCGGCCCCCTATGCAATTTAATTAATTAATTAAGTTATTATTATGTTGCAAAATAAAACCAATGTTGGGCCTTGCTAGAGGAGTTTTATTCAAAGACGAAGTGTCAAGGGGTCCTCATATAGCCAACCGTGTAAGGAACGCAAAATCAAGGAACATAATGCAGGTTTAACGGCTCCTAAGGTGGCATGAGTGGAACAAAACACCGAGCAAAAGGCCAAGCCTTCCACCCATGCCCAGTATATAGGTGTGTTAATATATATAAGACATATTGTGATATTCCCAAAGCATCAAGTTCCGACATGGAACAATCTTCATCTTCACCTGCAACTAACAACGCTATAAGAGGGGCTGAGCAAGCGGGTTACATAGCCAAACAACGGTTTGCTGGGAAGGCGTCAAAAGGTTAGAGGTTTGGCAACAAGAGAGGGGCTAACAATAAAGATGGGTAGCGCGACATATAACGATAGCATCGAGACACTAAGCATGGCAATGATAGTAAAGGTATCCAATGGTATGGTCATCTTGCCTGAGATCCCGCAAGGAAGAAGAACGGATCCTTGAAGTAGATGAAGAAGAATCCACGAAGACGAACCACATGTAGACGAACGAATCCTCACGATCGCAACGGAAAAGAACTAGCGAGAAGAAAGCACACAACAAGGTAAACACACAACACAAGAAAAGACAAGATGCTCAACCAAGCATGATGCAAGACAAGTCTATATGATGCAATTCATGGCAAGGGATGAAGCACACAAGAACAACACAACTCAACAAGTTTAAATGAGGCCGGAATCAACTTATAACAAATCCGGTAAGTCCTCATATGCATAATTTGAAATTAGTCAAGATCTGAACAAACCTTATATTAAAGTCGTTAAACAGCAGGTTAACATTCACCATGATGATCTACACTAAATTCTAGTCAAGTTTCATATAAAGTTTGTTTAATTTGGAGCTACGGCCTAGAAAATATGAGCAAAACAAGACAAGCATGGCAACGGTGCAAGATGCACCCAAACATCAAGCAAACACAGCCCAAGCATGAAAACAACATGATATTATGCTTCTACATGCAAAATAACACAAGTTTCATATAGGACACACTCAAAACGGAGCAATGGTTCAACACATACACATGAAACAAGATATAACAACAAGCTGAAGTTAATAGCCACATAGCAACTTTGGAGCAAGGTAAATATATGCTACAACACCCAAACATGATAACAAGAAGCATGGATGTGAAGTAGACATGATACTTAACAAGCATGAACTTAGAACACACCCAAAAACCTACTGGAACACAATTAACCAAGCATGGCAAGTTGCAATAAAATTATCCAGACTTAGCCAAAATCTGGGAAGGCAAAAACATCATCACGATGCTGCCTTCGGAGGCACAAAACAACAAGCATATCAACTCTACCAAGTATATAAAGAGCATGGACATGTAGTATACATATTCTACAGCAAACAACTCCATTGGAGCAACTCCATAGGAGGCATGGATAGATAGCAACAAGCTACACCAAATTGATCATGCTGATGAAAACCTGACAGTTATAATTTATAGCAACTTGAGAGCAAGAAATAAATAAGCTACATCAGGCCATATGTGCAAGTACGGGCATGAATGGATAGACAATAACATGTACAACAAGACATGATCATTGGCCACTCCAAAACAAGCATGGATTTGAGTGGGGCATCAAGCATACATAGCATCAGGTTACAACAGATTCCAGACTTAGCAGTTTTTTCACTAAGTATAAAACAGCAACAACAACATGGCGTGTTTACAAGCTTGTTTAAGTCAACACAAGGCATATCATGAAAAGTGGATTGCACCACAGCAAAGACCATATGATTGTCCTTCTAAAACATATAGACATGTGGTATGAAGACAAACACATCAATAGCAACGAGCAAGTGAAATCAGTATCTCATAAAAAGTTTCAGCACTTAACAGCCAACTACACTTTTGCAACAGAGATTAACATGGCAAGATGGCACCTAACATGAATGCTACAGCAACCAACATGTAGAGCACTTCACAATGAATATTTTGACATATTATATGCTCCATTTGGATAAACATGCACAAAGTTACAAGCATCACAAGTATGCAACAAAATTATAGTTAACAGCAGTTTTTAACAAGTAGCACTCTTTCAACGATGATTAGAGCATCAAGATGAAGTCAAACAAGCATGGCACAATGGAACAAAGTGTAGAGCATCTCACCACGATTATTTTGACATATCATTCACTCAAATTGGATAAGCACACAACAAGTTACAGGCTCTCAAAGTTGCATATAAATTATGACATTTTAGGGACTTAGCAGAAAACGCAACCTCTCGGAGAATGGACATGTCCCTGATAGATCGGACATGTCTGGTGGCTGGGGCCCACGGGGCAGTGGCATAGGCAAGGTGGGCAGACATGTCTGTGCCCGGACGGACATGTCCGCCGGCGGCGGCAGGCGCGGGGCCCACATGTCGGCGTCGCAGGGGAGATGGATCGGGATCCTCCCGATCGGACTGGAGAGCGCCGGCGGATCCTCTCGGCGAGCTGAGGGTGGTGGAGGAGGCCGGGAACGGCCACGACGGCCTAGATCCGGTGGCCCCCGGCCGGATCCGGCGAGAGGAGGCCACGACGGCGAGCGGCGGTGCTCGGGCATTGGAGGGCGGAGTTGGAGGGCGGGAGGCGAGGCGCGGGGCGCGCGATGCGGTGCGGGCCTCCGGTGAGGTCGTCGCCGGCGGGCTGCACCCTGGCGGCAGAGCCGCGGCGCTGGAGGCGGAGCAGACGGGCGACGCACTGGGGGGCTCGGCCCAGACGCGGCTCGGCGAGCTGGCGGCGGCGCGGTGTTGGCCATGGACACGTGGCAGTCCCCCAATGGCCCAGGCGGCGGCTGGAGGCGGCTCAGCCAATGTCTTGCTGCCACATGGCGTGGGGGATGTGGCTGGTTGCAGAAATTGAGGGAGAAGGAGGCTGGCTGCACGGATTTCAAGGAGAAGGGAGGCTAGAGGTAGGTGGAGGCTAGGGGATGCCCAAAATGGACATGGGGGTGTTTAAATAGGAAAAGGGGGGGGTTAGGTTTAGGGGATTTTGGCCGTTTCGGAGCCATCGGATCACGATCCAACGGCAATGGAGCGGAGGGGGAGTAGGCTGGACCTAGTGGGCTGTGAAGAGGGGTGTGGGCTGAGATGAGATGAGAGGAGAGAGGCCCGCGGGGGTTTTCGGAGACCGAAAACGTCCGACGTTTAAACCGGCTATACTGTCGTTATAGTTTAATGGTTGGGCTATCAAACAAGCTCCGAATGCGATGAAATTTGGCAGGCGGCCTGTCTACACTATAATAAGACCACACGCCTAGTTTCACCCCATTCCGAGAACGTTTTCTGGCCACTCATAAAATAAATATTCGGAGGCACCGCGGGCGCGTGCAAGTGTGTCTGGGCTCAGAACGGACAACGGAAAGGACGAGGGGGCTCGGACGGATGCAAGTTTTGAAAACATGCTGATGCAAGCACAAGATGACATGGCAAGATGCAACACGCAAGCAGATGACATGGCAAAGACAACGAATAACTGGCTGACACCTGGTGAATCGGTCTCGGGGTGTCACAGATGACTAGAGGGATGTCTATCTAAGTGGGAGTTCTTAAGTAATATGATCAATTGAACTTTAATTTATCATGAACTTAGTCCTGGTAGTATTAGCATATCTATGTTGTATATCAATAGCTCGCGATGTAGCTCCCCGTTTATTTTTATATGTTCCTAGAGAAATATAAGTTGAAAGATGTTAGTAGCAATGATGCAGACTAGGTCCGTGACCTAAGGATTATCCTCATTGCTGCACAGAAGTATTATGTCCTTGATGCACCACTAGGTGATAGATCTATTGCAAGAGCTGATGCAAACATTATGAACGTTTGGCAAAGCTAAATATGATGTCTACTTAATAGTTTAGTGCACCATGCTTTACGGCTTAGAACCGGGACTTCAAAAATGTTTTGAACGCCCCGGAGCATATAAGATGTTCCAAGGGTTGAAATTAGTATTTCATACTCATGCCCATGTCGAGAGGTATGAGACCTCTGACAGTAATTTGCCTAAAAGATGGAGGAGAATAGCTCAACCAGTGAGCATGTGCTCAAATTGTCTGGGTACTACAATTGCTTGAATCAAGTGGGAATTAATCTTTGCTACTTCTCGAGTTTGCGTTGTATTCACTCGAAGAGGAAAGGGTGATGCAGCACAGTAGCATAAGTATTTCCCTCAGTTTTTGAGAACCAAGGTATCAATCCAGTAGGAGACCACGCGCGAGTCCCTCACACCTGCACAAACAAATAAGAACTTCGCAGCCAACGCGATAAGCGGTTGTCAATCCCTTTACTGTCACTTACGAAAGTGAGATCTGATAGAGATGATAGTTTGATATTTTTCGTATTTTTGGATATAAGAACAGAAAGTAAAAGCAGAAAAGTAAAGTAGATTGTAGATTGATATGTTGAGAATAGACCGGGGGGACTATAGTTTTCTCTAGTGGCTTCTCTCATGATAGCGGTATTCTACGGTGGGTAAACAAATTACTGTCGAGCAATTGATAGAAAAGCGAATAATTATGAGACTATCTAGGCGTGATCATTATATATAGGCATCACGTCCGAGACAAGTAGACTAAAACGATTGTGCATCTACTACTATTACTCCACACATCGACCGCTATCCAGCATGCATCTAGAGTATTAAGTTCATAAGAACAGAGTAATGCCTTAAGCAAGATGACATGATGAAGAGGGATAAACTCAAACATAGTGATATAAACCCCATCTTTTTATCCTCGATGGCAACAATACAATACGTGCCTTGCTGTCCCTACTGTCACCGGGAAAGGACACGACAAGATTGAACCCAAAGCCAAGCACTTCTCACATTGCAAGAACTATGGATCTAGTAGGCCAAACCAAACCAATAATTCGAAGAGACTAGCAAGGATATTATAATCATACATAAAGAGTTCAGAAAAGAACCAAATATTTCTCATAGATAATCTTGATCATAAACCCACAATTCATCGGATCTCGACAAACACACCGCAAAAGAGATTACATCCAATATATCTCCTCGAAGACCGAGGAGAACTTGGTATTAATATCCAAAGAGAGAGAAGAAGCCATCTAGATACTAGCTATGGACCTGAAGGTCTGTGGTAAACTACTCACAACTCATGGTGAGGCGATGATGATGATGTAGAAGCACTCTGTGGTAGATCCCCCCTCCGACGGAGCTCCGGAATAGGCCCCAAGATGGGATCTCATGGGAATATAAGGTTGCGGCGGTGGAACTAGGGTTTTCTCTATTCGTCTGATGGTTTCGGGGTACTTAGGTATATATAGGAGGAAGAAGGGCACCGCGGGCCAGACGGGGTGCCCACGAGGCAGGGGGGCGCGCCCTATAGGGGAGGCGCGCCCTCCACCCTCGTGGACGCCACGTCATCCCTACTCCGTGGTTCTCAAGTCTCCCGTGCGTATTTTGCTCCAAAAATATCTCTCCCGAAGGTTTCATTCCGTTTGGACTCCGTTTGATATTCCTTTTCTACAAAACCCTGAAATAGGCAAAAAACCAGCAATCTGGACTGGGCCTTTGGGTTAATAGGTTAGTCCCAAAAATAACATAAAAGTGTATAACAAAGCCCACTAAACATCCAAAACATCATAAATAATAGCATGGAACAATAAAAAATTATAGATACATTGGGGACGTGTCAATCTTCCAGATAAGATAGTAATTGACAAAGTTCTCTAGTCACTATCACCAAGTTAGTAGAACTTCGTGATGAACTATAATATGCATGGGATGACAAAAGTAATTCCCGAGCTCTTCGCGATGCAGAAATCGGCGAAGGTAGAAATCAAGAAAGAGCATCAAGTGTTGATGGTTAACAAGACCACTTGTTTCAAGTAAAGGGCAAAGGGATAGAAGGGGAACTTCAAGAAGAATCACAAGCAAGTTGTCACTCCCGTGAAGAAACCCAAAGCTAAACTCAAGCCTGAAACTAAGTGCTTCTACTTCAAAGGAAATGGTCACTTGAAGTGGAAATGCCCTAGATCCTTGGCGGATAAGAAGGATGGCAAAGTGAACAAAGGTATATTTGATATACAAATTATTGATGTGTACTTTACTAGTATTCATAGCAACCCTTGGGTATTTGATACCGGTTCAGTTGCTAAAATTAGTAACTCGAAATGAGAGTTGCGGAATGAACATAGACTAGTTAAAGGTGAAGTGACGATGTGTGTTGGAAGTGGTTTGAAGATTGATATGATAATCATCGCACACTCCCTATACTTTCGGGATTAGTGTAGAACCTAAATAAATGTTATTTGGCATTTGAGTTGAGCACAAATATGATTTGATCTTGTTTATTGCAATACGGTTATTCATTTAAAGTCATAGGATAATTGTAAAACCTTCGATGGTCATACACCCAACCAAAATAGTTTGTTGGATCTTGATCGTAGTAATACACATATTCATAATATTGAAGCCAAAAGATGCAAAGTTGATAATGATAGTGCAACTTATTTGAGGCACTGCCGTTTAGGTCATATTGGTGTAAAGCGCATGAAGAAACTCCATGGTGATGGGCTTTTGGAATCACTTGATTATGAATCACTTGGTGCTTGTGAACCATGCCTCATGGACAAGATGACTAAAACTCCGTTCTCCGGAACAATGGAGCGAGCAACTGATTTGTTGGAAATCATACATACTATTGTATGTGGACCGATGAGTGTTGAGGCTCGCGGCGGGTATCATGATTTTCTAACCTTCACTGATGATTTGAGCAGATATGGGTATATCTGCTTGATGAAGCACAAGTCTGAAACTTTTAAAAAGTTCAAAGAGTTTTAGAGTGAAGTAGACAATCATCGTAACAAGAAATTTAAGTTTCTACAATCTAATCGCGGAGGCAAATATTTGAATTACGAGTTTGGTCATCATTTTAAACAATGTGGAATAGTTTCATAGCTCACGCCACCCGGAACACCACATCATAATGGTGTGTCCGAATGTCGTAACCGTACTTTATTAGATATGGTGCGATCTATGATGTCTCTTATCGATTTACCACTATCGTTTTGGGTTATGCATTAGAGACAGCTGCATTCACGTTAAATAAGGGCACCATCTAAATCCGTTGAGACGATGCCTTATGAACTGTGGTTTGGCAAGAAACCAAAGTTGTCGTTTCTTAAAGTTTGGGGCTGCCATGCTTATGTGAAAAATCTTCAGACTAATAAGCTCAAACCCAAGTCGGAGAAATGTGTCTTCTTAGGATACCCAAAGGAGACTGTTGGGTACACCTTCTATCACAGATCCGAAGGCAAGATATTCGTTGCTAAGAATAGATCCTTTCTAGAGAAGGAATTTCTCTCGAAAGAAGTGAGTGGGAGGAAAGTGGAACCTGATAAGGTAATTGTACCTTCTCCCGAATTGGAAAGTAGTACATCACAGAAACTAGTTCCTGTGATTCCTACACCAAGCAGTGAGGAAGCTAATGATGATGATCATGAAACTTCAGATCAAGTTACTACTGAACCTCGTAGGTGAACCAGAGTGTGTTCCGCGCCAGAGTGGTACGGTAATCCGGTTCTGGAAGTCATGTTACTAGACCATGATTGATAGAGGCAAAGGTGTCTCGTCTTTCGATGAGATGGTGGCTATCGTTTTGGAGGAAGTCGACTTTGACGATCCGACTACGAACGTGCGAGGACGTCGCGCCTTAGCAATCACTAAACCAACTCCGAGAGGTTATTGTCCACGTCGGAGCACGATCAACCTGACCATGAAGGTCTGTTTCCTGCAGGCAAACGAAGAATAAGCAAGAAACTGAGATTGCAATCTAGATATTGCGAATTTAAGAGGAAAGCTTTATTGATCAAGTGGGGTTCTGTGACGTCTTTGTCTGGTCGTTGAACACAAACGAAGCACGCGAAGTTGCAGCTATGGCAAACTTTAATCTAAACAAAACCCCAAAGTCTAAACGACGCCCTAAGGGCTGTATATATGGGGGAAAGAGGGGGGAATTTCGTGGCCCTTGGTGGAGGGGGTCCGAAACCAACCCTAACTCTTGTTTCCCCACACATACGGACTCTAAAAACAGCCTATACTCAAGTATTTCGAAATTACATGGGCCTGGCCCAATAATAAGGTGACGCAGCACCTATAATAGCATCTGGATGAAATTTATGAAGTGGCGTCTTGTATATTTCGTCAAAGGCTTCACGCACTCATTATGGTGGCTTCAAAGTCCTGAAATCATCACTTGTAACTCCATTCTTGTTCCCCTTGCGCATGCCATCATCTCCATGCTTGATCTTGCTCCAATGTTCATTTTTCTTGTCCAAGCTAGGCCCTTCATTTGTAAGCAAGACAAATGTATCCAATTTAGGCAACATCATATTCTCATGAACCTAGTAATTTAACTGGCGTGCGCGAGCTCTAGTAATTGGTCCTGTATATGTGTTAGTTGGAGCTGTGGGTGTAACCTTGTTAGTGATGTCCTTATCATCCTCCCCTTCTTGAATTGAAGTCGTCCTCGATGGAAGCTCATCTTCCTCACCCAAGTAAGGCTTCAAATCTGCAATGTTAAATGTGGGACTAACCCCAAAATCTGTAGGCAACTAAAGTTTATATGCATTATCATTTATTTTCTCTAGCACCTTGAAAGGACCATCAGCACGTGGCATTAGCTTTGACTTGCGCAAATTAGGAAACCTATCCTTACGCAAATGTAACCAAACAAGATCTCCAGGTGCAAAGATAACACGTTTTCTACCCTTATCTCCAACAAGTTTATATTTAGCATTCATGCTCTCAATATTTTCCTTAGTTAACTCATGCATTTTTAAGATCAATTCAGCATGTTGTTTAGCATCAAAATTAACCTTCTCCAAAGATGGAAGAGGCAATAAATCAATAGGTGCACGAGGTCGGAAACCATAGACAATTTCAAAAGGGCACATCTTAGTAGTAGAATGCAACGAACGATTATAAGCAAATTCAATACGAGGAAAGCATTCTTCCCACATTTTCTTATTATTCTTCAAAACAGCCCTAAGCATAGTAGACAAAGTTCTGTTGACTACTTCAGTTTGACTATCAGTTTGGGGGTGACAAGTAGTACTAAAAAGTAGTTTAGTCCCCAACTTAGCCCATAAACATCTCCAAAAGTAGCTAAGAAATTTAGTATCACGATCTGAAACAATAGTATTTGGCACACCATGCAAGCAAATAATTTCACGAAAGAACAAATCAGCAACATTAGCAGCATCATCGCTTTTATGACATGGTATAAAGTGTGCCATCTTCGAGAACCTATCCACGACAACATATATGCTATCCCTCCCCTTCTTTGTTCGAGGTAAACCCAAAACAAAGTCCATAGATATATCTTCCCAAGGAACACTAGGGACAGGCAAAGGCATATATAAACCATGAGGATTGAGTCGTGACTTAGCTTTTTGACATGTAGTGCAGCGACCAACAAACGCTCAACATCCCGTCGCATCTTTGGCCAAAAGAAATGTGTAGCAAGTACGTCCTCCGTCTTCTTCACGCCAAAGTGTCCCATTAATCCCCCTCCATGCGCCTCCTACAACAACAAAAGACGAATAGAGCTAGCTGGAATGCATAGCTTGTTAGCACGAAACACAAATCCATCATTAACGATGAACTTGTTCCATGTTCTCCCTTCTTTACAATTCTGCAATACATCTTTAAATTCAGCATCATGCACATATTGATCTTTGATGGTCTCCAAACCAAATATTTTAAAGTCAAGTTGTGAAAGCATAGTATAACGACGAGACAATGCATCAGCAATAACATTTTCTTTTCCCTTCTTGTGTTTAATAACATAAGGGAAAGTCTCTATGAATTCAACCCATTTAGCATGTCTACGGTTCAGTTTTGCTTGAGTTTTAATGTGCTTTAAAGATTCATGATCAGAATGTATAACAAATTCTTTGGGCCATAAATAATGATGCCATGTCTCCAAAGTCCGAACAAGAGCATATAATTCCTTATCATAAGTAGAATAATTCAGACTAGCCCCACTCAATTTTTCAGAAAAGTATGCAACAGGTTTACCATCTTGTAATAACACACCTCCTAACCCAATTCCACTAGCATCGCATTCAAGCTCAAAAGTCTTATTAAAATCAAGAAGTTGGAGTAAAGGAGCATGTGTCAACTTATCTTTCAATACCATGAATGCTTCTTCCTGTGCAGTACCCCAAACAAAAGGCACATCCTTCTTTGTAAGCTCATTGAGAGGTGCAGCAATGGTGCTGAAATCTCTCACAAAATGCCGATAGAATCCAGCAAGGCCAAGGAAACTCCTCACGTGTGTGACCGTTTTGGGCTGCGGCCAACTGTCAATAGCTTCAATCTTGGCTTTATCAACCTCAATTCCCTATGGAGTAACAACATAGCCAAGAAAAGAGACACGGTCGGTGCAAAAGGTGCACTTTCCAAGGTTACCAAACAAACGTGCATCACGTAGAGCAATAAAAACAGCACGTAAATGTTCCAAATGTTCCTCCAAAGATCTGCTAAAAATCAATATATCATCAAAGTATACTACCACAAATCGTCCAATGAAAGCACGTAAAACTTCATTCATTAATCTCATGAAAGTACTAGGTGCATTAGTTAACCCAACAGGCATGACTAACCACTCATATAATCCAAACTTAGTTTTAAATGCTGTTTTCTATTCATCTCCCAATTTCATAGGAATTTGATGGTATCCACTACGCAAATCAACTTTGGAGAAAATTGTAGAGCCACTCAATTCATCAAGCATATCATCTAGACTAGGAATAGGATGACGATAACGAATAGTAATATTATTAATGCCTCTACAATCAACACACATACGCAATGTACCATCCTTTTTCGGCACTAGAATAATAGGAACAGCACAAGGACTAAGGGATTCGCTTATATAACCTTTGTCGAGTGGCTCCTGTACTTGACGCATAATCTCCTTCGTCTCTTCTGGATTGGTACGGCATGGTGCGCGGTTGGGTAGCGATGCACCGGGAATTAAGTCAATCTGATGCTCAATCCCTCGAATAGGTGGTAATCCCGGTGGCACGTCTTGTGGAAAGACGTCGGCGAAGTCCTGCAAAATGTTAGTGACAGCAGGAGGCAAAGAGGAAGGCACGTCCTCGAATGAAAATAATGCCTCATTGCATACAAAAGCATAGCAAACAGATTTTCTTAAATCTAGATCATCAATATCAGATTTGGTGGCAAATAAACATCCACTCTTTAATTTAATTTCAGATGTAACAGTAGATGGTTTATTATTAGGCTTCATTTGTTGCTCAAATTATTTTGCCACAATCTGATTTTCACTCTTATTTTTCTCCTATTTTGCTTTATTAGCTCTATTAATATCATCTTTCAAAATGGAATCGGGAGTCATAGGAAGCAAAATAATATTTTTATCCTTATGAACAAGAGTATACTGATTGTTTCTACCATGGTGTACATAATTTTTATCAAATTGCCATGGTCTACCAAGTAATAAGGAACATGCTTGCATAGGTACCACATCACAATCAACATAATCAGCATATGTAGATATACTAAAATGCACACGAAGAGTACGTGTTACCTTAACCTTGCCGCTGTTGTTGAACCATTGGATGTGGTAAGGATGTGGATGTGGTCTTGGGGTGAGAGATAGCTTCTCCACCATCTCCATGCTAGCCAAGTTGTTGCAACTCCCTCCATCTATGATCACGTGAACAGAACGTTCCTTCACAACTCCCGTTGTATGGAACAAATTATGCCTCTGATTTTGCTCAGCTTGTGTAACCTGCACACTCAAAACACGTTGAGCAACTAAACATTCATACTTGTCAGCATCTTCAGGAGCCATGTATTGCGTCTCATGATCAGAATCGTCTCCACCCTGTTCTTCACGTGTAATAAGAGCCAATGTCTCCTCATCATAGTCATTAGCGGATTAATATCCACCATCCGCAGTAGCAATCATCACACGTTGAGATTTGTATTCTCTCGCAAAATGTCCTCTTCCCTTACAACGACGACAAATAATATCACTGGTGTGCCCTGTTGATGCCATGGAAGAAGAAGAACTCTGTGCAGGACCAATAGGTGTGCTCTTGGCAGATAATGGTGATTGTGCCTGTTTCCTTGTATCACGGCTGGAGGTAACAGCTGATGGAGGTGTCGGTGCAGTAGAATGTGTGGAAATAGAGGATGCACGCGGTGTCCATTATGAAGGTCGACCTGCAGAAATGTTAGTCCGCGCCAATGCCTGTCGATCCTGCACTTCACGTTCAGCTTTACAAGAAAGATGGAATAAACGAGTGATATTATTATAATCCTTATACTCTAGAATGGTTTGAATCTCTTTATTTAATCCACCTATAAAACGTGCAAGCATAGCTTCATTCTCCTCAACAATACCAGATCTAATCAGGCCAGTTTGTAATTGCTGATAATATTCTTCTACAGAATTTTTTCCTTGTCTTAAGAGCTGCAATTTTTGAAGTAATTCGCGTTGATAATATGGTGGAACCCAACGAGTACGCATAGCAGTTTTCAAAGTAGCCCAAGTAGTTGGAATATTATCCGGATGTAATCTACAATATTCAGACCACCACACATAAGCAAAACAAGTGAAAGCACAAAGAGCAGCAGCAACACGTCTCTCCTCGGGATATTTTAAACATGTAAAACGTTGTTCAGTTTCTAACTCCCAAGTAAGATATATATCAGGAACATATCTACCCTCAAATGGTGGAATATTCAATTTTAGTTTAGGGAGATGGTCATGATCGTGTACCTGAGGGTATGGTGCAGCCCTACCATTGCGATTATATGCATGTGGACGACCTGGTTGTTGTGGTGCTGGTTGTTGCACGCAGTTCTGATTTTGAACAACCTCTTCCTCGTAATCCCCCGCGTAATCGTCCTCCTCCTCAGCAGCAGCAGGAGCCACAGAAGTATCAACAGCAGCACCAACAGGTTGGCCAGGCAGAAAAGGGACACGGCTCGCTTTGCGGAGGGCGATTTCGCGACGTGAAGGTGGTTGTTGTTGTTGTTGCAACGGTGCAGCAGGTGGAGGTAGACGCGCAGGCACTTCAGCGAATTTGGCATCCAACTTGGTGTCAATTGACTTCTCAATGCCATCCATCCTCGCTAGTGCGTTGTCAAAACTGGTCATGACATCTGCTACCTGTTGACCCATCATTTGCTGAAATTTATCATGCAACTCCTTGTTTGTCATGTTCTCCCAGTCAGTCTCGTCGACTTGTGGTCCTGGCATGGTTAGCAGCAATAGAAACACACAAAAATATGATCCTACAGATTACTAGAAAATGGTGGTGGTGGGGTGTCACAAATCCGTCAAGCAAAACTCAAATTCTTACCAGTTCTTACCCAGCAGCAGGTGGTGATCGGCAACCGTAATAGTCAAAACTCTCAAAGGTTAGATCGATTACCAGGGAGAGTCAAACGCACGACGTAGATGTATGTGGAGCTGGGAAGGCTTATAAGATGGTAGCAAAAAGGGTCATCAATAATCAATTCAGAGATGCAAAGTTGAATAAACGCTCAACGACGGTACTGTGCTGGTCCTAGGCTAGACCGTACTAGAGACGCGAGCCTAGAACACTAACAAAATCACGGCGCTGCACGTAAACAAGGGGAAAGCACACTCCGAAAAAAAATCGCCTCTTTTTTTGCGCTTTTTTTCGCTCCTCCTTTTTTTTGCCGAAAATCACTATAATGGCGGGTGTCTCAAAACACTTCCCAAGTCAAACTAAGATGATATGCATTAAATTTTTTTGACATTTTTTTTTTCGGAAACAGGGCAGCGACGACGAAAAGTGCGGTAAAAAAACAGTATGGTGGCACGTGTCTCAAAAGACTCGGAAAAGCCTAAAAAATAGGATAGGGAAAAATATTTTCACCTGTCGAAATTTTGGCCTAAAAACTGCCTGGGGGTCTCCGGACTTTTTTTTTCCGAGACCTACGCAGGCAAGGAAACACGAATCCGAAACCTAGATGGATCTCGAGAACAAACCTAATATGAAAAGAACTCGGATTGGTGGTGGATATATGGTGGTAGGATAAGGTAGCGGTGGTGGTATATGGCAGCGGTGGTGGTATATGGATACAGATTGGTGGTGGTATATGGATACAGATCGGTGGTGGTATGTGGCAGTAGCGATGAAGATGTTGCGGTGGCGGCATGACAACTTATGACCAGAACTCGAAACTCTAAAAGACTAGACGCTAAGACCAGCAACTTGACACGACGATGCAACCGCAAATTCGACTAAGCAAACACGGAAAAGATTATACAATGGCTCAGACTGGTACGGATATGATGAACTAAACCTAATTTTTTTTGGCTTTTTCGTGGACTGTAGGTATGAAGAACAGACTCGATCTAATCTACGAAAAACTGTAAAATCTCACCGAGCAACCTGGAAGTCTGATACCACTTGATAGAGGCAAAGGTGTCCCGTCTTTCGATGAGATGGTGGCTATCGTTTTGGAGGAAGTTGACTTTAATGATCCGAGTACGAACGTGCGAGGACGTCGCGCCTTAGCAATCGCTAAACCAACTCCGAGGGCTTATTGACCACGCCGGAGCACGATCAACCTGACCACGAAGGTATGTTTCCTGAAGGCAAACGAAGAACAAGCAAGAAACTGAGATTGCAATCTGGATATTGCGAATTCAAGAGGAAAGCTTTATTAATCAAGTGGGGTTCTGTGACGTCTTGGTCCGGTCGTTGAAGACAAATGAAGTATGCGAAGTTGCAGCTATGGCAAACTTCAATCTAAACGAAACCCAAAGTCTAAACGACGCCCTAAGGGCTGTATATATGGGGGGAAAGAGGGGGGAATTTTGTGGCCCTTGGTGGAGGGGTCCGGAACCAACCCTAACTCTTGTTTCCCCACACATACGGACTCTAAAAACAGCCTATACTCAAGTATTTCGAAATTACATGGGCCTGGCCCAATAATAAGGTGACGCAGCACCTATAATAGCCTCTGGACGAAATTTATGAAGTGGCATCTTGTATATTTCGTCCAAGGCTTCACGCACTCATTATGGTGGCTTCAAAGTTCTGAAATCATCACTTGTAACTCCATTCTTGTTCCCCTTGCGTATGCCATCATCTCTATGCTTGATCTTGCTCCAATGTTCATTCTTCTTGTCCAAGCTAGGCCCTTCATTTGTAAGCAAACAAATGTATCCAATTTAGGCAGCATCATATTCTCATGAACATTAGATTCATTACCAAGAAACAAAAGTACCTGGTAATTTAATTGGCGTGCACGAGCTCTAGTAATTGGTCATGTATATGTGTCAGTTGGAGCTGTGGGTGTAACCTTGTTAGTGATGTCCTCATCAAAAGCGGTGGTGGTTGCGGAAGAGGATGGTGGAGCTATACAAGTTGTAGGAGTGTGAGTCACAGTCCCTAAGTAGCTGAAACACCTTAGGAGACACAAGCCACAACTCAAACAATCTCGAAAAAATTGGGTTAAGTTGGGTTGGAAGTGTATAGTGGACTAGGCTACGCGAAAGTGGTGGTGGTGGTTGGTGAAGAAGCAATTGTCCCTAAGTAGCTGAAACACCTTACGAGAATCAAATCACTACTCAAGCAACCACAAATTCTATATGGATCAAAATGGGTTAGGTTGCGGAAGGCTATGGTGGCTATGCGGATGATATGGTGGAAGGCCTAGGCAAACTTGCCAAATTTTGGAAAATTTGATGGAGTCAAATGATGATGGTAGTATTTTTGTGTTATGTGGGATGTCAAGCGCTTCAAAACGAGCTAAACAACGTCAAAATCGGACTCGGGTGAATTAGTTATGGACAAAACGGTGCAATACGGGTGGCTGAAACTTCACGGTCCGGACATGCGGGGTAGGGGCCGGAAATCCGGAACCTGATTCCAGAAACTTGCGCGATTTTGAAATCCAGGAGCCGGATATCTGGCCGAGGACCCGGATGTCCGGTCCGACGATTCTAGATCGGGACTGGGACTTCCAAACTCGTTTGGGGCGGAAATTGATGATTCCGGGGGCAAAATTGGGGAGATTTTGTGGATGAAAAGTGGGGAAATGCTAGATTCACTTGAAACCAAGAAAATCCACGGATCAAAATCAACAAAATATCATCAAACCAACAAATCACAAAAAAAAATTGGGGCTATTTTTGATGGGGAGTTTTCGAATTTAGGGAAGAAAACAACAAAACAAGGCTAGAAATAGTGGGGGGCGTCCAAATTCGTGAGAAACCAAGGCTCATGATACCATATGATACGGGGCTAACCCGATCTTGGCCGATCTTTCATGGTTGGAGGGATCCCAAAGGATGAACACAAAGAACATGAGGGGAAATCACGAGGGGAAACAAGGGAAAACACTCAAATCAACAAGAAACAATGAGACATGTGCTAGATCCTCAACACAATGAGATACACGGCCCAAATCCAACAAAGGGGATACATGGTAGCTAGGTCATCTCCGTGAGGAGATCTTGAATCCGCGAGGGATCTTCTCCAAGGAGGTCTTGAATCCGGTGTGGATCTTCTCCGAACAAGGGCCGCAGTCACTCCTAGGAGTAGAACCACTAGATGAGCGAAGCTCTAGGTATTAAATGAGCTATCACAAAGCTAACCCTAACTAGGAGGTGGGGGAGGAGAATATATAGTCTTGGTCATGAAGGGGTAAGTGAGACGGGGATACATGGGCCTCTGGCCCGTCTCTGCGTGCACGTAGGCGTCGGATGTCCGGCCGTTCGTGGGAGGACGGATGTCCGAGGCACGGGACGGATGTACGTCCTGGCGGTGGCCATTCTTCGGGTGCCTTCTGTTTCCCTTGCCGGATTTCCGGGGTGATGTCAGATGTCCGGCCTCTGCTGAAGCGCCGGATGTCCGGCTGCTGATGCGCCAGCAGCTCTGTCTTCTTCTGTCGTTGCTTCCAAGCTTCCCTCGCAGATGGTGTTGGTGTTCCTCGGCGCTTGCACTCCTCCTCCTCGTGTGTGAAGCTCCAACAATACCTATGCATGCACATGAGTGGAGTGTCAAGTAGTATACCATTCTCGAAGGGGTCAAGTGAACACGTGTAAAGGAGATGATTCACCTTTATGTATGAGAAGTAGAGGTCGCACGTGTCACTTGCCAAATGGACTCTTGACATGGTGATGTCCTTAGGATGCTCCGCATCAGCACATGTGGCAATCTGAGATGGGGAGAGAACACAGGTGGTGAGGGAATAAAACTCCAAACACAATATGAACCAAGCTGCTTCTATAATATCCCGTTCTAGTACGGCGACCGTATACTTACAGATAATGACGATAACTTCCTTGGACATTTTACATGCTAGAAAAGTATAAAACAAAAGGAGATAAAAGGTTTACACAGGGTCTTAATCTAAAAAGAAACCTTAGTGCGGGGCCCTGCTGCACGTCTGCGCTGTTTTCTCCTTTGTGATGTGTCCTTGAAGGGGGAAGTGTGATGGCCATCTGTAAAGGAAACTGGAAAAAGAATCTAGTATGGCCGTAATCAAAGCTGGTTCGTTAAATGAACCTTGAAAGATAATTTTAGAGTCCGAATAGGGTCGAGCCGAACTATGCACTATTTGTAGGCAGTGTGCCCCCAGCGCCGCCCAAGGAATTTTAAGGGCATAATTGTGTACACGAGGCACGTATGCTACCGCCTTATGGGGAAGTCGATGGGGGCGTAGCTGCTAATCGAGCTCAGTTTCATCTGAGCTGCCGCACTGAGGAATTTGCCGGACACGGTTAGTTGTGTCCGTGGTCTTAACGACCGATGTGCTGTTCGGCTTGAATAGGCCATTTTGGACTTCGGCTGCTAGGGCCGTAGTGTCCTCCTCCGTACGGAGAGAGCGCTCCATATTTCCATTGACTGTGATGACGCCACATGGTCCAGGCATTTTGAGCTTTAAATAAGCATAATGCGGGACTACATTAAAGCGGGTGAAGGTCGTTCTTCTGAGTAGTGCATGATAGGCACTTCGGAACGAAGCTATGTCGAAGATTAGCACTTCGCTTTGAAAGTTATCGGGAGAGCCGAATACAACCTCCAGTGTTAAAGAGCCCGTGCAGCGGGCTTCTACGCCCGGTATCACTCCTTTAAAGGTCATGCTGTTTGGCTTGATTCTTGACGGGTCTATCCCCATTTTGCGGACAGTGTCCTGGTATATCAGATTGAGACTACAGCCACCGTCCATAAGGACTCGAGTGAGATGGTATCCATCGATTATTGGATCGAGCACTAGGGCAGCCGGACCCCCATGACAGATACTAGTGGGATGATCCCTGCGATCAAAGGTGATTGGACAAGCCGACTATGGGTTGAATTTGAGGGCAACAGGCTCAACGGGATAGACATCTCGGAGTGCGCGCTTGCGCTTTCTCTTTGGGATATGAGTGACATAGATCATGACGCGGCGCATCGCAAGGTCATCCCCATGGACCTACCATCGTCTCACCAAGTGCCGAGTGGACCCATGACACGTGCTCATGCACGAGCTCTCGAGACCGATGTGACTTCACTCCTCTCTCAACGTCAATTTCGATTCACATGAGACATGGCTACTACCCTCATCGGAAACTCTATGCATACTCAGGCACCTCGAGAACGACCATGGAGAAACTAAGGAACAAGAGGAATCGAAGAAGGAAGACGGAAGCGAGATCTGCCAAGTACCAGACTGGCCAGATGATCCGGACAGAGACCCGGATGATCCGGCAGAGTACGGATGATCCGGACCCCAGCCCGGATGATCCGGACAATGCGCATCCCGACACCCGAAGCTACTTCATTGAAGCCAGATCATCCGGACCCCAGCCCGGATCATCCGGCCGCACCCGGACATCCGGACCAGGACCTGGACATCCGGACCTCCCGCTACAGAAAATACCTGGCTGGATCATCCCGACGCCGTCCCAGATCATCCGGACCCTCGAAGCCCGAATCATCCGGACCAACATCCGGATCATCCGGACCGTGCCTGCGTGCATTACTTTGGGCCAAGGCCCATGTACCCCTTTGCCCCTCCTAGCTTATATATAGTACTCCACCCATACTTTCTAGGGTTAGCTTTTGTGTTAGCTCACTTGATACCTAGAGCTTTTGATGCGGATCATCCTAAGGTCATCCCCTTGGACCCTTCATCGCCTCATCAAGTGCCCAAAGGACCAATGACTCGAGCACGTGCAAGAGCTCTCGAGACTGAGGTGACTTTACTCCTTGCTCTAAATCCTTCCGATATGCATGAGACATGGCTTCTACCCTCATCAGGAACTCTGTGCATACTCAGGCACTTGGATGAAGGCCACGGGACAGCTCTGCACATTGGTCAAGACGGCGAGTTCGGCAAGTGCCGGGAGCAAGAAGAAGGAAGGCTGAAGATGTTACAGGCACCGGACGTCCGGCCTGCACCGGACGACCGGCGACTTCCAGGCACCGGACGATCGGAAGCCACCGGACGTCCGGCCACTCCCAGACGACTGGACGACCGGAAGCCACCGGACGTCCGTGACAATGACCACAGAAGCTAAATAGCGGAAATCCGAGGGTTACCGGACGTCCGGTCCCTCCGGAACCTCCAGACGTCCGGTAACCAGCGGACGTCCGCCCCGACGGCGACCATTCGTGTAATATATACTCGTTGACTCCCATCCTTTGGAGGTAGCTTTTGGATAGCTCATTTCAGACCTTTGTGTGGATTCTCGCCCACGAGATCGCGCGCCTCTTCGGAGAAGATCCACCTCGGATTCAAGACCTCCACATCGGGGAAGATCCTACGGGATAACCAAGACCTCCTCCGGGAGAAGACTATCTTTGTACTACCGCCGTTGACTATGGACCATGTATCTCGATGTGTATCGTGGATCTAGCACTTGTGTGATCATCTTTGTGTTGATTTGTGTGTTTTCCTCTCGTGTTTTCCCCCGTTTCCGCCTTGTGTTCTCCGTGTTCATCGTGGGATATCCTCCAAACGTGAAAGATCTACCGATTAGGGTTCCACCCTACATCATCTTGGTATCCAGAGCATAGCTTGATCACGATTTTGGAGCCCCAAACCCTGTTTTCTAGCTTGTTTTTGTTGTGTTCTTCCCAATTTCGAAAACTCCCCACAAAAATAGCCCCAAGTTTTTTTTTGTGAACTGTTGAATTGGCAAGATTTTGTTGACTTTGTTCCATGGATTTGCTGTGCCACGAGTGGATCTAGCTTTTCCCCACCTTTTCATCGTTTTTCTTCCACGAATTCGAGCAAGTTTGACCAATTTGTCCACGGATCCCCCAACCCTAGCCCGATCTACCGGACGATCGACGTTTACCGGACGTCCAGCACCCCTCGAGACTCCGGACGTCCGCTAAACACCGGACGACCGGCACCCCGCCTACAGAAACATTTCCCGGATTTCTGGAACTTCCGGACGTCCGACACCTTCCGACAGACCGGACGACCGGTACCTACCGGACGTCCGACAACACCTGACGAAGCTGAACTTGTTCAGTTCCGTATCACTTTCCGCTACCACCTACCCTTCATTCCACCTTCCGCAACCAAATCACTTAACCGCTACGATTTGGAACATCTTGTCTCCCTTTGCCTTGGATACTCGAGTTGTGGTTTCACCGTTTCCTTGGATGTTTAGGCTACCCTGGAACGGCAAGACTTCGACAACACCATCGCTCAACTTCGGCAAGGACGGTAACATCGATGACACTTTGTTCATTCTACCTTGCAATTGCATTGTCACCCTATGAACCATCTTTGCGTAGCTTTCCCATTGAGACTAGCCATTTGAGTATTGCCGGGCCACGACACTTGTGCACATTAGTGATAATCATAGATATTGCATACCATATCATCATATCTCCGTGTGCCACAAGAGTGTTCCGCATACACAATAGCTACCTTGATACGAGAAGCATGCATAAGTATCCAAAGAAAGAGCTCACAAGCTTTTAAGCAAAAGAGCCAACAAAAGCAAAAGGACAATAGCATCATACGCCTTGCATCAAGAAAGATCATATGAGATAGCAATACATCATCTTGTGCTCAAGCATCGGCACATCATACACTCATAGCATACTTGTGATAGATAGTCGTTACGTTTTGCCTCTTATAGGTCATGCACAAGTGCGTATCCGCCTATTAAGCAATCGGTTAGCGTCTCTCTAGTGTTGTGCAACACGAGCATTTTCCGTGGATTCCAGATTTTCGCTCATCCTTGGTTGCACAACCACATTTATCTATCTGTGCGTGTGTTCCGTGTGCTACTTTGCTAGTGATCAACTTGTTGCATGAGAAAATTGTGAACCATTTTCAACATCATTGAGTCACTTTGACGATTGCATTGAATTTATTGCCACCATCCTTACCAAGCTCCTCTCAAAGCTTTACTTGTGTAGGTGTGAGAATCGACACGAAGTGGTACCAATAGTGCTATTTCCGGGTTACATTATTGAGTGATCATTGACCCATTTTCAACTTCGGTTAAGGTACATTGGTATTGTCTTCTCATTTCTCCCACTCACATACTTGCTTGTGATGATGGATAGGCCAGGTACATCTACCAACCCGATCTTCGACGATCCTCAAGAAGCGAACAACTACGTCACCAAACTACATCTCTTCGGTGTCCAACGAGCTCTACATCAAGATAGTGAAGCTATGCGCGAATACATTGGTCAAGTCGCCGAGGACGCGCGCCAATTTGAAGCAATGACAAAAGAACAATTCGACATCATCAACACCAACATGTCTACTCAATTCAACGAGCTCCGGACCTTGATAGTCAACTGACGTTCTTCCTCAACATCATCTCAAAGACGAAGCCGCTCAAGTCGACACTCCGACTCCACGCAAGACTCAAGTACACCTACGTCCAACACTCTTCGTCAAGCCGCACGTCAAGCTCGACATGACAACCGGCCGCCTCTTCATGACAAGAGTTCACAAGAGCTATTCGAGGAGCAAGAAAGCCGACGTCGTCAACACCAAGCTACACTTGAGCAAGCACAAGAACGGCAACGACTACGCCAACAACAACAAGAGCAAGAACATCAACACCAAGAAGAACTAGATGTCGAGGCTAATCGTCAAGCACAACAACGTCGAGAAGATCAAGCTATGGAGGCGCAACGAGCGTTACAAGATGCTCATCGCAATATGGCAGCCCGCACTCGACACACTCGTCAAGAAGAGGATTTCCTTCGTGATGAGATGCACGAGAGACGCCATCAAGCAAGAATGCAAGAAGAAGCTCCTCCTCAACAAGTACAACAAGCGCGGCAAGAGCAACGTGATAATGCCAACCGCCAACATCAAGATCGCCCTCTCAATAGGCAAGGAAACAACGACGAGCATCGCTATGGCAAGCTCAAATTCACAATGCCAAATTTTTCCGGAAGCATTGATCCCGAAGACTATCTCTCATGGGCATTGAAGGTTGACAAGATCTTTCGCCTTCACAACTTCGATGAAGAGAAGAAGATCGCAATGGCATCACTTGAGTTCCAAGACTATGTTCTCATTTGGTGGGAGCAAATCATCGAGCGAAGAGAAGCAAAAGGCGAACCTCCTATCACCACTTGGGCTCAAATGAAGGAAGTCATGCAAGCACGATTTGTGCCTACCCACTACAACCGTGACTTATTCAAGAAGCTACAACTCCTCAAGCAAGGTACCAAGTCCGTTGAAGAGTACTACAAGGAGATGGAGATTGCCATGATAAGAGCAACATCACGGAATATGAAGAGCAAACAATGGCGAGATTCTTGAATGGACTCAACTATCCTATCAAGAAGATTGCGGACTTCCAACCATACAACAATCTCCTCGAGCTAGTACACCAACCAACAAAAGCGGAGCGCCAAGTTCAAGAGGACTACAAGTACTCCAAGTTCAACTCCAAGAACTTCGGCTCCTACAATCAAGCTTCAACGACTTCGGCCACTCCTTCTACCTCTACCAAGCCATCTACAAACTTCGGCGACAAGCCAAGCTACAAGAATGCGACTACATCGAGTCGTCCTCCTTCTACCAACAACTTCAAGCCAAGAGCTTCCTCAACTACAACTCCAACCGAAGACAACAACAAGACGAGCTCCATCAAATGCTTCAAGTGCCAAGGACAAGGCCACAAGTCATTTGAGTGCAAGACCATTCGCACCATGATCATCAATGATGACGGATCTTATGACTCCATGAGCGATGATGAGATGGAAGCACTTGAGCATGTCGCTATGCATCGCCAAGTGAATGAAGACGAAGACTGTCAAGTGTTTTGCGACAATGACTCAAGCCCCAATCTTGTTGTCTCCAAAGTCTTGACACTCCAACACCAACAAGATGACGACCAACGATGTCACATTTTCCATACAAAGGCCGGCATCAATGGACGCTCCGTCAAGGTTATCATCGATGGAGGAAGTTGTCACAACTTGGCAAGCAAAGAGTTATGCGACAAGTTACACTTGGTCAAGACGAAGCATCCTCACCCCTACAAGGTCCAGTGGCTCAACGACGGCGGAATTCTTCGAGTCGAGCACACCGTGCAAGTCTCTTTCAAGATTGGCGCCTACGAGGACACTCTTGAATGTGATGTGATACCCATGTCCGTGTGCCACCTTATTCTTGGACGTCCATGGCAATATGATCGTGGAGTCACACACAATGGACAGACAAATCACTATCATTCCAAGGTGAAGGGCAAGGAATTCGTGCTCCGACCAATGTCTCCAAGTCAAGTAGCCGCCGACAAGCTTCTACCTACCAACCATCGTGGAGAGAATGGTGAGAGAGTGAGCCACCAAAAAGAGACTGAGAGCCACAAGCCAAATATGAGCGACTCCACGATGAGCGACAAGAAGCAACTAGTGCTATTTGCCACCAAAAGTGAGATGAGAGAAGTGTGTGAGAACCCATCGAGTGTCTTCCACCTTGTGATTTTATGCAAAGGGGAAGCCAAACCTGCTAACACTTCACCACCTCTACCTATAGTGTTGTCTAATTTGTTGCAGGAATTCTCGGACGTCTTTCCCGATTAACTACCTCCGGGTCTACCTCCACTTCGCGGAATCGAACACCGCATCGACCTCATACCCGGCGCACCACTTCCAAACAAGGCTCCTTACCGCGTCAACCCAGAGGAAACAAAGGAGAGACAACGGCAAGTGCAAAAACTCATCGACAAAGGTCATGTACGTGAAAGTCTAAGCCCTTGTGCCGTTTCCGGTTATTCTTGTGCCTAAGAAAGATGGAAGTTTTCGCATGTGCTCCGATTGTCGTCCTATTAATGCTATCACCGTTAGATACCGTTACCCTATTCCACGCTTAGACGACATACTTGATGAATTATGTGGTGCCACCATCTTTTCAAAAATTGATCTTAAAAGTGGTTACTACCAAATCCGCATTCAAGAGGGTGATGAGTGGAAAACGGCTTTCAAAACCAAGTTTGGGTTATATGAGTGGCTTGTTATGCCAATGGGCTTAACGGAAGCACCCGGTTCTTTTATGCGTCTCATGCATTTCTGTCTACGACCCTACATAGGCATCTTTGTAGTGGTTTACTTTGACGACATCCTCGTTTTTAGCAAGACGCTAGAGGACCATGTGACACACATCCGTTTGGTTTTACAAACCCTTCGGAAAGAGCGCTTATATGCTAATATGGAGAAATGCAATTTTGGCGTTGATAAGGTTGTCTTCCTAGGATTTGTCGTTTCTTCACAAGGTGTTCACGTTCACGAAACTAAAATTGACGCAATTAAAACTTGGCCTCAACCAACGAATCTCATGCAAGTGCGTAGTTTCCTTGGTCTAGCCGGTTTCTATCGACGTTTTGTGAAGGACTTTAGCACCATTGCTATGCCTCTACACGCCTTAAGCAAGAAGAACGCACCCTTCATTTGGGGTCCTTCACAAGACACCGCATTCAATGAGCTTAAAAGCTTGCTCACGCACGCACCACTTCTAGCCCTACCAAACTTTGATAAACTTTTTGAGATTCGTTGTGATGCTAGTGGTACCGGCATAGGTGGCGTCCTAATGCAAGAAAAGCGCCCAATTGTGTACTTTAGTGAGAAGCTATCGGGAGCACAACTTAACTATCCCATCTATGATAAAGAGCTTTATGCCTTGGTGAGAGTTTTACGTGTTTGGGAACACTATCTTAGACCTCATGAATTCATTCTTCATACGGACCATGAGACACTCAAGTATCTCAAAGGTCAAACTAAGTTGAACAAGCGTCATGCTAAATGGAGTGAGTTCATTGAGTCTTTTCCCTATGTCATCAAGTACATCAAAGGCAAAGAAAATGTTGTAGCGGACGCGCTTTCCCGCAAATGCATGCTTGTTACACAACTTGAGTTGAATGTGATTGGCTTTGAGCACATAAAAGATTTATATGAGCATGATCCTTTCTTTGCAAATCCTTATGCTAAGTGCTTGACTCACACTTCTTGGGAACATTATTACATCAAGGATGGATATCTTATGAGAGCTAACAAACTTTGCATTCCCGAGTCTTCGCTTCGTTTGCTCCTTTTGCAGGAATCTCATGGAGGAGGACTCATGGGACACTTTGGACGCGACAAGACGTCTGCTACCCTCTCTAAGAACTATTTTTGGCCCAAGATGCTCCGTGACGTCTCACGCCTCACCAACCGATGTTCTACATGCCACAAAGCTAAGTCCAAAGCTCAATCTCATGGTCTTTACATGCCTCTTCCTATTCCATACCATCCATGGGAAGACATAAGCATGGATTTCATACTTGGCTTGCCTAGGACTCAAAATGGCAAAGATTCCGTGCTTGTCGTGGTAGATAGATTCTCTAAAATGGCTCATTTCATTCCTTGTAACAAGATCGACGATGCTTCACATGTTGCAAATCTTTTTTGTAGGGAGATAATTCGTCTACATGGCGTGCCCAAAACGATCGTGTCGGACCGGGACGTCAAGTTCTTGAGCTACTTTTGGAAAACCATATGTGCCAAGCTCGGAATCAAGCTACTCTTCTCTTCGGCGTACCATCCACAAACGGACGGCCAAACGGAGGTGACGAACCGCACGCTTTCGACGCTTCTTCGCGTGTTGATCAAGAAGAACATCAAGGAATGGGAGCAATGCTTGCCCATCGCCGAGTACGCCTACAACCGTGCAAGACACTCGACCACCGGCAAGTCCCCCTTCGAGGTCATCTACGGCTTCAACCCGTTGTCCCCATTGGACATCCTACCTCTACCTCTACAAGAGCGCATCAACATGGACGCAAGTGCACGAGCAAGATATCTCAAGAAGGTGCACGAATATACAAGGGCAATGATCGAGCGACAAGTCCACCGTCTCGCCACCAAGCTCAACGTCAACAAAGCACCAACGGTGTTTCAACCGGGAGATCTTGTTTGGCTTCATCTTCGCAAGGACCGTTTCCCACACGCGCGCAAGTCCAAACTTCTACCTCGCGCCGACGGACCCTTCAAGGTGCTAGCACGCTACAACGACAACGCCTACAAGATCGACATCCCAAGAGACAAGTACTCCGTGAGCGATACTTTCAACATCAAGGAACTATCTCCTTTCCATGGTGATGAAGATTTCGATCCGAGGTCGGATCTTTCCCAAGGGAGGGGAGATGATGCGGAGCATCCTAAGGTCATCCCCATGGACCCTTCATCGCCTCATCAAGTGCCCAAAGGACCAATGACTAGAGCCCGTGCAAGAGCTCTCGAGACCGAGGTGACTTCACTCCTTGCTCTAAATCCTTCCGATATGCATGAGACATGGCTTCTACCCTCATCAGGAACTCTTGCATACTCAGGTACTTGGATGAAGGCCACGGGACAGCTCTGCACATTGGTCAAGACGGCGAGTTCGACATGTGCCGGGAGCAAGAAGACGGAAGGCTGAAGATGCTACAGGCACCGGACGTCCGGCCTGCACCGGACCTCCGGCCTGCACTGGACGACCGACGACTTCCAGGCACCGGACGACCGGAAGCCACCGGACTTCCGGCCACTCCCAGACGACCGGACGACCGGAAGCCACCGGACGTCCGTGACAACGACAACAGAAGCTAAATAGCGGAAATACGAGGGTTACCGGACGTCCGGTACCTCCGGAACCTCCGGACGTCCGGTAACCAGCGGACGTCCGCCCCGACAGCGACCATTCGTGTAATATATACTCATTGACTCCCATCCTTTGGAGGTAGCTTTTGGATAGCTCATTTCAGACCTTTGTGTGGATTCTCTCCCACGAGACCGCGCGCCTCTTCGGAGAAGATCCACCTCGGATTCTAGACCTCCACATCGGGGAAGATCCTACGGGATAACCAAGACCTCCTCCGGAAGAAGACTATCTTTGTACTACCGCCGTTGACTATGGACCGTGTATCTCGATGTGTATCGTGGATCTAGCACTTGTGTGATCATCTTTGTGTTGATTTGTGTGTTTTCCTCTCGTGTTTTCCCCCGTTTCCGCCTTCTGTTCTCCGTGTTCATCATGGGATATCCTCCAAACATGAAAGATCTGCCGATTAGGGTTCCACCCTACATCAGCTTTGCTCATCTAGTGGTTCATCTCCTCGAGAGTGAATGCGGCCCCTCTTCGGAGAAGATCCACACGGATTCAAGACCTCCGCTACGGAGAAGATCCTACGGGATACCCCCAAGACCTCCCTCCGGAGAAGACTACCTTGTATCGTCCGTTGTTGACCATGGATCGTGTATCTCGTTATGTATCGTGGATCTAGCACTTGTGTGACCATCTTCATGTTGATTTGAGTGTTCCTCTTGTGTTTTTTCTCGTGTTTCCCTTTGTGTTTTTCGTGGGATCCACTCCATTTCATGAAAGACCGGCCTAGATTGGGTTGACCCCGCATCATATGGTATCATGAGCCTAGGTTGATCATGAATTTGGAGCCCCACACCTTGTTTTCTAGCTTGTTTTCTTTGTTTTTCATCCAATTTCGAAAATTCCCACAAAAATAGCCATACATTTTTTTTTTGATTTGTGTGTTTTGATGAGATTTTGTTGATTGTGATCTGTGGATAAGCTGTGTGAGAAGTGGATTTACCTATCCCCCACCTTCCCCATCCTCAAATCCGCCCAAAATTCCCAAAAATTTTCGTTTTCCCCCAATTTTTCAGCTCCTCCCCGAGTTCATCCCGAGCAAGTTGACCCACCCGGATCATCCAAATAACCACCCGGATCATTCGGCTTCCACCCAGATCATCCGGCCGATCATCCGGATCATCCGGACTACCCTGATGAAACTGCGTTCTACAGTTCTTCATAGCCACCGTTTCCGCCACCGCAACAACTTTTATCCCCCCGTTCGCTACACCCTCGACATATAAACCAACACCACCACCATTGCTTACCCGCCATCAATATGATTCTGCCTCATTTTATCTTGGACACATTTGAGTTGTCGTTTAACCGTTTCCGTGTGTGTTTTGACTATCTCGGAACGGAACGACATCGACAAGACCACCTCTCATCCTCGACAAGGACGGTAACATCGACACCACTTTGTATCCTACATTGCAATTGCATTGATAAACCCTCATCGACCATTTTGCGTAGCTTTCCCACCGAGACTAGCCATTTGAGTATTGCCGGGCCACGACACTTGTGCACATTAGTCATAGTCATAGATATTGCATACTAAATCATCATATCTCCGTGTGACACAAGAGTGTCCCGCATACACAATAGCTATCTTGATACGAGAAGCATGCATAAGTGACCAAAGAAAGAGCTCACAGGCTTTTAAGCAAAAGAGCCATCCAAAGCTTATAAGCAAAAGAACAATAGCATCAAATGCCTTGCATAAAAAGATATCATATGAGATAGCAATACATCATCTTGTGCTCAAGCATCGGCACATCATCCACTCGTAGCATACTTGTGATATGAAGTCGTTATGTTTGCCTCTTATAGGTCGTGCACAAGTGTGTATCTGCCTATTAAGCAATCGGTTAGCGTCTCTCTAGCGTTGTGCAACAAGAGCATTTTCCGTGGATTCCACATTTTCGCTCACCTTTGGTTGCACAACCACATTTGTCTATCCGTGCGTGTGTCCCGTGTGCTACCTATTGCTTGTGATCTACTTGTTGCAAAAGAAAATTGTGAATCATTTTCAACATCTTTGAGTCTTACTCACATTTTGCATAAAATTTGTGCCTCTATCCTCACCGAGCTCCACTAAAAGCTTTACTTGTGTAGGTGTGAGAATCGACAAGAAGTGGTACCAATAGTGCTATTTTTGGGTTACATTATTGAGTGATCATTGATCCATCTTCAACTTCGATCAAGGTACATTTGGTATTGTCTTCTCGTTTCTCCCACTCACACTCTTGCTTGCAATCATGGATAGGCCAAGTACATCTACGAACACGATCTTTGACGATCCTCAAGAATCAAACAACTACATCACCAAACTACATCTCTTCGTGTCCAACGAGCTCTACATCAAGAGAGTGATGCTATGCAAGAACGAATTAAGCAAGTCGCCGCCGACGCACGGCAATTTGAAGCACGAACAAGAGAGAAATTCGACATCATCAACACCAACATGTCTACTCAATTCGATGAGCTACGGACTTTGATAGTCAACCGACGCTCCTCATCCACATCTTCGCAAAGACGAAGCCGCTCAAGTCGTCATACCGACTACACATCCGGCTCAAGTACACCTACATCGAACACTCTTCGTCAAGCCGCAGGTCAAGCTCGACATGACAACCGGAACCCCCTTCATGACAAGAGTTCACAAGAGCTATTTGAAGAGCAAGAAAGTTGACATCGGCACAATCAAGCTACACTTGAGCAAGCACAAGAACGACAACGACTACGCCAACAACAACAAGAGCAAGCACGCCAACACCAAGAAGAACAAGATGCCAAGGCTCAACGTCAAGCACAACAACGCCGAGAAGCTCAAGCTCTTGAGGCGCAACAAGCATTACGTGATTCACTTCGCAATGTGGCAACTCACAATCGACACACGCATCAAGAAGAGAGTTCCTTCGCGATGAGATGCAAGAGAGGCGCCACCAAGAACCAGTGCAACAAGAAGTTCTTCCTCAAGCGCGACAAGAGCAACAAGCTCGCCAAGAACCACAAGCTCGGCAAGAACAATATGTCAATGTACATAAACTCCGCCAAGAGCAACATGAGGTTGACAATCGCCCAAATCAAGAATGCCCTCACAATAGGCAAGCAAACAATGAAGAGCATCACTATGGCAAGCTTAAGTTCACCATGCCAAAGTTTTCCGGAAGCATTGATCCCGAAGACTACCTATCATGGGCATTGAAAGTTGACAAGATATTTCGCCTACACAACTTTGATAAAGAAAAGAAGATTGCAATGGCATCCCTTGAGTTCCAAGACTATGTTATGATTTGGTGGGAGCAAATCATAGTGCGAAAAGAAGCAAAAGGCAAACCTCCTATCACTACTTGGGCTCAAACGAAGGAAGTCATGAGAGCACGTTTCGTGCCAACACACTACAACCGTGACTTGTTCAAGAAGCTACAACTCCTCAAGAAAGGTACCAATTCCATTGAAGAGTACTACAAGGAGATGGAGATTGCCATGATAAGAGCCAACATCACGGAAGATGAAGAACAAACGATGGCGAGATTCTTGAATGGACTAAACTATCCTATGAAGAAGATTGCGGACTTTCAACCATACACAAATCTCCTCGAGCTAGTACACCAAGCATCCAAAGCGGAGCGACAAGTTCAAGAGGACTACAAGTACTCCAAGTTCAAATCCAAGAACTACGGTTCCTACAACCAAGCCTCAACGACTTCGGCTCCTCCTACCTCTACCAAGCCATCTACAAGCTTCGGTGACAAGCCAAGTTACAAGAATGCGACTACATCAAGTCGTCCACCTTCTACGAACAACTTCAAGCCAAGAGCTTCATCATCTTCAACTCCAACCGAGGACAACTCCAAGATGAGTTCCATCAAGTGTTTCAAATGCCAAGGGCGAGGCCACAAGTCATTTGAGTGCAAGACCGTTCGCACAATGATCATCAATGATGACGGATCCTATGACTCAATGAGCAACGATGAGATGGAAGCACTTGAACATGTAGCTGTGCATGGCCAAGTGAATGAAGATGAAGGCCATCAAGTGTTTTGTGACAATGACTCGAGTCCCAATCTCGTTGTTTCCAAGGTCTTGACACTCCAACATCAACAAGATGACGATCAACGATGTCACATCTTCCATACCAAGGCCGGCATCAATGGATGCTCTGTCAAGGTTATAATCGATGGAGGAAGTTTTCATAACTTGGCAAGTGAAGATCTATCCGACAAGCTACAATTGGTCAAGTCGAAGCAACCTCATCCCTACAAGGTCCAATGGCTTAGCGAAGCCGGAACTCTTTGAGTCGAACACACCGTGCAAGTATCCTTCTTGATAGGCGCCTACGAGGACACGCTCGAGTGTGATGTGGTCCCTATGTCCGTGTGCCACCTCCTTCTTGGGCGACCATGGCAATACGATCGTGGAGTCATACACAATGGACGGACCAACCATTATAGCTTCAAGATGAAGGGCAAATAGTTCGTGCTACGCCTAATGTCACCAAGTCAAGTAGCGGCCGACAAACACATACCTACCAACCATCGTGGAGAGAAGGGTGAGAGAGTGAACCACCAAAAGGAGAGTGAGAGCCACAAGCCAAATATGAGCGACTCCACGATGAGCGACAAG
This sequence comes from Secale cereale, assembly GCA_902687465.1. Taxonomy (NCBI): domain Eukaryota; kingdom Viridiplantae; phylum Streptophyta; class Magnoliopsida; order Poales; family Poaceae; genus Secale; species Secale cereale. The sequence continues at coordinate 253,649,587 of LR738709.1, read as the reverse complement.
AAACAACTAGTGTTATTTGCCACCAAAAGTGAGATGAGAGAAGTGTGTGAGAACCCCTCGAGTGTCTTTCACCTTGTGCTTTTATGCAAAGGGGAAGCAAAACCTACTAACACTTCACCACATATACCTTTAGTGTTGTCTCAATTGTTGCAGGGATTCTCGGACGTATTTCTCGATGAGCTACCACCGGGTCTACCTCCACTTCGCGGAATCAAACACCGCATAGATCTCATACCCGGCACACCACTTCCTAACAAGGCTCCTTACCATGTCAACCCCGAGGAAACCAAGGAGATACAACGGCAAGTACAACAACTCATCGACAAAGGTCATGTACGTGAAAGCTTGAGCCCTTGAGTTGTTCCGGTTATTCTCGTGCCTAAGAAAGATGGAAGTTTTCGCATGTGCTCCGATTGTCGCCCGATAAATGCTATCAATGTTAGATACCATCACCCTATTCCACGTTTAGACGACATGCTTGATGAATTATGTGGTGCTACCATCTTTTCAAAAATTGATCTTAAAAGTGGCCACTACCAAATTCGCATTCAATAGGGTGATGAGTGGAAAATGGATTTTGGGTTATATTAGTGGTTGGTCATGCCGATGGGCTTATCGGAAGCGCCCGGCTCATTTATGCGTCTCATGCATTTCGTTCTTCGACCGTACATAGGCGTCTTTGTAGTGGTTTACTTTGAGGACATTCTCGTCTTTAGCAAATCGCTTGAGGACCATGTGACACACATCCGTATGGTTTTGCAAACCCTTCAGAAAGAGCGCTTATATGCTAACATGGATAAATGCACATTTGGCATTGAAAAGGTCGATTTCCTAGGATTTGTCGTTTCTTCACAAGGTGTTCACGTTGATGAAACTAAAATTGAAGCAATGAAAACTTGGCCACAACCAACGAATCTCCAACAAGTGCGTAGCTTTCTTGGTTTATCTGGTTTCTATTGACGCTTCGTGAAGGACTTTAGCACAATTGCTATGCCTCTACACGCCTTGAGCAAGAAGAACACACCCTTCATTTGGGGTCCTTTGCAAGACACCGCGTTCAATGAGCTAAAAACCTTGCTTACTCATGCACCACTTCTTGCCCTACCAAAGTTTGACAAGCCGTTTGAGATCCATTGTGACGCTAGTGGTACCAGCATAGGAGGCGTGCTAATGCAAGAAAAACGCCCAATTGCATACTTTAGCGAGAAGCTTTCCGGCGCGCAACTTAACTACCCCATCTATGATTAAAGACTCTATGCCTTGGTGAGTGTTTTGCGTGTTTGGGAACATTATCTTAGACCTCATGAATTCATTCTTCATACGGACCATGAGACGCTCAAGTATCTCAAGGGTCAAACTAAGTTGAACAAGCGTCATGCTAAGTGGAGTGAGTTCAATGAGTCTTTTCCTTACATCATCAAGTACATCAAAGGCAAAGAGAATGTTGTGGCGGATGCGCTTTCCCGCAAATGCATGCTTGTTATCCGACTCGAATTGAATGTTATTGGCTTTGAGCACATAAAAGATTTGTATGAGCATGATCCTTTCTTTGCAAATCCTTATACTAAGTGTTTGACTCACACTTCTTGGGAACGATATTACATAAAAGATGGATATCTTATGAGCGCTAACAAACTTTGCATTCCCGAGTCTTCGCTTCGTCTGCTCCTTTTGCAGGAATCTCATGGGGAAGGACTCATGGGATACTTCGGACTTGACAAGACATTTGCGACGCTCTCCAACAACTACTTTTGGCCCAAGATGTTTCGTGACGTCTCATGCCTCACCAACCGATGCTCTACATGCCGCAAAGCTAAGTCAAAAGCTCAATCGCATGGACTTTACATGCCACTTCCTATTCCATACCAACCTTGGGAAGACATTAGCATGGACTTTATACTTGGATTGCCTAGGACTCAAAATGGAAAGGATTCCATGTTTGTTGTCGTGGATAGATTTTCTAAAATGACTCATTTCATTCCCTTTAACAAGATCGATGATGCTTCACATGTGGCAAATCTCTTTTGTAGGAAAATCATTCGTTTACATGGAGTTCCCAAGACTATTGTGTCGGATAGGGACATCAAGTCCTTGAGCTACTTTTGTAAGACTCTATGCGCCAAACTCGGCATCAAGCTTCTTTTCTCTTCGGCATATCATCCACAAACCGAAGGCCAAACGGAGGCGACGAACCGCACACTTTCGACGCTTCTTCGCGTGTTGATCAAGAAGAACATCAAGGAATGGGAGCAATGCTTGCCCAGCCGAGGACGCCTACAATCATGCAAGACATTCGACTACCGGCAAGTCCCCCTTTGAGGTCGTCTACGGCTTCAATCCATTGTCCCCATTGGACATCCAACCTCTACCTCTACAAGAGCGCATCAACATGGACGCAAGTGCACGAGCAAGCTATCTCAAGAAGGTGCATGAAGACACAAGGGAAACGATAGTGCGGCAAATAAATCACCTCGCCTCCAAGGTCAACGCCAACAAGACACCAATGGTGTTCAACCCGGGAGATCTCGTATGGCTGCATCTTCGCAAGGACTGTTTCCCCACCGAGCGCAAGTCCAAACTACTACCTCGAGCCGACGGACCCTTCAAGGTGCTAGCACGCTACAATAACAATGCCTACAAGATCGATATTCCACGCGACAAGTACGATGTGAGCGATGCCTTCAATGTCAAGGATCTTTCTCCTTTCCATGGTGATGAAGATTTCAATCCGAGATCGGATCTTTCCCAAGGGAGGGGAGATGATGCGGAGCATTTCAAGGTCATGCCCATGGACCTACCATCGTCTCACCAAGTGCCGACTGGACCCATGACACGTGCTCATGCACGAGCTCTTGAGACCGAGGTGACTTCACTCCTCTCTCAACGCCATTTCGATTCACATGAGACATGGCTACTACACTCATCAGAAACTCCATGCATACTCAGGTACCTCGAGAACGACCATGGATAAACTAAGGAACAAGGGGAATCGAAGAAGGAAGACGGAGGAGAGATCTGCCAAGTCCCAGACTGGCCGGATGATCCGGATAGAGACCCGGATGATCCGGGCAGAGCTCGGATGTTCCGGACCCCAGCCCGAACGATCCGGATAAAGCGCACCCCGACACCCGAAGCTACTTCACCGAAGCTGGATCATCTGGACCCCATCCCGGATCATCCGGCCGCACCCGGACATCCGGACAAAGACCCGGACATCCGGACCTCCTATTGTAGAAAATACCCGGCCGGATCATCCGGACGCCGCCCCGGATCATCTGGACCCCCGAAGCCCGGATCATCCAGACCAACATCCGGATCATCCGGACCGTGCCTGCGTGCATGACTTTGGGTCGAGGCCCATGTACCCCTTCGCCCCTCATAGCTTATATATAGTACTCCACCCATACTTTCTAGGGTTAGCTTTGTGTAAGCTCACTTGATACCTAGAGCTTTGCTCATCTAGTGCTTCATCTCCTCGAGAGTGACTGCGTCCCCTCTTCGAAGAAGATCCACACGGATTCAAGACCTCCGTTACGGAGAAGATCCTACGGGATACCACGAAGACCTCCCTCCGAAGAAGACTACCTTGTATCGTCCGTTGTTGACCATGGGTCGTGTATCTCGTTATGTATCGTGGATCTAGCACTTGTGTGACCATCTTCGTGTTGATTTGAATGTTCCTCTTGTGTTTTTCCCCGTGTTTCCCTTTATGTTCTTCATGTTCTTCGTGGGATCCTCTCCATTTCGTGAAAGATCAGCCTAGATCGGGTTGACCCCGCATCAGATCATGTTAACTATTTTGATCTCCGGTGGAAATTTCTTCTGTCCCCCTGTGTTCGGCTGGCGAGGTACATCCTCGTCTTTGCTCTGAGGTCCCTTTCCCATGTGTTCGACGTTGAGCTTTCCGGCCTGCTTGAAGACCCAACGACTACGGTTGGTATGGTTCACAGGTTTAGCGGGGGTGTCATGGATCTGCCAAGGCCTGTCTAATATTTTGTCCAGGCTAGATGGACTATCTTTGATGCCTTTAAATGGCTTCTTCCATTGACCAGGTCTGGAGCCATTGAATCTGGCGTTAACCGTTGTATCATCTGGGCTTCCACCATTATTTTGACATTTGTTTTTGTTACGTCGTGGCTTTACATTATCATCCTTGACTTCGGATGTGCCAGGGTCGATGGTGCTGCTACGAGCTAGCCAGCTGTCCTCGCCCGCGCAAAGGCGGGTCATTGATAACCCACAACTATAGGGGATCAGTAAGTAAGAGAGTCGAACACAACGATGAGCTAAAGGTAGAACAAATATTCCCCCAAGTTCTATCGAGCACCGATACAACTCTACGCACGCTTGACGTTCGCTTTACCTAGAATAAGTATAAAACTGGAAGTACTTTGTAGGTGTAACGGGATAGGTTTGCAAGAATATAAAGAGCACATAAATAAAAACTAGGGGCTGTTTATGTAAAGAAGCAATAAAGTTAGTATAGAGAGTGTGGAAAAGTGGTGGTAGGAGTTGTGAAATTGTACCTAAGCAATTGACTACGTTACTAGACCGATAGCAAGTTTTATGTGGGAGAGGCCGCTGCTAGCATGCCATCCCTAACTTGGAATTCTATGCACTTATGATTGGAACTATTAGCAAGCATCCGCAACTACTAATGTTCATTAAGGTAAAACCCAACCATAGCATTAAGATATATTGGTCCCCTTTCAATCCCCCATGCATCAATTTCTATGCTAGGTTGAAGCTTCTATCACTCTTGCCCTCCAATACATTGTCCTATCAACATACAACTAACCCTATGGTGTGATCCACGCACGCGCTCATATGATGGGCACCAAAGGACAGCAACATAACCACAAGCAATTTAAACCAATTATAGCAATTCACCAATTACCGATAGGATAACGAAAATCTACTCAGACATCATAGGATGGCAACACATCATTGGATAATAATATGAAGCATAAAGCACCATGTTAAAGTAGAGGGTACAGCGGGTTGCGGGAGAGTGGACCGCTGTAGATAGATGGGGGAAGGTGATAAAGATGTTGGTGAAGATGACGGAGGTGTTGGTGTAGATCGTCGTCACACAATGATGGCCCCAGCGGTGTTCCGGCGCCACCGGGAGAGAGGGGGAGAGAGCCCCCTCCTTCTTCTTCTTCTTCCTGGACCTTCTCCGTAGATGGGAGAAGGGTTTCCACTCAGGTCCATGGCCTCCATGGCGGTGGAGGGGCGAGAGCCCCTCCGAGATTGAATCTGTCTCTCTGTCTCTCTCTATTTCTCCAATCCAGATTCTGGCCCTTCACCATTTCTTATATTCCCGGAGATCCATAACTCTGATTGGGATGAAATTTTAACACGATTTGTATCCGGATATTGGCTTTCTTGCGGCGAAAGAAGGGCACCAACCGCCTTACAGGGTGGCCACGAGGGTGAGGGGCGTGCCCACCCCCTAGGGTATGCCCCCTGCCTCGTGGCCCCCTAGGGCATTGTCTCGCGTTGATTCTTCTTCCCAAAAATCACATATATTCCAAAAAAATCTCCGTGCGTCCTTATCCCGTTTGGACTCCGTTTGATATGGATATTCTGCGAAACAAAAAACATGCAACAAACATGAACTGGCACTGGGCACTAGATCAATATGTTAGTTCCAAAAATAGTATAAAAAGTTGCCAAAAGTATGTAAAAGTTGTAGAATATTGGCATGGAACAATAAAAAATTATTAATACGACGGAGACGTATCAGCATCCCCAAGCTTAATTACTGCTCGTCCTCGCGTAGGTAAATGATAAAAAGGATAATTTTTATGTGGAATGTTACCTAGCATAATCTTGATCATGTAATCCAATCATGGCATGAATATTAAGACACGAGTGATTCAAAACAATAGTCTATCATTCGACATAAAATAATTTAATACTCGGGCATTCCAACAAACAATCGAGTCTTTCAAAATAACAATGCTAAAAAACATTATCCCTACAAAATCATATAGTCTTTTATGCTCCTTTTTCTTCACACAAGGTACCACTCATGCCCAGCTCGGTGTCAGCCAAGCAATTGTTTTCATACTTAACTTTGTCGAACCTTTTCAACTCTTCATGCAATACATGAGCCTGAGCCATTGACATATCACAACGGGTGGAATAGAAGGTGGTAGTATACAAAAGTAGGAAGAAAGTCTCACATCGACTAGGCAAATCAATGGACTATGGAGATGTCCATGAATTGATATCAATGTGAGTGAGTAGGGATTGCCATGTAACGGATGCACTAGAGCTATAAGTGTATGAAAGCTCAAAACAAAACTAGTGGGTGTGCATCAACTTGCTTGCTCATGAAGACCTAGGGCATTTGAGGGAGCCCGTTGTTGGAATATACAATCCAAGTTCTATAATGAAAATTCCCACTAGTATATGGAAGTGACAACATAAGAGACTCTCTATCATGAAGAACATGGTGCTATGATGAAGCACAAGTGTGGTAAAAGGATAGTAACATTGCCCCTTCTCTCTTTTTCTCTCATTTTTTTGTTTTCTCTTTTTTTCTCTTTTTTGATGGGCTTCTTTGGCCCCCTTTTTCATGGGTCAATGCTCTAATAATGATAATCATCACAATTTTATTTACTTACAACTCGATATTACAACTCGATACTAGAACAAAAATATGACTCTATATGAATGACTCCGGCGGTATACCGGGATGTGCAATGATCTAGCATAGAAATGACATCAAAAAACGGACAAGCCATGGAAACATCATGCTAGCTATCTTATGATCATGCATGGCAATATGACAATGATGGTGCGTGTCATAATAAACGGAACTATGGAGTTACATGGCAATATATCTCAGAATGGCTATGGAAATGCCATAATAGGTAGGTATGGTAGCTGTTTTGAGGAAGGGTACAAGGTAGTTTGATGCACCGACGAAAATTGCGCGGTACTGGAGTGGCTAGCAAAGTGGAAGGGTGAGAGTGCGTATAATCCATGGACTCAACATTAGTCATAAAGAACTCGCATACTTATTGCGAAAAATCTATTAGCCCTCGAAGCAAAATACTACGACACATGCTCCTAGGGGGGAGGTTGGTAGGAGTTAACCATCGCGCGCCCCCGACCTTTACTCAAAGATAAACAGTCAAAATACAATGCGCGCCAATTTGGTTACATAGTTAGGAGACCATACGTGCATGCTTTGGGAATCACAAACCTTAACACTAATATTTTTACTAAACCACAATCATTCACTGGTACCTCCCACATATTAGCATCTCTATATCGCAAAACTATTGCAAGGAATCAAACATATCATATTCAGCGATCTACAAGTTTATGTAGGATTTTATGACTAACCATGTGAATGACCAATTCATGTTAGCAATCTAAATAGATATAAGTGAAGCAAGAGAGTTTTAATTCTTTCTACAAAAGATATGCCCACGCTCTAACAAATATAAGTGAAGCAAAAGAGCATTCTGCAAATGGCGGTTTTCTATGTGAGGAGAAACAGGCAATCCAAACTTCAAATGATATAAATGAAGCACATGAAGCATTGTATAAAGCCATACTCAAAAGATATAAGTTAAGTGAAAAGAGCATTCTATAAATCAACTAAGGAATATCTCATACCAGCATGGTGTATTTATCAAAAGAAAGAAAATAAAAAGCACACGATGCTCCAAGAGTTTATGCATATCATGTGAACAAAACGAATCCGAAAACATACCGATACTTGTTGAAGAAAGATGGGATGCCTTCCGGGGCAGACCCAAGCTTAGACGCTTGAGTCTCCTTGAGTATTTACTTGGGGTGCCTTGGTCGTCCCCAAGCTTCAGCTCTGGCCTCTACTCCTTCTCCTCACATCGAGACATCCTCGCTCTTCGAACACTTCATCGACACAAAACATAACCGGACTTTTAGTGGCGGGGTTAGTGCATATGATCAATGAAATCCCATCATGTATTGCTCTAACATTATTGTATATTCATAAACAAACATTACCCACTATATGTTATCACAGTTCTATGGCCCCAAGTCAAGGAGGCTTCAACAAGAACTCAAACATATGCAAATAATGAAGCTATAACAGCAATTTGTGAAAACAGGATAGTCTGTAAAGATTTGAACATTAACCATACTTCTGTAACTCTAAAAATTCTAGAAAAATTAGGATAAATCAACAATTTTTATAGTAAGACTGTGCAAGAAGTTTCAGATCCTTTCGACATTCCACTAAAAAAAAATTAAAATTGCGCACTACAGCCAAAGTTTTTGTTTTTGCACCGCACAAACCAACAAGCAGTTTAATCATCCTAAAGGAAACTCTTGGCACATTATTTTTATATTACAATGGAATTCTACAAGGGGATAATTTTTTTGGGAAGCTTATGTAATCAAGGTTCACAAAGTTTCCATGGGCATGAACAAAGTTCAAGGCTAGCTCCCACTTTAACAATGCTCGTCTTTCTCACATTCGCTTTTCTTTTTGAAAAAGTTTTAGGTTCCCCTCTTTATTTTTTTTATTTTTAAACTTTATAAAAGCACACAATAGAAATAAATGACTCTCTAAAACTTCTGGGTTGTCTCCCTGGCAGCGCTTTCTTTAAAGCCATTAAGCTAGGCATATAGTGCTCAAGTAATGGATCCACCCGGATCCCAAGGTATATCAAAGCCAATTTTAATTAACAATGATTTTGTGATTTATTAGTGAGAACAAAGTAACATATAGCATGAAACAACGAAGTCTAACTCTATTTCTATGCATCGGCATGTCATAAAAGAATAATTCATGCACATATAGTAAAGGCCAATGCATAGTATAAACAGTTTCTTGTAATTTTATCATATTGGAAACATAGAGAGGCGGAGATGTAGTTGCTCTCTCATAACAATTGCAAGTAGGAGCAGCAAGCACATGCATATTATAGCTATTGAAATCATCATGTGTAGTAGTAGAACACAATCCATCAATATAATCCTTAATAAGAGCAAACATCTCCGATATAGTGTAGTTGGGAGAATTCAAAAAGATAATAGGACTATCATGTGTGGGTGCAATAGCAACAATTTCATTCATAACATAAGGAACTATAGCAAGTTCATCTCCATAAGCATAATTCATATTGGCATCTTGGTCACAAGCATAACAAGCATCAAGTTCACCAAAAAGGGATATTTCAAATGAATTCAAGGGATCATAGCATTCATCCTTCGGTAAGCATGAATGGAAATTAAACAATGTATGAGTTGAAGAGTTACTCTCATTAGAAGGTGGGCACGGGTAGCTAATCCCCTCTTCCTCCTTTTGTTCTTAGCTCTCCCCGTCATCTTTTTCATCTAATGAGCTCACAATGTCATCAATTTATTCTTCCATAGATTCCTGCAAAATATTAGTCTCTTCTTGTACATCGGAGACCTTCTCAATAAACGCATCAATATCGGCATTGTATTTATAATTCAAATAGCAAAATTTCAATATAGCAAAATTTTCAGGCCTATAAACATCATCATCAAAAGCTTCATACTTTTTAAACAAAGATTCAATTTCTTAAGCACCCTTAAAAGCAACGAATTCTTCTATTTGTTCCATGTCATAATAATCATATATAGCATTAGCATAAAAAGGTAAGGTTTCATCATCATTAAATTTGCATGAAAAGGGTAGGTGTGGAGCATTTATCCTTGAGCAACAAGTATAATCATATCTCAAGCATAATTCCCGAGCATACCAACGCAACATATAAATTTGATCCCATAATAGTTTGCCTTTTTGTGTCAAGCGATAATCCCTAAAGTATTCACGTTGATCCAACTTTACTCCCATTATATAGTTGAATGTGGTTTTCTTAGGATTATCAAAGTAGTACATAATATCTTTCACATAATGAGCATCGAGGGTTTTAGGAGGTGCCCCATCTCCATGATTAGCAAGTACACCTAATTTTTTTGGTATTTCGTGTTCCATATCCATAACTAAAGATAGAGAACAACTTAGAACAGCAAATAAAATCTACTTAGTGATAAAGCTAACAAGCACACAAGAGAATATTCACCCCACGTTATTGCTCTCCGGCAAAGGTGCCACAAAAGGTCTTGATAACCCACAAGTATAGGGGATCAGTTGTAGCCTCTTTCGATAAGTAAGAGTGTCGAACCCAATGAGGAGCCAAAGGTAGAACAAATATTCCCTCGAATTCTATCGACCACCGATGGTAGAATTATATGGATGACTGAAGGTACAAGGTACCAATCAACTGTTGCTGAATGGGAAAGTCTGATCAATGTCCCCAAGGAGAGTGAAAATGACATTGATGTGTATGCTAAGTCTAGGATGGATCCAAACTCTATGGCAAATAAGTACAAGCCAATTCCTGACAAAGAAGTGAAAAATCACAAGTTCGGCTCCATATATCATCTGTTGTCTGGATTGACCACAATAAACACTATACTTAGGCACATTTTGTTGTCCAAGTCAAGAGATCATAGAATGGACCAAGGTCACTCCAACCACTTGCTCCACATGTTTGATGTTCCCGAGAAGTTCAAGGTCATGAGCCTTATTGTAGAAACAATCATGAGAATAGCAGCTGACCAGAAAAGATCTTGTGGATATGGCCCTCACATTCAGATGCTTATCAACTCTAGGGTGGAGAAAGTGACATATCCTCTTGATAAGAGGCATCTTCATCTTAGGCCAGATTTCGAGGACAGTGTAGTTATCATGGATGCATCCCATCCTACTTCAGTTGAGGGCCAAGAGAAGATTTCTCAAGCAAAGGGAACCAAGCAAGCAAGTGCTTCTAGAGCTCCTAAGACCAAGCAAGATCAGCTCAATCATCTTCTTGAGGCCACTCTGAGGATTAAGAAGAGTTTGGCCAACTTGACTCAGAATCATGCAAGCCTTGAAAGGACCATTGAGACATAATTCTATGATCTAGATGTGAAGGTCACGGAGATCCACGCTACTGTCGGATTACGGGCTCCGTAAACCCAAGAAGTTCAAACGCAGGGGCATGAACGAAGATCTCTCCCACTCTCGTCTGCCTAGCGCCTCGCCCTCGTCCAATGGTAAGATTCAAGCAAGCAACAACTAGAGCAGACACAAGTTTACCTAGGTTCAGGCCACCTTGCGGTGTAAACCCCTACGTCCTGCTTTGGTGGATTAGCCTTGGGAGGGGTTGAGTATGAACAAGTACAGTGGTTCCTGAGCTCAGGAGGAGAGCTCAGGAGGGTCAGGAGGCAAGGGTTCTTGCTCCTTGGTGTGAAGGTGGAGTTTCTCTGGATCCCACTCGTCCCTTTTGCACGGTGGGAATCATAGCTACTTATATAGGCGGCCAGGGTCCTCTTCCCCTGAAATGTTTAGGCGGGAAGGGATCCCACAACGGCCATTTTGAGCGGGAACACAGGGATGTTCTTATCCTGACAAAAGCGGTCTTTTCTTGCAAAGGGATCGGGCGATGACGCGATGGTGGGCTCAGTGGTGACATCCTCCCTGCCGTCCTTGCGGTCTTCGGTCTTGTTGCACCAAAGGGGAAACCTTTGTCCCGCCCCTCGGGAACCTGCGCCTGAGCTGTCTCCTTTGCACCAAAACGGCAACTGTGTCACTGGTACGCGCTAGCACCCGCTGGCGCGGTGTGTCACTGCTCGCGTCACTGCCTCCTCGTGAGGCAGGAGTGGCCTTGGATTCTCCGCCCCTTTGGAGCAACCTAGTCGAGGCCGCTCCTGAGCGGGTCTTGGTGTCGTTCTCCCCGCGAGGTGTAGCCCCCCTCGCGAGGGTCTTGGGTAGCTGGTCGATCAGCTGGGTCGTACCAGACCATAGTAGGAGCACGTCACGACCCACAGGCAGGCAAGTCTGGGTACCCTGGTTCCCAGGACACCGACAATAGCCCCCGAGCCCAAGGCGCGCGCGGAGTTGTCTTTGGGGCAAAGCCTTAGTCGAAGACGAAGCACCGCGGGCCCCAAAAGAAGGCGGGCCAGGCTGGCGCATGACGGTTAGATGGGACGTGGTGACTCCGCTTCCCACGCTGTCGTGGAATTGTCACGGCAGATGTCCTAGGGTTAGGACTTAGTCGAGAGGCCGCGCATCTATGTAGTAGCTTGAGAGGGGTTGAGCGGAATCGAGAGACGCAATGCCAGACAAGGATTTAGACAGCTTCGGTCCCCGGGAAACATCATCCGGTAATAGCCCTAGATGCTGTTTGAGGCCAGATCTCATTATGACCTTCTTTGCCTCGCCGGCTAAACCGGCTCTTTGTGTCTAGCCCTAAAGAATATGGCGCCTCTAACTTGTGAGAACTTGTCCCTCTTTGGGGAGCCCTGCCCCTCCTTATATATGTTGAAGGGGCGGTTTACATGACTAGTCCTAGTAGGACTAGGATTACTTATTACAAGGAGTCCTAGTCTTGCTTCCTTTGTAGGAGAATATTCCTTGTGCTTTCTTCATAAACCGGCCCACCATAACATGAACCGGCCTTCTTGGCCTTGGGCCTTGTCATCCGTGATCCGCCAACCGGGTTACCAGTGAGTGGTATTATTTAGGCAGGTTGCTTGTAAACCGTCTGGTTAGGACGGATCACTAGTGAATCATCAAGTGTAAACCGTCTCTCAAGTAAACCGCCAAGTCCGGCCGGGTCATATTTCCGGCCGGTTCATAGCACGGGGTATATCCCCGACATTAGCCCCCGAGTGCCTGGGGGACTCAAAGAGTCGCGCAGGGACTCCAATCTGTGTTAACTGCTGTAGTGCGTGTCACTTTTATGAGTTGCATGATATCTGTAAGATGTACTTTGTAAGTATGGACTCGAGGCATTGTCGAGTGAGCACTCGAGCCTTCGTCGGGTGAATGGTCTTGTACAAGTAAGATGATCGATGCATCATTTGCTGATGAGCAGTCGAAGTTGCCGCGAGTATGCTCCCGATGGGAGTATTTGGATGAAGCATCGAAATTGCAGTCGAGTTCGTCTTCTTGTAGGATGTGGGAGCAGCGATCGTCGGGTGCGCGTCAGCGCTCCCGATGGGAGTAGCCCCCGAGGCTATGCGTGACTCATAGAGTCGAGCATAGGCTCAAGTTATTTGTCAAGCTAACCCTGTCTTTTTTGTTGGATGCGCGAGTAGTGTTCGTCGGGTGCGCATCAGCGCTCCCGATGGGAGTAGCCCCCGAGGCTATGGTCGACTGGTTGCAGTCGAGCATAGGCTCAAGACTTTTTCGTTATTGAGTAACTGTCATCCGAGGAAGTGCTCGACTCGGGTCTTGCACCGTACGCGTGAGTTGTTGTACAGACCGGTCGTGGACGAGGAGGTTAGCGTCGCCGTGTCACGAGGGCGCCCAGCCCCCATGCATCTGCTGAGAAGGAGAAAAAGGTGCAACTGTATTAAGGTGTGCTTGCGTGATATACAGAACAATTGTGAGGTGCGTGATTTTTAGATGTTGCACTTTTGTTGAGTGGATAATGTAGCAGCATATAAGGTTTATGCGTGTCTTTTCATGAGTAGGCAGACCTCCGGCAGCATACTCTTGCTGGGTAACAGGGACGCGATGCCAGACTTGTTGAACACGGAGACAAGGTCGGCCTTTTGGTACCCAACCTCACTACTTCGACGAACGCGAATAAACAGCATATAAAACTGAGCATGATCCAAAAGATGGTTTTGTAGCCCCGAGAGGGTTGTGTGCGACTGCATATTCGGCTTTGGCGATTGATCGACAATGGATATATGTTTTGAAATCATAGCATATAAGAGTGTAAAGAAACTTAGCTGTAGAATCGACGTGGCGGAGGGAGTCGAAGATGAGCAGTCGAAGACGAGCAGTCGGTGATGAGCAGTCGACGTGGCGAAGCGGAGTCGATGCAGTTGTAGTCGTTGTTGATGTCGAAAACGCCAGCCCCCGAGTGTCAAGTGTGTTTCGAGGCACTCGCGATTTTTCTGCTGCGTGTGGGATCCGTCGATGTAGAAGCCTTTGCGAGTCATCCATGGCATGTCGAGTTGGAAAGGTGCTGGTCCAGCAGGGCCACGCGGACGGGCAGCACTCAGAGACACGCCCGGCAATGGCTGTTCAGAGATGAAAACGGAAGCCGAGATTCAGCCCGTGGTTGGTGGTATGTGTGCTCCATATCACGCACGCACGCATGTGTGCTTACTGAATTTTCCCTTGCATATATATAGGTGCCCTGGGCTGTGTTTTTGCTGCTCAATTCATTTTTGCAGTACGCACCGTGTTGAGCCTCACCAAAACATGAAGTTATTCATGTATTTCCCCAACTTCTGCCGGTAGACAGCTAGAGTTCCTGCTCATTGGTTGGGTCTCGGGGTGGCTTGCGACAGAAACGAGCGACGACAGTGAGCCCGCGGCGAGAATGACTTGAAGCGGAACCATGACGACCGATGCGGCGGCTCAGGGCTGAAGCGAGATACGGTAATGGCGGCTCAAGGCCGAAACAAGGCAAGGCAATGGCGGCTCACGGGAGGCGGCTTGTAGGTGACGCCTTGCAGATGAAGATGAAAACAGGGCACATGGTTGATTCAGTAGCCCGAGACAAGAGGCGAGGCGGAGCTGCAGCCATGGGGGCAACTTGCGACGGCGACTGGCTTGATGACGAGTCGAACGTTGAGGTGTGTGGCGGCTTTTACGCTGCAGTTGAGGCGCGTGGAGACTCTGAGTCCACAGCGGCAGCGACTCTGGCCGCAGCAATACGTAGTAAAGGTGAGGCCGGATGGCCAGCGGTTTTTATCGGTGCCTCAAGGTGGAAGCAGCATGAGGCGAAAGTCTCGGGACGAAGATACGGCTGTGGATAGGACTTGACGGCGGTTCGGAACCGCGTCTTCATGGAGACTGGCGACTTCAGGCTATTTGGCGATTCAGCGGCTTAAGTGAGCTTGGAGGCGACTCAGCCACGATGGCCCAAGAGGCGGGGCGCCCTCGGACAGGCGGGTTTCGCATCGAGACCGGCGCGGCTTGGAAACAAGGACGGCGGCGACTCAAGTCGGATCCGAGGCAAAGTTGCCAGGTGACTCAGGAGACGGGCGTGCAGTCAACAAGTCCGAGTCCGGATCATCTTCCTCAGGGTGTGAACCGAAGGCAGTTGCAGCCTTTTTCTTCTTAGTAGCATTAGTTTTCCTACGTGGTTGCCTGGCCGATTTATCTTGAGATTTCCTCTTCCAAAAAGGATCGTTGGCCTGCGCATAAGATAAGTAATAAATGGAAGACAATTGATATGGCCGGATTAAAACAAACAAGAAAAGATTGGGAAGGACTTACCGCTGGCGCTTTATTGGTTGTGCAGAACAGAGCTAAACCGGTTCGGCTGCACTCCTCCAGAGGAATGTTTAGCATTTTCTTCGCGGACTCAGTAACTTCATCTTCAGGAAGAATTATGTCAGTGTGGCGCTGAGGATCATCCGGTTTGCCAGAGTATTCACACATCAGACTTGAGGGCCGGCTTAGGGGGAGGATGCTCCAAGAAAGCCAACAGCGAACAAAGTCGACTCCGGTTAAGCCGTTGGCTACGAAGGCCCTGAGTTTAGAAAGCTGAGGGGCAAACCGGGCACGATCCGAGGCGCTGAGGCGTTGCGGCAAGGGGTGATCCGTTGCCAGGCTATAGGCGCGGTAACCCGGCAGCGGGTTCTCTCCTTCAGGCGAAGTGTCCTTACAATAGAACCACGTTTGGTTCCATTCTTTGGGGTGGCTGTGAAGGGCAGCATGAGGGAAACTCACATCCTTTCTCTTTTGGATACTGACGCCACCCAACTCCTGATGCGGCCCGTCAGTAAACTCCGTCCGCCGGTTCAGATGAAAGAAGTCTCGGAACAGATCCACTGATGGTTCTTCTTGAAGATATGCTTCTGAGAAGACTTGAAAATTGCAGATGTTTGACATAGAATTTGGGCCTACATCCTGAGGGTGGAGCTGAAAAGCGGCTAACACATCCCGGAAGAACTTTGAACCGAGAGGGCTAAAACCCCGGGCCAGGTGATCAAAGAAAACAATGATCTCTCCTTCTTGGGGTGTCGAAGGACACTCCTTTCCTGGGGCCCGCCAGTGCAGAACCTCCTTAGGATCCAGAATACCGATTGAAGCAGCGTTTATTAAGTCATCCTCAGTGATCCGGGAAGGAGCCCAGTTGCAAGCGACAAATTGCTTGGCCATCGGTTTGGGTGAGGAAGTGCTGAAAAGTACAGTGCAAAAGCCGGTTTACCAATTGCTAAGGTATAAGCCGGTGCATTCTATAAAGTTATGGGCCAAATTGTCGGTTTAAGCAAGGGACTAATGGTGTTACTAATCCGGAAGCAAATATGAGCGAGATAGCTACCGGTTCGTGATGATGGAAAAGAAGAAGCTAAACCGTCAATTACGGGATACGGGCTTACATCTAAACCGTCAGTAAAACATATGACATGCAAGTATGGCTAAACCGGGGAGATGAGCTACATATCTAAAGTATGAAGAAATAGTTTCCACAAAGAGCTGAGGTAAACATGGATCTAAGGCATAAGAAAAAGATGGAATAAATACAAGTTATATTCAGGAAGGACCGCGGAGTTTTTCTATAGATCGAATCTAAACTGATAAAGCTAGAGGTACTAGGGTTATGATGGCGGAGCGGAAATGCATGGATTCGGGTCAAGTCTAAATAAGTTTGAATCTACAGCAAGGTTGACCTACGGGATGAACAACAAAGCTTCAAGGGTTCATGGCATAGCTATGGAAGAAACCCTAGAGTAAGATCTACGGGGAAGAAGAAGGAGTACCTGAAGAAGTAGAGGACGGCGGCGAAGTTCTCTAGAGACGTTCAGGTCGACGCAGCGGCCTAGCTCGAGAACGACGGTGAGCTCGAAGAGCGGCGGCGGAGCATCGAGCGATGGAGATGGAAGAAGAAGAAGGTAGAAGGGGAAAAGAGATAAGCCCCAGCGGTATTTATAAGTCGAAGAGGTAAAAACGGTAAGCGCGGGAATCGAGGAGGCCAGAGATTGGATAAAGATTGAGCTGTCGCCTCGATTTTTGGTGCGGCATTTAAGAAAGGTAACGGACAGGTGCGAGCATTAAATACGGAGATGATGTCACGACGAGTTAAGGTGATTCCAGGAGATGACGTCATGGCCGGTTTATGAAGAAAATAAGGTTGCAGAAAGGAGATTTGTGCAAGACTTAGAAGACTGATATGAACAAGTTCAAATCAATCTGGGGCCTAATGTCAGGTATATTACTAGCAGGTATAAACCGGCCAGGAAGGTTCGGATTACACTGACAAGGTTGTATTATTACAAGCCCAGTAGAGTAGGTACAAGAGATTACAACCCATAGAGGTTTGGGGCCCATGTATAAGGCCCACGGTCTGTAAACCGTCGTATCATGTAACTTGGGATGTAAGATAGAAAGAGTAGAGACCGAGGCAGACACGTTTATGAGCCAGCCTCGGGACTCTGTAAACCGGACCGGGCGTCGCCTCCTATATAAAGGGACGACCCGACGACAGTTCAAGGACAAGAAACAACAGCTCAAGACACAGGCAAGCGGATTCGCTCCCTGTTCATCGACGCACAAGCAATACCACACCAAACTAGACGTAGGCTTTTACCTTCATCGAAGAGGTCGAACTAGTATAAAACTCCCTGTGTCCTTTGTCCGCTTTAACCTGTTCAAGCTAACCCGCGCGATGGCCTCACACCTAAGTCCCCTAAACCGGACATCTGTCGTGCCAATTCCACGACACACGTAGTCTTGGCAACCGTGCGACTTGACAACTCCCCGGCGCGGATGACGGGGTCGTTATAGCTGTGACACCGGTGACTGGCGGTTGGGCTCCTCCGTCCTATAAATGGGACTAGGGGGAAGCCACCATGCCATCTTCAAGCCAGCGCCGTCTGCTTCCTTGTTCGCTCCGTGCTCTTCTTCTTACTGCGAGGTCTCCATGGCGCCACTGAGGAAGCCGTCCGCCGCGGAGAAGGGGAAGGCCCCGAAGGAGTTGGCCTTGCCGCCGTCAAAGAGGGGCCGTGGCCGCCCCCGCAAGTATGCCGCTACGCCCGTGGCGGCTCCTCGAGGAAGCGAGCGCGGCCTTCCGGGTCCCAATGCGGTCGCCGGTGAGAGGCGCGGCGCCTCTTCTCGCGGCGAAGGTGGTCGTGGCCGCGGTGGGAGAGGAGGCGCGAGGTAGCATTTGGCGGTTGTGCGTCCTCCGCGCCCACAGCTCCACTACTTCGATGTGTCGTCAGAGTTCGTGGTGTGGGCGGAGAAGCCTGGCGGCTTGTGGCTCCGGCTCCCTCGCTCGTTCGGCAACGTGGTACCAGCCGGAGGCCCCGGCGGCTTCTGGCTGCAGACCGACGGCTGCTGTAGTGGTCCGTCCTAGGGGGAGGTCGACGTTGCCCCCTCAATCAATGTGTTCCTGGAGCGCGGCTGGCGGTCATTTGCGCGCGCACGCCGGCTGCAGGGGAGGTGCACGCTCCACTTTAGGTACGATGGTGCCTCAACCTTGTTCGTCGGGGTCTTCTCGGAGGGAGGCGCCTTGGGTGCTATCCTGAGGCTGACGACGAAGAGGGTGGTGGCGACAGCATCCGGAGGAGCAGCTCTTCCTCTGGAGACGGGCTTGGCCTTGGTGGGTGCCGCGGGTCCCCCCTCTGTGGCAGCAGCAGCTCCTCCAGCAGCGGCGGCTACAGTGAGCCACCGCGCCGCCGAGCTCGGGTCGGCGAGGGGGGAGGATCGTTGCACCGCTGTGCCTCAGTGAAGCGGGAGGAGCTGGAAGACTCTGACTGAGTGGGGGCAACGGTGCTGAGCCGCGGCTTGGCGGAACTATGGCTTGGTGGGTCAGCCTCTGCTTCTTCTTTTTCTTCATTTCCTTCCCATGTCAAAATTTTTAGTTGCCTCGAGAAGGCGCGTAATGGACTACGACATATGTACGAAGCGAGAACTTGGTATCATGGTTTTGGTCTCGGTGATATTACTTAGCTTATGTGCTGCAACATCTTGAGGCGAAGTGCTCCTGACTCATTGGCGTCATGAGCCCCCGACGGGCCATGAGGATGGCTTAGTTCGGGGGGTCTTGACCTGCGGAGCTCCCGAGTATGAGTGAGCCGCTGTGACCTGCCGAGGGCTTGTGCCCTTGGGCTCGCTTGAGAGCGCCGAGCGCGGATTAAGGCACCAAGGCCTGAGCTGGATCCGTAGAATAATCCCGATGCCAGAGCCTAAGCAGGCTTGGCGAGGTGAGGTCACGGTACCGCGATAGCTGAGAGCTGGGACTGACCGTGTCCCAGCCCCCACGCTCGAGGCACGCGAAGGAGAACAAGCGGCGTAGCCCTTGCTTGCCAAGCTGAACATAAAACCGGCGAGAAAATTCCAAGAAAGACTCCCAACCAAATGCAAGTAACACGAGAACTTCATAGCACGGGGTAGAGGAAGGGCTGGTAGCCAAGGAAGTAGAAAAGGCTGACAGCCAAACACCAAGCCAAAAAAAGGAAAAAGGTCGCGTCCGACCCCTACACTATGTCTTCTTCCCAGCGCAGAGCTAAGGACTGCCACTGGGACGTGGGTGGGAGCCCCGTTCGATGGCCCGCAGGCAACGCTGAGGAGACTCCGAGAAGTGTACAACCCCAACTCATTATTACGTGAGACTGTCACGAGCGGAGACCTTCACGGGCATGGAGCCTTGATTACAGATAGAACCTCCTGAGGTGCTCAATGTTCCAGGAATTCTGGATAGATACCCCATCCTATGTCTCAAAGCACACAGCACCAGACCTAGAGACACGGGCGATTCTGAACGGGCCCTCCCACATGGGCGAGAGTTTGTGTAACCCCTCTCTGGAGAGGACCCGCCTCAGGACCAAGTCACGAACTTCAAGTGTTCTTGTGCGGACGCTGCGGCAGTGGTACCGCCGCAGTACCTGCTGATATCGTGCTGCCCTGAGGGCAGCTCGGCGGCGGCCCTCCTCGCCGAGCATGAGGTCCATCCGCCAGGCGGCATCCTGGTGTTCCTCATTGAAAGCCAAGATCCATGGGGAGCGATGCTTCACCTCATGAGGGAGGACCGCCTCCGCCCCGTAAACGAGAAAGAAAGGAGTTTCTCCCATGGGTTTGGTAGCGGTGCTACGGATCTACCACATCACGGACTGGAGCTCATCGATCCAGCCCCTGCTGCAAGCCTCGAGCTTTTTCTTAAAGCTGCGCGTCTTGAGGCCACGCAAGACTTCCATGTTGGCGCGTTCGGCCTCACCGTTGCTCCTAGGGTGAGCCACCAGGCATAGCAGATCTGTGTTCTAAGGTTAGAACAATATGACCTGACGAGATTGCTTGTGAAGTGCGAACCGTTATCCGTGATGATGTGGTTGGGGACCCCGAATCGCCTCACGAGGCCCTGGATGAACTTGACGGCGACCCGGCAGGAATCGCGCGAACAGGATCCACCTCTGCCCACTTGTTGAATTTGTCGATGGCGATGTAAAGGAAGCGGTAGCCCCTCGCCGCCCAGGGAAATGGACCCAGGATGTCCAATCCCCAGACCACGAAGGGCCAGGAGAGCGGGATCGTCTGGAGGCCCTACGCTGGTTGGTGGATCTGCTTCGCGTGAAACTGGCACGCCTCACAAGCCTGCACAAGCTCCGTGGTGTCGTTAAGTGTCGTGGGCCAGTAAAAGCCGCTGTATAAGGCCTTGCCCACAAGGGTGCGGGACGACGAATGGTGGCCGCAGTCCCCACCGTGGATGTCAGCCAACAGCTCGCGTCCTTGCTTCCTCGAGATGGAATTTGGTGAGATGTCATTGGCGCGCCTCCTGTAGAGTTCGCCGTCTTGGATGTAGTAAGCCGAGGCCTGTTGGACCACGCGCTCCGCGTCTTCCTCCTTGTCTAGCAAGGTGTTGTGTATCAGGTACATCTTGAGCTCTTTGGTCCAGCAACCCTCCTCGGGCTCCGCGGCGAGTAACAGGCGGGCTCCGGAGGTTGGCCCACAGGGCGGAGCTCCGGCTGCGGGCGCCGCAGGTAGCCCCTCCCGAGGCGACACTGGCTCAGGAGCGGGCGGTGCTGCCGACGGCTTGAGCAGCCGCTCCTCGAAGATGCCCGGCCATTGAGGTTCCCTCCTGGAGGCCCATTTGGTGATGTCGTCCGCCTCCTTGTTTGTGCCCCTTGGCACGTGCTGCGCCTCCAACCCTCGGAATCGCTTTTCCATCTTGCGCGCCTCCTCCAGATATGCCTCTTGTGCTCGTCCTTGGGCTTGAATTTCTTTTGGAGAAGTTGACGAGGAGCTACGAATCGCCTCTAATGGTGAGGCGCTTGACCCCTAGTGCAGCTGCGGCCTTGAGCCCAGCAATGAGGCCGTCATACTCTGCTATGTTGTTGGAGACCTTCTCGCCTTGCTGGAAGCAAAGCTGCACGGCATAGTACAACTTGTCCTGAGTGAGAGATACCAACACGGCGCTAGCTCCTGCGCCAAGGCGCAAGAAGGCACCGTCGGAGTATACCACCATCCGTCCGGGGCTTCATCGCCGGGGGCCAACGAGCGATCCTCGCCAAGCCCCTGTTCCGACTCGTCGGTTCATTCTGCCACAAAGTCTGCCAGAGCCGCTCCTTTGATCGCTCGCGTGGTGCTAAACTCCAACTGGAATGCCTGTACCTCGATGTTCCACTCGACGACCCTCTCGACGACGTTCGGGCCCCGGAGCACCTTCTCGAGAGGGTATGACGAGACAACCTTGATAGGGTGGCCATGGAAGTAATGGCGCAGCATCCTGGAGGCGACAAGAGCGCCAGGAGCAGCTTTTGAGGCATCGGGTAACGCGAGCGCGCGTCACACAGTACGGTGCTGACGAAGTACACAAGGTACTCCACGAGGGTCAGCGCCATAGGATCTTCAGGCGCTTCGGGAGTCTTGGGTGCTTCTCGCTGTGCGGCGGGACCACCAGTAATCGTGGTCGAATCTACCTCCGGAGCTGCGTCAGGGGGCGACGGGGGTCCTGAGGATGCCGACTTGCCCCGCGGCCTCGTGCTTCGGGGCTTCTCCTTGCGCTACACCACTAACGCTGCACTGGCGGAGTGAGGCGCAGCGGCGAGACAGAGAGTCATGGGTTCTAGGGGTCTTGGGGCCACTATAACCGGCGAGCTGGTGAGGTATTCCTTGAGACCCCGGAAGGAGCCGTCGGCCTCCGGAGTCCACTCAAAGGGCCCCTTCATCTTCATGATCTTGAAGAACGGGAGGGCGCGTTCACCAAGCTTAGAGATGAAGCGCCCCAGGGACGTTACGCATCCCGCAAGCTTCTGCATCTCCTTCAGGGTTGTAGGCGGCTTCATTCTTTCGATGGATTTGATCTTCTCTGGATTAGCTTCAATGCCCTGGTATGAAACCAAGAACCCTAGCAACTTGCCGGAGGGTACACCAAACACGCACTTCTCCGGGTTGAGGCACAACTTCACCTTGTGCAGGTTGGCGAACATTTCTTCTAGGTCCTGGACGAGAGTCCTGGCCTCTCTGGTGTTGACCACGATGTCGTCGACGTAGGCCTCCGCTTTCCTCCCGAGCTGAGGGCCGAGGATGATGTGCATCAGGCGCTAGAAGGTGGCGCCCATGTTTCTCAGCCCGAAAGGCATGCAGGTGTAGCAGTAGACCCCACAAGGGGTTAGGAACGCCGTCTTTCCCACATCCTCCACCGCCATCTTAATTTGGTGGTAGCCGGAGAAGGCGTCGAGGAAGCAGATGAGGTCACACGCAGCCGTTGAATCCATGATCTGGTCGATGCGTGGGAGAGGGAATAGGTCCTCAGGGCAGAATTTGTTGAGGCTCGTGTAGTCAACGCACATTCGCTCCTTGCCTCCTTTCTTCGGGACTATGACGGGGTTGGCAGCCACTCCGGGTGTCGTACCTCCCGTACGACGCCTGCTTCCTCTAGCTTCCGAACCTCCTGAACGATGAAGGCCTGCTTTTCCGGGGCCTATCTGCGTGCCTTTTTCTTGATAGGGCGCGCGTTAGGGTAGACCGTAAGGTGATGCTCGATGACGTGCCTAGGCACCCCGACCAAGTCAGCGGCTTTCCAAGGAACACATCCTTGTTAGCCCTGACGAAGCTAACCAACGCTGCCTCTTGCTCTGGGTCCATGCCCATGCCGATGGTGAAGGTGGCTCCTGAGCCCTCCTCGTCAGTGGTCACCTGCTTCGTCTCGGCCGGGACCTGGGAGAAGAGCTACTTCTTCTTTGCAGGTGTGGCCTCCGATGTCTCCGGAGCCCCCTCCGTACCTGAATGGGCTGCGGCTGCTGCCCACTAAGCATGCCCGAGGACCTGAAGGGCGGCCTTGGGGTCCCCATCGATAGTGATGACGCAGCTACTCCCGGGCATCTTGACGGTATTGTAGCCCGAGTGAGTTGCCGCCATGAATTTTGCCAAGGCTGGGAAGCCAAGGACGGCGTTGTAGGTAGGTGGATGGGCGCAACGTCGAAGTCGATGAGCTCGGTCCGATAGTTAGCGGGTGTGCCGAAGGAGAGTGGGAGGCAGATCTGGCCGAGCGCGATGGCTGAGCCCGCGACCCCCGAGAAGGGCTTGGTGGGGAGGAGCTGCCTGTAGGACACGGGCACATGACCAAAAGCCTCCGGGGAGAGGATGTTGAGCCCGGCACCGCCGTCGATGAGGGTCCTCGTGACAGCCACCCTGTAGATGGTGGGGGTGCATACCGTAGGGAGGACGTTCGTGTCGGCTGCAGCTATGGCGCGGTTGCCAGGGCCGAAAGTGATGATGTGCCCCTGCGCGTCCCGCGCCCGCAGGGCCTCCTGTGGCCGGGCGGCGGCCCCGATCCACCGAAAGTGTGACTTGACGTGCCGGGCCGACGCCCGTGGTTGGGATTCCCCGATGATGCAGGCGACCTCACGGCAGGGCAACCCCCCGCCGGCGGCGCCCAGCAGCTCGCCGACGCGGGCCGCCCAAGCGTCGAGCTCCTCCGTCGGTGGCCGGTGCCGGAGCAGCCTCTGTGCCACTAAGAGTGCCGCCGGCGGGGCCACAAGAGCGGAAATGGCGATGCAGGCCGCTCTCCGGTAGCTCGGCCGGTGAAAACTTCGTCGGGGAAGGGGGCGGAGCACCCATGGGTGGCGCGGTCTGCTGATGCCGCTCGGACAACGGGGACAGCACCAGCCTCCGCACGAATGCGGCAGGCCGCGGTCATCATGGCGGCGAGGAGCAGGAGAGGGGAGGCGAGGTCATTGGAGAGGCGAGATTTTGACACGCCCCCAACCTGGCCCGCCAAATGTTGGATTACGGGCTCCGAAAACCCAAGAAGTTCGAACACAGGGGCGTGAATGAAGATCTCTCCCACTCTCGTCTACCTAGCGCCTCACCCTCGTCCAATGGTAAGATTCAAGCAAGCAGCAAGTAGAGCATGCACAAGTTTACCCAGGTTCAGGCCACCTTGCGGTGTAAAACCCTACGTCCTGCTTTGGTGGATTAGCCTCGGGAGGGCTTGAGTATGAAGAAGTACAGTGGTTCCTGAGCTCAGGAGGAGAGCTGAGGAGGGTCAGGAGGCAAGGGTTCTTGCTCCTTTGTGTGAAGGTGGAGTTTCTCTGGATCCCATTCGTCCCTTCTGCGCGGTGGGAATCATAGCTACTTATATAGGCGGCCAGGGTCCTCTTCCCCCGAAATGTATAGGCGGGAAGGGATCCCACAACGGCCATTTTGAGCGGGAACACAAGGACGTTCTTATCCTGACAAAAGCGGTCTTCGCCTGCAAAGGGATCAGGCGATGACGCGATGGTGGGCTCGGTGGTGACATCCTCCCGGCCGTCCTTGCGGTTTTCTGTCTTGTTGCACCAAAGGGGAAACCTTTGTCCTGCCCCTCAGGAACCTGCGCCTGAGCTGTCTCCTTTGCACCAAAACGGCAACTGCACCGCTGGCACCCGCTGGCGCGGTGCATCATTGCTCGCGTCACTGCCTCCTCCTGAGGCAGGCTTGGCCTTGGATTCTCCGCCCCTCCGCAGCAACCTAGTCGAGGCCGCTCCTGAGGGGGTCTTGGTGTCGTTCACCTCGCGAGGTCCAGCCCCCCTCGCGAGGGTCTTGGGCAGCTGTTCGATCAGCTGGGCCATACCAGGCTGTAGTAAGAGCACGTCACGGCCCGCAGGCAGGCAAGTCTGGGTAACCTGGTTCCCAGGACACCGACAGCTACCATGGAGAAGCTGAAGGAAGAGGCTAAGGATAGAGAAACGACAAATGCTTTTCAAATAATCCCAAGAGGGCCAAGATCTTCAGCTATGCTAGTTTATGAGTCCAGGCCTACACTTTCAGCTCCTACAGCCACTGCTACAGTTGTTCCTCCAGCTTCAACACCTCCAGCTCCACAGACTTCATCCGAAGTGTTTGCAGATGCTCTCATCTCCACGCCATCTTCGCACACCGGCGAGAAGACTTCTTCTGCAGCTCCCGGAGATTGTGCCTAGAGTGTCGCATAGCACTATGCATTTTCGAGCTTTTTGGTAACTTGTTTCCAAAGGGGGAGAAAGTGTATAGATTATTAGGCTTCGAGAGAGAGTGTGTCTTGTATCTTTTTGTTGGTTTTTGCTTGCTACTTCATGTGATTGTTGGGTTATCGCTACAATCTGCTTATGTGTGTGAGATACTATTTGTGCTTGATCATATCATACTATGCTTAATGTGTGCTAATCTGACTGTGTATGATCATTCACTTGTTTTCTTGGTGATAAGTGCTTATTTCTTAAATCTTATCATTTTGAGCGCTCCACCAAGATGTATGTGACATGGAAGAGTAACTCATGATCCTAATCGATTGTGCATTTGCATTCAAAAGCAAATCTTAAATAATGCACAAATTTAGGGGGGAGCTCTTACTTATCACATACTTCTCAAAGCGACGATATAATTCATTCTTATTATCTTTTGTCGAAGCTTTGATCTATATATTGTCATCAATTACCAAAAATGGGGAGATTGAAAGTGCAACTATTCCCTGGGTGGTTTTGGTAATCAATAACAACATATAGCTCATTGAACTAATATCCTTTCAAGATAAATATTTTAGGAAGTTCAATGATTGGCATGGCATGGATTAGAGATGTGGAACCCTCAAAAAGCTAAGGACAAAGATTGGTAAAAACTCAAGACTCTACATTTTTATTTTAATGATCCTAGATCACATTGAGTCTATAGGAAAGCCAATACTATTAAAAGGGGATGAGGTGTTGCTTAATGGTCCAGTTGCTAAAAATGCTCAGTGCTAAGCTACAAATCTCTCAACCACTTTCTCATTTCCACATATGTCCTAAACCTAAAAGTCAAACTCGGCCCCACCGATTTGATCTACGTGGCGCCACCGAGTTCACTTGACATAGCCACTGCCAAAACCTTAATCAGTTCGGTCTCACCGATAGGGATTTTGGTCTCACCGAAATGGGATTGTCAACTCTCTGTTTCCCTTTCGTAACGTTTCGGTCTCACCGAAAGGAGCGGTCGGTCTGACCAAGTTTGCCTGGCCAAGTCTCTGTTTTGCCTATTACCAGAATCGGTCTCACCGAGTTTGTCTAAACGGTCGAACCGGGTTGATAGAGGCGAGGGGCCAGATCTTTCGATGAGATGGTAACTATCGATTTGGTGGAGGCGACTTTGATGATCCGACTACAAACATGCACGACGTTGCGCCTTAGCAATCGCTAAACCAATCTCCAGGGGTTACTGACGATGCCAGAAGCACGATCAGCCTGACCACGAAGGTCTATTCCTGCATGCAATCGAAGAACAAGCACGAATATGATAAAGCAATCTGAATATTGCAAATTTAAATGATGTATTGATAAAGGTGGGGATCCGTAAGCGGTCTTGGTCTGGTCGTTGGACACAAACGAAGTACACGAAGTTGCAATGGCTAACTTTTGACTAAACAAATCCCAAAGAAAAAGCTACTAGATGGATCTACTTATATAGGAGCAAGGGGTGGCGGCCAAGGAGGTGGAAGGATGTCCCAAGGCAGGCTAAAACTAACCCTAGGTCGTACAAGGCTCATGGGCCCAAGTGGAGGTGATGCAACACCTTTGGACTTGTAGTTTGACTCGGATTCTGCTGCAGTGTCAGATTGTTTCATCGATATCTGAACGCTCCGGACGAATTTGAAGGTGAATCCAATTGGGTTGGAAAGTGTACGAAATCTAGTTTCCAACAAAAAAAGAAACATCCAATTCGGTGTCTGTATGAAGGAGTTCTTGCCGTTTTGAGTCAGGTATGTCTGTGCAGTCCGAATCTGGATGCAGAACGTGAGAGACTTGGACTCTATCTTCTCTAGGCGCAAAAGTGACGTGACAGAACTTTTTGAACAGCACCTAAACTTCTCTTTTTCCCTTATCTTCATATGTGGATTGTACAAATGTCCCATACACCTGGAATTAGACATGGCACAAAAGTCTGTGAAGTATTTTTGTCCTGGATGACATAAATAAATTGTTGCATAGCTTGCATTAGAAATCACCTCACAAATATAAATGTACGCAATATTTTTGGTCGTATCCAAGGTAGTCATGTCCTCATCATCCTCCCTTTCTTGAAAATAAAGCCGTCCTAGGCATTGCTTAATCTGAAATGTGGGTAAGAAAATAGACAAGGTGTACAAGTTGTATATGTATATGTCATCCATTTTTACTTCCCTTAATTTTCGCACATATGACACATGTATAGATGAGTAACTTTCGTTGTTCATAAAATATAAAGCCAAAATATTATCACAAGAAGTAGAAGGCATGAAAATATTGCAACTCAATTTGCACAAATAAGTGAAGCTCTTATTCATATCAAAATATTGACAATGTTCATCATTAAACCATCCCAACATTGGTGAATAAACCTTACTTGCATGAAATTCACAGGCTACAACATGCTTAAATAAGCAAACATGCAATAAGTCGTTTGACATAGAATCATCACCATGATTAGAGGTCATATCAAAATGATTAAACATTGGCACAATTATTTTCAAATGTATTTTATCCAAATCTGATTTATTCTCCGATTCACATGATTCTTTTGCATCAACAGTTAATTCAATGGGTGCACTCAAAATTGTTGGTATTTTAGTTGTTTGATCACATGACGCATTCATGACAGTAACATGATTATCTAAACTAGGTGGTGTGCTCAAATCAACAGGTAATTCAATACATGATGTATTCAAATTAACTAGATATGCATCATCCTCATGTGAAGTTATATCATCATTGATTTTACTGTTACCTTGTTGCAAAGACGTAGCTGATGTAGGTACGGACGATGACAATGTATCACACACTATAGATGATGTCACGCTCACAATCAGAGGTGTGGCTGCTCTAGTAGATGCAATGGTGGAGGAACCAACCAGTGGTGGTGAGCATGAACTGGAATAGTAGTTGTTGTAGTCACACAATGCATCCTCCTGTATTTGTCTCTCAAAGGTACAAGCACGAACATACATACCAGTAATGCAACGAGGAATATACTGAAATCTTGCGCGAATATCATGGTTTAAACCACCAAAAAATCTATTTATTGTATCATCCTCAGATTCTTCTATGTCACAATGATGCATATAAGATTTGAACTCTTGGTAGTAAGCATGAACAGTGTTACTACCTTGTTTTAATTGTTCCAATTTGCGAAGCAATTCACGTCGATAGTAAGGAGGAAAAAAATGTTTTCTCATTACAACCTTCAAATCTTTCCAAGTTGTGGGTTGGTTATCAATATTTTTCTTAAAATGCACACTCCACCAAACAGAAGCAAAACCAGTAAATACTCTAGTGGCAGCTTGTACTCTCTCAAGTTCAGAAAAATGATGGTGACTAAAAACTTTTTCTACGTCAAGCTCCCAAGCTAGATAAATAGCAGGATTAAATCTACCCTCAAATGACGGTAAAAAAATAACCTGACCATGTTCTTGTGTGTGTTGTCCCATGTCTCGTGATGGTGAAGATGTATCCGTCGTCCAAGAACTTGTCTCCGGTACCTGTCATGATTAGTAGAAACAAGAAACAAAATTCGAGAATAATGTTCCTATGAACTACTAGGATGTGGTGGTAAAGCGCTCACAGTAAAGCAAATATCAATATCTTACAAGTTCTTACCATGCAGCAGGTGGTGATAGGCAACCAGCGGTGTCAAATAACTCCTAAGATTGAGTAAAACGATTGCTAGGTGAACGTATGTAATCATGGTGTAGAAATATGTTGAGTTGGGTTGGCTTTATATATGGTAGCAAAAGATTAGCAATAATCAATTCAGAGATGCAATGTTGAATAAACGCTCAACGACGGTACTGTGCTGGTCCTATGCTAGAGCGGACTAGAGACGCGAGCCTAGAACACTAATGAGGTCACGGTGTAGCACAACTAGCATCAATAAAGGATACGAAGTAGCTCTGGACAGCACGATATAAGTGAAGATCACAACGGCAGTAAAGATAATGATGAAAACAACTACCAAGCAGAATATACAACAACACTCTCTCCAACTTTCTTTTCCTTCTTTTTCTTTTTCTTTTTTTTCTCACACTTTTTTTTCTTTTTCTTTCTCTCCTCTTTTTTTATACTTTTTTTTCTCTGTCTTTTTTTTTCTCCCTCTTTCCAAGACAAACTAGATAAGATGCAGATTGGATCAAGTAATGACGCGAACGACTTCAACTATGATTGTGACAATGAACGATGGGTAGCACGAGGTAGAAATTGATGGATGGGGTGGTGGACAGCGGAAGGGATAACGATGCAGCGGCGACGTGACTAATGTGAACAGAACTCGAAACTCTAACGAACTAGACTCTAAGACCAGCAACTCGACACGACGATGCAACCGATAATTCAATAATGCAAACAATGAAAAGAAAATTGCAAAGGCTCAGACTGGCTTGGACAAAGGATGAATAGATCTAACTTTTTTTGTGGCTTTTCCTTGGAAAATAGGTAAGAAAAATAAATCTAATCTAGGGAAAACAGGAAATTCTCACCGAGCAACCTGAAAACTGATACCACTTGATAGAGGCGAGGGGCCCGATCTTTCGATGAGATGGTAACTATCGATTTGGTGGAGGCGACTTTGACGATCCGACTACAAACATGCACGACGTTGCGCCTTAGCAATCGCTAAACCAATCTCCAGGGGTTACTGATGATGCCAGAAGCACGATCAGCCTAACCACGAAGGTCTATTCCTGCATGCAATCGAAGAACAAGCAAGAATATGATAAAGCAATCTGAATATTGCAAATATAAATGATGTATTGATAAAGGTGGGGATCCGTAAGCGGTCTTGGTCTGGTCGTTGGACACAAACGAAGTACACAAAGTTGCAATGGCCAACTTTTGACTAAACAAATCCCAAAGAAAAAGCTACTAGATGGATCTACTTATATAGGAGCAAGGGGTGGCGGCCAAGGAGGTGGAAGGACGTCCCAAGGCAGCCTAAAACTAACCCTAGGTCGTACAAGGCTCATGGGCCCAAGTGGAGGTGATGCAACACCTTTGGACTTGTAGTTTGACTCGGATTCTGCTGCAGCGTCAGATTGTTTCGTCGATATATGAACGCTCCAGACGAATTTGAAGGTGAATCCAATTGGGTTGGAAAGTGTACGAAATCTAGTTTCCAACAAAAAATGAAACACCCAATTCGGAGTCCGTATGAAGGAGTTCTTGCCGTTTTGAGTCAGGTATGTCTGTGCAGTCCGAATCTGGATGCAGAACATGAGAGACTTGGACTCTATCTTCTCTTGGTCCAAAATTGAGGTGACAGAACTTTTTGAACATCACCTAAACTTCTCTTTTTCCCTTATCTTCATATGTGGATTGTACAAATGTCCCATACACCTGGAATTAGACATGGCACAAAAGTTTGTGAAGTAATTTTTGTCTTGGATGACATAAATAAATTGTTGCATAGCTTGCATTAGAAATCACCTCACAAATATACATGTATGCAATATTTTTGGTCGTATCCAAGGTAGTCATGTCCTCATCACGGGTTGACGATTCAGCCCTAACCCTAACTTACCGGTCCCACCGAGTAGATAGTATCGGTCCCACCGAGATGTCTAACGTTCACATTTTGAACTGCTTCGGTCTGACTGATAGAGGCAAATGTCCCGTCTTTCGATGAGATGGTGGCTATCGTTTGGATGAAGTCGACTTTGACGATCCGACTACGAACGTGCGTGGACATCGCGCCTTAGCAATCGCTAAACCAACTCCGAGAGGTTATCTACCACACCGAAGCACGATCAACCTGACCACGAAGGTCTGTTTCCTGCACGCAAATGAAGAACAAGCAAGAAACTAGGATATTGCGAATATAAGAGGAAAGCTTTATTGATCAAGGTGGGGTTCTGTGACGCCTTTGTCTGGTCGTTGAACACAAACGAAGTACGCGAAGTTGCAGCTATGGCGAACTTTTAATCTAAACAAAAACCTAAAGTCTAAACGACGCCCTAAGGGCTGTATATATGGGGGAAAGAGGGGGGAATTTCGTGGCCCTTGGTGGAGGGGTCTGA
Organism: Secale cereale; assembly: GCA_902687465.1. Taxonomy (NCBI): domain Eukaryota; kingdom Viridiplantae; phylum Streptophyta; class Magnoliopsida; order Poales; family Poaceae; genus Secale; species Secale cereale. The sequence continues at coordinate 253,618,121 of LR738709.1, read as the reverse complement.
AACCAACCCTAACTCTTGTTTCCCCACACATACGGACTCTAAAAACAGCCTATACTCAAGTATTTCGAAATTACATGGGCCTGGCCCAATAATAAGGTGACGCAGCACCTATAATAGCCTCTGGACGAAATTTATGAAGTGGCATCTTGTATATTTCGTCCAAGAAAACAAATAAACAAGACAACGGAAATAAATAAGCAAGCAACTTACGCTAGGCTATCACGGCTATTACACATATTACATCCACTGGGCAACAAAGTTCGCCACAAGTGCAAATATAGGGAAAAAAGCGGCATATAAATGCCGCAGCAAATCAAGTCCAGAACTGAAACCACTTCAGAAGAGCTCAAGAAAAAATATCCTGGGTACCCATAATGCTGGCAAGATGCTTAGCAAGCTTATTAACTTTCTCTTGTTTGGCGCTTAAATCCTCCAGCACTTGCTGTTGCACCAGAAAGTATGCATCTGAATTCTGCAGGGACTTCCTCAGTCCTTCGGCTTCATGTCACATAATATCTGATCGATGTCTTTCAACTTGAAGTTGAGACTCAAGAAGCAGAACTGATTTAGGCAGCGAGTTCGAAGAGCTGGTGCCAGCAGTAGTAGCCAGTAAGTCGAACACTACATCAAGACATGACTTTGGGGTTGTCTCAGTGTCTTCAATATAGTTTTTATCATCTTTCTTGGAGAACAACAGGGATGTCTCAATATCTTGAACCTGATCTGCATTACTTCCTTTACCATTGCATAACGGGGTACTCTTCTCCAATATTTTATCCGCATTCTAAAGGAGAAACAAACAAACACATCATATGTTTACAATGTAGTATATGAAACTCATTTTGGTAAACCAGTTCAGTAGTAAGGTGGACAGGATAACAACATGAAACAAACATATGTCTATGTAGTATGGTCACTGTATGGTCTATATCCTTCTAGTTTATGTTGCCAAATCAAGATAGATACAGTTCGAATCATATCTATTAAAGACAAAGCAGCATAGACAGAATATAAGTGTAGGAAACTACACAGCAATAACAACACTTGTAATGTGCATGGCATGATAACATAATTGTTTATTCAATTGAAACTGAAATCAACATAGAGCAAGTTACAACAACAAACACGTTAAAGAAACAGGTTTAAAACATACCTGTTGCGCCATTGGAGTTTCAATTGCATCCTTCAAATTTGAAATTAGTTCGTATGAGTAAATACAGTGATGCAAGAGCAAAGTAGTATGAACCATAGCTACGGAACCTGACCTGTGAACAATTCTTCTTCTGCTTTAAGCGTTGACTTGGGGTTCAGAGTGGTGGTCCTCATGCTTTGGGCACTGCAGTTGCCTTACTAACTGCTCGTGTTTGGGTGCTCTGTGGTGGAGACGGTGCTGTGTCAGTGGGAATTGGGTTACTATCTGCTGGGGTTGGGGTTAGAAGGGGTGTAGCTGGTTCTCTGTCCAACTGGGTAGGGGCACAATCTGCGCGAGTCTGGGTTATGTGTGGTGGGGCTGGTTCTTGGGCAAGTACAACCGTGGTTCTATCTCCATCGATGGGTAGCACCATATTTTCTGAAGACCTTGTTTTCATTCCAGATTTCTCCATCACCAATTCAAATGGATGATGCACAGGAAGAGCAGTTGAATATACAAACATTGTAGACAAAAGCAATGAGAAATACAAAAAAGGACGGCATGATATAATTCACATATATGATGCTTGGCTAAACAACATGGCATTGCATAATTCACATATATAATGCCTTGCAACAAGATAGCATTGCATAATTCACATATATAATGTCTTGCAAAAAGTTGGCATTGCATAATTCATATATATGGTAATTAGACACTAAACAGGTGGCATTCACACAAATCATGTCTAAACTAACAAAATGACATAGCAATCCAAGATACCATACGCACGATATGAGCAACATAACCCTGCCAAGTTAGAGCATGCACCTCAGTTGGAATAGGACTGGCCATATGTCTCCGAATCCTCCTCTGAGGAGCTATCTGTAACCAGCAAGACCTCATGGGATAAATAGGAGTGGTCTTCTGCTTCTGAATCCCCCTCAGAATAGTTATCTTCCTCTTGATTACGAGCGGAAATGGGTGGATGGGGGTTGCCTTTGCGCCCACCATGGAGCGACGTCTGCATCAAATTTTATTGCCACGCAAGGCTCGTCTCTTTTGTTCTACATGTTCAGTTCCATTGTGTATAATAACTGACATGCATAGGAATAAAACATAGTGAGATTATGTAAGGAGTACATGCACAAATCCAGAGTGAAGGTGGCAAACTCTAGATAGACCCAAAACCAATGATAGCAGGCAGATAATAGCTTTAGTTAAAAAATACAGATAATGGCTCCTTTAATGTTTGTTTGCACCCAACATGAAACTCATAGAAGACACCCGAGATTAACCTGATAGTAGACAGATAGTACTGATTGCTGCCCCAATATGTACCCCACAACCATTTAAAAACTAAAGTTTCAGCATAAGTTTGGACCTGAGTTGGAGTCTAATAGGTGAACACGACGATAAAGTAGCATGTCATCATATTAAGTGATGCATAACGTAAGCAGACACGGAAGAGTGCGACCTCTCTTGCGGACATGTGTAGTCCTCAAGGTCATCTGCTCAGTTGATGATGCTAATGCAGTTGTCGTGGCTGCCGGCGGCCGGGAAGAAGATCCGAGGCGGCGAAAGACAGTCTAGAGAGCAGATCCCTGCTGTGGTGAACCCGTCCGTCGTTGGAGCAGCTGAGCTGGGGTGGAACACATCACCGCAGGAGCAGGACAAACCGCACAAGGTTTTCTTTGACACATATATGTAACACAAGTAATTGTGTAAGGGCTTGTTTGAATTTGAGTATTCTAACAATGCAGGAATAGGAAATAGAAAGGAATAGGATAGGAATGCACGTGCAACACAGAGAATTTAAAAACATAGGATTTCTGCCAATCTGGGTGTTTGGTTCACAAGAATTGGAAGATCACAGGATGCAAAGAAGCATGGTGAGATTAAGTCAAACCACAAGAAGTGTACAACCTCTTTGGCGAAGCCATGTCGATCTCAGCATCATTAGGTTGGCCGGTGAGGATGCTCCGGCTGACTTGGCTGTCGGAGGAGGGGAAGAAGATCTTAGGCGTCTGGAGATAGAGCCCGAGGTACTGCTCCATTGTGATGGGGGGTTTCGTCGTTGGAGCAGCTCTGGTGAGTTGTATGACGCCGAGGCTGAAGCAGGACAAGAGAGACAACGTTAACTTGAGTGGAATTTTAATAGCATCTCCAATAGACGATGTAAAATACATAACCAGAAAGTGCTAGATGTATACATCAGTGGCTCATCTCTGAACTTAACTGTCAAAACAAAATTTAACAGTCGAAACTGAACTTAACTGTCCAAACTAAATTTTGCTGTCAAAACTGAATTTAACTATCGAAACTGAACTTAACTATCGAAACTGAATTTTGCTGTCGAAATTGAATTTTACTTTCGAAACTGAACGCACTAGAGGTGAGGCTACACGTTAGTCGACTGACTTTTTCATATCTGGTCAGTCGATTTTGCAGCCGTTGGATACGAAATCCAGGGCTTGCAGTTCATCTCAACCTCCACCCCCCTGAGCCGCCAGCCACCGCCGGCCAAATAGTCGCCCCCGCCGCCCGCGGCCGGTGGTGCGCCACCCGCCCGCCCCGGAAACACTCCCCACCGCCGGTCCGCCGCCGCCCCGACCATCCCTGT
>LR738709.1:253582958-253610409 GCA_902687465.1 Secale cereale | reverse complement strand
GGTCAGTCGCCCTATATCTTTGACTTGCACACACACACACACACACACACACACACACACACACACACACAATTTCGATGGCTCTCTAGATCGATCTCGCACCCACGCACTTGATCCTCTCTTCGACTCTATCGATATCTATGACCCCTCCCTCTCTTCTCATGGATCGCCCGACCCTCTATATATGATATGGATAGGCCTCCATTTCACACACATTGCATGCAAAAAATTCTTTGAGATGTCATAGACAGATATTCCCACAAATGCATTCACGAAATCAACCTCCCCCCCCCCAAAACAAAAAACACTCACGAACGCACAAGCCATTTGTCTAGGTTTGTATCTCTCACACACACCCACGTAGGTGGGGGACGTGCACGAAGAGAAGAGGTGCACGCACAGCGCACGTACTCCCGTCTCTTTCCCAACCACACCCACATGGGTACATGGTGGAGCTCATTTCTGTACGAAAAGGCAGCCCACGTGGTAACTTGACACGTGTACTGGTTGTCCGCTAGATGGAGAGAGGACCGTATACCACGGGTGAACAAACAAATTGCGACTTGACGCGTTATGTTAAAAAAGAGGCAAACCATGTGGGGCCTACCTTAGAGGCAAGGCTCTATACACTGGAGTACTTTTGATGTGTCTCGTCAACTCGCGGAACGAGGAGAAGCTTGCTTAGTATGTCGTCTCCCCCACCCACGGGCGCGGTGGCTCGCATGATGAGGTGAAGCTTGCTTACTACGCTTTATGCCCGCTCCCTCTCCCACGCATGCGGTGGCTCGCAGGATGAGGAGAAAATTTTACTACTCCCTCTGTTTACTCCTCGTCCCTACCATCTTGGTTAGAGAGATTATCATATTGTTTGGAACATATATGTCCTTTAGTAGATTTCAATATGAACTACTAGTACATACTCCAAATACTGATGTATATAGACGTATTTTAGAGTGTAGATTCGATCATTTTGCTCCGTATGTACCATAAAGTTGAGACACTTATTTTGGAACGGAGGGAGTACATATTTGCTATGATCTGTCAGTCATTGAGATGCAATAGCATGCATGTTAGTATCCTTCGTATTTGATGAAATGTTGTAACGGGGAACCTTGGACGCAGGATACATGTAACAGAAGCTGGAAGCTTCATAGCATTGTACTATCTCGGTGATAAATTACAGTACGTACTATACAAGTACTTCCTCCGTTCCTAAATATAAGTCTTCATAGATATTTCACCATGAACCACATATGGATGTATATAGATGCATTTTCAGTGTAGATTCATTCATTTTGTTCCGTATGTAGTCCACCTAGTGGAATCTCTACAACGACTTATATTTAGGAACAGAGGGAGTACTATGTAAAGAGTTAGGTGTCGCACGGTGTCCAGAAAATATGGTGATAGTGTGAGGTGGGCCATGTAATCACTGAGCCTGTGTGTTTTCACTGCTCTTGCACTCCTCCGCCGTAAGAATGGAGAAAATTATAATCTAGTATTACCTCCTTTTTCGAAAGCGTGGGACATCCATCAGTCCTACCACCTCAGTAATAATGACAAATGAGCCGTCAAATCACATAGACCCAGCAGTAAGTTGGACGGACGAAGCAACCATCACTCTTGAATCCGCTTCTCCCTTCAACACAGGCGCAAGTGAGAGCTCACGTCCGCTCTGCCCGGGCATGAATGCGGCACCGTTTCTTTGGAGTGGTGCTGACCGTTTCGGGCAGGAAGAGCGTGCGGGCGATGAAGGGGCTTAGGGTGGGCCAGGCTGGTCAGGAGCGGGCGTGGCAGCTGTCCTCCTGTCCCTACCGAACGCCCAGAAACGAGAGGATGCACCGACTCTCGCGGCTAAAATCGTACACTACACGCCATCTCCCTGTAGGAGTAGGTCGATATGCCACTCTCTCTAACACACACATGCTGTAAAACACACACACGCACACGCACACGCACACACAAGTTCATAGAATAGGAAAATCGTGCGAGTGCGAAGCCACATGCAGTGATATACAAATGGAGTACGTACAAACTATGACTAGCCTAAGCAATGTAACCAAACGCTCCTTACTCTGCCTTGTTATCTCCCCCGGAAACCCAATGCATGGAGCGCAACTACGTGTTGATCAGTCAACAAATCAAAGTCGGCTTTCATGCGAGTTAATACGTGGCCCTGTATGGTAGCAAAAACGGAATTTCTTAGTTGTTTGGATTAATTGTTGCGTTTAGAGACAGAAATCTGGGCTTTGATTGGAGGAATGATCGATCAAGTTTCTCCTTCTACTCCAATCTGCTTGCACCTTGGTCCCGTTGCACCTCCTAACGTGACTTAATACACCTAGACGGAGTGAGTCGTACGAGATACGGTGGCACACTGACTTAGGTCGAATACAAGTGCCCAAAATTGTCTGCATGTTATAATAAGGATTCACTTAAAATAGTACATGAGCGAACAGAGGGATCAATTGGACATTGTTCCCAAGCAGTAGCGAGATGTGTGAGGTAAGATACACCGCTGGCGCTTTTAATTTTTCTTATTAATTTGTTTGTTTCACCCTCTGACTGGTGGGACCCAATGTACTACGTGGAGAGAGGTAAGGTGACTAAGGCTGCAATATTTCTGCACCATTGTGGATAGTCTTACCACCAAAGCCACATGACACGATTATGATTTAAATCCCAATGACTCCCACACACACAAAAAAATTGGCATGCTTGTCACACGAATGGAGGAATGTATAAAATGTTATTTTTCTCTCGTTGAACATAATGGGAGGGTTGTGTAGCTGGTTACCTGTTCACTCATCAAGCTAGATGTCTCGGGTTCGATAACTACACTTGAGCATAATTCATGCCAGGAGGATGATTTGACTGGTCGAAATGGATGGATACGGAGCTATACGATCTCGTAGTGACTGTATAATCACCTCATCACGTATAAATGGATGGATATGGAGCTATACGATCTTGTAGTGACCGTATAATCACCTCATCACGTATAAGCTGCAGCCTCGGCGCTTGTTTTCTAGGGTTTGCACTCTTCACACTCTCTCCAGTATATATATACACGCTGGAGCCTCAGTGCTTGTAGTTGCTCTCTTCACACTCTCTCACCCTCTCCAGATCTAAACAAGACTTCGTTGGCCTCACTCTCTCCCCTCACTGCTGGTCTGCTTGTAGTTGATCTCTCACACTCTCTCTCTCCCCTCACTGCTGGTCAAAGAGCCGGCAGGATCCGTCTGCTGGGAAGGGAAGGAGGCTTAACGCTGTCGCCGTTAGCGAGGGAGGGAATCCACTACCGGCGTACCTGTTCACTTTCACCCACCGGCGGCGCGGGAGGGCCTCCGACCCCTTCTTCTTCGCCACCGTATATAGTGTGGGTCGAACGGCCTCCGGTCGCCAACCGAACCACACCCCAAGAACCTTAAGGTATAATTTACTTATTCCACATGCATTGCTCTAGCTGCATGTGGGCTTTTTCCGCTTCTGCACTCGAATCTAGGTGTTGGTTCAAATAGGAAAGTTGTGGGCAAAGTTGTATACCATGAATCTAGGACGTGGTTCAAAGAGGAAAAGAATGGGGGAAAGTACTGGGAAAAGTTGTATAGCATGAATCTAGGACGTGGTTCAAAAAGGAAAAGGAAGGGGGAAAGTAGTGGGGAAAGTTGTATCGCATGAATCTAAGATGTGGTTCAAAGAGGACAGGACTGGGGGAAAGTAGTGGGGAAAGTTGTATATAGCATAAATCTAGGACGTGGTTCACAGAGGAAAGGAAGTGGGGAAAGTACTAGTACAGACTGGCTATCCAACACCTATGTTGGTCGAAAGGGGAAAACAACGACAAACGCAGTACGCACATCTGTGATGAACTGATCTTTTGTTTTGGGGGACAAGGCTGTAGAGTTTGAGCAGGACTATATTTGCTGCACTCACATAGGGAAAGGTGTCTAAAGATAAAAAAACTGGGACGAACACAAATATGCTCCTTGGTTGTTTGATCTTTGTTGCAACAGACTGTGCATCACCCCAGTACATCGGTAGATGCACATGGTGCTGGTGCGTCAACTATCCCGTACAACTCTTTAGCAGTTGTTAATCTAAGGCCCTGTTTTGTTAAAAACTCCCCGGTCCCTACCTGCTTGGTTCCAGGGACTAAACATGGACTAGAGGTTATTAATTGACATGCTAAAATACCATGTTACCCCTAGTAATGAACTAATAGAGACAAGGTGCGATGCATGGCAGGGGTAACTGTTGGAAAAAGTCCCAAAAAGACTCTCCCTCTGGGTCTTGTTTCTTTAGTCCCAAATGCCAACTTTTAGTCCCTAAAAGTCCCTCATGTTTGGCTTAGATGGGACTGACACGGAGTTTTTTTAGTCCCTCCACCAAAATGTCCTTGTAAAAAAGCATCCTCAAGTAATGCCGCTGGAAAATTGATGCAATGCCACAATTAAAAGTAAATTACATGTTTAACGAATTTTATTGTTAATATAATCTCTCTATTAATATTAATCAATGCCAACGTTTGAGAAATGCTACTGTCTTGCTTTCTTTCCCATTTATATAAGGTAGATGCTTCTTTTTGTTGGCTTCTGTGTCATCCACCGTTATTGACCACTAGTTGTTTCCTTTGCACCTCTGTGTAAACAGGGTTATCTACTTCACCTCGTTGCCATTGTGACCTTTTGTTGCACTGCACAAAACACTTTTGTTTTAAAAGTGTTGTGTTCTGTTCAACCAAAATGTCACACCGACAATGTTGCTTGATTGCTTTGAAGATACCATATATTTTAGTGGAACTGCACAAGAAGATGTTGGAAACATTAATCTAATCGAGGAGTATATAGTAAGCAAGGTCACCACAGTAGATAGCAACAGATGGTTCCAGAGAAGTGCTTCATCTGTATGCTCTACACAATAAGCCTCCTGACAAAGGTTGGTACTCGCCCACTGATTTCATCCATGTGATTGAGCTTTGTCATCTCTATTGGTGTTGTGCTACTGTTTAGATACTGTCATCAAAAAGTGGTACTTCATATGTGTTGTTTTAAATATTTCCTTTCCTTTTTCGAGCAAACAAGGATGCTAGCATTTAATTATCCTCTTGTCTTTGCACAATAGGATCATCCTCCTCCGAGGTCATGCTCAGTTGAGGTGGTTTTTGAAGGGGAATGGCAGGGTTTGAGAGGGATTAGATCTCCTACAAGATAAAATTCTCTCCAATCCACTCCAATCCCCTTGGGAGGAGGATTAAACGAACAAGGCTTGAAGAAGAATACATCGAATGATCCATTTCCACCACAAGAAAGGATGTGCCGATAAGTTCAAGGCGTTGCAACATATAAGGGCGAAATCATACAAGCAACGTGCGAATTTGGTTGATTTTGGTGGAACTGCACAAAAAGAACATCTGGTTTATTAAGCATGAGGTGCCATGTCAATGTCCGAACTGATGGCAAACCGTGCCCATTCCACAATCGTAGGCATTTGATATTTTGGAATGGGAAAACCTTGTCAAATTTTGCTTATTGATTTTAGCAAGAAGACATGCGTTTGATATTTTCGAATGGGACGCCCTTTGATGTCAGCAGCGTCGATCCATTTTTTTCTATATTCTTTAGTTGTGAAGTAAATATTGGCTCTGACATGTGAATCGCTGAGATGCATAATCATCGATTGTTTTGAATGTTCTCTATGAATTGCCAGGCCTGTGTGTTTGATTGCAATGTACAGGAACACTAAAAAGCTGCTCAAACACTTTGTACTCCTTCTGTTCCTTTTTACTTCGCACATTGTGAAAGTGCATACTTTTTCTATAAGATTGGTCAAAGTAGAGATACTTTGACTGTAGACAAAACTTGTATGCAGACTAGAAAGGACCGGAGGGAGTACATGTGAAACTGCTGCAAACGAGGTGATCACCTTGGGAATAATGCTAGTACGTATTGTTTTGCGTGTTCATATAATGCCAGTGATACAAGAATTCGAACTAATCGTAATAAATTCATTCATACACGGTCGGATTTTACATAAACATGCTGGATTTCATCACATTTCATACATTCTACAACTAAAAAGGGGTGCGCTGGAGGTATAATTAATTAATCGAAGCTACCCACTTGTGTGCGGCTGAGCCAAACAGAAGCTTCAGTGACTTAACTATAGGTGCAGTTGCGTAACTAACATGTGGCTCAGATGCCTGTTGGGCCCATGTGTCAGTCAGCCAACTGCACCAGCAGTTAAGTAGAAGCAGCGTCCTTCTCCAACATAACTCTCCGACTCCATGTCGCCGCCAAGAAGCTAATTGGCCAGAGTTCAGCAGCGGTGGCCTTACTTGGACCTGAGCGGCGGCGACCTACCGTGTTCTACTCTTCCTCGTATTCTGTGTGGCGCGGCCTCGTTGGCAGCGGGGCGGGGCCTCGTCGGAGCCGGCGATGTCCTCTGTCTTGTTGCCGGCGGGCGGCACCTCGGCTGAGCGGGGGAAATCCTCCCCCTCGTTGCCGGCAGGGTGGGGCCTCGGCGGAGCCGGTGGTGTCCTCTGCCTCGTTGTTGGCGCCGCGGGGCCACAGCGGAGCAGGGCCTCGTCGACACCAGCAGATCGGGGACTCGTCGGAGCCGGCATTGTCCTTTGCCTCGTCCTCCACTACAAAAAAGACACATCCATGACATTTTGGGCCGAAGGAAACTTTTTCTGTCATACTTATGACAATAATTGTGACAAAACACGGTATCATCATAGATGTGGTGGGGTCCTACTTCTATGACAAAAAATCATGACAGTAAATGGGCTTTTCGTCCTGGGCGGGCTGGAGACGCAGCTGCATGACATTCTTTGGGCCGTCCATGACAGAAAAAACCATGGTAGAAGCGAGGGCGAGGAAAATATTGGGGTGTTCCCGGTTACGGTGGGTGGTCAGGGCCGAGCGATGCGCGTTTCTCTCATACACGCACGCGCGTGGGTGCGAGGCGTTGGGCTCTAACAGAACCCGAGCGAGGCGTTAGGCTCTAACTGAACCCGAGCGATTGCACTGCAGGCTGCGTGTTACTGAACCCGAACGATCGATCGATGACTGTTAACTGAACTCGATCGTGCGATTCCTTCGCTACTGCTGCTAACTGAAGCCGATAGATGCTGCTTCTGCATGAACAGTGAGCGTTGCTGGGGGGGGTTGGATGAACAGTTCCCGGTGGGGGTGGCTGAACAGGGCCCCGTGGTATTGCCTCTGCATGAACAGGACCCCGATCGATCGAGCAGGTTGGGGCTGCATGAACAGGACCCCGTGGAGGGCTGCATGAACAGGACCACCTCGTGGAGGGCTGCATGAACAGTAGACGGTGGAGGGCTGGATGAACAGTAGCCCGTGGAGAGGTGGTTGAACAGGAGCCCGTGGAGAGGGCTGGTTGAACAGTAGCCGATGGAGTAGCGCGTGGTGGAGGTTGAACAGTCGCAGGTGGAGGGTGGAGAAGGTCAACGGTGGATGAACAGTAGCCCGTGGAGGCTGGAGGGGGTCGACGGTGGTGATGAACAGTATCCCGTGGAGTTGTAACGCCCCGGATACACCCGCCGATGGTCATTACTCCTGGCAGGATCTAGACTGGCCTCACATATCAATACTAGTCTTTTCTGCGCACTTTGTCACTCGTGCGCACCCGGGAGCAACTTCCCGTTCGGTCACCCATCCTGAAACTACTCCAAGTTGAGCATGCTTAACTTTGGATTCTTTCCGAATGGGATCCCAGAAAAGAAGGAATTCCTTATTGATATGAGTAGTCTATCATCCCTAATAAGCCAGGCTATCACATACACCCCCACTCAGAGGAACTGACGTCCTCGTCGGGCCACAGGAACATTCCCTCTTGGTACAAACGTCTGTGCATCCAGTCCGGTACATGTGCCATGTCGTGTGCCACGACGGGCCACAAACGTCATGAACAACATGACCACGCACCTGTCCGCAAACATCCGTGTAACCGCGAGGGTAGGCTCTGATACCAACTTGTAACGCCCCGGACACACCCGCCGATGGTCGTTACTCCTGGCAGGATCTAGACTGGCCTCACATGTCAATACTAGTCCTTTCTGCGCACTTTGTCCTCACTTGTGTGCACCCGGAAGCAACTTCCTGGTCAGTCACCCATCCTGAAACTACTCCAAGCTGAGCACGCTTAACTTTGGAATCTTTCCGAATGGGCTCCCAGAAAAGAAGGAATTCCTTATTGATATGAGTAGTCTATCATACCTAATAAGCCAAGCTATCACAGGAGTCATGTTTTGCGGTACGCCACACCCCTCCTGATGAACAGGACCCCCGTTTCGACCATAGCGCTCCAACACAAGTCCGTGTCCTTCGTTTTGCGATATGCCACACCCCTCCCGATGAACAGGACCCCCGTTCCGACAGTAACGCTCCAACACAAGTCCGTTTCCTCTGTTTTGCGGTACTCCACACCCCTCCCGATCAACAGGACCCCCGTTTCGACCGTAGGAGGTCCGTTTCCTCCGTTTTGCGGTACGCCAGACCCCTCCCGATGAACAGGATCCCGTTTCGAACGTGGCCGGTCGAACACAAGGCCGTTTCCTCCGTTCTGTGGTATGCCAGGCCTCGTTTCCATCGGCTGTTCCGTCCAAGCCCTCCCGGTGAACACGACGACGCATTCCATTCCGACCCAGCCGGTTGGCTCCCCATGAACACGACGACGACGATGTTTCTCCGTTTCCACCTAGCCATGTACACGAGCCCTGGTCGTACGTATGCGCGAGTAAGCGTTCGAGACCCTGCCCGTATGTACGTACGTGGTCGTATTTTCTTTCTTGCACACTTGCCGTTGTGCGTACGTGTACATGCTACGTGCGCGCCTCTACTATGACATGTGCGCGCCTCTACATCGACCAGTATGTACGTACACATTCGCGGCCAGAATGCCAATGCTACGTACGCTTCGACCAGGTGGGTCTCGACTGTCAGTCACTTCATACCCTGCGAAGATGTAGCTGGTGGGTCCCAGCAGTCAGGGGGGCGAATCAGTTTTTTTGCCCGGACGCACTTCCTTGCATGTGAAGATGTAGCTGGTGGGTCCAGGCAGTCACAGGGGTGAATCGTTTTTTTTTTGCCCGGACGCACTTCCTTGCGTGCGAAGATGTAGCTGGTGGGTCCCTGAAGTCAGTGGGAAATGTTTTTTCATGAAATACGGTGGCCCGTCCGGTGGGTCCCCGATGTCAGGTGGAGGAATAATTATTTTTCATGTAATAAGGAGGCACTTCCTTGCTGCGGCCGTGGACCCAGCTGTCAGCCTCTCCATGTATAGTACTCTTCCAATGGAAGTCGTTCCTTGACCACGTTGACCACGCCGCGCCGAGAGCACCAGGGCTGTGAACGACGGCGAGGCCTAGGAAGGGGACGATGCGGAGCCAGGGAAGACGCGGCAGTGGAAGCCCGCGTGGAGAGGAGTATGAGGGTTCACTTCTTCAGCTATGGTGTGAGGCTGCTGTCGCTGCAGGGCCTGGCCAGCGGTGGGAATAGTAGGGGGCGGTGAGGCCTCCGCGGTAGCACAGCCGGCCACGGGAGGCAGGAGCATTCGGCACGACCGGCGCTGCTTTGGGCGGCTAGAGCAAGAAGACCAGAGGTTGAAAAAGCACTATGGCCATTGAATGGACATCGTACGGTCACTGGAGCTAGAATCAATCATATTGACTAAGTTGACAAAGCACTCCGTCCCCGTCAAGTTAGTAGGCCCACAAGTCAGCCACCCACCAAGGTGGGTCCCAACTAGTAGGGGGGTATTCATTTTTTGTGCATAATAAGGAGGCACTTCTGGTGGGTCCGAGCTGACAGCGGGGGGGGGAACGTTTTTTTCGCGAAATACGGTGACCTATCCAGTGGGTCCCAGCAGTCAGGGGGGAAAATTTTCTCGCAAAATATGGTGGCCCGTCCGGTGGGTCCCCGCTATCAGGTGGAGGAATAATTATTTTGCGCGTAATAAGGAGGCACTTCCTTGCTGCAGCCGTGGACCCAGCTATTAGCGTCTCCACGTACAGTCCACGTCCGATGGAAGCCGTTCCTTGACCATGTTGACCACGCCGCACCGAGAGTACCAGGGCGGTGGACGACGGCGAGGCCTAGGAAGGGGACGACGCGGAGCCGGGGAAGACATGGCAATGGATGCCCACGCGTAGAGGAGTATGAGGGTTCACTGGTTCGCTGCGGTGTGAGGATGCTGTCGCTGCAGAATAACAGGGGGTGTTTGTGAGTAGAGGGATGGCCTGGCCAGCGGTGGGAGTAGTAGGGGGCGGTGAGGCCACCGCGACATCGCAGCCGACCACGGGAGGCAGGAGCACGAGGCACGACCGGCGCTGGTTTGGGCGGCTGGAGAAAGAAGACTAGAGGTTGAAGAAGCACTACGGCCGTTGGATGGACATCGTACGGTCAATGGAGATAGAATCGTGCACATTGACTAAGTTGACAAAGCCCTCCATCCCCGTCAACTTAGTAGGCCCACAAGTCAGCCTCCCACTATACTGGGTCCCAGCTAGCAGGGGGATTATTCATTTTTTTGTGCATAATAAGGAGGCACTTCAGGTGGGTCCGAGCTAACAGCGGAGGGAACATTTTTTTCTCGAAATACGGTAGCCCGTCCGGTGGGTCCCAGCAGTCAGGGGGAAACATTTTTTTCACCAAATACGGTGGCCCGTCCGGTGTGTCCCTGCTGTCAGGTGGAGGAATAATTATTTTCCACGTAATAAGGAGGCACTTCCTTATGGCTGTCGTGGACCCAGCTGTCATCCTCTCCACGACAGTACTCTTCCGATGGAAGTCGTTCCTTGACCACGCTGACCATGCCACGCCGAGAGCACCAGGGCGGTGGACGACGTCGAGGCCTAGGAAGGGGACGACGGGGAGCCGGGGAAGACGCGGCAGTGGATGCCCACGCGGAGAGGAGTACGAGGGTTCACTGGTTCGGCTGCGGTGTGAGGCTGCCATGCCGCAGAATAACAGGGGGTGTGGGTGAGTAGAGGGATGCCCTCGCTAGTTGTGGGAGTAGTAGGGGGCGGTGAGGCATGCACGGGAGGCGGGAGCAGGCGGTCCCGCCGACGCTGGATTTGGCGGCTGGAGCAAGAAGATCAGAGATTGAAGAAACACGACGGCCATTGGATTGACATCCAACAGTTATGTCTGCTGGAATCGTTTGTTGACGTATATAATAACTAAAACAAATCTTGCATACGCGTCAACTTAATAGGCCCATAAGTCACACCATTCCCTCTTTTTTTTAATAATATATATATAGCTCATTGCGACTTCTTATGAAATTTATTGCAGTCCATTTTTTGGTTGGCTAGGGCCAATTTCGCATATTTCTATGGGTTCCAAACAATTTTTAATACCAAAATGTCGAGCCAAATTTAAAGTACTTTGAAGATATATTTAAATTAGGTTAATGCCCAGTGAAATAGGAATCTGAAAATGTGAAACAATTCAGAAATTATAAAGTAATTGCCAATTTGGCATCTGTTTTTATATTTACAGCCAATTTCATATTACTTTCAAGATTTGCAGACGTCTAAAAAGAGTTGCAGCCCATCAGGGCGTACAAAAATAAATAGGCCTGGATTGGGTATTCTTCAGAAAAAATAAACTGGGCTCATTTTCACAAAGAAAAAATAGATGGGCTGGTCACATGGGGAACATAAAATATAAGCCTAGGCTAGACGGGCCGCAGCCCAGTTCAAACCCTGCTCCGTCTCAACAATAACAAAAAAATACTGCTCGAGCAGCTACGTCCCAAGTGTCATCCGATCTTGTGTTGTTCTCTTGTCTATTGATTATATATGCTCACAATGTCGTGGGTCCTAGATGTGAGGAAAACACTAGGAGGAAGCATTTTATTTTTCCATACGCTGACATGGTGGGTACGTACTGTCATCGTCTCCACGTAGTTCTGTCGATTCCTATTGTTTGTTGACCATGTTGACAACGCGAGAGGGCGGCACCACGGCGAGCGCACCAAAGCGCGCGGAGGACGACGGCGAGGCCTCAGATGTCAGCGTTAACGATTTAGGAGACGGTGGGGCGGCGATGCGTGCGCTGAGGCGCAACCAGCCATGGGAGGTGGAAGCAGGCGGCCTCGCCGGCGCTGGTTTGGTTTTGGCGGCTGGAGGAAGACAGGATTGAAGAAACACGACAGACTGTAAAAGCAGCAGGAGTACTTAACAACCTTGACTGAAACTAGCAGGGGCACTTAACAACCATATCTGAAAGCAATATAAGTACTTATTCAGGTTCAACCGTACAAAGCACGCCTCGAACGGTGCTACTTTGCCTACAGTTAACCAATGGTGAGGCCGCCAAGCCCCATGACAAGGCCCAGGCGCCACCCCGCGCATCCACAACCTTCTAAAAGCGGCTTCATCTCGAAATGTGGTCAATAAACAGGATATTTGCTTTAGACCCATGGAAAAGCAGGAACATAATCTTCTGTCCTATTCTCCAAGATGGACGGGCCTTCATTATTTGAGACGGCCCATGAATAAGTATCTTTTCACCTCCAAGGGGAATGGAGTAGGTCGACATAAACCTCATGTTGTGACCATGCGCAAGTCTGACCCGACCATGGTCAGGCACCTATATAGGAACAATAGAACTGGGCAGTTTCTATTTCAAGAAGATCACAACTGTAAAACTGTGTATAAGCAATAGTTTATGAACAACATATATAACAGAAAATAGCTCGTACCTTAAGTTTCTCGACACAGTTGGACCTCTTCAACGAGTGCAGCAATCGCACACATATTCCACATGGCCTTCCAACATTGAAACGCCCCACAAGGACCTCAAGACGATCAATGAAGTGTAGGAACTTGTGGATGTCGTCCCAGTCAACTTCAGTGCCATCAGTAACAGCCGAGTTGTTACAGAATAACAAACGACTAGCCTGCTTAATTCTGAAAAAACCTACACGTGCCACCAATTATAAGAAAATATTAGTTAGAAGTAGCATCTTCATGAGAGATTCATTGCTACTTCTAAAGTTAAATTGTGATTAGTTAGACAGAATAGGTGGATTAAGAAGTAATCGAGGCAACAAGCAAAAACCAGATACTAACATAGATGAACAATTGGAACGACATCGGGGTGGAAGATTGTAGTGAAGATGAGACCAGGTTCTTCTATTTCCATCAACATTCATGCACCAATTTTCAGTCCGTAACACTTGAGAAAGTTTATCCAAGTTCGGCCATAGAAAAAAGCAGCGATCTTCTTGGTTCATGAACTGAACTCGGAACTTGAATCCATGGCTTGTCTTCACTGTGACCATTAAACTGTGTATTCAGTTATGGCCACTAATGGCGCACCACACATGTGGTGCGCCACTACTATATACTAATGGCGCACCATGTGTTGGTGCGCCATTAGTGTCCAAATACTAATGGCACACCACATCCACAGTGCGCCATTAGTAACAATTTTTTTTTTCAAAACTAGTAATGGCGCACAAGTGGATAGTGCGTCATTACTAGTTAAACTAGTAATGGCGCACCACATCCACGGTGCGCCCCTAGTAGTTTTTTTTCAAATATTTTTTTTTTCAAAACTAGTAATGGCGCACTAGTGGATAGTAACTAGTAATGGCGAACCACATCCATGGTGCGCCACTAGTAATTTTTTTTTCAAATTTTGTTTCAATTTTTTTTCAAAACTAGTAATGGCGCACCATATGTGTGGTGCGCCATTACTAGTTGTACTAGTAATGGAGCACCACACCCACGGTGCGCCACTACTAACTTGGTCCAAAAATTCCACTGAATGCCCCCCGGTACCGTCTTTTCAGTTTAAAAATAAATAAAAGAAAATGATGGAAATGTCAAAAAAAAATAAAAAAAAATAAGTTTCCCATGTGATATGTAGTCTACTTGTTGGGAAATTTAGAAATATGAATTTCGACTTTATTTGCAAAATATCTCTGGAATTTGTAAAATGGGCATAACTTTTGCATACGAACTCAGATTAAAAAGTTTTTTATATGAAAAATCATCTACTCGAAAAGTTACATCCGAATTTAACGGGGAGAACCCCGTTAAACATTTCAATAATCCCTAAAAACCTAATAGAAAAAAACTGACGAGGCTTTTAAGATCTAGAGGGAAAAAAATGGAAAAAAATTCAAACTTACTAGTGGCGCACCGTTTGCTAGGTGCGCCACTAGTAACAGAAAAGAAATTGGTTTTGAAAATAATAATTTAAAAACGATTATTTTTTCAAAATATGATACGTAATATGACCGGGAAGTTTGAAATATTTTTTTCAAAATTTCATCATACTCATGAACATGAACAAAGTCCTAGACATCAAGAAGGTTTAGTAGGATTGATATGATAGATATATCGACAAGTGCGTGTGAAGTGAGCTGGTGCTGGGGTTGGATAGAACTGCGAAGTTAAGCGTCCTCGGGCTGGAGTAGTGTGAGGATGGGTGACCTTTCGGGAAGTTTGACCACAGAGTGTGATTTGACTTGAGATTAAGCATATTGACCCGAGATTAAGCTTAGTGACCTGAGATTAAGAAAAAAATGAAAAAAAAATTTAAAAAAAAATCTGATTTTTTTAAATTGTTACTAATGGCGCACTTCTATGTGGTGTGCCATTAGTAAAAAAATCTAATGGCGTGGTGCTAGTGGCGCACCTATAGTGCGCCATTAGTAGTGAAAACAAGTGCGCCACTAGAAGCCCTTTTCCTAGTAGTGACATGTGTTCTGGCAGAGCAAATAATGCACTGCAGGAAAAATAATATGAGAACACAATGTATTCCCTATCCAAATCTAGAAATAACTTCCTCCTACACGTCAGTGTTGACCATCGTACTGGTAGTACCTTTTATCCAAATATAGCAATCCAAATTTCCAAATTAGTCGACAGCATATTCAAAAAAAACCTACCCTCCCGGATAGAAAAGAGGATTCTACGAACACACTATGCGCGTTTTAAAATCTTGTGTTAGGATGAGAAGGAAAAAGTGTGGTGTCTCGCCGAGGGCGCATAAACCTGTAGGGTCCTCGCACTTTGGGCACTGCAAACGAAACACACTAGATTACCCGCGACCAAGGGACTTGGATTTATCGGGGATGGATGAAGAATTCGTACCTAGTTCTCCATGAGAAAACCCTATGATATCGCCGAGAGGCGGTTTTATCTGAACAAGCAGACGAGGGAGAAGGGGATTCAGTCCCAGTGAAATATTGCCGCTTCGTCCATCCAGCTTACTCCTAAAGCTGGAAAGGGGGGTTTGTGATTTGATGGCTCATTAGGCATTACTGCGGCGCTACAATCGGGGTGTGTCTACCGTGCAGTTGTGCAATCTAATTTGTGCATATAGCACGTGGACCCCGTTGTCGGATGCTCCACATATCAGCGAAAGGAAGTAGGAAGACAGGAGTAACTAGTTACACAAATAAATATTTTTGACAGAGAGTTCTCCCTCTGTAAAGAAATATACAAATCTTTTATATCACAACTTTATACATACAAAATTATATATGACGGATAGGAAGGAAACTATGGTAATTTTGCAAAAAGGTACCCACACACCTCTCCACACTTGCAAATAAGGCCTTCCCTCGTTCATCCTTTTCTCTCACAAGATAAAATACTCGTACAAATGCATCTTGATGTTACGTGCAACGCACGGGCATTATGGGAGTTCAGCTTTTCTTTTGAGACAATTATGGGGGTTCAGCTGAGAATATAATATTCAGACAGGCTCACGGTTCTAGACTTGTGCCACAGGCCCACCCTGCATGTTTGGGGGGCCATGTGTTCTACCTCAGCATTTTGATATGCAAGCGACGGTACGACGCCGGTTTTAGATGTTGTTGCAAGCCGAATACACAAAATTGAATAAAGCACTGCAGCTGTTGGAATGAAATCAAACGACAGTTCCTAACCAGCAATGAGAGTTGCAATTCTATCAACGATATACCATGTGATAAATAATAATGTCGTATTACTTATACACACAAGACACTTGTTTCACCATGCCAGATTATTACATCAAAATCTCTCGTAGGATAGATCAGTTTGGCAATTGCGTGCTGCTACTGAAGAATTTCGAAGTTGATTTGGACCAGCTCTCCTTGCCGAGAAAGTTCGATTTTGAGATCATCCCCTACTGCAAGATATGATTTAGATTTGCACCTTCACCATCCTTTAGCATCAATCATCATGCGACCATCCTTTGTACTTACGGTATATTGAGCAGGTTCATTCACCAAGGTTGCGCATGGTAAGAGAAACTTGGCCGCTGTCACCCGGATTGTTGAACGACTCCCTCGTTACTCTAGGAACTCTCTGCTAGTAAACAAGAAGACATACCCAAACAGTTAGATCAACACAGTGAATCATGCGAAACAACATGGAAAGAAAAAAGAACGAAACACTTGGGCAGCCAATGCTTACCAAGAAGGTGGACATGTCGGTTTTTGTAAGGACTTTGGTATATGAAGTGCGAACTGCAGCCCAGTCTGTTGCCGCTGCACGGGCCGGAGTAGATTCAAGTGCAAGTGTTGGTGCAGGTGTCGAAGCCACTACTGCTGCCGGAGATGGTGCTCCTTGTAGAGCTGGTGCCGGTGTCGGAGCAGGTGCCGGTGTCGATGCCCGATCCTCCGGTAGATCAGCCTGATCCGCTGACGCGGTCGGTGCCCAATCCTCAGCTGGATCAGACTGAGCTGCTGCCGCTGTCAGTGCTAGAGCAACTGCTGGTGCTCGATCCGTTGCGGAAGGTGGTACCAATGTGCGAAACAACGGTGATCATGTCTGGTCTGCTATGATCAGCTTTCTAACTTGACTAGGCTTCGTGACCGTGATCAAGTTTTTTCTTCATTTCTTTTAAATGCGAGAAGGACTAATTGTGGCGTTTTTGTTAAACCAAACTGCAGTTCATCATAGGGATTCAGCTTGTACTCAGACAACACACTGATCCAATTTTTTCCAGTAATATAAGTGATGGACAGTGCCTTCGTTACTGACATGACATAAGAAGTGAAACCTGCAAAAATAGCCATCGTAGAGCAAACCAAACAGTTTATTCTGTGATGAATGTCAAATGGCAAAACCTGCATCGCAAAATTGCAGGAAAAGAAAGAAAACATGACATTAAATCAATAAGATTTAGATAGTAAATCAATAAGATTTACTTGACGTGACACGAGTGAACCCTTACCAGGAAATCACTATGTTGAAGTACTAAACAGAAGATTGATCGTCCAACTACGGGTGGCATGCAGGGGCCCCGCCTACTCCCACAAGCAGGACAGTCCAAAGGTCGTGGCAAATTGTATGGACCGAACATCCATGGGACTGGAAATCCCAGTGGGTGCGATAAACCCTCCAATGCATACAAACATTGGAATGTAACCATAATTGATAAACCGTCCTCACAAAAAAGATGATCTGGATACTTCAAAATATACAGACTGAATTGAGTGGACAGACATTAACATAGACCATTCTCAGGACTGACCACAAACCAAAAGCGGCAGTACTAATAAACAATACAGGGTTCACAAACACAAATCAAGTATTGAACAATAGTACTTACTACAGACAAGCAAAGTTGCGCTAATTAAACTCTGCAGACTATTTCTTGTCACCGACCTACGGGATGAACCCCGCATAACTGACTAGGCCATGGACTTCGTGAGAGATGTCTACATGCACCATCACCATCTCGACAACCTTGGAGAACCTAACAGAGTGTTCTTTCCACTCATAAACATGATGATGAAGACAGGCCACATCAGATTTGTTGGGAAGCTTTACAAGAACCACACCCTTTGTAATCGAAGGCACAGCCAGGAAATTGTTGTGGTCAAGTACAGCCTCGAGAACACGCCTGGCAACAATGCTACAGGAAAACACTAGTTCAGGACACGTGGCGACAAGGACACAGCAGCTGGATAGTTTAGCAGTAGAATTCATCCTCAGGTCTTCCAGTTCACACGGCATCACTTTGAGAACTTCATCTCCACCGCGGACCTGGTTCTAATTCAAACAAAAACCATATTTTATTACTACCTCTGTCAGAAATATAAGATGATTTTTGATATTATACTCCATATATGACTACATATACGCATAGAAATGAGTGAACCAAGACACTAGAACAAGTCTTCAAAGACATGAGAGCAGAGGGATTACTTGCGATATCCATGACACAAGTTACTGAGGCAAATATACCCTCTTCAAAGGTATAGTAGCATTGATGTTCATAAAGTACTCCCTCCGTCCCAAAATTCTTGTCTTAGATTTGTCTAGATACGGATCTATCAAGTCACATTTTAGTATTACATACATCTGTGTCTAGACAAATCTAAGACAAGAAATATGGGACAGAGCGAGTAGTTGAAAGTAATCTATAAGAAATCAGTGTCAACCTCTCGCATGTTATGGTCAAAAGAGGAATTTATAACCGTTATTTGGCACACAAAAATCACATGCAAGATCACTCAGAAAGGTGTACTACTAGTACTAGTATTGCGTTTTAGATGAAAAAACACGATCAAGATCGAGAAAAAGATTGTCAAGAAGAGATATTACGTGGACTTGCTTAATGAGGGATCCCGGAGAGGGGGGCTTGGACAGGGCCATGGCTTTGAGCTTGTCTGCGGTAGTCTCGGCGGGGTGCTTGCGCTTCTTCGTACCATGAGCCTCGACGGTTTTGGCCAGAGCCATAGACATCACTTTGGCCGGTGCTCGAGCGTCCATCACGAAACTGTCGAATAGAAATAAAAGAAAAGAAACCATAATCACAAACCCAAAATAAGAAAAGAGAGGGAGTTATAGGATCAGTCTTGGGGTTGCAAACCAGGCCTTGGCCAGAATCAACACCATTGATGCGCTCACCTTTCTTTCTTTGGGAGAGAAGAACAATGGCAGAAGCAGGTCGGGGTTTTATTGAAGAAATGAGGAACAAGATGAGGGAGAAGCGAGTTGGGTAGAGAGGAAGCTGAGAGACAGGAGTGAAATGATGGTTGCTTCGTCCATCCAACTTACTGCTGGAAAGAATGGGGTTTTGTGATTTGACGACTCATTGGGCATTACTATGGCGCTTCGATCGGGGTAGTCTACCGTGACTCTACTACAGAGTAATTTAGTCCATGGCTTGTGGACCCCGATGCTGGCTGTCCCACACGTCGGAGAAAGTGAGTAATTTAGTGCATGGCTGAAGGAGGATCCACACCGTAGAGCGTGTCCACTGTTTTTTTGAAGAAAAAAAGATTACAGCAAGCGTTTCCACTCTTACGACGGAGGAGTGCGAAGCACGGCAGCCACTTGAACATACACAATACTCCTACTACTAGGCATGTGTAGTGGTTCATACGTCAGTACTACATAATCTTGTTGCTAGTGTAGTAAGATATGACGACAACAAATGATGTTGTGCGCATGTCAACTATATGAACAATAATGTAGTAACATAGTACCGCTTTCTCGACTGTCCGGTCGAGAATGAACGGTGAGATCAATGTTAACAGAACTAGGTCTACAGCGCACGGGGAGTATGGTGCTACAGTACTCCACGAAACATGAACCATATGAAGCACGAATAATGTTAGGCAGGGTGTATGAAGGGTGCACGGGATGGGAGCAAAAGTTCCCTTCTCGACCCACATTTGGGTGTTTGGCAGAGGGCATGAAGGGTGCATGAGTCCACACTAGTAGGTTAACACAAATACACGAAGATGAAACAACTACTCCCTGCGTCTAGGTGTGTAAGTCATCTTACGTTGTGCACTGCAACCAAGGCGGAGAGGAAAACGAGAAAACTTAATGTCTTTTTGCTAATTAATAGCATTGCATGCAATGAACTAACCACTATATGTCATGTTTATTAGTCTCAAGTCATTGAAAGCATGCACGACCCACGTCTCTTATTGGTTGATATGTCACAAAACAAGAAATGGGGATGGAGTTAATGTACCGTGCCTAAGTGTTTTGGGATTATTTGGTTTTCGTAAGGTGAGTTACACACCTAGATAGAGGAGTATATTGATATGAGAATACAACCAAACACACCCACACGCTTTGTGCTACAGTGACTGATCTGCATCGTCTAAGTTTGATCCAACGGTCATGTTGCGCCGAGACATGGACATGCCCATGCAGAGGGCGCCTAAACACCACCGAAGTTCCTCTGCTTCTCGAGGCGCAGGACGTTGGTGATGCAGGTGGCAAAACGGCTGAAAGGCAATGCAATCTACGGGAAGCCGGAGGGAGCTAGCTGAGGAGCGGGGTATCTTTCGGTGTTCACCATGGTAAAACACCAGTCAACGACTTCTCACATCAAGGAACAGTGGGTTTTACAGGCGGAGTCATCGTGACTAATTGCTGTCGCGCCTGCTCCCGTCAATCAAAAAATTAAAATTCCTGCCGCGCCTGCTCCCGTCAATCAAAAAAGTAAAAATCATGCCGCACTCAAACACCAGAGCAACGCCGCGGTGGATATTTAAATTTACCTGCCAGCAAGTAGATAAAAAAGGGGTGAAAAAACAAATGTTGCGGCGGCCTAGCTAATCGGTCGAACTAGCCCAACTAGCTAGCCACCATGCTTCATTGATGTACTCGGCGGGAAAAGTGGTGTTTCGTGATTTGACGACTCATTTACTTGCTTCGGCGAAAACGCGCGGTAGGGCGTCCCACGTCAGGAAGAATATATGCGTGCACCACCGGGGAGGACCCCGAAACCACGCGGTAGGGTGTGCCATGTCTCGGCACGGAGGAAAAATGTGCGTGTAAAAATTTACTGTATCACACGTAGTACCTATGGTTCGACCTCGGGACCCAGCCAGTCGGTCGAAAACACCCCACTAGCCACACAGCTTCATCATGCTAACATGGCACGGAGGATAGGTGTGGTTAGCTCCGTCTCGACCAGCCACAAAGTCTCTTGTTCTAGGCGATTCTTCTATTTTCCAAGCTTTTTCTTTTAGTTGTAATAACACCACGGTAAGCTAGCGCCGCTCTTCGTGTGTGCCCATGCAAAGGTTAGACGATGGAGAGAAGAGAGAGATCTCAGACCTGGGACCCACCAGTAAGTGAGTCAACGGTCATGCACGTGTTGACGAGGCACTCCCTCTACTCTACTCAACGTAATACTATATAAAATCAAGTTATGGGACAAAGCCAATAACCGTTGTTGTTTCAGGCTATCGACTTACGCTTTGTAGTCCAGGTTGCTAGTTCGAATCTCGTCTTTCATATTTGTTAGTTTTAGGTCCAATTAATGGCAAGTGGGACCCCCGTGTGTTGTTCCGATATTTCAGTGTAGGGTGGTTTTTTGAACAAAGACTTTGCACGGTTAGACAAGTAACGGCACAAGTTACACATATTTTGCAAGTTTACGAACAAAAATGACAGCGGCATAGAATATCACATCCACCCTGCAGCTTAGATGCTATGGTGATACGAGTTTTTACACTGTTGGAAGTGAGATCCAATGGCTTGGGAGTATGTTGTAGGGTGAAACCCTAGGGGGATCTTTTCACACTTGGAGGGGGAAAAGAGGAAGAACACACAAGAACACAAGACACAAATCTCTCAAAACAAACCCAATATCACATCCACTAGAGTAGCATACAAAGGATCCACAAGATCACAAGATCAATCCAAGGAAACAAGCACAAAGGTAAGGTTCTTCCCACTCCTAGTGGAGGTGAGGTCTTGCAATCCAAGAGGATTCTTCTCCCTTGGAAGGTCTTGCAATCCACGAGGATTCTTCTCCCTTGGGAGGTCTTGATCTCCTAGAGGAGGGGATACAAGGAGCAAAGCTCTCAAGGTCTCTCAATATCTTTGCTAACCCTCAAAAGATGTGGAGGAGGTCTATTTATAGTCTGTGCTACGAAGGGGTAAGAGGGAAAGGGGGTACATGGCCAAAGGCCGAAGGCTGCGCGCAGACAGGGCGGTAGTACCGCCTAAGGAGCGGTAGTACCGCTTGTTGGCAGGAGCGGTAGTACCGCTTTGGGTGGCGGTAGTACCGCTCGTTCCGGGTTGAGCAGGTCTTCACTCGTTTCCACGCGATCCGGACTGAACAGGTCCTTCTTTGCTTCTCCGTGATCATCTCCTTGGTAGCTGAGAATGCTCCTTGTGAGGTAGAACCCAATCCTCATGCGAATCCAAACGAAACTCGAAGAGGAAAGAATTCACCTCGTCCTCGATAGCGCGTGCACGTGCTCTAGTCATTGGTCCCTTGCGTGCTTGTGCCGATGACGGAGTGTCCATGGGGATGCTTGACAGATGCTCCGCATCAGAGTAGTCTTTGTAATTATGCGCAATTTCCAAACTCTCCAAAGGTTTTTTTGTAAATAAAACATTCAGGCCTCGTCTGTGCCGCTGCATCTTGGATCCAACGGCTACCCGTTGCTCATATTAAGTGCTCCCCGTAGCTTAATTACCCGCTAGGGTGATATGAGCATCTAGGTCGTATGATCAGTGATCAGATGGCACATGCGTAGTACTTGTACTTTCTGCGCAATTCCCAAACTATCTCACCCGTATATTGCAAAAACTTTCAAACCTCCTACTATGGGTCGTTAGATCTCCGGGAACTCGTATCACCATAGAATCTACGATGCGGGAGCACCTCATATTCTCCCGTGCGAGAAAACATAAGGTGCTCTCGCAGCTTGGATGCTACGGTGATACGAGCTTCGAGGTCGTTTGATCTGAGATCCAATGGCATCTGAGCAGTCTTTGTGCTTGTAAGCAGTGGCCGAACTCTTTGGGGGCTTTTCTGCAAAAAACCATTTGAACCACCGAGGAGGTGTTGGGTCACAAATCCAACGGCTCCCAAGAGCTTGTATCACCAAAGCATCTAAGGTGTGGTAATGTGACACCCCTAGACCGGTACGCCAGGTGTCAGCCAGTTATTCGTTGTCTTTGCCATGTCATCTGCTTGCGTGTTGCACCTTTCCTGGTCATCATGTGCATTGCATCATCATGTTTTCAAAACTTGCATCCGCCCGTCCTCTCCATTGTCCGTTCTGAGCCCAGACACACTTGCATGTGCCCGCGGCATCTCCGGATATTTATTTTATGAGTGGCTGAAATACGTTCTCGGAATGGGTTGAAACTTGGCGTGTGGTCTTATTATAGCATAGGTAAACCGCCTGTCAAGTTTCATCGCGTTCGGAGTTCGTTTGATAGCCCAACGGTTAACCGCGTTAACCGCCGGAAGCCTTCTCTCTTTTGGCCCAGCTCCCTTTCACATAGCCCACCAAGCCCATCCTAACCCACTCCATACTCTCGGTCGTCGGATCAGGATCGCGTGGCCGAAAACCGCTCCTCATTTGGACACTCCTAGCTCCCTCTACCTATAAATTAGCCCTCCCCGTCCAAATTCGCGGTGCAACCCTAGTCTCCCTCTTCCTCGCGCCGCCAGACATGTCCATCCGCGCCAGACATGTCCAGCCGGCCACCTCACTCTGACCAGTCGTGTGCCGCCACGTCACCCCGCCGCCGCTCTCAGCCAACCACGCGCCGCCACCTATCCAGCAGCCACCTCCCAGCCACCGCGGACCGCCCAGGCTCGGGCGCGGCCCGCGAAGCCCGGACGCCGCCGACACGCTCGCCCGACCGAGCCCGTTCGCCCGCTCCCGCCGGCTCGCTGCTCTGCCCCAACGGCTCGACACCGGCAGCCTTCGTCGGAGCTCTCCCTCCGGTGGTCGGCTCGCCGGACCCCGCTGACATCTCCACCCGGTTCGCCCTGCCGGATCCCGCTTCCTCCCGTTCTCCATCACCGCCGCCGAGCTCCATCTCCACCGCCGCCCTCAGCTCCCCGCCGGCGTCCGCTCCACTCGCCGCCCCGCCGCCTCTAGCCGCCGATCCGGCCTCCCCGCCACCGGATCTGGGCTCCCCGCCTCGTCCCGTGCCGCTCCGCGGCCCCGCCTGTGTCAGCCGCCGGCGCCCTTCGGCGTCCGCCGCCGGCGCCCCTTCCTCATCAGGAGGACGACGAACGACGACCGCCGCCAGTGCGCACCTGGGCCACTCCCCTCCGCCGGGCCCAGCCGCGGCCAGAGGCCGGCCCAGCGCTGGTCCTCCCTCCTCGGCCCAGCCGGCTGCTTCCCAGGCCGGCTGCCTCCTTCCCCGATCTGGCCCATTAGGCCCAATGTGAGCGCCTCTGTTTTTTTTTCTTTTCCTTAAAAAAACTACTAAGTCTTTTGCTGTCATAAAATGTTGGCATCTTTGCATCGCTGTAACTCTTTGTGTGGTTGTCCAAATTGTGCATATAATATGTCAAAATGATCATGGTGATATGCTCTTCATTTTGTTCCATTGTGGCATGCTTGTTTGAGATCATCTTGTTGCTCTAATCATCGTTGCAAGGGTGCTACTTGTTTAAAACTGCTGTTAACAGTAATTTTGTTGCATACTTGTGATGCTTGTAACTTTGTGCATGTTTATCCAAATGGAGCATATGATATGTCAAATTGTTCATTGTGATGTGCTCTACATGATGGTTGCAGTAGCATTCATGTTAGGTGCCATATTGCCATGTTAATCTCTGTTGCAAAAGTGCATGTGGTTGTTAAGTGCTGAAACTTGTTATGAGATGCTGTTTTGACTTGCTCATTGCGATTGGTGTATTTTTCTTCATGCCACATGTCTATATGTTTTAGAAGCACAATCATATGGTCTTTGCTGTGGTGCAATCCAGTTTCAATGATATTCCTTGAGGTGACTTAAACAAGCTTGTAAACATGCCATGTCGTTATTGCTGTTTTATACTTAGTGAAAAAACTGCTAAGTCTGAAACAGTTAAACCTGATGCTATGTTTGCTTGATGACCCACTCAAATCCATGCTTGTTTTGGAGTGTCCAATGATCATGTCTTGTTCTCCATGTTTTTGTCTATCCATCCATGCCCTTACTTTCTCATATGGCCTGTTGTAGCTTATTTATTTCTTGCTCTCAAGTTGCTATAAATTTTACCTGTCAGACTTTTATCAGCATGATCAATTTGGTGAAGCTTGTTGTTATTGATCCATGCCTCCTATGGAGTTGCTCCAATGGAGTTGTTTGATGTATGTGATGTCTATTTCATATCCATGATCTTTATATACTTAGTAGAGTTGATATGCTTGTTGTTTTGTGCCTCCGAAGGCAGCATCCTAATGATGTTTTTGCCTTCCTAGATTTTGGAGTGAATTGCAGAAAACCACCACATTTCAGCTTAGGTTTGCAGAAAACACTCTTCTATGTTTTTGCTGCAGAAAACACTAATTTTTTTTCTATTCTTTTGCAAAAACCACCAAACCTTCTGTTTGGGCAGTTAAACACTATTATGACAGGTGGGGTCTGCATTTGATGACATGGCATAACTGTTAGTGCCTGGTATTTTTACAAAGGCACCCTTTAATTTG
Source organism: Secale cereale (assembly GCA_902687465.1). Lineage (NCBI taxonomy): Eukaryota > Viridiplantae > Streptophyta > Magnoliopsida > Poales > Poaceae > Secale > Secale cereale. Next base: position 253,584,999 of record LR738709.1, on the reverse strand, counting down.
AAAACAAAAATGCAATTGGGCCCTTGCCACACCAGCTCAGCCAAACTCTGCCGCCGGCCATCATGTGCTCATGCGCTGTCACCCACGCCGGTGCCCGACGGCGGCAGAGCTCAACGACAAGGGTTACCGCTTGGCTGCGCCCATGCTGCGCGCCGCTGCTGTTGCTTGGTCACCGCCGTGGCTGGTCGCGCCCGTTCGGCTCGTCGGCGTGCCGTTGCTTGCTCCAGTGATGCGCGTCACTGCTTGCTCTTCTTAGCTCCGAGGCTGGCTGCTTGCGCTTGTGCTGCTCCCCGCCGCTGCTGCTTCCTCCGATGCCGCCGTCGCTGTCGGGAGGTCACAGCCGATCCGTGCGCCGGCCGTTGCATGGTCGCCGTGCCTGAAGGAGGAGGCGACGAGTCTTTTGAGTGGTGATTCAAAGGCCAGAGCCGCCATTAGCTCCCACCCCATGCTTCCAGGAGCAGCAGGGTGCTCGCCGATCCGTGCGGCTCGGGCATGACCGCTGACCTCGACCTATACTAGGTTGTGGTCGTGGCTAGCGCGAGGATAGATCCGCCGCAGTGCAGCAAGGTGGCGGCGAGCATCTCGGCCAGGCCCTGTCGGCGGTGGCTTGTGGGAACGGCGGTGGGGGGCTGAATCCCGATTGGATCGGGAAGGGAAGGAAGATTTCCTTTTTTTTCCATGAAGGGTTCTTCTGAAAAAGACCAGTTATGCCACATCATCAAATGCAGGCCCCCACATGTCATAATCGCGGTTAAAATGTTCAAATGGACCGATCAGTGTTTTTTGCAAAAGATTAGACAAAAAATCAGTGTTTTCTGGCACAAATTCGTAATAGAGTGTTTCCTGCAAACATATGCGCAAATGTGGTGGTTTTCTGCAATTCACACCAGATTTTGACTAAGTCTGGATAAATTTATTGCAATTTGCCATGCTTGGTTAATTGTGTTCCATCAAGCTTTTGGGTGTGTTCTAAGTTCATGCTTGTTAAGTAACATGTCTATTTCACATCCATGCCTCTAGTTATCATGTTTGGGTGCTGTAGCATATATTTACCTTGCTCCAAAGTTTCTATGTGGCTGTTAACTTCATCTTTGCCTTGTAACTTGTTTTGCTCGTAACTTCTAGCCCGTTGCTCCGTTTTGAGTGTGTCCTATATGAAACTTGTGAGATTTTGTATGTAGAAGCTTAATATCATGTTGTTTTCATGTTTGGGGTGTGTTTGCTTGATGTTTGTGTGCATCTTGCACCGTTGCCTTGCTTGTCTTGTTTTGCTCATATTTTCGAGGCCGTAGCTCCGAAATAAACAAACTTTATATGCAAATTGACTAGAATTTCGTGTAGATCATCATGGTGCATGTTAACTTGCTGTTTAACCACTTTAACTTAAAGTTTGTTCAGATCTGGACTAATTTCAAATTATGCATATGAGGACTTACCGGATTTGTTATGTGTTGATTCCGGCCTCATTTCAACTTGTTGGTTTGTGTTGATCTTGTGTGCTTCATCCCTTGCCACGAATTGCATCATATAGACTTGTCTTGCATCATACTTGGTTGAGCATCTTGTCATGTTCTTGTGTTGTGTGTTTCCCGTGTTGTGTGCTTTCTTCTCGCTAGTTCTTTTCCGTTGCAATCGTGAGGATTTGTTCGTCTTCGCTTGGTTCGTATTCGTGGCTTCCTCTTCGTCTAATTCATGGATTCGTCTTCTTCCTTACGGGATCTCAGGCAAGATGACCATCACCTTGGATACCTTTACTATCATTGCCATGCTTAGTGTCTCGATTCTATGGTTATATGTCGCGCTACCCATCTTTATTGTCAACCCCTCTCCTTGTTGCCATGAAACCTCTAACCTTTGACACCTTCCCAGCAAACCTTTGTTTGGCCATGTTACCCGCTTGCTCGGCCCCTCTTATAGCGTTGTTAGTTGCAGGTGAAGATGAAGATTGTTCCTTGTTGGAACTTGATGTTTTGGGTATATCACAATATGTCTTATATATATATATATATATATATATATATATATAGGTGTTTTAATATAT
>LR738709.1:253001398-253582807 GCA_902687465.1 Secale cereale | reverse complement strand
ATATATATATATATATATATATATATATATATATATATATATTAAAACACCTATATACTGGGCATGAGTGGAAGGCTTGGCCTTTTGCTCGGTGTTTTGTTCCACTCATGCCACCTTAGGAGCCGATAAACCGGCGTTATGTTCCTTGATTTTGCGTTCCTTACACGGTTGGGTATATGGGGACCCCTTGACACTTCGTCTTTGAATAAAACTCCTCCAGCAAGGCCCAACATTGGTTTTAATTTGCCTCATAAGAACAACTTAATTAAATAATTAAATTTGCATAGGGGGTCACGTCCCCGAGGATTCTTTTCTGCATAACAGGGGGGCCAGTGCTGATGGTGTTGGTCCCAAACGGGCAACCTGCGGGGCCGCCTCGGGAAAACTCGAGGTATCTGGCATACCTGTAGCTTGTCCCATCCGGACATGGCCTGAGACGAGATACAAGTGGCTACTATCAGGGTGTCGGCACGCCGGGAGGTCTTGCTGGACTTGTTTTACCATTGTCGAAATGTCTTGTGCACCGGGATTCCGAGCCTCGTCGGACTGTCCCTAAGATAAGGGGTAATATTATTATTACTTCTGCTGATGGTGAGAGCTTGTGATGGCCTAAGTTGGGACACCCCTGCGGGGTTATGATCTTTCGAAAGCCGTGCCCGCGGTTATGTGGCAGATTGGAATTTGTTAATGTTCGGTTGTAGAAAACTTGACAGAGGATCCGAGATAAAACACACAACTGCGTGAGTAACCATGACTGTTCCTTTCAACTTTGAGAATAGAACACGGTTGGGTTATGTTTGACTCGTAGGTAGTTCAGGATCTTTACCGATCATTACTAGTTGGCGACCGTTTGCGTAGATGCTCATCTTATTCTTGTACTCGTAAGTTAGCCACCATATATTGCTTAGCCGCTGCTGCAACCTCACCACTTTACCTCTCCTTACCCATTAAGCTTTGCTAGTCTTGTTACCCATGGTTATGGGATTGCTGAGTCCTCGTGGCTCACAGATACTACAACAATAGTTGCAGGTGTGGGTTTCCAATGACTTGACGTGAGAGCGATGTCCTTTGTGTTGGAGTTCTTTCTTATTCTTCTTCTTCTTCTTCTTCTTCTTCTTCTTCTTCTTCTTCTTCTTCTTCTTCTTCTTCTTCTTCTTCTTCTTCAGTCTTGGGTTAGGTTCCTGGTCGGCAGCCTGAGATAGCAGATGGATGTCGTTGTGTCTTTAATGTTTGCATCCGTAGTCGGATGCCTTGTATTGATGTTATTGTACTCATGTGACTTGTATGAATTGCTGTATCCCCATGTATTTATGTAATGGTACGATGTAATGATATCCATCTTGCTAAGCGCCTGAAATGCGGTTGTGTCCCAATCACGTAAGTGTCACGTGATCGGGATAGAATCGCATCTTGGGCCTGACAGGTAGCACATGATATTCTTACATACAGGAGAATATGATGTCTTCCTTCGTCTTAGATGCTACAGTGATACGAGCATCGAGGTCGTTTGATCTGAGATCCAATGGCATCTGAGCAGTCTTTGTGCTTGTAAGTAGTGGCCGAACTCTTTGGGGGTTTTTCTACAAAAAACCATTCGAACCACCGAGGAGGTGTTGGGTAACATATCCAACGGCTCCGATGAGCTTGTATCACGAAAGCATCTAAGGTGTGGTAGCACATGATATTCTTACATATAGGAGAATATGATGTCCTCCTTCATCTTAGATGCTACGGTGATACGAGGTTCGAGGTCGTTGGATATGGGATCCAAGGGCGTCTGATTAGTTTTTGTACAAATTGTGTGCAATTCTCAAACTCATCAAGGTTTCCTGTAAAAATATTAAGACATCATGTGAGCTGATATATCTCAGATCTACAAGCTCCAAGCAACTCGTATCGGCATATCTAAGGTATGGGGGCACATGATATTCTCCCGGGGAGGAGGGGTGGGGGTGCACAACCAATCAGTGGTTGGGAGGGTGGGGACAATTATAATCTAAACAACCCTAAACAGAGCTTTACAATTTTATCTAAGGTCGAGGGGGTGACCCCCGGCAATCATATCTCCGCCAAATTAAACACAACATTTGCATGTGCTGTAGTACTACACCTAATATTCATGTTTCAGTTTCATGTTCGTTTTAAATATTGAATTGAGGACCATGCATGTCTTACATTTTACTCCCTTCGTTCCTAAATTTTAGTCTTTTTAGAGATTTCAAGTGGACTGGCACATACGGATGTATATAGACATATTTTAGAGTGTAGCTTCACTCATTTTGCTCCGTATGTAGTCGCTTGTTGAAATCTCTAAAAGTCTAATATTTAGGAAAAGAAGGAGTACTTGTGAATTCGTGTCATACATGCATGGTTTGGAAAAATAGATGCACTATACTTATTGGATTGTTGTTGTGTTCGTGTGTGGGTGTCTTTGTGTGTGTGTGTGTGTGTGTGTGTGTGTGTGTGTGTGTGTGTGTGTGTGTGTGTGTGGTCATATGCTTGATACATACAAAGTTTTCTCACCTCCATATTGTTCATCTTTTAAATTTGAATTTGCATTGAAAAACTTACCAGGGATACCATGAAATGTGAAATCCACGTTGAGATCACTATATCACAAACTCACTCTAATTCAACAACTCGTCATAAATCAATTACCACGTTGAGATTATTATTCAACAACTCGTTCGACAATTTAAAAGGTTCCTTTCGTATTCTCGAATGGCAGGACCCAACGGCATACCAGCCAGACCTTGGCTCCTGTTGATCCTAAAAAAGTAAAAAAAACGGGCTCGTGTCCTTCTGGTGGCGTGCGTGGTACGCACATTAGGCATCCCCAACCAGTCGAGCCTCAGCATTTCGAGTCAAAATATCCGACGGCCAGAATTCCAGCCCTAGGAAATTCCCCTCATGTCCCCAGTCCATAATGACTAGTACCGATGAACAATGGAGGGATGCTTTAGTAACTAGACAACGTTACCTACCATGCCGAGCACGGTTCAATTCCCTCGGTCGCCGCTCGCCAAGGTCACCCGTCAACTGCATTGCCTAGTACTACTACTACTACACCAGGATGAGCACAAAATTGAGCCCGTTTGTTCGTGCCTAGTACTTGAGTTAATATATCAGGCAATGCACTGGTACGGAGGGATTATCCTTTTGCTCTGCATATATAACTTGTCTGAAGTCTAACTAAGCAAAATGTTTGACCAAATCCTTTCATAAGAAATACAACAGGAGAGATGTATGGCTTGAAAATTGATTGCACGACGCAGGTTATCATATTGTTTCGAATCCTGGATCTTAAATTTTAGAAAATCCAAAAGTGACCAAAAATTCTTGAAACTGAGCATGGTCATGTGATATGGCACAAATATTAATTCGTAATTTTTTTTGTTTAATTTGAGACAAGCTGCTTATGACAAGTTGCACAAATAAAGAGTCAAGGTATTTTGGAACAAAGACCTGTTACGTTAAAGGCGAACGCTTTCACTATTGAAACCATGGGCGTTTACATGCCACCACGAGTCCCGCTTCTCATCGGCAGGTGTTGTCCAAGCAAGCGTGTGAGTTGACGGGAGGCGTGCGAGCAGACTGCTGCACCGATTGACAGGGAGGCGTGCGAGCAGACCGCTGTGCAGGCTCACTGGGAGGCGAGCCCTTTGACCAGGCTCCGCCGCCCACCTTCGTCCCAACTGCTCCCACTTTTAATATCACCGGTGCCGCATTTTAAAATCAGCCCCGCACTACCCGGTATCGCTACAATCTTCTCTCTTCCTCTCCAATTCTCCTATCGTCTACCTGGACGCCATGCCGCATCACGATGGTATGCCCTTAGTCTTCAAGTTTCCTGAGGAAGACACCCAGCCGGAGTCTCGAGAACATAAGGCTCTTTGGGACGACCTTGAACTGGCCTTACGGGAAGACGCCTCGCCTATCCCCACTCCCGTTCCGGCTCCCGTCACCCCGACTGCGCTAGCGCTCATCCCCGTGGCATTGATGGGCTAGGAGCCGCACATTGTCGCCGAGCTTGATGCCACGGGGTTCCACGAGGTCCCCACCGACTTTCACGCACCCATGCATCTGCCAGTGCATGCGCCTGCGCGTGCCCTGACACGCACGCCTGTGCCGATGCCCGTGCACCTGCCAGCGCATGCGCATGCGCATGCCCTGACGTGCGCGCCCGTGCCGGTGCTCGTGCACACGAATGTCTCCCCCGCACCGTTGACAGCGCCTGTCCCCGCGTGGGTGCCAGTGCCCCCCATAGCGGCATGGATGGCCGCCATCGAATGCTTCCTTGCACCAACGCCAGTTGCCTCCTCCCGCCAGTTAACTCGCTCCGAAGTCCAGAACATTTTGGCCTTCCTTGAAGCTAGGCCAACGTCCAGGAGTACACCAACAATGGCGCAAGGCGCCGCCGTCGCCGTCGGTCAGTGGCCCGATGACACATAGAGCACGGCAGAGGAGCCGCTTCCCACCACAAGACGCCCCCGCCGCCGCCGCGTAATCTAAATTTGCCATGAAAAACGTTTGGATTGCCATGCTTAAAATCCGAACGTTTATCATTTCCGTTTATTTTAGATCGATCGTCGTATAATTTAAAGTCGGAGTCAGACTGAACGAAATATATGGTTTGATCGATTGAATGTTCTGCTAGAGCCGTATCAAATTAAATATAAAACATCATCAAGCCACATGTATTCCTTGTCATCCAACGACCTAGACTGCTTCAATGTCGAGCGCTCAACCCATTTAGCGTGCAGTTAATTTCATGCCAAAAATAGTGCTAATCACATAATAACACTCAAATAATATCCTACTTAATATCCGCATGCACTTAATATACTTCCAAATTAACGTGCATTGCACGTACACATAGACTAGTGCTGCTAGCACGTGAAACTGGTGTCGTAACTTGTGAACGCGTCCAGATATGGTCAACGGCAACATCGCCCGCGAGTTATGCGTGTTTGCCCGTGCGTCTAAACGCAGAAGGGGAGGAGAGAGAGAGCACACATGGAACACACAAGTAAGTCAAGGCGAATAGTACTAAAAATAATATTACATGTTATCAATTAAATGGGATGTGGTAATATAAAAACATTATCTGAACAAAGGGAGGTACACCAAATAGTGTTGTTCTACGTATGTTGCCTATTGACGTGCAGCTTGAAGACCCTGGTCGCATGTTCGATCCTAGTCCTTTATTTTTTAATTTGTATATGGGTCCAAATTTGTTTCATGACATGTGGGCCCCTCAGTGTGTAGTTTGTAGCACTTTAATTTGTGGGTCGAAATTTGTTCCATTCCAAGTGGACTATCGGTGTGTAGTTTTGTAGCTTTTTAATAATAATTACAGAGAACAACAGAGCTTTTTGCAATAGTACCATGGTGCGACGTTGAAGTCTAGAAAGGCCGTGCGAGGGAGTTATGACCGAGCCACGGGGAAGTCAACTAGGGGAGTTGCGGGGGTTGCAACGGTATTTCGAGTAGTTGTGGGCTGAATGCTACGAAAATATAATCTAAACCGACCGGAATAAATTCCTACATAAATTAATCAAAGGTTGGAGTGCCCCCTCGCAATGTAAATAGCTCCGGCTTTGCGAGGGATGGAGAGGTAGCTTCAATGTGTGGAAGATACGGCGTGAGAAAGCGAGGTCAATCGAGAGACATATAGATAGAGAGACAAAGTGAGTGTGGTCCGACATTCATTGAACAAATATATATGCTCTTGAGAGATATTGTCTGATTGAGCTTTTGGCAAGGGTGAGGGCTGTAAGATAGAGCTTGAGAGATGATCCAGTCACAGACGTGTAGATATATTTTGTGTGTGGGAGGAAGCAAGGTCAATCGATCACATAGGGTCGTCGTGCGATCGAAAGAGTGAGATGGGCTGGAGAGAGTGACCTAGATAGACAATTTGCGTGAGAGAGTATACAATGTGAATAAGTCGAACTGGGCTCAAACATGGTGATATATCGTTTTTGTCCGAGAAAGAGCGAGGTCAATCGGGACATACAAAGAGAGAGAGAGAGGGAGAAAGAGAGAGAGAGAGAGCGTGGCCCACCATGAGGTCGAAAGAGTGGGGGCGGCTTCGATGGACTGACCTAGATAGACAATCTGTGTGAGAGAGTATAGAGTGTGTCGATTGAGGCCCGAACATGGAGATATATCATTTGGTGTGTGAAAGAAATCGAGGTTAAACGAGACTCGGATAAAGAGAGCGAGATTGAGCGAGTGTGGTCCGCCATGCAGGAGAAAGAGTGAGACAGTCTCGAGGGACATGCAGGAGAAAGAGTGAGACAGTCTCGAGGGAGTGACCAAGATAGACAACGTGCGTGCGTGCGTACGAGAGGTTGGGGGGCTAGATAGGCAATGCATGTATTTAGCGCGAGAGGGCTAGAGGGAGAGGGAGAGAGAGAGCTCGGCATGGGGTGCAATGGCCGGTGTGTAAGGTAAATACATTTCGTAACAAAGTGGAAAAAGGGGGTTGTGTAGTCGAGAGAGTTAGAGATCGAAACATGGAGAGAAAGAATGGATGTGTGTTGGAAACCGATAGCTTCCTAAGGTGGTTAGGAGAGGAATATTGCCCGATACAGGAAGTATGTAGTGTGTGTGCGGGGGGGGGGGCTAAATACAACATTTGAATGTAGATAGTACGAGACTTAATATCGATGTTTCAATTCGGTGTACATTGTAAGATTTGAACTGAGGACCATGCATATGGGTAATTATTTCGAATTCGTGCCATACTAGGTTTCGAAAAGCTGACATTGACTCGATTTGTTGTGCTATTTTGTAGGTCATATGTTTGAATCCATCCAAAAGTTTTCTCACTACCATGGTGTTCATCATATACATATGAATTTGTATTTAAAAAGTAGCGTGGATACAGTGAAATGCGAAATCCATGTTAGAATTGGAGATCGCTATGTGACACACACTCTAATTGAAATAACTAATTATGTGACACACACACTCTAATCCACGTTAGCGTGGATACCGTGGATACCATTTCGATTTTTTTTCAAATAACTCCTCATTAATTAATTTATAGTATTTCGTTTCGAATGACTAATTATTGCAAGGAAAACATGGGCATGGTAATACATACAGATTCGTTTGCAAATGAAAGAAGATTCATTTACATTCTCAAATGTAGGCGCACCAGGTAGACCAGGGTCGTGTCGTGGTGGTCGCGTGTGTCGGACGGCAAAATAAGTTCGCGCTTCCACGTTTCGGATTGAAATATCTGGCGGCCCCAATTCTAGCCCTGCAAAATCTCCCTTTTCCACCGTCCCCTTCCGCGCCCAGATTGCTCAAATCCCTAATTCGCCGCCAACCCAAGCAAAGTTCGAATCGCCCCTCGTCTCGTCTCTTTCCCCACCTCTGTGCCGGACGACAACGACGAAGACGACGGTCACGCTTCACCACCGCACCAGAGCTACCTCATCTATGCCCTCGTCCACTGCACTGGGTGGTCCACCGACAATGTCAGCCGCCGCAACCGACGTGCCTCACAGCCACCGACGTCGTCTCCCAGCTCACCGAGGCTACTTCACCGAGCACATCGTTGCGCCTCCGCCCCCGAGGCCACTGGGGCTTCACCAACGGTCTCGTCCACCGCATCGTAGCGCTTCACTGCCACTCAAGATCTGCATCCGTGCGCCACCAGCCAACGCCAGCACATCACCCTCAACGGCTCTGAAGTGACCCGCACTCTAGCTAGGCGAGCATGCCCAAACGCCGGCCCGAACTAGGTATCCACACATCACTCCCTTGTGCACTGTTCCGACGATGTTTGGATATCCATTCACTGCTCTCTTAGCTTACACGCCTATCCAACTCTGACTTTAACTCTTATTTCTTCTGCAGATATCATCTGAAACAAGCAAACCATTTTTTAGCGAAGCATGATTGCGCTACGGGATCTGGTACACATCCTGCACAGCCATATATCCTTGTAAGTATATGTCCTCCGGTACAACAGCAAGGTCGATTCCTCTTATCTGGTCAGCCATTCTCCCTGTCAAAAATGCAGAGGGGGATGCAAGGAGCACAAGGCCTGCACACCCAAGCAAGTGGTAACATGGACTTGTACATGGAACATCCCAAGCGCAAGCAGAGCTGCAGTGAGCCTGTACAACGAGCTAGCGTAAGTCCCTGCATTTCATTTAATTCGTACTGGCATTCGTGTATGATTTGTGTGGAGTGGCGGATCCACGAATTCATGTTACCAGTGGCGAACATTTAACTTAAAAAATATGAAGGCACTTGCACTCCGGAAATGAACACAACTTGAGAAATGTGAAGCTAAATGCACTTTCAAAAGCAGCTAATGATCCAAAGTAGTTCAGATTAGAAACACTAAATGATGCAAGCACCAAAAAAACACAAAATGCAACATGGTGTACAAGGACTACAGACATGGTCTGTACCTGCTTGAATTATTCGTTCTCTGGCTGAAAATATCGAAGTGTAATTGCACCTACAACCGGTGCGCAAATTGCATATCAATATATCTATCCTGCACAAGTATGCCAATAGTTTCAAAAAACAAATTAGAAAAGTATTTATGCTACGTTGTCATGATACAGGGACTTCCTGGTAGATGGCCTCGACGTTTCCTCAAGCCATGAAAATGCACTATAATTTGCTTGTCATCAATGCCTGCAAACCTCTATGTCTCTCTCAACATAGCAGATCATCATTAGAGACTAAATCCTTCAATGGGAGCTTGAAAAATGTTTGCATTAGATGCCTCATAAGACACTATATGTTCATCACCAGGAGCATGTAAAATGTTTGCATCAAATCCTTCATTTCCAGTCTGTTCATTAGACACTTCAGGCTCAAGATCAACATGAGCTTGGATATTTGCACCGGAAACTTGATTAGATTCATTAGATTCAGTCAGTTCAGTACTGATTGGGGGAGTTATAAAATAAGTAGAAATTGGTTTCATTTTCTCATAGATTCCTTACATACAAGCAGTTTTACAACATCGTCAGGTTTAACTATTGGCCAGAAATTGAAGAGTTGAATTAGATATAATCAGGGATGTGATGTACCTGCTCGTTGCGCATGCTACTCTTGCAAGCTGCAACTGTCCGTTTGCGCAAGCTCGATGCCATGCCCGTGCTGCTGCCGCTGCCTCCCACGGAGGCTACACCCAGGGTTGGATCTTCATCTTCTTGTCCTTCCGTTCGCTAGAAGCCCGGCGACCGCCCTCCAGTGAGGGCGTGAGGAAGTGCTGTGTTGGTTTGTCCAGCGGCGGCGAGGTTAGGAGCAAACCAGACTGGAGGCTGGAGGGAATGAATTGTGATTTTTCCTGCTGTCGATCGATATGGGAGGCGCTCATTTGGGCCGCGAGCCTGCTATAGGGCCTGCCTTGCACTTATGTTATTGGCCTATCCAAATTCAAACATTTTTCTTCATTTTCTACATTGTCTGCTCGTGCCTTGGGACGAACGAAACTAGCCTGGGCCAACCTGGACGACTCAAACTAGGTGCACACTTTCAAGCCACCTGAGGCGGCCGCCCATACCAGCCCCTATGGTGGCGTCGCCCCTTTCTGCGTGTATGATAGGGGTAGTGAAAATATTCCAGTAGCGCTTTTGATTTACCCACAGAATGGTTGAATTGCCTGTTTCTATGAACTGAGTTCGCCAATAATGTGAAGGATGCCAGTCTTTTCATCCTATTGTAGATTGCTTAGATCACGATATGCCAAAAGTAATCACATAAAATATACAGTAAAAAGCCAGTGTGATGTGTGTGGCTACAACTAGTCTGACTACACGTCCTCATATAACATATGAAGGACTCACCATCTTACCAGATTAACCATTCGACTTACCAATGCAGTGTGGGAAGAAAGAAGTATTGGGACTGCGTATCCAAGCAATTGATGCCATGGACTCCTTCGTACAACCTTGTAAGCGAAAAAGAAGTTGCAGTGTGCCTGTACAAAGAACTAGCGTAAGTTTAGTTACCTGCTTCTTAGAATTTTAGTTAGCCACTTATTGCAAAATTGTTCAATTATGTTGCTAGGCTTAATTTAGTTTGCTACTGATTACATAATGCCACAGCCTATTAATCCTATTATAGACTGCACCTATCTATATGTTTGATACTTACTATTAAGAATTACCTGTTTGCCTAAACTTAAATAGCTACTTGTTTGTTTAACTGCTTTGCTGCTGCAACAACGGGTTACAATGATGTTAATAACTACTTTTCAGCATCAAATTGAAACTCTTTAATTCCTTGTTTGTTTAACTGGTTTGCTGTTATAACTCCCAGTTGAGATGTTTTGCTAACTTCAACTTTTCTGAATCCAATTGGAACTTTAATGGCAAAACAGGTTAGCCCAAGATCAAAGAGCGAGGTCCCCATGGCGTTGTATCATCCCACAGCAGTGGCACTGGCCCATTCGTGCATTATGAATTGCCAACTACTGATGCTCTAGAGGCTAAACTAGTGGTAGAAAGAGATTCTGCTTCTGCACTTAGATATGAAGTTGACATGTTGAGGAAGCAAACATCACAATCAGTAGCAGTACTGAAGACAACCATTAAATATTTGGTGGATTTCAAAACGAAGCAAGCTGAGATTGACCACATTGTTAAGGTCCTGAAGGAAAAAAAGGAAATTAAATTCCCACTTTGTAAATCATAGGTGAAATGTTCTTTCCATCATTGAATAACCTTTGTGTTGTTTGTTCATGTAATCAATCAAACCATTTGTTTTAGAGATCATTTAATAATTGTTTTTTTTGTTTTTTGTTTTTTGGTTTGTAATTTTATTTGAGCACAAGTCTGTATTAATTGATAAGACTCGGAGACATTTCATTTTGATTGCTGTGCCAGACCTACAAATATGTGGATCGGGTTGAATGTGCATTCAACAATAATAGTAGTATAGATGGACCATAAGTCGCACGCATCAGAAAGGGCCAAGATGCTGTAGTAGCTTGGCTAAAAAAAGGATGCTGTTGTAGCAAAGAAAAGTACAGCGGCCTGGCTTATGTATGTTAGTTGATATTATTGATCTATATACTCTAGAAGTGTTTATATGTCTGTTAGTTCAGTACATTCTTGGTTGATTCACTCGGTATTTGAATCTTGATACATCGCTTGTCTACATATCTAAATGGGAGTACACATTATGCTGCGTGTGACATTTGAGTTGGACATGAAGTGTTCCAAATATTCGAATTCACCTTAAACTGGATTCTAGCTTCTGAATTTGAGTATCAGCATTTGTAAACCATATTCATATATGACAGTGGAATACATCTTTGTCGTCCTTTCGAAGATATATAAAAACACATAGAATTATTTATAAAGATTCGTATAGGAATACAAAATAGATTCAAATTTAGTTGCCAGGGTAAACGTGGATGCTTATTGTCCTGAAATTCAAAAGAAGCGGCAAAATGTCCACTCCCACGTCGGCTGCCCGAAGCCAAGTGTTTGGGAGATGGAAATTACTGTCTACCCATTACACGGACAATCCATCGGCCCGATTTCCACTGCTCTGAATAGGGGTAGGATAGGAACTTCAATTAGACATGACATGACCGCCTCTGAGCCCATTCCGACACGGTGGGCGCCAAACATGGGCGGAAAAACACATTTGATTAAAGCTCATACGAAAGACATCTATTTCTCCCTCCATTTCCCCATTCATACACGGTGGGCGGCAAAACAAACTCGACTCAGCCGACATCGATGTAGGCAAATATTTTCAATAGGGCAGGTTTGTAACTTCACACAGACGTGACACAACCGCCCTACCTGTCAGACCCGTTCATACACCATGGGCGCCAACCATGGGCGCCAACCACCCTCTCCTTGCCAGAAATCGCTCTCGGCAAATATTGGCGAGATGCGAGATTATCGTCGTATCCCCAATCGATGAGACGTCCAAATTTTTAACGGGGGCTAAGTTCATAACTTCCCCATATTATAGACAGGCGCATCCCAAAAACATGGTTCCCTGTACCTCTCCCTCCATTTCCCATTCATACACCGTCCGGGCTAGAACACCATCCCCACACCAGCCTCCGTCCGCCACCCCATCCATCGCCGTCGTCCTCCACCACATCCATCTCCGCCGTTCTAGCACATCCATCGCCACCGTCCTCCACCATGCCGGAGCGCCTACCAAGACCGCATCGTCCACTTCTAGAGATGGACGTTTCTCATCCACGACGACAGCCCAAGAGCCTTGCATCACGTCCTCTCGCTTCATCGGCGCCGTTGTCCTCTTTGCCGGGGCTGCTCACACGACCTTCTCTTCCACCGCAACGGGACTTATCCCCCGATGCACCCGTCTATCGTCGCATATCTGCTTCAACGCCACCGACAGCCATCGCACCCTCGATGCCTACACGACGCCCCAAGAGAGGTGGTACTTAATATCTCCTCAACTTTTTGATCTCAACCAGAAAATAGATCTTAACTTGGTTACTCTACTTTCTTTTCAGCTCTTAGAATTTAGTTTTTAGTTCGAAGCAAACAATGGCTGCTAAATACCATTTTTCTGGTTTCCCCCTTTTATGGTCACTATACGATCAAAATACGTTCTTCGTGTCATAATAGCACCGCTTGACCCATCAAGCTAAACAAGCTTAGTTGTTCTAATACAAATCTAATATTATTAAAATAGATTCGTTTAATTGGTTAGCTAAATGTTCCTAAATTAGTTTCGAAAATACATGTTTACCACTGGGTGTGTATCTCTATAGGGTGCCCACGGTGGGCCGGCCCACCCTGGGATTTTGGGTTGTCCCAGGCCCTGATTCCCCTCTGTTCTGCTACGCGCTTCCGATCTCTACTTGCCCCTAGCCGCCTACCTCGCCGGCGACTTGCCGTCCCCGGACGGCATGACTCTAGGAGGAGACGCCAGACTAACAGGAGGTCAGGAGTCGCTAGCCCAACAGCGTCACAGCTGCCCGGGCGCGCCGCCGTGCCTACCTTCCCAGTCCGTTCAGGGCTCAGGCGTGCAACACCCACTAAGCCAACCCGATTTATCCTGAGATAAGTCCTCAACAATCAGCAGCCACTCATTATCACCCATTTTCTAATTGATTCATTACTCATTAGGCAGGGCTGTCATTAGGGTTTGTTGTGTGCTCAGTGCTACCTACACTTAATGGTTCAGATGTATTTCGGTAATCTTTAGTACCTATAAAGTTCACAGGGTTTTCAAAATTCCGGCCCTAGGAACAGACACTAGTCATTTTGGATTGTTGGTCGTAGTGACATTGACCCAGATTACTACTGCAAGCCAGGTTTGTTGGTAATTTTACTTGTCTTTCTTACTCATTCGATATAATATCCAATTATTCACGTCGATTAGTTGCAAACAATAAGTGCTAGACAAACTTCTTGATTCAGATTTTGTACGGTCTCTTATTGCAGTTACAATTCTGCATAGTTGTCCTAGTAAGCTCACAAGTAAATGATTGATTCACTACATCTATGCTTGCCTTGTCATATTTCTTGTCAATATTCTTTTAGGGTGGACCACCCTGTTTCTAAATACTGCAACCGTAGACATGAGTGAATAGTATTTCTCTATGTGATCTCTTCCATCATGTGTGGGCAACGAACACTGCATTGTATAGAAAGAAAGTGTCATTTCCAGCTTTTACATAGTCTTCGATCTTTTACATGGAATACAACCTGCATACTTGCTTCGTGTCGCACTACCAACACTCCACCCTTGATGCTAAACATTATGCCACTAATAATTCCTTAGTTTATTTGTTCAAATACGAATTTCATATGATTCTAATCTTCCTACTTTAGTTTTGAAATGGGTGTTTGCCTATTATAGAGACATAAGGGGTTTTTATTTCTGTGTGTGGTCTGGCCAGCACGGTTGGGGGGTGAAC
Source organism: Secale cereale (assembly GCA_902687465.1). Taxonomy (NCBI): domain Eukaryota; kingdom Viridiplantae; phylum Streptophyta; class Magnoliopsida; order Poales; family Poaceae; genus Secale; species Secale cereale. The sequence goes on along the minus strand of LR738709.1, from coordinate 253,568,901 downwards.
TATGCATGTGCAGGGATTTATAGGGAGACACTCTTCAAGTTGAATCTACAATGCATTCCATAGATAATCTGACTACTTTTTATGTTTTCATGAATCTCAAATTTTGAACAACATCATAATGATTATGAGCTTGCGCGCATGAAAAGAATAAAGCAGAACAATGCCTCAAACTTGGCATTAAGGGACTGAAATCAAGTCTGGATGTAATGCAATGCAAAAGCTCTCCACCTACAGATTCATGCTTAGAATATGATCCTAACAGTGATTCTGAGCTAGAGGGAGACCTAAGTCAATGTAGCTCCCTAGTGGAGGAGTCAGAGGAAGTGCCCTATCTTATTCACCCATCAAGGTGCTTGCTTTAACTTTCCAAGGTTATATTTGTCGCACATATCTTGTAACTGATGCTTTGCATTGCTTCTACTTTGTTGAACTGCCATTAGCTTAGTTTACACATCGTGTATGTGAATATGCCCTGCCTATCCACTTTCAGTACATATTCCATATGTCGACATACCATATTTGTCCATTCAAATGTTGTTCTTGTGTATCAGACGTTCAAAAGGAAGAGGGTGATTGCTGATCGTGGACGAGCACAAGCAAAGTATTGGAAAAGGTAGTGGAACCTGATAAACCAAATAGCACATTAGGTGTAGTTGCAATATTACCTGACCCACAAAACACCACAACTCTAGCAGACTCTAGCCCTACTACACTGGTCATTTCTGATGCCCCAAATCAGCACACCCCGACTGCAGCAAACATTATGATTATGCCAGTTGACATAGCACCAGCTCAACGACGCAAGACCCCCATTCCAGCAAAGAGTACACCAAATCCAGTTGCCAAATCCATTTTCGAACCAGAGAGAGCCCCAATTGCAGCAAATAGGACCCATGTTCTGTTTCTTCCCTGTTTAGAAGACAAAGCTTATATTGTTGTCAGGAACTTTGTGCACATCTTTCCTTCATGGAAAGATTATACCGCAGACACAGAACAATTTCTAGTCTTCCTCTGCAACTTACGCGTAAGTAATGTACTAATGTTATTCATGGTCATTGCTACATATGTTTCTGGTGACAGAAGATACAAGATTTCATTCTTTTGAATAGGCGAGGACCAAACTAGATTCTGAAGACGAGCAAGGGTTGGTTGCGCTTTTCAAGCACTCGTTGATGAAGTATCGTTCCTACCTGAGGCAAGCGCACTTCGATGGCAAGCCTCTAAACGAAATTTCTATAAAGTCTCTAGTGCTACATTTATCCGACGGTGACTGGAATAATCTTGTTACACATTGGTCTCGGCTGCAGCGTAAGGTACTATCTATGATATCACATCACAATTTGAACTACATTTCTGCATTTGCCTTAACGTCTCACTTGTACGAAAACTGTTAGCAGAAGAGCATTCATTCTCAAGGGACCACAGAATCTCGCAACTATACTGCACACTGCATTGCTCTTATGGGTACCTCTTGCCCTGTATGACCATACTTACTTTCATAGCTGTTTGATTATGTAGCATCACTGCACATGTTAGCCTCGTTATCGTCCATTTGGTGGGCTTTATAAGATCCGTATGTACTCTTACATAAATTTAGAATCAACCCAATGCTTTTGAAGAGGTTTAGCTCTGCAGTCCTCTTGTAAGGACTGAATGTCGTCTATCACTGTACTTACATTAACAGCTACTCCCTCCGTCCCATAATATAAGAACATTTTCTATAGTACACTAGTGTTCAAAACACACTTGTATTATGGGAAGGGGGATGGGAAGAGGGATTGGTTCATTGTGTAGCATTCTGCATCTTATCTCCCTCGCCCACCATTTACTAAAAAAAGATCAGATCTATATTTAATCTTACCAAAAATTAGAATACACAGACAATGCCAGTGCAGAAATGTAGCCCATTGCTCTTGTCAGTACATTTTGTCCTATAATGCTTGTACTTCCAGGGATTGGTAGTTGATTATGTAGCATCAATCTGCATCTTATCTTCATTATCCTTTATCCCTTCCAGTATTATCATATCTATAATTACTCTCTACAAAATGTAGAGTACAGGCAATGCTTATGAAGAAGATTCTGTGCTGAAATTCTTGAGTTATCTTTCCCTTGACATGGAGAAGGGCATTCTAAAGCCGGTGTTAACAGTTAATGTAAGTCAGTCCTTCTAAAGACTTTAACCTCAACTGTTGTTTAATTTGCTCATACTCCCTATCGTTTAATGCTGTTTAGTTTGTTGTTTCTACCAAAGTGCATGTTCGCAAGAACCATAAGTTCTAAGTTTTACTTGTAAAACCAAATTCCTTATTCATACCATGCACATTGCTCAATACTCCCTGTATTTATGCTTGTTTTTGTGGATCTATAATCCAGTGTGTGGTGAAGTAGCCCACGTTCGCACCTTGTCATCTCATGTTTTATCTTACTGATGTGCCTGATGATATGAACAACATGCGATGCACATTAACCAAAATAGATACAATGATTTTATTTGCCCTTCATCTATGCTCGTTATGTTGACATGGTAATCCAGTAGTGTGGTGAAGCTCCCCGCATTATGAACAATGCCAAATTATGCTATTGATATTTTGAACTTACTCTTTATTTTCTAATTTGAAATTGGATGGAATTGACAGCACACTTGTCATCTTTGTTTATACACATGCAAAACTTGTCATCTCTCTGCTTTTTTTTCCAGGGTGATATGCCTGATGTCATGCACAAGTCTGCTGAAGGCTGTGAGACAAACCCAACATATATTGCAACAAAGAAGGCAAAACATCTTGAAGATAGTGAGACAACCCCAAAGTCTTGTTTTGATGCAGTGTTCAAGTTATTGAGACTAGCAGTCTGACAAGCTCATAGAATTCGTTGTCTGAATCAGTTTGACTTCTTCAGTCCCAAGTAGCAGAAAGGCATTCTGCAACTCAACTTCGACTTGAAGTCCTATCTCTAAGAAAGATTGCGGAGAACACCAATGAGAACCTCATCGCTAAACAGCTACACCTGGAAGCTATGACTGACATGCTAGGCCGGTCTCACAGCCTTGCTCAGCAGCTTGCGTAGCAGTTCTCGCGCAAGGCTAACCTTTCTTGAGCTGTCTTGGAAGTGGTCTCGGTTTAGTATTATTTTGTTACCCTGCAATGGTGCCTAGTTTTTGTAATTTGCCTCTTCGTTGCGCATTATGATCACTGGTGGCGAACTTCGATGCCGGGTGGATGTAATATACCATAAATCCTTTATTGTATAGTGTAGGTTTGTTCATAATTCTTACTAGTTACCTCCATCATTCGCTATCTTAAAAAATAGATGTAGTCGACCGGGCCGAAACATTCGCCTGTAACGGACCTGGTGTTTAGCGGGCCACAATTGGACCGGCCTGCATCTTTCTTGGACCCGAATCATTGGGGCCTTCATACTTTGCGCGAGGCCCACAACTTACACCGGCCTATATTTTAGTTGGGCCTTTTGTGGACCCAGCTCTTAGTTTGGCCTAGGTAGCATTGGGCCATTAACAGGCTGAATATTGAACTGGCCTGTTACGACCCAGATGAAACCATGGGCCTTTAGCAGGCCGAAATGCATATTGGGCCTCAATTTTCACTAGTCGTCGACGGGCCTTCAGCAGGCTGAAATGTAGACGGGGCCTTTTTGGGCCCAGTTATATCACGGGCAGTTAACAGGCCGAAACATATCTCGGGCCATAGTTGGCCCACTAATAACATGGGCCTTTAAGAGGCCCAAAGTGACGTTGGGCTTAATTGTTGCCACCTTTATCACGGGCCGTTAGTGGGCCCAATATCCCGTTGGACCATATATGGCCCATGGGCAGCACGGTCCATTCCCAGGCGGAAAGTCACACCGGGATGAAATGGGCCCATGTCTACATCGGGCCTCTAACAAGCTGAAAGTCACTAGGCTGTATTTGGGCCCAAATATTCGGCAAACAATTAACGGGCCAGATGTGGCTTCGGGCCGTAAATGGGCCCAAATATTCGGCGAAAATTTAACGGGCAAGACCTGAGTAAGTACTATGGGCCTTTGACTGGGCTGGCCTTTTTATCCTATATGGGCCTGTGTTGGGCCGTGCCACGTGTCGACGTATCATAGGCCGAAAGACGTCATGGACCATACATGGGCCGGAAGTTAAAACGGGCTGGAGTTATACTGGACGACCCAGATGACGCTAATGGGCCTAATTTGGATAGGCCGTAAATGGGCCCTGGGTTAGCGGGCTGTAAATGGGCTATATGCCAACAGTCCGTTAACAGGCTTGCCGTGGGCCAGCCCGCCATTTTTTACCAAGTCAAACGGTCCCGCCTTTTCACAGGAATGGGCCTGTGTTGGGCCATGCCATGTGTCGACGTATCATAGGCGCTTTGTGTTCAATGAGTGGATGACATCTGTCCCAACGGTGAGCCGACACGTTTTTCCCCCAGCCAATGATGATTTTACACGTGGAAAATCCCCATTGGTCGGGGCTGTTAACGGGTTATCGGATCCAAAACCGGACCCGATAGCTTAATGGCGTTCCGTTACGATGGATGCCACATGTCGGTCACCCTTGATGAAAGCAGTTCTGTGACGCGCGATTTATCGTCATAGAAGTGGACACTTCCGTGATGATAATTTTGGTAATGTCATGGAACACTTGTACGACAGCACAGGTATGACTATCTTGATTCTGTCATAAAATCGTCATGGATGTACATGCATGACAGAAAACGTGACCTATAGTGACAAACACGTATCATCACAGAAGTGTATTTTTTTGTAGTGCTCGGTCTCACCAAACAGCGCCTCGCCCACTTCATCGCCCTCTTTGTAGGCGGCTGCAGCCTCCGCCACCCGCATGCGGTACCGCCAGCGCTCGAAGCGGCCCTCGCGGGCGGAGCGATACGAGTAGAACAGTGCATCCTGCTCCACCCGCTCCGCGGTGATCTCCTCCTTCGTCTGTAGGTGCTCCTGGAGGAGATGGTGGTTGTAGGCGGCGTCGGCTTGCGCCTCCCGGAACTGCTCCTCTTGCTTCTGCCTCACTGTGTCCATATATTGGGCATGGGCCTCGCCGATGGTCATGGTGCAATGCACTGGCGAGGATGGCGCGGAGGAGGGGGTTGGCGCCGGATCGTCGACTACCATGTTCTCCATTGGGACGTCATCATCCTCCCGCTGCCTGCCGGCCAGCCAGTCGGCAGCAATGGCTGCCATCTCCTTGTGGTCCGTCGTCTGCCTGTCCCGAAGAGCGCTGGAGCGCGAGAAAGCCATGGTGAGCAGTAGTGGTGTGGAGAGGAGAATAGGAACGGATGCGGATGATTGCGGCTATGGTCGGCGCAGCAGTGGTGGGCGGCGGAGGGACGGACGTGTGGCGCCGGAGTAGCCACCTTGGCAACCGCGTATCATTAATGTGGGCGGCAGAAGGACGAACGGACGACACTTGTGTTGTTTGAAGGCGGAAAAATTGCATGCACCGGGAAGCTGGGCGGGCGGCGCTGACCGTTTCGGGCGGAAAGTGCGCGCGGTCAAGGGAGGCGGTCTTGGAGGGCAAGGGCATCAGACTCGTGCTTGGCAGCGGGTCGGTCTAGCAGCCGAACATGCTGCCTCGCCTACTACCTCGCCGAGCTGAGCGACGACAATCAGACGATGGACGTAGCTTCTGACCAGGAGTCGGCGCCACTGTCCAAGCCGGTTCATGCCGTGTTCACCATAGAGCAGGTGCGGTCGCACTTCGACGCCCTATTGGCGGAAGAGCTACCAGCGCAGGAGGACCTATGCTGCAACCTCTGTCTCCTCAACGAGCACCGGTGAACAAGCGAACGACAATGTCGTCGTGGACATGTGTCCCTATGACCATGGCTCCCCGAATGAGCAGCGGGCGCTGTATTAGACCATCCGTATGGCCCGCGAGGCCCTCTCCGTCGTCCTTCGAGTTGTTGCGCTCGCCGTGGCGCCGCCGTCTCGCGTTGTCAACATGGTCAAAGGACATGAGGATGAGGAGATGACTTTACTTGGAGAGGATGACAGTGGGGACCACCAGGGCCATAGCCGCACATACGCAAGTGCCTCCTTATTAGTATATAAAACTATTTAAAAAAATTGCTTCCTCCTGGTTTCCTGACATCACGGCCCCACACCATTGTCAACCTATGTAGTCAATAAACGAGAGAGTTGCACAAGAAGCGGCCGATAGCTGGGACCAAGCAGCTCGAGCAGTATTTGTGTTTTCGAGGTGTGAGCACTGTAGAGTTTTTCTTGAGCGATGTTTAGCCCAGATATTAATTTTTCTCCTCTGAACAACAACGAAAACATCATTGCAGCTATTAACTGGGCGGGCTGTGGCCCGTCTAGCCCAGGCCAGATATCCAGCCCAGATATTAATTTTTTTTCAAGCTGAAAATGGCTAGCCCAGCTATACATTTTTTTTGGAATACTCAGGCAAGGTCAAGTTGTTATTCTCCACCTCGCTGGGCTGCAAATCTTTCCTAGGAGGGATGCATTAGGCATAACAAGAAAATCGGCTTTAAGAAATAATAAATGGTATGTAATTATAAAAACTAAGCAGTAACTAAAAAAATTGCACCAAACACGTAATTACTTTATAAAATATTATTTTTGGATATTGAAATTTTTAATTTCATTAATTGTTGCGAGCGCAATGTTTCATTGGATTTTTACGTAATATAAAATTATATTGAAATTGTATTTAAACTGACTAGAAATTTCGTGATAAAAATATTTCGGATCCCATCAAAATGTGGGAATTTCTATTGAATTCTGTTTTGAACGGTTGGTTGAAATGGGTTATACTTTTAACAAACTGTAAATGGGCTGTAGTAAATTCCATTAGAATTCAAAAATTGGCTACACATTCTTACAAATCTCAAATGGGCTATAAGTTCTCTGCCACACACTTGTGGCCTTACTAAGTTGACGCGTCGCCTCAAAAAAAAAGAGTTGACGCGTATGCAAGGCTTTGTCAACTTATAGTCAACAAACGGTTCTAGCAGCAGTGGCCGCTAGATGTCCATCCAACGGATGCCGTGCTTCTTCTTCAATCTCAGATATTCTAGCTTCACCCGCCCAAAAAATGATTCCTCCCCCTGACATCTGGGGCGCACCATTTCGGAAGCTGACCTGTGGGCCTTCAAAGTTGACGCGTACCAAGGGCTTTGTCAACTTAGTCAACATAAACGATTCTAGCTGCAGTGACCGTACGATGTCCATCCAACGGCCGTCGTGCTTCTTCAACCTCTGGTCTTCTTGCTCCAGCCGCCCAAAGCAGCGCCGGTCATGCCGCCTGCTCCTACCTCCCGTTGCCGGCTGTGCTGCCGTGCAGGCCTCACCACGCCCTACTACTCACACCGCTGGCCAGGTGATGTAGGGTGGAACCCTAGATGGCCGATATTTCACGAAATGGAGGGATCCCGCGATGAACGCGAAGAACACGAAGGGGAATCACGAGGGAAAACACTCAAGAACAAGTCCAATCACACATCCACTAGACAATCAAACACACAAGATCACAAGGTACATGAACAACAAAGGGAAAGATACGAGGTAAAGTTCATCTCCGAGAGGAGGTTTTGAATCCGTGAAGGATCTTCCCATTTAGGGGTCTTGAATCCGTCGTGGATCTTCTCCGTAGAGGGGCCGCTGTCTCTCCTAGGAGTAGAACCACTAAGATGAGCAAAGCTCTAGTCTAAATGAGCTATCACATTGCTAACCCTCACTAGGAGGAGGTGGAGGAGAATATATAGTCTAGGGCCACGAAGGGGTAAGTGCGAGAGGGATACTGTAATGCCCCGGATGTAACACTTTCCCCTTTTGGCAATATATAAACTTTGGCTTCATCAATTCCATTCTGGGTTCTTCGTCTTTTCGGGTTTTCGTCGTTTTGTCGTGTGCGTGTGTGCATTCATCCATGTCATGTTGTCATGTGCATTGCATTGCATTGTGTTGTCGTTTGCATCCGGTCCCACTAGTCTCTTCCCATTGTCCGTTTCGAGTTTCGACGCTCTCACACGTGCCCGTGGCTTCCCGGAGTCCTTCTTTCGTGTTTGGCCGTGTAACGTTTCCGGTATGGCGTGAGATTTGTCGTGCGATGTTGTTTTGATAAGTGTAACCCTCCTGTCAAGTTTCGTCGCGTTTGGAGTTCGTTTGGTACTCCAATTGGTATCCTCGTGGGTTAAAAGTACCTCCTCTTTGAGGCCCAAGACCCCCTCCACAACAGCCCAACAACCCAGCTCAACCCTTCCCATCATCTCGGCCGTTCAATTGTGATCTCGTGGCCGAAAACCGCCCCTCATTTGGACTCTCCTAGCTCCTTGTGCCTATATAAACGTCCACCCCCTCCAATTTTTTCGTCCAAAACCCTAGTGCTTCCACCGCCGCCGCACAGTGCTTCCACCGCCGCTGCGCGGGCCCGAGGGCCCGTTCCCGGCCCTCAGCACCGTCGATCTGGGCCAGATCTGCGCCCCGCGCTGACCCGTCGTCCTCGCCGAGCCCCTCTTGCCGGAGCAGCCGCCCGCCGGACCAGGTCGCCAGGTCGTCGCCGAACCGTCGCCCAGATTGTGGGAGCCAGATCGGGCCGATCCAGTCCCTGCGGGTGGAAACCCTAACTGGCCGACCCAATGGACCCGCGATCGCTCCACCAACCCGCCCCGACGCCCGATCCACTCCCGTGCGCCCGCTTCCGCTCCGACCCGTTTGACCGCCGCCCGATCCGGTTGACCCGATCCAGCAGGTTGACCCTCGTTTTTCTTCCAAGTGTTTAGATTTTTCCTTGTCTGATGCATTTTTGTGATGAGGATAACTTTTACTGTGCTTGTCCGTTTTGTGCGCATGATATGTCAAAATGATCGTGGTGACATGTACTATGTTTTGTTCCATTGTGTCATGCATGTTTGAGTCCATCTAGGTGTTTTCATCTTCATGAGAAGAGTGCTACATGTTATAAACTGATGCTATTAGTTGTTTTCATGCCATGTTTGAGATGTGATAACTTGATGCATGTTTATCCAAATGAAGCAAATGATATGTCCAAATGTTCATCATGAGATGCTCTACATGTTGGTTGCTATAGGATGCATGATAGAATTCATATTGCCATGTTTATCTCCTTTCCAAAAGTGCTTGTGGCTGTTGGGTTGTTAAACTTGTTACGAGATGCCTAGTTGAGGAGCTCGTTGCTATTGATGTGGTTGTCCCCTTGTTGCATGCTTATATGTTTCGGACTCCCCATCATGTGTTCTTTGCTGTGGTCCCAACCACTTTCCATGTTATGCTTTGAGGTGACTTAAACTTGCTCACAAACTTGCCATGATAATAGTGCTGTTTTAACACTTAGTGAAATTTCACTAAGTTTGGAATCTGTAATATCTTGATGCTATGTTTGCTTGATGTCCTAGGAAAATCCATGTTTGTTTTGGGGTGACTATTGATGATTCCTTGTTGTATATGTTGTTGGCTATCCATTCATGCCCTCACATGCTCATTTGGGTGGCTGTAGTATATTTATCTCTTGCTTCCAAGTTGCTATAAAATACTGCTGTCAGGTTTTTGTTGTCATGTTCAAAATGTTGTAGCTTGTTGCTATTGATCCATGCCTCCTATGTATATGCTCCAATGGAATTGTTTGCTGTAGGTTATGTCTACTTCATGCCCATGCTTGTTGTCACCATGTTTGAGTGCTGTAGAATATATATTTCTTGCTCCGAAGTTGCTATGTGGCTGTTAATTTCAGCTTTGCTTTGTTTCTTGTTTCGGGTGTATCTTTTAGCCCGTTGCTCCGTTTTGAGCAAGTCCTATATGAAACTTGTGTGGTTTTGCATGTAGATTCATGATATCCTCTTGTTAACATGTTTTGAAGTATCTTGCTTGATGCACATTGTCATGTTCCTTGTGCTGTATCTCTGTGTTTCCTATGTTGTCTTTCTGTGCATCCTAAGTGCATCTGCAGTGCTTCCTTAGTGCATCAGCCATGCATCCTGTAGTTTGCGCATTGCATCTTGTTTAATTTCGTGCCTCGTGTGTTCTTGTGTTGAGTAGAGCCGGAAGCCGAGAACGAGTACGAGTACGAGAACGAGGTTACTACCGAGGTTGTGAACGAGGAGCCCTCTTACGATCCCATCGACGACTCAACATGCAAGATGACCTAACCCAGATATCATTACTATCTTTGCCTATTGCTAGAAGTCTCGCTCTTTAGCGTATTGCCTCGATGCCCATGTTTTCCTGTCAGCCTCCTATTGTAACCATGAATCTGTTTAACCACCCAACCTATGCAAACCTTTGATTGGCTATGTAGGCATCGTTCAGCCCCTCTTATAGCATTGCTAGTTGCAGGAGAAGATTTGAAGATTCTTGCTTCATGTTGAAGCTTGTTGGGATATCACACTATATTAACTCTTTAATGAAATCATCTATATATTGGTAATGGGTGGAAGGCTAAGCCTCTCGCTTGGTGATTTGTTCCACTCATGCCGCCCTAGGAACCGTATAAACCGGTGTTATGTTCCTTGATTATGCGTTCCTCACACGGTTGGGGTTATGGGACCCCCTCGATAAACCGCTTAGCGCAAAGTCTTTTCCAGCAAGTCCCAACATTGGTACTATTTGCCTAATAACTAAAAAACTTGCATAGGGAGTAATTAACCCTCTTCTTAATCAACAACCCCGGGCCAGTGCTCCACATGAGTGTTGGTCCGAAACGGGGAGCCTGCGGGGCCACCTTGGGGGAACCCGAGGTTTGGTAAAAACCCGTAGCTTCACCCATCCGGTCGTGGCCTGAGACTAGATACGCGCGGCTACTGTCAAGGTGTCGGCACGCCGGGAGGATTTGCTGGATTAGCCTTACCTTAGTCGGAGTATCTTGAGCACGGGATTCCGAGGATACTCGGGCCTTCCCACCTTGGAGTTGCGACTCCGCGGATCGTGGGCTTGTAATGGGCCAAGTTGGAACACCCCTGCAGGGTTTTGAACTTTCAAAAGCCGTGCCCGCGGTTATGTGGCAGATGGGAATTTGTTAATATCCGGTTGTAGAAAACTTGACACCATGTTCAGAACACACTACCAGCGTGAGTACCGTGACGGTCATTTTCCGAAACGGGTTCGGGAAGTGAACACGGTGGGGTTATGATTGACGTGTTTTAGTTAGGATCACTTCGTGATCATCTTTCCACTCGTGGCATTTCTCTTCTCGCTCTTATTTACGTAAGCTAGTGCTAGTGCAGCTGCAGCCTTTTATTCTTTCTTCAGCCTTGTTCCACACCCAAGGCTTAGATAGTTCTGTTACCCGGGAACGGGATTGCTGAGTCCTCTGTGGCTCACAGATTCTACACCACACCAGATGCAAGTACCATGGTGAACTACTCAGGCGATGGCACCGAGCTATATTGGAAGTACGATGAGGAACGTAGCCGTTACTATGTGCACTATCCCGATGATCAGTAGAGGTTTCTATTAGGGGCGATTCGGACCTGTGGCTTTATGTATGTTTGGTATCTTTCATTTGGATCTTCACCCGTAGACGGGTTGTGATGTTATTTGAATGATGTTTGGCCATGTAATGAATTGTGTGACGTGGCGAGTGTAAGCCAACTATCTTTTTTTCGCTTTCATCCCTATTTTTACATGAGATGTGCAAAGATACCGAACTTGAGATCATTCCAGAATGGGCTTATACCTTTAAGTCGTGCCTCGACACGTAGGAGGTATAGTCCCATCCTGCGCATTACAAGTTGGTATTCGGAGTCTTCTCCGACCTAGAAGCCCCCACTGATTAATCGAATCGTTGACGGTTGAGTCTAGGCACACACTTAAAATGTTTTGAGTCCTATATATATATAGGAGAGTTGGATTTCTTTTGCTCCTCATCTCTTTTCACTCTGGTGAGGACTCCTGAGGATTGTTTCGATGTCTTTGTGATGAGAACATTGTTCTTGATGCCTCCTGTCATTAGGGGTTGCGGCAGTGTCCCAGGGAGTTGAGCTCCGAGGTGTTGTCGTCACAAATATATCGTGGCAGTTCTAGAATACTTAAAACGGCTGACACCGAAAACTCTCCTATGCGGTTAGTGGCAAGATAACCCCGACATCACCCAGTACTGGGGAGGTAGTTCGGGAGTATTGCCATAGCTTGTATAGTAGATGCGTTTCGAAGGTCCGAGGTAGACGGTTTTCGGAAATAACTGGTTATGTGTTGAAGGATGGATACAGCTGGATGTAGGATTAGAGTTGAGTGCGCGATGCTTCCCCTGTATCCCCAACACCTGATTGCATAACTGGAAACTTTCGGAAATTAATAGGTGGGTTCATCTAGTAGCTCGTAGGCATTCTTCCAACGAATGCAGGATATGGAGTTCGGGGTTCTACATTGAGTGAAGTAGTTTTATGGCCGTTGTTCCGATCGGGAGTTGCATCTTAAAGGGTCTTTGGCTATGCTGATCCGGGGATTGCAAAACCCTTTTGTAACACGTTCCATAAGCTTTCAGCACGAATATTTCGAACGAAACTTCTATCTTGTATTTGTTCTATCTGCACCTTGTTGTTTTTTATTTACCTTTTGTATCTCAAGTGGCTTCTCGTGAAGATTGTTATTATCATTAAACTGTGAATTTCATTCGTTTCTCTTGTTCGAATGATTCTTGTGAAGACTATGTTGCAATTCTAGCCGTTGTTTCAGCTTATCTTCTTTCAATCAATGGCTAATAGTGGTCATCTCTTTCTGGATGGCTCCTAAAAGGGTTCCCAACGCTAACCCAGAGGGTGAAGAGGTTCCTGATCGTCCTCCTTCACCCCCTCCTCCGTCTGAGGCCTGGAGAGCAATTATGCAAACTACGAATCAGAACACCCAGATGCTTATGCAGATGATGCATCAAATTCAAGCAAATCAAGCAAATCAGGGTGCTCATGGGAACCAAGGCAATTTGTTCAACCAACCGCACTTTGTTACGCTCAACCAGTTCTTGGCAAATCAACCAAAAGCATTCAGTTACTGCGTGGACCCTCTCGATGCTGAAGACTGGTTAACAGATATCAAAAAGCATTTCGAGTGCAGTAACGTCAGGCCCGAGGACTATGTGAAGTTTGCCGCCTTCCAACTCAAGGACCAAGCAGCCGATTGGTGGCAGTAGTACAAAGACTCCAGAGCAAGGCGTGAAATCTCCTGGGATGACTTTTGCAAGGACTTTCGCTCTCACCACATTCCAACAAGTGTCATCGAGGGTATGCATGAGCAATTCCACAACCTGAAGCAAGGCTCAATGATTGTCTACCAATATATTGTCAAGTTCCAGAACCTTGCCTGCTATGCTAAGCAAGACATTCCAGATGCCAAGAGCAAGATCTATCAGTTCCGTGGTGGTCTGAAGGATGAACTCCAACTTGCTCTCACCTTGTTCGAGCCTGATGAGTTTGATCAATTCTATAATATGGCACTTACGCAAGAGGCATCCCAGCTCAAGATGGAAGCTTCCAAAAAGAGGATCAGAGACGCTGTTCACTCCTCCTCTTCTTCTCAGGTGGTCGCGAAGCAACAGAAGTTTTGGCTTCCACCTCCTCCAGTGATTCGAGCTCCCTACAACAACATCAACAAGAACTCTGGTGGCCGTGCTTTCTCCCACCCACTCAACCCAAGCAACCAGTCAAAGAACTAGTTTCAAGCTTCCAAGTCAAGTGCTCCTCATTACCGTCCTCTCTCAGAAGTGGTTTGCAACAAGTGCACTCAGAAGGGTCATTATGCTAACAAGTGCCCCAACCCAAGGCGCCTTCCGCCTCCTCCACCTGTCAGCACTGCTATTGTCAAGCACAATCCCAAGCATGCAAGAGTGAATCTGATGAATGCAGCTCAAGCAGAGAATTCTTCAGATGTGATACTTGGTAACCTTCCAGTTAACTCTATTCCTGCAAAAGTGTTGTTTGATTCGGGTGCATCATGTTCTTTCATGTCTCAACCATTTGCATCCAAGCATAATGTTGACGTCAAAAGCTTACCTCAGAAGTTGCAAGTTATTTCTCCGGGGAGACGTATGACTTCTAATATATATGCTCCGGATGTATCTATTCGCATGGGTGATTACCGCTTTCTGGCTAAACCGGTTGTTCTTGGCAACTCCGACATTGACCTTATTCTCGGGATGGATTGTCTTTCTCAGCATGATGCTCACATTGATTGTGCAAATAAGGAAGTCAAGATTACTCATCCTAACGAAGACGTGATTATCTTCGCCTCTCGGGATAACACAATCAGGCTTTTCTCTCTCAATGACAAGGGCGAGATTAATGCCATATCTCAAATTCCGGTGGTAAACGAATACGAAGACGTTTTTCCTGAAGATCTTCCAAGCATGCCTCCACATCGTCAAGTTGAATTCGTCATTGAACTCGAGCCTGGTACTGAGCCAGCATGCCGGCGTCCGTACAAGCTCTCCCTTGAAGAGTTGAAGGAGTTGAAGAAACAACTTGATGAACAAGAGCGTATGGGTCTGATCAGGCCTAGTACGTCTCCTTGGGGCTGTGGTGTCTTATTTGTCAAGAAGAAGGATGGCACGGAGCGCCTTTGCGTTGATTACCGGCCATTGAACAAGAAGACAATAAAGAACAAGTATCCGCTCCCCAACATCAATGAACTGTTCGAGCTGCTCAAAGGAGCTAAAGTGTTCTCAAAGCTCGATCTCCGAATGGGCTATCACCAACTTCGCATTCGCGAAGAAGATATCCACAAGACTGCCTTCAGAATGAGCTACGGCTCCTATGAGTATACAGTCATGTCTTTTGGCCTCGCTAATGCTCCACCTACCTTCTCGAGAATGATGCACTACATTTTCAACCCCTACACCAACGAGTTTGTGCTTGTGTATCTGGATGACATCTTGGTATTCTCCAAGAATGAAGAGGATCACGAAAAGCACCTCCGTCTGGTTCTCGACAGACTCCGTGAACATAAGTTCTATGCTAAGTTCTCCAAGTGCGAATTCTGGTTCGATAAGGTCTTGTATCTAGGCCATATCATCTCCGCTGACGGTATTGCTGTGAACCCCGAGAAAGTTGAAGCGATTGTCAACTGGGAACCTCCTCAGAACGTCAAGCAACTCCGAAGCTTCCTTGGTCTTGCTAGCTATTGCAGAAGTTTCGTTGAGAACTTCTCCAAGATTGCCAAGCCTCTTTCCAACTTGCTGCAAAAGGATGTCAAGTACAACTGGTCTCCAGATTGTGATGTGGCATTCAAAACTCTCAAAGAAAAGCTCATCTCTGCTCCAGTTCTTACCCCTCCAGATGAGTCCAAGCCCTACGAAGTTTTTTGTGATGCTTCTCTTCAAGAACTTGGTGGTGTTCTAATGCAAGACAAGAAGATTGTGGCATACACTTCTCGTCAACTGAAGCCAAGTGAGAAGAACTACCCCACACATGATCTTGAGCTAGCAGCTGTGGTACATGCCTTGATTACGTGGAGACACCTTCTGTTGGGCAGAAAAGTCGATATCTTCACCGGTCACAAGATCTTGAAGTACATCTTCACACAGCCGAACCTGAACCTTCGCCAGACTCGTTGGGTTGAAATGATCCAAGAGATCCAAGCATCGAATACACACCTGGCAAGGCCAATGTGATTTCAGATGCCTTGAGCAGAAAGGCATATTGTAACAGTCTCCTTATCAAGCCGTTTCAGCCTGAGCTTTGTGAAGCATTCAGGAAGCTCAACCTCCAAGTTGTTCCGCAAGGCTTTCTTGCAAATCTTCAAGTTGCTCCTACCTTGGAAAATCAGATTCGTGAGGCCCAACTCAGTGATGCTATGGTGCAGAAAGTGAAACATGGTATTGCAAAGGGTACTCCCAAATACAAGTGATGTCGCATTGATGAGAGAGATACCTTGTTCTTTGAGGACAGACTTGTGGTTCCCAAAGGTGATCTCAGGAAGCTCATAATGAACGAAGCACATGACTCCCTCCTGTCGATTCATCCTGGAAGTTCCAAGATGTACCAAGACCTCAAGCAATCTTACTGGTGGACTCGCATGAAAAGGGAGATTGCCCAATTCGTGAATGAATGTGATGTCTATAGGAGAGTGAAGGCAGAGCATCAACGTCCAGCCGGTCTTCTCCAACCTCTTCCTATTCCCGAGTGGAAGTTCGACCACATTGAAATGGATTTCGTCACTGGCTTTCCCAAGTCCAAGAAAGGGAATGATTCTATCTTTGTTGTCATTGACAAGCTTACCAAAGTCGCTCACTTCCTTCCAGTCAAAGAATCCATCAATGCAGCTCAACTGGCAGAGTTGTACACTTCCAGAATTGTGTCCTTACATGGCATTCCTCAAGTTATCTCCTCAGATGATAGAGGCAAAGGTGTCCCGTCTTTCGATGAGATGGTGGCTATCGTTTTGGAGGAAGTCGAGTTTGACGATCCGACTACGAATGTGTGAGGACGTTGCGCCTTAGCAATCGCTAAACCAACTCCGAGAGGTTGTTGACCACGCCGGAGCACGATCAACCTGACCACGAAGGTCTGTTTCCTGCAGGCAAACGAAGAACAAGCAAGAAACTAAGATTGCAATCTGGATATTGCGAATATAAGAGGAAAAATTTATTGATTAAGGTGGGGTTCTGTGATGCCTCGGTCTGGTCGTTGAACACAAACGAAGTACGCGAAGTTGCACCTATCTCGAACATTTAATCTAAACAAAACCCAAAGTCTAAACGACGCCCTAAGGGCTGTATATATGGGGGAAAGAGGGGGAATTTCGTGGCCCTTGGTGGAGGGGTCCGAAACCAACCCTAACTCTTGTTTCCCCACACATACGGACTCTAAAAACAGCCTATACTCAAGTATTTCGAAATTACATGGGCCTGGCCCAATAATAAGGTGACGCAGCACCTATAATAGCCTCTGGACGAAATTTATGAAGTGGCATCTTGTATATTTCGTCCAAGGCTTCTTGCACTCATTATGGTGGCTTCAAAGTCCTGAAATAATCAATTGAAACTCCATTCTTGTTCCCCTTGCGCATGCCATCATCTCCATGCTTGATCTTGCTCCAATGTTCATCCTTCTTGTCCAAGCTAGGCCATTCATTTGTAAGCAAGACAAATGTATCCAATTTAGGCAGCATCATATTCTCATGAACATTAGATTCATTACCAAGAGACGAAAGTACCTGGTAATTTAATTGGCGTGCGTGAGCTCTAGTAATTGGTCATGTATATGTGTCAGTTGGAGCTATGGGTGTAACCTTGTTAGTGATGTCCTCATCATCCTCCCCTTCTTGAATTGATGTCGTCCTCGACGGAAGCTCATCTTCCTCACCCAAGTAAGGCTTCAAATCTACAATGTGAAATGTGGGACTGACCCCAAAATCTGCAGGCAGCTCAAGTTTATATGCATTATCATTTATTTTCTCTAACACCTTGAAAGGACCATCAGCACGTGGCATTAGCTTTGACTTGCGCAAATTAGGAAACCTATCCTTACGCAAATGTAACCAAACAAGATCTCCTGGTGCAAAGACAACACGTTTTCTACCCTTATCTCCAACAAGTTTATATTTAGCATTCATGCGCTCAATATTTTCCTTAGTTAACTCATGCATTTTTAAGATCAATTCAGCACGTTGTTTAGCATCAAAATTAACCTTCTCCGAAGATGGAAGAGGCAACAAATCAATAGGTGCACGAGGTAGGAAACCATAGACAATTTCAAAAGGGCACATCTTAGTAGTAGAATGCAACGAACGATTATAAGCAAATTCAATATGAGGCAAGCATTCTTCCCACATTTTCTGATTATTCTTCAAAACAGCCCTAAGCATAGTAGACGAAGTTCTGTTGACTACTTCAGTTTGTCCATCAGTTTGGGGGTGACAAGTAGTACTAAAAAGCAGTTTAGTCCCCAACTTAGCCCATAAACATCTCCAAAAGTGGCTAAGAAATTTAGTATCACGATCTGAAATAATAGTATTTGGCACACCATGCAAGCGAATAATTTCACGAAAGAACAAATCAGCAACATTAGCAGCATCATCGCTTTTATGACATGGTACAGAGTGTGCCATCTTCGAGAACCTATCCACGACAAGAAATATGCTATCCCTCCCATTCTTTGTTCGAGGTAAACCCAAAACAAAGTCCATAGATATATCTTCCCAAGGAACACTAGGAACAGGCAAAGGCATATATAAACCATGAGGATTGAGTCGTGACTTAGCTTTTTGACATGTAGTGCAGCGACCAACAAAACGCTCAACATCCCGTCACATCTTTGGCCAAAAGAAATGTGTAGCAAGTACGTCCTCCGTCTTCTTCACGCCAAAGTGTCCCATTAATCCTCCTCCATGCGCCTCCTGCAACAACAAAAGACGAACAGAGCTAGCTGGAATGCATAGCTTGTTAGCACGAAACACAAATCCATCATTAACGACGAACTTGTTCCAGGTTCTCCCTTCTTTACAATTCTGCAATACATCTTTAAATTTAGCATCATGCACATATTGATCTTTGATGGTCTCCAAACCAAATATTTTAAAGTCAAGTTGTGAAAGCATAGTATAACGACGAGACAATGCATCAGCAATAACATTTTCTTTTCACTTCTTGTGTATAATAACATAAGGGAAAGTCTCTATGAATTCAACCCATTTAGCATGTCTACGGTGCAGTTTGGCTTGACTTTTAATGTGCTTCAAAGATTCATGATCAGAATGTATAACAAATTCTTTGGGCCATAAATAATGTTGCCATGTTTCCAAAGTCCGAACAAGAGCATATAATTCCTTATCATAAGTAGAATAATTCAGACTAGGCCCACTCAATTTTTCAGAAAAGTATGCAACAGGTTTACCATCTTGTAATAACACACCTCCTAACCCAATTCCACTAGCATCACATTCAAGCTCAAAAGTCTTATTAAAATCAGGAAGTTGTAGTAAAGGAGCATGTGTCAACTTATCTTTCAATACCGTGAATGCTTCTTCCTGTGCAGTACCCCAAACAAAAGGCACATCCTTCTTTGTAAGCTCATTGAGAGGTGCAGCAATGGTGCTGAAATCTCTCACAAAACGCCGATAGAATCCAGCGAGGCCAAGGAAACTCCTCACGTGTGTGACCGTTTTGGGCTGCGGCCAACTCTTAATAGCTTCAATCTTGGCTTTATCAACCTCAATTCCCTGTGGAGTAACAACATAGCCAAGAAAAGAGACGCGGTCGGTGCAAAAGGTGCACTTTCCAAGGTTACCAAACAAACGTGCATCACGTAGAGCAATAAAAACAGCACGTAAATGTTCCAAATGTTCCTCCAAAGATCTGCTAAAAATCAACATATCATCAAAGTATACTACCACAAATCGTCCAATGAAAGCACGTAAAACTTCATTCATTAATCTCATGAAAGTACTAGGTGCATTAGTTAACCCAAAAGGCATGACTAACCACTCATATAATCCAAACTTAGTTTTAAATGTTGTTTTCCATTCATCTCCCAATTTCATACGAATTTGATGGTATCCACTACGCAAATCAACTTTGGAGAAAATTGTAGAGCCACTCAATTCATCAAGCATATCATCTAGCCTAGGAATAGGATGACGATAACGAATAGTAATATTATTAATGCCTCTACAATCAACACACATACGCAATGTACCATCCTTTTTCGGCACTAGACTAAGGGATTCGCGTAACCTTTGTCGAGTAGCTCCTGTACTTGACGCATAATCTCCTTCGCCTCTTCTGTATTGGTACGGTATGGTGCGCGGTTGGGTAGCGATGCACCGGGAATTAAGTCAATCTGATGCTCAATCCCTCGAATAGGTGGTAATCCCGGTGGCACGTCTTGTGGAAAGACGTCGGCGAACTCCTGCAAAATGTTAGTGACAGCAGGAGGCAAAGAGGAAGGCACGTCCTCGAATGAAAATAATGCCTCTTTGCACACAAAAGCATAGCAAACAGATTTGCTAAAATCTAGCTCATCAATATCAGATTTGGTGGCAAATAAACATGCACTTTTCAATTTAATTTCAGAAGCAACAGTAGATGGTTTATTATTAGGCTTCATTTGTAGCTCAAATTCTTTTGCCACAATCTGATTTTCACTCTTATTTATCTCCTGTTTTGCTTTATTAGCTCTATTAATATCATCTTTCAAAATGGAATCAGGAGTCATAGGAAGCAAAGTAATATTTTTATCCTTATGAACAATAGTATACTAATTGTTTCTACCATGGTGTACAGAATTTTTATCAAATTGCCATGGTCGACCAAGTAATAAGGAACATGCTTGCATAGGTACCACACCACAATCAACATAATCAACATATGTAGAGATACTAAAATGCACACGAACAATACGTGTTACCTTAACCTTGCCGATGTTGTTGAACCATTGGATGTAGTAAGGATGTGGATGTGGTCTTGTGGTGAGAGATAGCTTCTCCACCATCTCCATGCTAGCCAAGTTGTTGCAACTCCCTCCATCTATGATCACGAGAACAGAACATTCCTTCACGACTCCCTTTGTATGGAACAAATTATGCCTCTGATTTTGCTCAGCTTGTGTAACCTGCACACTCAAAACACGTTGAGCAACTAAACATTCATACCTGTCAGCATCTTCAAGAGCCATGTATTGCGTCTCATGATCAGAATCGTCTCCGCCGTGTTCTTCACGTGTAATAAGAGCCAAAGTCTCCTCATCATAGTCACTAGCGGATTCATATCCACCATCCTCAGTAGCAATCATCACACGCTGAGATTTGCATTCTCTCGCAAAATGTCCTCTTCCCTTACAACGACGACAAATAATATCACTGTTGTGCCCTGTTGATGCCATGGAAGAAGAAGAACTCTGTGCAGGCCCAATAGCTGTGCTCTTGGCAGATAATGGTGGTTGTGCCTGCTTCCTTGTATCACGGCTGGAGGTAACAGCTGATGGAGGTGTCGGTGCAGTATAATGTGTGGAAGTATAGGATGCATGCGGTGTCCATGATGAAGGTCGACCTGTAGAAAAGTTAGTCCGCGCCAATGCCTGTCGATCCTGCACTTCACGTTCAGCTTTACAAGCAAGATGGAATAAACGAGTGATATTATTGTAATCCTTATACTCTAGAATGGTTTGAATCTCCCTATTTAGTCCACCCATAAAACGTGCAAGTATAGCTTCATTCTCCTCAACAATACCACATCTAATCAGGCCAGTTTGTAATTGCTGATAATATTCTTCTACATAATTTTTTCCTTGTCTTAAGCGCTGCAGTTTTTGAAGTAATTCACGTTGATAATATGGTGGAACCCAACGAGTACGCATAGCAGTTTTCAAAGCAGCCCAAGTAGCTGGAATAGGATATAATCTACAATGTTTAGACCACCAAACACATGCAAAACTAGTGAAAGCACAAACAGCAGCAGGAACACGTCTCTCCTCGGGATAATGTAAACATGTAAAATGTTGTTCAATTTCTAACTCCCAAGTAAGATATATATGAGGAACATATCTACCCTCAAATGGTGGAATATTCAATTTCAGTTTAGGAAGATGGTCATGTACCTCAGGTGGTGGTGCAGCCCTACCGTTACGATGATATGCATGAGGACGACCTGGTGGTGGTGGTGCTGGTTGTTGCACGTAGTTCTGATTTTGGTCAACCTCATCCTCGTTATGGTCCTCCACCTCTGCAGTAGCAGCAAGAGCTACAGAAACATCAACAGCAGCACCAGAAGCTTGACCAGGCTCAAGGGGAACGCGTTGTGCTCGTCCCACTTGATTTGGAAGGCGATGTTGTTGTTGTTGTTGTTGTAGAGGTGGGACAGCTGCAGCAGCCGATGGTGGTGGAAGACGCGAAAGCAATTCAGCAAACTTGTTATCCAGCTTTGTTTCAAACGTCTTCTCCATGCCATCTATCTTCTCCATGGCCTCGTCCAATGTGTTTAGCACATCTTGCACCTGTACACTCATCATTTGCTGAAACTTATCATGAAGCTCCTTGTTCGTCAAGTTCTCCCAGTCAGTCCCGTCGACTTGTGATCCTGGCATGGTTAGCAGCAATAGAAACACACAAGAATATGATCCTACAGACTACTAACAAGTGGTGGTGGTGGGGGGTGTCACAAATCCGTCAAGCAAATCTCAAATTCTTACCAGTTCTTACCCAGCAGCAGGCGGTGATCGGCAACCGATGTAGTCAAAACTCTCAAAGCTTGGATAGAGCGATTACCAGGGAGAGTCAAACGCATGATGTATATGTATGTGGAGCTGGGAAGGCTTATAATATGGTAGCAAAAAGGGTCAGCAATAATCAATTCAGAGATGCAAAGGTGAATAAACGCTCAACGACGGTACTATGCTGGTCCTAGGCTAGACCGTACTAGAGACGCGAGCCTAGAACACTAACAAAATCACGGCGCTGCACGTAATTAAGGGGAAAGCACACTTTGAATTATTATTTTTCGCCTCT
This sequence comes from Secale cereale, assembly GCA_902687465.1. NCBI lineage: Eukaryota > Viridiplantae > Streptophyta > Magnoliopsida > Poales > Poaceae > Secale > Secale cereale. The sequence goes on along the minus strand of LR738709.1, from coordinate 253,546,464 downwards.
TTTTTTTGCGCTTTTTTTGCGCTGTTTTTTTTTTGCCGAAAATCACTATAATGGTGAGTGTCTCAAAACACTTCCCAAGTTAAACTAAGATGATAGGCACGAAATTTTTTTGATGAATTTTTTTTCGGAATCAGGGCAGCGACGACGAAAAAGTGCGGTAAAAAAACAGTATGGTGGCACGTGTCTCAAAAGACTCAGAAAAGCCCAAAAATAGGATAGGGAAAAAATATTTTCACCTGTCGAAATTTTGGCCTAAAAACTGCCCGGGGGTCTCCAGACTCTTTTTTTTCCGAGACCTACTCAGGCAAGGAAACACGAAACCGAAACTAGATGGATCTCGAAAGACAATCTAGAACGAAAAGAACTCGGATTGGTGGTGGATATGTGGTGGTAGAATATGGCAGCGGTGGTGCTATTTGGCAGTGATACGTCCAAAACGTATCTATAATTTCTGCTTGCTCCATGCCTCTTTTGGGTGATATTGCTATGATATTTATACACTTCCATACATTTTTTATCATATTTGGACTAACCTATTAACTCAGTGCACCCCAGTGCCAGTTTCTGTTTTCTGCTGTTTTTGTATTTCAGGTTTTCCCATTACGTAAACTGCTAGAAAAATCCCGGAAAAATTATATAAAAAATCAGCGTTCCGAAAGCTTCCATGCGGCCAAAGTAGGGCCTGAGGGGGGCTACAGGGGCTCCAGGCGCTCTGCCCAGGCGGCCCCACCCCTGGCAGCCTGGACAGGCCGCCTGGGCCCCCCTTAGCTCCCCTGGCGACCCCCTTTGGCATATATTTAACACCCGTCGAGGAAACCCTGATTCCGGACCCCTTTTCTCCAGACGCAATTCCGATCTCCGCCGCCATCGCCATCAACCTTCGGGGGACCATAATTCCTGTGCCGGCACCCTGCCGGGACGGGGAAGTGCCCCCGGATTCATCTCCATCGACGTTGCTTCCTCCCTCCATGATGCGGGAGTAGTTCCTCCTCGGGGCTGAGGTTTCTACCAGTAGCTATGTGGTCAATTCTCTCTCCCATGATGTGATCTTCGTTGTGATCATAGGCTATGTTAATCTAGGGTGATCCCATGATATTTCCCCTTCCTCTATGTATTGGATTGATGTACTCACTTGTCTTTATCTAGTATAATCCCCGAGACCAAGGTGACAGCGGTCTATTGGACATGGGTTAGAAAAATATTTTCATGAGTGATTTCCTCTCTTGTGTGTTGATTGAAGATTGAGAGTCTCTTGGTGCTTGTCTTTGACTATCCTTTAGATATGTTGTGGTGATTGTGGGACTCTCTTTGGATGGCCGCGGTGACATTGGGAAATCCTTATATTGAGAACTACGAACTTTGAGGTGTGCTTTTGTAGCCCTACATAATTCTCGTCCTCTCTTGACCACGAAGGAATGGCCTCCGAGTGCGTTCCCTTTGCATGTTTTATGGGAAATATCATGTGATTCGATTATGTTAATGTTGTTGGGAGTTGCCACTAGTGAAAGTATGAAGCCTAGGCCTTGTTTCCATCATTGCAATACCATTTTTGCTCACGTTTACCACTTGTTTGCTTGCTGCACTTTTTATTACAGATTTATATTACTTTGTTTTGCCATCCATATCACTTGCCATTTAACATCTCTTCGCCGAACTAGCGCACCTATACATCTGACAAGTGTATTAGGTGTGTTGGTGACACAAGAGACTTCTTGTATCTTAGTTGCAGGGTTGCTTGAGAGAGACCATCTTCAACCTCTACTTCCCTGAGTTCGATAAACCTTAGGTCATCCACTTGAGGGAAATTGCTGCTGCCTACAAACATCTGCGCTTGGAGGCCCAACATAGTCTACAAGAGTAGAAGCGTGTGTAGACATCAAGCTATTTCTGGCGCCGTTGCCGGGGAGGTGAGCGCTTGAAGGTATATCTTTAGATCTTGCAATTAAATCTTTTTGTTTCTTGTTTTTTATTTCACTAGTTATGCTTATGGACAACCTTGCTATTGGATCGTTGCTTGCGGGAAGACGCCCCACACCTGTGGTGGTTGCTCCTCCCCCTACTGAAATTGTGCCCTATAAAATACCAGCTGGTATTATCGATTATGTTTTGGCTAATCGTTATGCAGGAGACAAACATCCCGGTGAACACTTGCTATATCTGTCACAACTATGTTCATTATCTAAGCTTGCAGGTGTATCAAGGGAGTTTTGCATGAGGAAATTATTTGCCTTGTCACTGAAAGGAAAAGCATTGGAATGGTATAGGCTACTAGATGACTATCACCTGCTGGGTTGGGAAGAGATCCAGTCTCTCTTTTACTCCAAGTTTTATCCTCTTCATGAAGTCCATGAGAATAGGAATTATGTTTATAATTTCTATCCTCATGATGGAGAGAGCATAGCTCAAGCTTGGGGGAGACTGAAAACGTTAATGCTAAAATGTCCTAACCATGGGCTCGCCAAAGATATGATTATTACTAATTTCTATGCGAGGCTCTCTCGACAGGATAAAGATTTGCTCGATGCTTCCTCTATGGGTTCTTTCACAAATGAAAAGACTGATGCTAAATGGGATCTTCTTGAAAGAATTCAACGCAACACTGAAGATTGGGAGATCGACAAAGGTAAAGAGTCAGGTATAATTTATGAGAATGATTGCATTAAGTCCTTTGTTGAAACTACAAGTTTTAATAAGTTTAGTGCTAAGTTTGGACTTGATTCTCAACTCCTTGTTGATTTCCTCAAATCTTTTGCTTCACATCTTAATATGCCTAAGGAGGATTGGATCAAGCATCATAAACCTTTTAAAGAGACTTCCAAAGAAAATGAAATTGTTCATGATGATTGCAACATGCATGATCCAATTCCTAAAAATGAAGTTTTATATAAGCATGTTAATTTTTGTGGAGTGGATAGACCTTGTGAAAGGCCTATGATTGAAGAATAGAAGTATTGTAAGCAACATAAGCATGAAAGAACAATCACTTGGGTCAGAGATTTAAATGAAATTCTAGAGAATTGTGTGACCTTTACCCTTTTACTTGTGAACTTTGCCGTATAGAGGGTCACTTTAATTTTCAATGCATGAACTTTCAAAACATAACTGTTAACCAGTTGTGTGATAACATGATCACCTCTGATCTTTATGATGAGCTTATGTTATTTTTGATGTGTGAAGAGTTAACAGAAAAGACTTCTTGGCTAGATGTTAATGCCATAGGAATAAAAAACACTTTGCAAAACTGCCATCTCTATTGTGTTGTTAATTGCCATGAAAATGATTACATAAGTAAGATTAGAAAGGAGGGGACTTTACCAAAGTATAAAAATGTCTCTTATATTTCTGCTAATAAAAAGGAGAGTTTCTCCCAAGTTTCCCCTATTGTTTCTAATGATAAACCAGGATATGTGGAGAAGCTTCATCTCCAACCACTCCCTCCTAAGGTGAAGAAGAAGAAAAAGAAGAGGAGGAGGAAGAGGAGCAAGAAGGAAGAAGAATGGGTATCAACCTGGCCTGAGCATATTCCTGTTGGGGAACGTAGCATAAATCAAAAAATTTCTACGTCTTCACCAAGATCCAAGTATGGAGACATCTAGCAACGAGCAACTAAGAGTTCATCTACATACCGTTATGAAGATTGCGTGCGGAAGCTTTCAACGAAGCAAGGATGAAGTAGTCGTACTCTTCACGTTCTTCGTCACCGATGATCTAGCGCCAAACGGACGGCACCTCCGCGTTCAACACACGTACGGTGCAGCAACGTCACCTCCTTCTTGATCCAGCAAGGGGGGAGGAGAAGTCGTCAGAGATCCGGCAGCACGACGGCGTGATGACGGATGCAGTGGAGATCGCAGCAGGGCTTCGCCGGGCTGCCCTGCAAAGGAGTTGGGAGGTGTGACGGGAGGGGGAGAGGCGCCAGGGCAGAGGTGCGGCTGCCCTCTCCCCCCCACATATATATAGGGGGCCAGGGGGGGCGCCAACCCCTTGCAGATCCAATCTGCAAGGGGGGGCGGCGGCCAGGGAGGAGTCCCCCTCCTCCAAGGCAAGTGGTGGCCCCCCCTCCCCTTAGGGTTTATCCCTAGGCGCAGGGGAGGTGGGCCTCCCTTGGTGGTGCGCCAGCCCAGGGGGCTGCACACATCCCCTTGCGGCCTGGGGGCCCCACCGGGAGGGGTGGCCCCACCCGGTGGACCCCCGGGGCCCCTCCGGTGGTCCCGGGACGCTCCCGGTGACCCCCGGAGATCACCCGTTGGCCGAAACTGGACTTCCCATATATCAATCTTTACCTCCGGACTATTCCGAAACTCCTCGTGACGTCCGGGATCTCATCCGGGACTCCGAACAACTTTCGGGTTTCCACGTGCATTAATCTCTACGACCCTAGCGTTACCGAACCTTAAGTGTGTAGACCCTACGGGTTCGGGAGACACGTAGACATGACCGAGACCACTCTCCGGTCAATAACCAACAGCGGGATCTGGATACCCATGTTGGTTCCCACATGTTCCTCGATGATCTTCATCGGATGAACCACTGTGTCAAGGATTCACTCAATCCCGTATGTTATTCCCTTTGTCCATCGGTACGGTACTTGCCCGAGATTCGATCGTCGGTATTCCCAATACCTTGTTCAATCTCGTTATGGCAAGTCTCTTTACTCGATCCGTAATCCATCATCCCGTGACTAACTACTTAGTCACATTGAGCTCATTATGATGATGTATTACCGAGTGGGCCCAGAGGTACCTCTCCGTCATACGGAGTGACAACATCCCAGTCTCGGTTCGTACCAACTCAACAGACACTTTCGGAGATACCCGATGCGTACCTTTATAGCCACCCAGTTACGTTGTGACGGTTGGCACACCCAAAGCACTCCTACGGTATCCGGGAGTTGTACAACCTCATGGTCTAAGGAATAAATACTTGACACCGAAAAGCTTATGCATTACGAACTATACGATCTCGTGTTATGCTCAAGTTTGGGTCTTGTCCATCACATCATTCTCCTAATGATGTGATCCCTTTATCACTGACATCCCATGTCCATGGTCATGAAACCGTGACCATCTATTGATCAACGAGCTGGTTACTAGAGGCCTACCAGGGACTCAATGTGGTCTGTGTATTCACACATGTATCGCTGTTTCCGTACAATACAATTCAAGCATGAATAACAGACAATTATCATGAACAAGGAGATATAATAATAATGCTTTTATTATTGCCTCTAGGGCATATCTCCAGCAATTCCTCCCATCAACTTTTATCCTAACGGTTGTAAGTTTAAAGAAGAAGGTGAAGTTTATTGCCTTAATTATCATCTTGATGATACGTCCGTAGGTACTATTGAAGATGATTTTGATTATGATATGCATGTTACTTATTGTGATTGGGAAAATGATGATAATGCTACTTATGATCTTGAAAATCTTTTTGGTACCAACTCTGAAAGTGATGATATGGAAAGCTCTAAGATTGGGGATGATAGGATTGCAAATCCTTTACCCACTAGTAATGTGACAATTGATAATTCTTTTGCTAGTAAGAATAAAGACAACATGTTTACAAATATAGTTGCTAGCAATGATAATGCTCTTCTCTACTATGATGATGTTATAACTCCAATCTATAGTGATTATAAAGGTACCTATGACATAAGGAGAAATTATCCATATGAAACTTGTCATAATCATGGAGGGAATTACTCCCTTGTTGAACACCATCTTCCCAATACACAATTAATTTACAGTGTTGAAGTTGTTTATGATAGTCCTACTCCCACTATTACCAATGAGAAAGATTATGCTTATGTGGAGAGTAAGAGTACCTTTTTGCATGTTGATCATGGTAACAATGCTTTATGTGATGCTTATATTGTTGAGTTTATTTGTGATCCCACTGAAAATTATTATGAGAAGGGAACATATGCTTATAGATATTTCAATAATATTAAGCTCCCTCTCTTTATGTTGAAGGTTTTGAAGTTATGCTTGTTTTGCCTTCCTATGCTAGTTGCTTTATGCTTCAATAATTTATTTTCTTGCAATATTCCTATGCATAGGAAGCATGTTAGGCTTAAATGTGTTTGGTATTTGCCTCTTGATGCTCTCTTTTGTTCTTCAACTCTTATTCCTACGAGAGTATCATTAAAGTCTTAAGCCTATCTTTATGGCTATAAAGAAAGAGCTCTAGGGAGACAACCCTTGTTATCTTTGCTTTCAGTTTGTTCCTTCAGTTTTTAGTGGTCTTGATGTTTGTTACTACAGTAGCATCATCATTGTATCTTTACTTTTCAGCTTTGTGCCAAGTGTATCCTCTGATTGCAAGAAAGTTCAAAAGTTGTGACGTGCTGTCCAGGAAAAAAATTCTGTCCTTGGACAGAAAAATTCGTATAAAATCGCCAGATCATCTTTTTGGTCTGAATTTTTTCGACAGCGTGCTCTATACAATTGTCTTTCGGGCGTCTGTTCTGAGTTTTTTGATTAGAGTTGCAGAAGTGCCCCGAAAAAACCATTTACTACCTGCTGGTCTGTTTTTCACAGATTCTGTCCTGTTTTGCCTTTCTTTCATTTTGCAAACCTTGAGCTTGCTTTTTCTTTGCAAAAACCTTTTGGCAATCTTGAGAAACAGTAGAAATTCAAGAATATCCTTAGTTCCAGCAAGGAACAATTATTTTATTATGGGTACTAACCTCGCTAATCAGATTATGATGAGTTATGTATGAAGGGAGTTTTCAAGTGTGCGAGGGGAGATGATAAAAAGATTCAGGAGTGTCAAACGCTCAAGCTTTGGGATGCCCCCATGCACCCCCAAGAAATATTCAAGGATACTCAAGCGTCTAAGCTTGGGGATGCCCCCGTGCATCCCCTTCTTCATCAACATTATCAGTTCGTCTTTCGTTCCACTATATTTTTATCACTTCATGTGTTATATGCTATGCTTGGAGCGTCTTGCTTTTAGTTTCCTTTTTAGTTTTCTTTAGCTTTTCATAACGAGTCGGAACTCAGCTTTCTTTATGTGGGAGAGAAACACGCTCCACTTCTACCTAGAACATAACATAGAATTTTCATGTCTATCTTTGCTGTGTGTGTTCTTTGTCTTTCAATAGCTACTATCATGCTTAGCTCTTAGTTTTCATGCTTATCTTTTTAAAGAGCTTTTGTTTAGTTGGTTGCTTGAACTCTCTTTAGTTATCATGCTTATCTTATTAAGAGAGTTTGCTTCTGTTGCATTGGTTGATATGTCTATGATAAAAATGCTACGTGCATAATGGTGCTTAGTAGTTCATGTTTTCTTATGGTTAGTCTCAAATAGCTGGGGGGTTCCCAATGTGTTATTGGAGTACCAACATGATTTGTTTGCCTATGATGTGGTATGGTTTAGTAATATCTTCCTTCAAGAATTTATTTTGATTGACTTGGCGTATGCTCACACATATTTAAGACTGTAAAGAAAGTCTGTCAAGCCTTGATGATCTTTTATTTCTGAGTAGCGATATAACTTCCATGCCTGATTCAATGTTGCTTTGTCGCTCTGCATGATTATGACCGTCATTGCTCTTTTAGTTGGTCGCTCCCAGTCTTTTGCTAACCTTCGCCTGTACTAAGCGGACTGACTGCTTATGCATCCAAAATCTTTTAAACCAGTTATGCCATATGAGTCCACCATACCTTCCTATACATGGTATTTACCTGCCATTCCAAACGAAGACTTTCATGTACCATCTCGAAATTATTCAAAAAAATGCATTTCTGTTTTGTGCCTCTGTTTTAGTTCATGAGGAAGTAGTAGTTAATTCATGATCTTTTTAAGTTGGACAAGCTTCACCCCGGGATTGCATGTCTAATGTGCAAACCCATAATACGAGAAGGAACTGGCAAAGAGTGCGCCCGGCTCAAAAATAATATAACAAACAAACCCTCCTTCACGCTTTGTTGATGAGATATCAGAAAACTTTGGCAGTGATAAACAAAGGAGATTAAGAGGATGTGATCGTCCTCATTCGGGAGCCGTTCCTCGAAACTTGTCCATCTCAAGAAGTAATTGAGTTATCTGCTAGCATTCGTTTACGGAACATGCATATCCAAAAAAACATTATTACCTCTGTTTTTAAAACCAAGAGCTCTGGTACATGCTTTGTCTGTGTTTCCGACTACGGGTTTTCAACCTTGCCAACAAAAGCCACGGTTCGAGAGTCTCCACCTTCTTTTAAAAGCACCAAATACTGAGAGCATGATTGTCATTCTGAGTGTAATGTGCATTGTCCCAAAGTAGCATTGTCTTTTGCATGATTGTGATATCGTTTATTCTAAAATCATTGTATCTAGTCATCACTTAAACCTTGGAGGTGCACCTGCATTTATGTTTTGCTTCACTAAAGGGGGCAAGCGAGATATCACTTTATCATATTTGCACACCATGCTCATTACAAATCTATTTGATGTCTCAGTATCATATTGTAAAACTTTCAGTTCTTTGTGATTTTCTCGTAAGGCAACTTAATTACTACAGATTCATTGTCTCAGTAAGCTTTTGTCATATGACTATGAAAAGACCTATATGGTTAATAGCATGTCACCGCAGAATTTATTCTTGTTATCATTTACCTACTCGAGGACGAGCAGGAATTAAGCTTGGGGATGTTGATACGTCCAAAACGTATCTATAATTTCTGCTTGCTCCATGCCTCTTTTGGGTGATATTGCTATGATATTTATATAGTTCCATACATTTTTGATCATATTTGGACTAACCTATTAACTCAGTGCACCCCAGTGCCGGTTTCTGTTTTCTGCTGTTTTTGTATTTCAGGTTTTCCCATTACGTAAACTGCCAGAAAAATCCCGAAAAAATTATATAAAAAATCAGCGTTCCGGAAGCTTCCATGCGGCCAAAGTAGGGCCGGAGGGGGGCTACAGGGGCTCCAGGCGCCCTGCCCAGGCGGCCCCACCCCTGGCCGCCTGGCCAGGCCGCCTGGGCCCCCCTTAGCTCCCCTGGCGACCCCCTTTGGCATATATTTAACACACGTCGAGGAAACCCTGATTTCGGACCCCTTTTCTCCAAACGCAATTCCGATCTCCGCCGCCATCACCATCAAGCTTCGGGGGACCAGAATTCTTATGCCGGCACCCTGCCGGGACGGGGAAGTGCCCCCGGATTCATTTCCATCGACGTTTCTTCCTCCCTCCAAGATGCGGGAGTAGTTCCTCCTCGGGGCTGAGGTTTCTACCAGTAGCTATGTGGTCAATTCTCTCTCCCATGATGTGATCTTCGTTGTGATCATAGGCTATGTTAATCTAGGGTGATCCTGTAATGCCCAGGATGGAGTTATACCTCCTACGTATCGAGGCACGACTTAAAGGCATAAATCCATCCTAGAATGATCTCAAGTTTGGTAATCTTTGCACAACTCATGTAAAAAGAGGGATAGTAAACAGAAAATAGTTGGCTTACACTCGCCACGTCACAGAATTACAGTACAAGCCTCAAACATCATACATTAAGAACATCACAACCCTCTAAGGACAAAAGCCAAATGTCAAAGTACCAAACTTAGATAAATAAACCACAGGCGGATCGAATCCTAGTAAGAGTCTCCACTACTGATCATCCGGGTATCGCACATAGTACCGACTACGCTCCTCGTCGTACTCCCAATCCAGCTCGGTGCCATCACCTGGATAGCTCACAGCTGGACCTGCATCTGGTGTGTGAAGTAACTGTGAGCCACAGAGGACTCAGCAATCCCGTCTCCGGGTAACAAGACTATCAAAGCCTTTGGGTGAGGATAAGGCTGAAGAAAAGAATAAGTCTGCAGCAGCAACTAGCATCTAGCTTACGTAAGTGAGAGCGAGAAGAGAAAGCCTCGGCGAGAAGTGATCACGAAGTGATCCTAGCTACAAGCTCAACAATCATAACCCCTCCGTGTTCAACTCCCGAATCCCTATTCGGAAATTGACAGACACGGAACACACACTGGTAGTGTATTAGTAACATTGTGTCAAGTTTTCTACAACCGGAATTAACAAGCTCCCATCTGCCACATAACCGCGGGCACGGCTTTCGAAAGTTCAAACCCTGCAGGGGTGTTCCAACTTGACCCATTACAAGCCCACGATCCGTGGAGTCGCAACTCCAAAGTGGGAAGACCCGAGTATCCTCGGAATCCCGTGCTCAAGATATACCGAGCTAAGGTAAGGCTAATCCAGCAAATCCTCCCGGCGTGTCGACACCCTCATAGTAGCCACGCGTATCTAGGTCTCAGGACATGTCCGGATGAGCAGTACGTACAGATACCGAAGATCCCAGCGAACCGGGTGGTATCCGCAAGTGGCTCTAGTTTGGACCAACACTCAAGTCGAGCACTGGCCCAGGGGGGTTGAATTAATTAAGCCTCGGGTTAATTACTCCCTCGGAAAGTTTTAGTTGTTTAGGCAAATAGTACCAAGGTTGGGACTTGCTGGAAAAAAGACTTAGCACTTAGCGGTTTATCCAGGGGGTCCCATACACCCCAACCGTGTTAGGAACGCATAATCAAGGAACATAACACCGGTTTATACGGTTCCTAACGGCATGAGTGGAACAAATCACCAAGCAAAAGGCTTAGCCTTCCACCCTTGCCAATATATAGATGATTTCATTTTAAGCATTTATATAGTGTGATATAACCCAACCAAACTTCAACAAGAAGCAAGCATCTTCGATCTTCACCTGCAACTAGCAATGCTATAAGAAGGGCTGAGCGAAGCGTACTTAGCCAAGCAACGGTATGCATAGGTAGGTTGGTTAAACATGGCAATTGATTACAAGTAGGAGGCTGACAAGAAGATCATGGGCATCGAGGCAAAACTATAGATCGAGACTACTAGCAATAGGCAAAGATAGTAATGTTATCGGGGTTCGGTCATCTTGCCTGAAGAGAAGTCGTTCGGATCGTAAGAAGGGTCCTCGTGCTCAACCTCGTTGGTAACCTCGTGCTCAACCTCGTACTCGGTCTCAGCTTCCGGCTCTAAACAAAACAATCACACCAAGCACCAATCAACAAGATGCAATGCGCACTCGAAAAACATGAATGCATGATGGATGCACTAAGGATGCACACGGAGCACGTAAAATATCACTCAAGCAAAACATCTCAAAACAAGATAACAATCTGATATTATTAATCTACACAGAAAATCAATCAAGTTTGATATAAGATTCGCTGAAATCGGAGTTACGGGCTAAAAGTTATGCCCGAAACAAGATTTGAGCGAAAGCTGAAAATTACAGCATCATAGCAACTTCGGAGCTCAAAATAATTAAGCTACAGCACTCAAATAACATGGCAAAGGACATGAACACAAACTAGACATATACTACAGCAACTAAGTCCAAAGGTGCACCCCAACGGAGTCACGGATCAATAGCAATGATCTTGGACATATTGAACTTGGCAATAAAATTCTGGCCGCAGAATTTTATTGAAACTTTGGAGCCAAAGATAAACATGCTACAGCCACTTAAATGGACATGTGAGGACATGAATAGAAATACAACAATATATACTACAAGGAACAATCAAGATCCACTCCAAAACTATCATGCTTTGTCCTAGAACATCACACGAACATGGCATCGCAACGTTACAGATTTCAGACTTAGTGAAAAACCACTAAGTCCTAAAACAGCAATATCATCATAGCAACTAAAAGAACATGTTTAAGTCACCTCGAAACTAAACATGGCAAGAGGTAAGCACCTCATCAAACTACACATGAAGGTGATCCCGAAACACACAAGCATGCTTCATGTAGGTAAACACAACGATAGCAACGAGCTCAACAAGATGGCATTTCATAACAAGTGAAACAACATCACAGCCACATGGCACTTTGCAACGATGATAACAAGGCAATAATAAATCTACCATGCAACCTATCACAAGCAACACGTAGTTCGTGGCAAGACGAACACGTGGACATGTCATTTGCATCATTCGGACAAACGAGCTAGAAGATATCACATGGCAAAGGTGGCATAAAAATATCACACAACAGCAGTTTAAATCATGATGCACTCTTGCAACAATAAAACAAGCACCTAGATGATCTCTAACATGCATGACTACAACAGATAAAACGTAGAGCACATCTCCACGAACGTCTGGACATATTACACGCGCAAAACGGAGCATCAGGCAAAAAGTTACAGCAGTACAAACATAGCATCAGACAACAAGAAAAACTGGGGACTTAGAGTTATATGAGGCAACCTCAGATCTGAAGTGTGCGGGCCGGATAAGATCGGAATGGGCCCCGACGGCTGGAAGGAACCGGCCCGCGCGGCGGCCTGGAACTGGAGCTGGCGATGGGACCGGTCGGAGGGAGGCGGCCCGGCCGCGCGGAGCTGGGCGGCGGCCTGCCCGCGGTGGTGCCTGGATCGGCGCGGGCCGCGGTGGTGAGGGCGGAGGCCCGCGGTGCCTCGGCCCAGGAGGGAGGCCGGTCGGGGCGGCTGGCCGCGGTCGAGTGGAGGGAGTGGGCCGCCCGGCCTGCGGTGGCCTGGAGGGCTCGCGGTGAAGTGGTCCAGGGGCGAGGGCGATTTGGCGACGGTGGGGCGGCGGCCTGGGCCCTGGCGCGACGAGCCCAGAAGGAGGCGATCGATCAGGGAAACGGCCTGGAGCGATGGGGCGTTGACTTCGCTCGACAGATCTGGCGACGGTGCTACCGAACGAAAGGAAAACGGCGGCGGCTCGGCTACTCGATGTGGTGGCTGGTGGATCTGAGATGAAAGAGGGGTATCTGAAGAAAAAAAATGAGGGGAGAGAGGAGGAAGAAGGGGATGCCCAAAATAGACTAGGGGTCTATAAATAGCAGTTTTTAGGGTTAGGGGGGAATTTAGGGGCGCTAGGAGCCCTCCGATCGCGATCCGACGGATCCGATCGCGGGGATAGATTAAAAGGCCTAGGAGGAGATAAAAGACTGCCGCAAGGGTGTTTCTGGGACACGAAGTGAAGGCACTTTGGACACACATGAGCAACGGATGGAATAGCCAACGGAGTCCAAACGAGACAAGATTTGAGAGGCGGGTTGCACATAACAAAACAACAACACACACAACAACCTCGCGGCACACCGGTAACGTTAAACGCCCGAACAACAAAGTAGACCTACGGGATGTCACGGACACGTGAGGGAGCTCCGGAACGCGAAACGGACAACGGGAAGAAACACGCGGAACCGGATGCAACCGACAACACAAATGCAATGCGATGCGCATGTCTACATGATATGAATGAATGCCACACACTCACACAACAAAACGACGAAAACCCGAAAGAGAAAGAACCCGGAATGGAAATAGACGAAGCCGGAGATATATTATATACCCAAAAGGGAAAGTATTACATCCGGGGCATTACAAACTCTCCTCTACTACAAAAAGATCTCGTCCCGAGATCTAGGACTGGAAAAAGGAAGGGTACTCGGAACGAAGATGATCTTCTCGTTCCCAGGTAGCTTCTCGGTCGGTGTGATGTGACCACTTGACTTTCAGAAATTTGATGGACTTGTTGCGGGTCTTGCGTTCGGTTTCTTCGAGAATGGCAACTGGATGCTCTCGGTAGGAAAGGTCTTGTTGAAGATCAATCTCTTCAAACGGAATCATGCGCTCAGGTGCCTTGAAGCATTTGCGAAGTTGAGACACATGGAAGACATCATGAACATTGGCGAAGTTTGAAGGGAGCTCAAGTTGATAGGCTAGGTCGCCTCTCTTGCCAAGAATCTTGAAAGGCCCGACGTATCTAGGAGCAAGTTTTCCTTTGATACCAAATCTTTGGGTTCCTTTCATCGGAGACACACGGAGATAGACGTGATCATCAATATTGAAGGCCAAATCACGATGCTTGCCGTCATAGTAGCTCTTCTGACGCGACTGAGCGGCCTTGAGATTCTCACGTATGACTTTGCACATTTCTTCGGCTTCTGAGATCAAGTCATTGCCAAGTAGTTGGCGTTCGCCTGTTTCAGACCAGTTGAGAGGGGTACGACACTTTCTGCCATAGAGAATTTCAAACGGTGCTTTGCCTGCACTTGCTTGAAAGCTGTTGTTGTAAGAGAACTCGGCAAATGGAAGGCAGTCTTCCCATTTCATGCCGAAGGAGATGACACAGGCTCTGAGCATGTCTTCTAGAATCTGATTCACACGCTCGACTTGACCACTAGTCTGAGGGTGAAATGCAGTGCTGAACCTGATCTTAGTGCCCATGGCGGACTGAAAGGAGTCCCAGAACCTTGATGTGAACAAGCTTCCACGGTCTGAGGATATCACTTGAGGAATGCCATGTAGGGACACAATTCTGGAAGTGTACAGCTCTGCAAGTTGAGCTGCATTGATTGATTCTTTGACTGGAAGAAAGTGAGCGACTTTGGTAAGCTTGTCAATCACCACAAAGATAGCATCATTTCCTCGCTTGGATTTAGGAAAACTAGTGACGAAGTCCATTTCAATGTGGTCGAACTTCCACTCGGGAATAGGAAGAGGTTGGAGAAGACCGGCTGGACGTTGATGTTCTGCTTTCACTCTTCTGCATACATCACATTCATTCATGAATTGGGCAATCTCCCGTTTCATGCGTGTCCACCAGTAAGATTGCTTGAGGTCTTGATACATCTTGGAACTGCCAGGATGAATGGAAAGGAGAGAATCATGAGCTTCTTCCATTATGAGCTTCCTGAGATCACCTTTGGGAACAACGAGTCTGTCCTCGAAGAACAAGGTATCTCTCTCATCAACACGGAAGCACTTGTATTTTGGAGTGCCCTTTGCAATCCCATGTTTCACTTTCTTCACCATGGTATCACTGAGTTGGGCCTCACGGACTTGGTCTTCCAAGGTAGGAGCAATTTGGAGATTTGCAAGAAAACCCTGCGGAACAACTTGGAGGTTGAGTTTCCTGAATGCTTCACAAAGCTCAGGCTGGTATGGCTTGATAAGAAGGCTGTTGCAATATGCCTTTCTGCTCAAAGCATCTGCAATCACATTCGCCTTGCCAGGAGTGTATTCAATGCTGGGATTGTACTCTTGGATCATTTCAACCCAACGAGTCTGACGGAGGTTCAGATGCGGCTGTGTGAAGATGTACTTCAAGCTCTTGTGATCAGTGAAGATGTCGACCTTTCTGCCCAACAACAGATGTCTCCACGTAATCAGAGCATTACCACAGCTGCTAGCTCGAGATCATGTGTGGGATAGTTCTTCTCACTTGGCTTTAGCTGACGAGAAGTGTATGCCACAATTCTCTTATCTTGCATAAGCACACCACCAAGACCTTGAAGAGAAGCATCACAGAATACTTCATAGGGCTTGGATTCATCCGGAGGAGTCAGAACTGGAGCAGATACAAGCTTCTCTTTGAGGGTTTTGAATGCCACTTCACACTCGGGAGACCAAAAGTATTTGACATTCTTCTGAAGCAGGTTGGAAAGAGGCTTGGCAATCTTGGAGAAGTTTTCAACAAATCTTCTGCAATAGCTGGCAAGACCCAGAAAACTGCAGAGCTGCTTGACGTTCTGAGGAGCTTCCCAGTTGACAATTGCTTCAACTTTCTCGGGATTAACCGCAATACCGTCAGCTGAGATGATGTGGCCTAGGTACAAAACCTTATCAAGCCAAAACTCGCACTTGGAGAACTTGGCATAGAATTTATGCTCTCGGAGTCGATCAAGAACCAGTCGTAAGTGCTTTTCGTGATCTTCTTCATTCTTGGAAAACACCAGAATATCGTCCAGATACACGAGCACAAACTCTCCAGTATAGGGGTTGAAGATGTAATGCATCATCCTTGAAAAGGTAGGAGGAGCATTGGCGAGACCGAAGGACATGACGGTATACTCGTATGAACCGTAGCTCGTTCTGAAGGCCGTCTGGGGAATGTCTTCCTCGCGAATGCGAATTTGATGATAGCCCATTCGGAGGTCAAGCATAGAGAACACTTTAGCTCCTTTGAGCTCCTCAAAGAGTTCGTTGATGTTGGGGAGCGGATATTTGTTCTTAATCGTCTTCTTGTTCAATGGCCGGTAGTCAACACAGAGACGCTCCGTGCCATCTTTCTTCTTGACAAATAAGACACCACAGCCCCACGGAGATGTACTCGGTCTGATGAGACCCATACTCTCCTTCTTATCAAGCTGCTTCTTCAATTCCTTCATTTCATCTGGAGAGAGCTTGTACGGACGCCGGCATGCAGGCTCAGTGCCCGGCTCGAGTTCAATGACAAACTCCACCTGACGGTGTGGAGGCATGCCTGGAAGTTCTTCTGGAAAGACGTCTTGATATTCGTTCACCACCGGAATTTGATTTATGGCATTAATTTCACCCTTATCATTAAGAGAGAAAAGCCGGATAGTATTATCCCTGGAGGCAAAGATAATCACATCTTCATCAGTATGAGTCAACTTGACTTCTTTTTGAGCACAATCAATGTGAGCATCGTGCTGAGAAAGCCAATCCATTCCGAGGATGAGGTCGATGTCAGAATTACCAAGAACCACCAGAGAAGCCAAAAATCGATAATCACCCATGCGAATAGAAATATCCGGAACATGCACCCGAGAGGTCATTTGCAAACCAGGAGAAATAATGCTCAACGGCTTCGGCATCACTTGAGTGACAAATTCATGTTTAGCAACAAAAGGTCTTGAAATGAAGGACAAAGATGCACCCGAATCAAACAATACTTTAGCAGGTATAGAGTTCACTGGAAGGTTACCCAAAATGACATCAGAAGAGTTCTCCGCTTCGGCTGTACTCATCAGATTGACCCTTGCTGCCTTTGGATCATGCCTGACAATCGCTGTACTGACAGGCGGAGGAGGAGGAAGACGCTTCGGATTCGGACAACGGTTGGCATAATGACCCTTCTGGCCACACTTGTTGCACACCACTTCAGAGAGAGGACGGAAATGAGAGCCACTGGACTTGGAGCCTTGAGACTGAAACTGCTTCTTCGACTGGTTGCTTGGGTTGG
This sequence comes from Secale cereale, assembly GCA_902687465.1. NCBI lineage: Eukaryota > Viridiplantae > Streptophyta > Magnoliopsida > Poales > Poaceae > Secale > Secale cereale. Next base: position 253,529,459 of record LR738709.1, on the reverse strand, counting down.
GTGGGTGGGAGAAACCACGACCACTAGAGTTCTTGTTGTTGGAGTTGTTGAATGGAGCTCGAATCACTGGAGGAGGGGGAAGCCAGAATTTCTGATGCTTCGAGACCATCTGAGACGATGAGGAAGAGTGAACAGCATCTCGAATTCTCTTCTTAGAAGCCTCCATCTTGAGCTGAGCTGCTTCTTGTTTCAAAGCCATGTTATAGAACTTGTCGAATTCATCGGGCTCGAACAAGGTGAGAGCAAGCTGAAGTTCATCTTTGAGACCTCCACGGAACTGATAGATTTTACTTTTGGCATCAGGAATGTCTTGCTTAGCATAGCGAGCGAGGTTTTGGAACTTGACATTATACTGATAGACTGACATGGAGCCCTGCTTGAGGTTGCGGAATTGCTCACGCATACCCTCGATGACACTTGTAGGAAAGTGGTGCGAACGGAAATCCTTGCAGAAATTCTCCCAAGAGATCACTTGACCCGGCCTGGAGTCTTTGTAATGCTGCCACCAGTCAGCTGCTTGATCTTTCAGTTGGAAGGCTGCAAACTTCACATAGTCATCTTCCTTCACGTTACTGCACTCAAAATGCTTCTTGATATTGGTTAGCCAATCTTCAGCATCAAGAGGGTCGACACAGTAACTGAAAGCTTTAGGATTGTTGGCCAAGAACTGATTGAGGGTAGCATGGTGCTGCTGGTTGAAGAAGTTGCCTTGGTTCCCTGGAACACCCTGATTAGCTTGCATAGCTTGCATCTGCTGCATCATATGCATCATCAACTGAGTGTTCTAAGTTGTAGTCTGCATAATTGCTCTCCAAGCCTCAGGCGGAGGAGGAGGGGAAGGAGGATGTTCTGGGACCTCTTCCACCTCTGGGTTAGCGTTCGGAACCCTTTTCGGAGCCATCCTGTAAGAGCTGACCACGAATCAGCAATTGATTGACAAAAAGGAATAAGCTGAATCAATGGAATGAATTGCAACAAGTCTTCACAATAATCATTCGAACAATAATAACGAATGAAATCATCCGAACAAGAGGAACGAATGATATTCTCAGTTAAATGATAACATCAATCTTCACGAGAAGCCACATATGGATCAAAAGGATAAAATAAGAAAACAACAAGGTACAGACGGGAACAAACACAAGAGAGGAGTTTCGTTCTAACATCTTTGTGCTGAAAGCATATGAACGCGTTACGAAAAGGTTTTGCAATCCCCGGATCAGCATAGCCAAGGACCCTTTAAGATGCAACTCCTGATAGTAACCTCGGTCATATAACCCCTTCACTCAATGTCGAACCCCGAACTCACTAACCTGCATTCGTTGGAAGAATGCCTACGATCTACTGGATAAAACCCACCTATAGATTTCCGAAAGATTCCAGTTATGCAATCAGGTGTTGGGGACACACGGGAAGCACCGCGCAATCAACTCTAAACCTACATCCAGGTGTATCCATCCTTCAACACATAACCAGTCTTTCTCGGAAACTGTGTACCTCGGACCTTCAAAAAGCATCCACTATAACAAGCTATGGCAATACTCCCGAACTACCTCCCCAGTACTGGGTGATGTCGGGGTTATCTTGCCACTGGCCGTATAGGGGAGATTTTTGATGTCGGCCGTCTTAAGTATTTAGTACTGCCACGATATGCTTGTGTCAATGATACCCCGAAGCTCAACTCCTCGGTAACAGGAGGCATCGGGAACAATATCCTTGTCACAAGAACATCGAAACAATCCCAGAATACTCGCGGGATTCCTAAAAAAATAAAAAAAATTGTGCAATTTTGAAGATAGGAGAGACAAGAGTAGACGTCAGGAGTCCTCACCAGAGAGAAAGGGGATGAGAAGCAAAGAAATCCTACTCTCCGATATAATATAGGACTCAAAAAGTTTTCAGTGTGTGCCTAGACTCGACCGTCAACGATTCGATCAAACAGTGGGGGCTCCTAGGTCGGAGAAGGCTCTGAATACCAACTTGTAATGCCCAGGATGGAGTTATACCTCCTACGTATCGAGGCACGACTTAAAGGCATATATCCATCGTAGAATGATCTCAAGTTTGGTAATCTTTGCACAACTCATGTAAAAAGAGGGATAGTAAACAGAAAATAGTTGGCTTACACTCGCCACGTCACAGAATTACAGTACAAGCCTCAAACATCATACATTAAGAACATCACAACCCTCTAAGGGCAAAAGCCAAATGTCAAAGTACCAAACTTAGATAAATAAACCACAGGCGGATCGAATCCTAGTAAGAGTCTCCACTACTGATCATCCGGGTATCGCACATAGTACCGACTACGCTCCTCGTCGTACTCCCAATCCAGCTCGTGCCATCACCTGGATAGCTCACAGCTGGACCTGCATCTGGTGTGTGAAGTAACTGTGAGCCACAGAGGACTCAGCAATCCCGTCTCCGGGTAACAAGACTATCAAAGCCTTTGGGTGAGGATAAGGCTGAAGAAAAGAATAAGTCTGCAGCAGCAACTAGCATCTAGCTTACGTAAGTGAGAGCGAGAAGAGAAAGCCTCGGCGAGAAATGATCACGAAGTGATCCTAGCTACAAGCTCAACAATCATAACCCCTCCGTGTTCAACTCCCGAATCCCTATTCGGAAATTGACAGTCACGGAACACACGCTGGTAGTGTATTAGTAACATGGTGTCAAGTTTTCTACAACCGGAATTAACAAGCTCCCATCTGCCACATAACCGCGGGCACGGCTTTCGAAAGTTCAAACCCTGCAGGGGTGTTCCAACTTGACCCATTACAAGCCCATGATTCGCGGAGTCGCAACTCCAAAGTGGGAAGACCCGAGTATCCTCGGAATCCCGTGCTCAAGATATACCGATCTAAGGTAAGGCTAATCCAGCAAATCCTCCCGGCGTGTTGACACCCTGATAGTAGCCGCGCGTATCTAGGTCTCAGGACACGTCCGGATGAGCAGTACGTACAGATACCGAAGATCCCAGCGAACCGGGTGGTATCCGCAAGTGGCTCTAGTTTGGACCAACACTCAAGTCGAGCACTGGCCCAGGGGGGTTGAATTAATTAAGCCTCAGGTTAATTACTCCCTCGGAAAGTTTTAGTTGTTTAGGCAAATAGTACCAAGGTTGGGACTTGCTGGAAAAAAGACTTAGCACTTAGCGGTTTATCGAGGGGGTCCCATACACCCCAACCGTGTTAGGAACGCATAATCAAGGAACATAACACCGGTTTATACGGTTCCTAACGGCATGAGTGGAACAAATCACCAAGCAAAAGGCTTAGCCTTCCACCCTTGCCAATATATAGATGATTTCATTTTAAGCATTTATATAGTGTGATATAACCCAACCAAACTTCAACAAGAAGCAAGCATCTTCGATCTTCACCTGCAACTAGCAATGCTATAAGAAGGGCTGAGCGAAGCGTACTTAGCCAAGCAACGGTTTGCATAGGTAGGTTGGTTAAACATGGCAATTGGTTACAAGTAGGAGGCTGACAAGAAGATCATGGGCATCGAGGCAAAACTATAGATCGAGACTACTAGCAATAGGCAAAGATAGTAATGTTATCGGGGTTTGGTCATCTTGCCTGAAGAGAAGTCGTTCGGATCGTAAGAAGGGTCCTCGTGCTCAACCTCGTTGGTAACCTCGTGCTCAACCTCGTACTCGGTCTCAGCTTCCGGCTCTAAACAAAACAATCACACCAAGCACCAATCAACAAGATGCTATGCGCACTCGAAAAACATGAATGCATGATGGATGCACTAAGGATGCACACGGAGCACGTAAAATATCACTCAAGCAAAACACCTCAAAACAAGATAACAATCTGATATTATTAATCTACACAGAAAATCAATCAAGTTTGATATAAGATTCGCTGAAATCGGAGTTACGGGCTAAAAGTTATGCCCGAAACAAGATTTGAGCGAAAGCTGAAAATTACAGCATCATAGCAACTTCGGAGCTCAAAATAATTAAGCTACAGCACTCAAATAACATGGCAAAGGACATGAACACAAACTAGACATATACTACAACAACTAAGTCCAAAGGTGTACCCCAACGGAGTCACGGATCAATAGCAATGATCTTGGACATATTGAACTTGGCAATAAAATGCTGGCAGCAGAATTTTATTGAAACTTTGGAGCCAAAGATAAACATGCTACAGCCACTTAAATGGACATGTGAGGACATGAATGGAAAGACAACAATATATACTACAAGGAACAATCAAGATCCACTCCAAAACTATCATGCTTTGTCCTAGAACATCACACGAACATGGCATCGCAACGTTACAGATTTCAGACTTAGTGAAAAACCACTAAGTCCTAAAACAGCAATATCATCATAGCAACTAAAAGAACATGTTTAAGTCACCTCGAAACTAGACATGGCAAGAGGTAAGCACCTCATCAAAGTACACATGAAGGTGATCCCGAAACACACAAGCATGCATCATGTAGGTAAACACAACGATAGCAATGAGCTCACCAAGATGGCATTTCATAACAAGTGAAACAACATCACAACCACATGGCACTTTGCAACGATGATAACAAGGCAATAATAAATCTACCATGCAACCTATCACAAGCAACACGTAGTTCGTGGCAAGACGAACACGTGGACATGTCATTTGCATCATTCGGACAAACGAGCTAGAAGATATCACATGGCAAAGGTGGCATAAAAATATCACACAACAGCAGTTTAAATCATGATGCACTCTTGCAACAGCAAAACAAGCACCTAGATGATCTCTAACATGCATGACTACAACAGATAAAACGTAGAGCACATCTCCACGAACGTATGGACATATTACACGCGCAAAACGGAGCATCAGGCAAAAAGTTACAGTAGTACAAACATAGCATCAGACAACAAGAAAAACTGGGGACTTAGAGTTATATGAGGCAACCTCAGATCTGAAGTGTGCGGGCCGGATAAGATCGGAATGGGCCCCGGCGGCTGGAAGGAACCGGCCCGCGCGGCGGCCTGGAACTGGAGCTGGCGATGGGCCCGGTCGGAGGGAGGCGGCCCGGTCGCGCGGAGCTGGGCGGCGGCCTGCCCGCGGTGGTGCCTGGATCGGCGCGGGCTGCGATGGTGAGGGCGGAGGCCCGCGGTGCCTCGGCCCAGGAGGGAGGCCGGTCGGGGCGGCTGGCCGCGGACGAGTGGAGGGAGTGGGCCGCCCGGCCTGCGGTGGCCTGGAGGGCTCGCGGTGAAGTGGTCCAGGGGCGAGGGCGATCTGGCGACGGTGGGGCGGCGGCCTGGGCCCTGGCGCGACGAGCCCAGAAGGAGGCGATCGATCGGGGAAACGGCCTGGAGCGGTGGGGCATTGACTTCGCTCGACAGATCTGGCGACGGTGCTGCCGAACGAAAGGAAAACGGCGGCGGCTCGGCTGCTCTATGTGGTGGCTGGTGGATCTGAGATGAAAGAGGGGGATCTGAAGGAAAAAAATGAGGGGAGAGAGGATGAAGAAGGGGATGCCCAAAATAGACTAGGGGTCTATAAATAGCAGTTTTTAGGGTTAGGGGGAATTTAGGGGCGCTAGGAGCCCTCCGATCGCGATCCGACGGATCCGATCGCGGGGATAGATTAAAAGGCCTAGGAGGAGATAAAAGACTGCCGCACGGGTGTTTCTGGGACACGAAGTGAAGGCACTTTGGACCCACATGAGCAACGGATGGAATAGCCAACGGAGTCCAAAAGAGACGAGATTTGAGAGGCGGGTTGCACACAACAAAACAACAACACACACAACAACCTCGCGGCACACCGGTAACGTTAAACGCCCGAACAACAAAGTAGACCTACGGGACGTCACGGACACATGAGGGAGCTCCGGAACGCGAAACGGACAACGGGAACAAACACGCGGAACCGGATGCAACCGACAACACAAATGCAATGCGATGCACATGTCTACATGATATGAATGAATGCGACATACTCACACAACAAAACGACGAAAACCCGAAAGAGAAAGAACCCGGAATGGAAATAGACGAAGCCGGAGATATATTATATACCCAAAAGGGAAAGTATTACATCCGGGGCATTACAGATCCCATGATATTTCCCCTTCCTCTATGTACTGGATTGATGTACTCACTTGTCTTTATCTAGTATAATCCCCGAGACCAAGGTGACAGCGGTCTATTGGACATGGATTAGAAAAATATTTTCATGAGTGATTTCCTCTCTTGTGTGTTGATTGAAGATTGAGAGTCTCTTGGTGCTTGTCTTTGACTATCCTTTAGATATGTTGTGGTGATTGTGGGACTCTCTTTGGATGGCCGCGGTGACATTGGGAAATCCTTAGATTGAGAACTACGAACTTTGAGGTGTGCTTTTGTAGCCCTACATAATTCTCGTCCTCTCTTGACCACGAAGGAATGACCTCCGAGTGCGTTCCCTTTGCATGTTTTATGGGAAATATCATGTGATTCGATTATGTTAATGTTGTTGGGAGTTGCCACTAGTGAAAGTATGAAGCCTAGGCCTTGTTTCCACCATTGCAATACCATTTGTGCTCGCGTTTACCACTTGTTTGCTTGCTGCACTTTTTATTACAGATTTATATTACTTTGTTTTGCCATCCATATCACTTGCCATTTAACATCTCTTCGCCGAACTAGTGCACCTATACATCTGACAAGTGTATTAGGTGTGTTGGGGACACAAGAGACTTCTTGTATCTTAGTTGCTGGGTTGCTTGAGAGAGACCATCTTCAACCTCTACTTCCCTGATTTCGATAAACCTTAGGTCATCCACTTGAGGGAAATTGCTATTGTCCTACAAACCTCTGCGCTTGGAGGCCCAACATAGTCTACAAGAGTAGAAGCGTGTGTAGACATCAGGCAGCGGTGGTGGTATATGGATACAGATTGGTGGTGGTATATGGATACGGATCGGTGGTGGTATGTGACAGTAGCGATGAAGTTGTTGCGGCGGCGGCGGGACAACTTATGACCAGAACTCGAAACTCTAAAAGACTAGACGCTAAGACCAGCAACTTGACATGACGATGCAACCGCAAATTCAACTAAGCAAACACGGAAAAGATTATGCAATGGCTCAGACTGGTTCGGATATGATGAACTAACCCTAATTTTTTTTTGGCTTTTTCGTGGACTGTAGGTATGAAGAACAGACTCGATCTAATCTACGAAAACTGTAAAATCTCACCGAGCAACCTGGAAATCTGATACCACTTGATAGAGGCAAAGGTGTCCCGTCTTTCGATGAGATGGTGGCTATCGTTTTGGAGGAAGTCGACTTTGACGATCCGACTACGAACGTGCGAGGACGTCGCGCCTTAGCAATCGCTAAACCAACTCCGAGAGGTTGTTGACCACGCCGGAGCACGATCAACCTGACCACGAAGGTCTGTTTCCTGCAGGCAAACGAAGAACAAGCAAGAAACAAAGGTTGCAATCTGGATATTGCGAATAAAAGAGGAAAACTTTATTGATCAAGGTGGGGTTCTGTGACGCCTTGGTCTGGTCGTTGAACACAAACGAAGTACGCGAAGTTGCAGCTATGGTGAACTTTTAATCGAAACAAAACCCAAAGTCTAAACGACGTCCTAAGGGTTGTATATATGGGCGAAAGAGGGGGGGAATTTCGTGGCCCTTGGTGGAGGGGTCCGAAACCAACCCTAACTCTTGTTTCCCCACACATACGGACTCTAAAAACAGCCTATACTCAAGTATTTCGAAATTACATGGGCCTGGCCCAATAATAAGGTGACGCAGCATCTATAATAGCCTCTGGACGAAATTTATGAAGTGGCATCTTGTATATTTCGTCCAAGGCTTCTCGCACTCATTATGGTGGCTTCAAAGTCCTGAACTCATCAATTGAAACTCCATTCTCGTTCCCCTTGCGCATGCCATCATCTCCATGCTTGATCTTGCTCCAATTTTCATCCTTCTTGTCCAAGCTAGGCCCTTCATTTGTAAGCAAGACAAATGTATCCAATTTAGGCAGCATCATATTCTCATGAACATTAGATTCATTACCAAGAAACGAAAGTACCTGGTAATTTAATTGGCGTGCGTGAGCTCTAGTAATTGGTCATGTATATGTGTCAGTTGGAGCTATGGGTGTAACCTTGTTAGTGATGTCCTCATCATCAGACCGTGGAAGTTTGTTCACATCCAAGTTCTGGGACTCCTTTCAGTCTGCCATGGGCACTAAGATCCGTTTCAGCACTGCATTTCACCCTCAGACTAGTTGTCAAGTCGAGAGAGTGAATCAGATCCTAGAAGACATGCTCAGAGCTTGTGTCCTCTCTTTTGGCATGAAGTGGGAAGATTGCCTTCCGTTTGCCGAGTTCTCTTACAACAACAGTTTCCAAGCAAGTGTCGGCAAAGCTCCGTTTGAAATCCTCTATGGCAGAAAGTGTCGTACCCCTCTCAACTGGTCCGAGACTGGTGAACGTCAACTCCTTGGTAATGACTTGATCTCAGAAGCCGAAGAAATGTGCAAAGTCATACGTGAGAATCTCAAGGCCGCTCAGTCGCGTCAGAAGAGCTACTATGACGGCAAGCATCATGATTTGGCCTTCAACATTGGGGATCATGTCTATCTCCGTGTTTCTCCTATGAAAGGCACCCAAAGATTCGGTATCAAAGGAAAGCTTGCTCCTAGATACGTGGGCCCTTTCAAGATCCTTGGCAAAAGAGGCGATCTAGCCTATCAACTTGAACTCCCTTCCAACTTTGCTAATGTTCATGATGTGTTTCACGTGTCTCAACTCCGCAAGTGCTTCAAGACACCTGAACGCACCATTCCGTTTGAGGAGATTGATCTTCAACAAGACTTGTCTTACCGAGAGCACCCCGTTGCTATTCTCAAAGAAACCGAGCGCAAGACCCGCAACAAGTCAATCAAGTTCTTGAAAGTCAAGTGGTCACACCATACCAACCGAGAAGCTACGTGGAAACGAGAAGATCACCTTCGTTCCGAGTACCCTTCCTTCTTCCAGTCCTAGATCTCGGGACCAGATCTTTTCATAGTAGAGGAGAGTTTGTAATGCCCAGGATGTAACACTTTCCCCTTTTGGCAATATATAAACTTTGGCTTCATCAATTCCATTCCGGGTTCTTTGTCTTTTCGGGTTTTCGTCGTTTTGTCGTGTGCGTGTGTGCATTCATCCATGTCATGTTGTCATGTGCATTGCATTGCATTGTGTTGTCGTTTGCATCCGGTCCCACTAGTCTCTTCCCGTTGTCCGTTTCGAGTTCCGACGCTCTCACACGTGCCCGTGGCTTCCCGGAGTCCTTCTTTCGTGTTTGGCCGTGTAACGTTTCCGGTATGGTGTGAGATTTGTCGTGCGATGTTGTTTTGATACGTGTAACCCGCCTGTCAAGTTTCGTCGCGTTTGGAGTTCGTTTGGTACTCTAACGGGTATCTTCGTGGGCTAAAAGTACCTCCTCTTTGAGGCCCAAGACCCACTCCACAACAGCCCAACAATGCAGCTCAACCCTTCCCATCATCTCGGCCGTTCAATTGTGATCTCGTGGCCGAAAATCGCTCCTCATTTGGACTCTCCTAGCTCCTTGTGCCTATATAAACGTCCACCCCTCCAATTTTTTCTTCCAAAACCCTAGTGCTTACACCGCCGCCGCACAGTACTTCCACCCTGCCGCACAGTGCTTCCACCGCCACCGGAAAGTGCTTCCACCACCGACGCGCGGGCCCGAGGGCCCGTTCCCGGCCCGCAGCGCCGCCGATCTGGGCCAGATCCGCGCCCCGCGCTGACCCGTCGTCCTCGCCGAGCCCCTCTGGCCGGAGCCGCCGCCCGCCGGATCAGGTCGCCAGGTCGTCGCCGAACCGCCGCCCAGATCGAGGGAGCCAGATCGGGCCGATCCAGTCCCTGCGGGTGGAAACCCTAACGGGCCGACCCGGTGGACCCGCGACCGCTCCACCAACCCACACCGGCGCCCGATCACTCCCGTGCGCCCGCTTCCGCTCCGACCCGTTTGACCGCCGCCCGATCCGGTTAACCCGATCCAGCAGGTTGACCCTCGTTTTTCTTCCAAGTGTTCAGATTTTTCCTTGTCTGATGCATTTTTGTGATGAGGATAACTTTTACTGTGCTTGTCCGTTTTGTGCGCATGATATGTCAAAATTATTGTGGTGACATGTACTATGTTTTGTTCCATTGTGTCATGCATGTTTGAGTCCATCTAGGTGTTTTAATCTTCATGAGAAGAGTGCTACTTGTTATAAACTGCTGCTATTAGTTATTTTCATGCCATGTTTGAGATGTGATAACTTGATGCATGTTTATCCAAATGAAGCAAATGATATGTCCAAATGTTCATCATGAGATGCTCTGCATGTTGGTTGCTATAGGATGCATGATAGAATTCATATTGCCATGTTTATCTCTTTTGCAAAAGTGCTTGTGGCTGTTAGGTTGTTAAACTTGTTACGAGATGCCTAGTTGAGGAGCTCGTTGCTATTGATGTGGTTGTCCCCTTGTTGCATGCTTATATGTTTTGGACTCCCCATCATGTGTTCTTTGCTGTGGTGCCAACCACTTGCCATGTTATGCTTTGAGGTGACTTAAACTTGCTCACAAACTTGCCATGATAATATTGCTGTTTTAACACTTAGTGAAATTTCACTAAGTTTGGAATCTGTAATATCTTGATGCTATGTTTGCTTGATGTCCTAGGCAAATCCATGTTAGTTTTGGGGTGACTATTGATGATTCCTTGTTGTATATGTTGTTGGCTATCCATTCATGTCCTCACATGCTCATTTGGGTGGCTGTAGTATATTTATCTCTTGCTTCCAAGTTGCTATAAAATACTGCTGTCAGGCTTTTGTTGTCATGTTCAAAATGTTGTAGCTTGTTGCTATTGATCCATGCCTCCTATGTAGATGCTCCAATGTAATTGTTTGCTGTAGGTTATGTCTACTTCATGCCCATGCTTGTTGTCACCATGTTTGAGTGCTGTAGAATATATATTTCTTGCTCCGAAGTTGCTATGTGGCTATTAATTTCACCTTTGCTTTGTTTCTTGTTTCGGGTTTATCTTTTAGCCCGTTGCTCCGTTTTGAGCAAGTCCTATATGAAACTTGTGTGGTTTTGCATGTAGATTCATGATATCCTCTTGTTAACATGTTTTGAAGTATCTTGCTTGATGCACATTGTCATGTTCCTTGTGCTGTATCTTTGTGTTTCCTATGTTGTCTTTCTGTGCATCCTAAGTGCATCTGCAGTGCTTCCTTAGTGCATCAGCCATGCATCCTGTAGTTTGCGCATTGCATCTTGTTTGATTTCGTGCCTCGTGTGTTCTTGTGTTGAGTAGAGCCGAAAGCCGAGAACGAATACGAGTACGAGAACGAGGTTACTACCGAGGTTGAGAACGAGGAGCCCTCTTACGATCCCATCGACGACTCAACAGGAAAGATGACCTGACCCAGATATCATTACTATCTTTGCCTATTGCTAGAAGTCTTGCTCTTTAGCTTATTGCCTCGATGCCCATGTTTTCCTGTCAGCCTCCTATTGTAACCATGAATCTGTTTAACCACCCAACCTATGCAAACCTTTGATTGGCTACGTAGGCATCGCTCAGCCCCTCTTATAGCATTGCTAGTTGCAGGAGAAGATTTGAAGATTCTTGCTTCATGTTGAAGCTTGTTGGGATATCACACTATATTAACTCTTTAATGAAATCATCTATATATTGGTAATGGGTGGAAGGCTAAGCCTCTCGCTTGGTGATTTGTTCCACTCATGCCGCCCTAGGAACCGTATAAACCGGTGGTATGTTCCTTGATTATGCGTTCCTCACACGGTTGGGGTTATGGGACCCCCTCGATAAACCGCTTAGCGCAAAGTCTTTTCCAGCAAGTCACCAACATTGGTACTATTTGCCTAATAACTAAAAAACTTGCATAGGGAGTAATTAACCCTCTTCTTAATCAACAACCCCGGGCTAGTGCTCCACATGAGTGTTGGTCCGAAACGGGGAGCCTGCGGGGCCACCTTGGGGGAACCCGAGGTCTGGTAAAAACCCGTAGCTTCACCCATCCGGTCGTGGCCTGAGACTAGATACACGCGGCTACTGTCAGGGTGTCGGCACGCCGGGAGGATTTGCTGGATTAGCCTTACCTTAGTCGGAGTATCTTGAGCACGAGATTCCGAGGATACTCGGGCCTTCCCACCTTGGAGTTGCGACTCCGCGGATCGTGGGCTTGTAATGGGCCAAGTTGGAACACCCCTGCAGGGTTTTGAACTTTCGAAAGCCGTGCCCGCGGTTATGTGGCAGATGGGAATTTGTTAATATCCGGTTGTAGAAAACTTGACACCATGTTCAGAACACACTACCAGCGTGAGTACCGTGACGGTCATTTTCCGAAACGGGTTCGGGAAGTGAACACGGTGGGGTTATGATTGACGTGTTTTAGTTAGGATCACTTCGTGATCATCTTTCCGCTCGTGGCACTTCTCTTCTCTCTCTTATTTACGTAAGCTAGTGCTAGTGCAGCTGCAGCCTTTTATTCTTTCTTCAGCCTTGTTCCACACCCAAGGCTTAGATAGTTCTGTTACCCGGGAACGGGATTGCTGAGTCCTCTGTGGCTCACAGATTCTACACCACACCAGTTGCAGGTACCATGGTGAACTACTCAGGCGATGGCACCGAGCTATACAGGAAGTACGATGAGGAACGTAGCCGTTACTATGTGCACTATCCCGATGATCAGTAGAGGTTTATATTAGGGGCGATTCGGACCTGTGGCTTTATGTATGTTTGGTATCTTTCATTTGGATCTTCACCCGTAGACGGGTTGTGATGTTATTTGAATGATGTTTGGCTATGTAATGAATTGTGTGATGTGGCGAGTGTGAGCCAACTATCTTTTTTTCGCTTTCATCCCTATTTTTACATGAGATGTGCAAAGATACCGAACTTGAGATAATTCCAGAATGGGCTTATACCTTTAAGTCGTGCCTCGACACGTAGGAGGTATAGTCCCATCCTGGGCATTACAAGTTGGTATTCAGAGCCTTCTCCGAACTAGAAGCCCCCACTGATTGATCAAATCGTTGACGGTTGAGTCTAGGCACACACTTAAAATGTTTTGAGTCCTATATATATATCGGAGAGTTGGATTTCTTTTGCTCCTCATCTCTTTTCACTCTGGTGAGGACTCCTGACGATTACTCTTGCCTCTTCTACTCTCAAAATTGCACCAATTTTTTTTAGGAATCTCGCGAGTATTGTTTGGATTGTTTCGATGTCTTTGTGACGAGAACATTGTTCTTGATGCCTCCTATCATTAGGGGTTGCGGCAGTGTCCCAGGGAGTTGAGCTCCGAGGTGTTGTCGTCACAAATATATCACGGCGGTTCTAGAATACTTAAGATGGCTGACATCAAAAACTCTCCTATGCGGTTAGTGGCAAGATAACCCCGACATCACCCAGTACTGGGGAGGTAGTTCGGGAGTATTGCCATAGCTTGTATAGTAGATGCGTTTCGAAGGTCCGAGGTAGACGGTTTCCGGAAATAACTGGTTATGTGTTGAAGGATGGATACAGCTGGATGTAGGATTAGAGTTGAGTGCGCGATGCTTCCCCTGTATCCCCAACACCTGATTGCATAACTGGAAACTTTCGGAAATTAATAGGTGGGTTCATCTAGTAGCTCGTAGGCATTCTTCCAACGAATGCAGGATATGGAGTTCGGGGTTCTACATTGAGTGAAGTAGTTTTATGGCCGTTGTTCCGATCGGAAGTTGCATCTTAAAGGGTCCTTGGCTATGCTGATCCGGGGATTGCAAAACCCTTTTGTAACATGTTCCATAAGCTTTTAGCACGAATATGTCGAACGAAACTTCTATCTTGTATTTGTTCTATCTGCACCTTGTTGTTTTTCATTTACCTTTTGTCTCTCAAGTGGCTTCTCGTGAAGATTGTTATTATCATTAAACTGTGAATTTCATTTGTTCCTCTTGTTCGAATGATTCTTGTGAAGACTATGTTGCAATTCTAGCCGTTGTTTCAGCTTATCTTCTTTCAATAAATGGCTGATAGTGGTCATCTCTTTCAGGATGGCTCCTAAAAGGGTTCCCAACGCTAACCCAGAGGGTGAAGAGGTTCCTGATCGTCCTCCTTCACCTCCTCCTCCGTCTGAGGCCTGGAGAGCAATTATGCAAGCTACGAATCAGAACACCTAGATGCTTATGCAGATGATGCAACAAATTCAAGCAAATCAAGCAAATCAGGGTGCTCATGGGAACCAAGGCAATTTGTTCAACCAACCGCACTTTGCTACGCTCAACCAGTTCTTGGCAAATCAACCAAAAGCATTCAGTTACTACGTGGACCCTCTCGATGCTGAAGACTGGTTAACAGATATCAAAAAGCATTTCGAGTGCAGTAACGTCAGGCCCGAGGACTATGTGAAGTTTGCCGCCTTCCAACTCAAGGACCAAGCAGCCGATTGGTGGCAGCAGTACAAAGACTCCAGAGCAGGGCGTGAAATCTCCTGGGATGACATCTGCAAGGACTTTCGCTCTCACCACATTCCAACAAGTGTCATCGAGGGTCTGCGTGAGCAATTCCACAATGTGAAGCAAGGCTCAATGACTGTCTACCAATATAATGTCAAGTTCCAGAACCTTGCCTGCTATGCTAAGCAAGACATTCCAGATGCCAAGAGCAAGATCTATCAGTTCCGTGGTGGTCTAAAGGATGAACTCCAACTTGCTCTCACCTTGTTCGAGCCTGATGAGTTTGATCAATTCTATAATATGGCACTTAAGCAAGAGGCAGCCCAGCTCAAGATGGAAGCTTCCAAAAAGAGGATCAGAGACGCTGTTCACTCCTCCTCTTCTTCTCAGGTGGCCGCGAAGCAACAAAAGTTTTGGCTTCCACCTCCTCCAGTGATTCGAGCTCCCTACAACAACATCAACAAGAACTCTGGTGGCCGTGCTTTCTCCCACCCACTCAACCCAAGCAACCAGTCAAAGAACCAGTTTCAAGCTTCCAAGTCAAGTGCTCCTCATTACCGTCCCCTCTCAGAAGTGGTTTGCAATAAGTGCACTCAGAAGGGTCATTACGCTAACAAGTGCCCCAACCCAAGGCGCCTTCCGCCTCCTCCACCTGTCAGCACTGCTATTGTCAAGCACAATCTCAAGCATGCAAGAGTGAATCTGATGAATGCAGCTCAAGCAGAGAATTCTTCAGATGTGATACTTGGTAACCTTCCAGTTTACTCTATTCCTGAAAAAGTTTTGTTTGATTCGGGTGCATCATGTTCTTTCATGTCTCAACCATTTGCATCCAAGCATAATGTTGACGTCAAAAGCTTACCTCAGAAGTTGCAAGTTATTTCTCCGGGGAGACGTATGACTTCTAATATATATGCTCCGGATGTATCTATTCGCATGGGTGATTACCGCTTTCTGGCTAAACCGGTTGTTCTTGGCAACTCCGACATTGACCTTATTCTTGGGATGGATTGGCTTTCTCAGCATGATGCTCACATTGATTGTGCAAATAAGGAAGTCAAGATTACTCATCCTAACGAAGACGTGATTATCTTCGCCTCTCGGGATAACACAATCAGGCTTTTCTCTCTCAATGACAAGGGCGAGATTAATGCCATCTCTCAAATTCCGGTGGTAAATGAATATGAAGACGTTTTTCCTGAAGAGCTTCCAGGCATGTCTCCACATCGTCAAGTTGAATTCGTCATTGAACTCGAGCCTGGTACTGAGCCAGCATGCCGGCGTCCGTACAAGCTCTCCCCTGAAGAGTTGAAGGAGTTGAAGAAACAACTTGATGAACAAGAGCGTATGGGTCTGATCAGGCCTAGTACGTCTCCTTGGGGCTGTGGTGTCTTATTTATCAAGAAGAAGGATGGCACGGAGCGCCTTTGCGTTGATTACCGGCCATTGAACAAGAAGACAATAAAGAACAAGTATCCGCTCCCCAACATCAATGAACTGTTCGAGCAGCTCAAAGGAGCTAAAGTGTTCTCAAAGCTCGATCTTCGAATGGGCTATCACCAAATTCGCATTCGCGGAGAAGATATCCACAAGACTGCCTTCAGAAGGAGCTACGACTCCTATGAGTATACAGTCATGTCTTTTGGCCTCGCTAATGCTCCACCTACCTTCTCGAGAATGATGCACTACATTTTCAACCCCTACACCAACGAGTTTGTGCTTGTGTATCTGGATGACATCTTGGTATTCTCCAAGAATGAAGAGGATCACGAAAAGCACCTCCGTCTGGTTCTCGACAGACTCCGTGAACATAAGTTCTATGCTAAGTTCTCCAAGTGCGAATTCTAGCTCGATAAGGTCTTGTATCTGGGCCATATCATCTCCGCTGACGGTATTGCTGTGAACCACGAGAAAGTTGAAGCGATTGTCAACTGGGAACCTCCTCAGAACGTCAAGCAACTCCGAAGCTTCCTTGGTCTTGCTAGCTATTGCAGAAGTTTCGTTGAGAACTTCTCCAAGATTGCCAAGCCTCTTTCCAACTTGCTGCAGAAGGATGTCAAGTACAACTGGTCTCCAGATTGTGATGTGGCATTCAAAACTCTCAAAGAAAAGCTCATCTCTGCTCCAGTTCTTACCCCTCCAGATGAGTCCAAGCCCTACGAAGTTTTATGTGATGCTTCTCTTCAAGGACTTGGTGGTGTTCTAATGCAAGATAAGAAGATTGTGGCATACACTTCTCGTCAACTGAAGCCAAGTGAGAAGAACTACCCCACACATGATCTCGAGCTAGCAGCTGTGGTACATGCCTTGATTACGTGGAGACACCTTCTGTTTGGCAGAAAAGTCGATATCTTCACCGATCACAAGAGCTTGAAGTACATCTTCACACAGCCGAACCTGAACCTTCGCCAGACTCATTGGGTTGAAATGATCCAAGAGTATGATCCAAGCATCGAATACACACCTGGCAAGGCCAATGTGATTGCAGATGCCTTGAGCAGAAAGGCATATTGTAACAGTCTCCTTATCAAGCCGTTTCAGCCTAAGCTTTGTGAAGCATTCAGGAAGCTCAACCTCCAAGTTGTTCCGCAAGGCTTTCTTGCAAATCTTCAAGTTGCTCCTACCTTGGAAGATCAGATTCGTGAGGCCCAACTCAGTGATGCTATGGTGCAGAAAGTGAAACATGGTATTGCAAAGGGTACTCCCAAATACAAGTGCTATCGCGTTGATGAGAGAGATACCTTGTTCTTTGAGGACAGACTTGTGGTTCCCAAAGGTGATCTCAGGAAGCTCATAATGAACGAAGAACATGACTCCCTCCTGTCGATTCATCCTGGAAGTTCCAAGATGTACCAAGACCTCAAGCAATCTTACTGGTGGACTCGCATGAAAAGGGAGATTGCCCAATTCGTGAATGAATGTGATGTCTACAGAAGAGTGAAGGCTGAGCATCAACGTCCAGCCGGTCTTCTCCAACCTCTTCCTATTCCCGAGTGGAAGTTCGACCACATTGAAATGGATTTCGCCACAGGCTTTCCCAAGTCCAAGAAAGGGAATGATTCTATCTTTGTTGTCATTGACAAGCTTACCAAAGTCGCTCACTTCCTTCCAGTCAAAGAATCCATCAATGCAGCTCAACTGGCAGAGTTGTACACTTCCGGAATTGTGTCCTTACATGGCATTCCTCAAGTTATCTCCTCAGATGATAGAGGCAAAGGTGTCCCGTCTTTCGATGAGATGGTGGCTATCGTTTTGGAGGAAGTCGACTTTGACGATCCGACTACGAACGTGCGAGGACGTCGCGCCTTAGCAGTCGCTAAACCAACTCCGAGAGGTTGTTGACCACGCCGGAGCACAATCAACCTGACCACGAAGGTCTGTTTCCTGCAGGCAAACAAAGAACAAGCAAGAAACTAAGATTGCAATCTGGATATTGCGAATATAAGAGGAAAACTTTATTGATCAAGGTGGGGTTCTGTGACGCCTTGGTCTGGTCGTTGAACACAAACGAAGTACGCGAAGTTGCAGCTATGGCGAACTTTTAATCTAAACAAAACCCAAAGTCTAAACGACGCCCTAAGGGCTGTATATATGGGGGGGAAGAGGGGGGAATTTCGTGGCCCTTGGTGGAGGGGTCCGAAACCAACCCTAACTCTTGTTTCCCCACACATACGGACTCTAAAAACAGCCTATACTCAAGTGTTTCGAAATTACATGGGCCTGGCCCAATAATAAGGTGACGCAGCACCTATAATAGCCTCTGGACGAAATTTATGAAGTGGCATCTTGTATATTTCGTCCAAGGCTTCTCGCACTCATTATGGTGGCTTCAAAGTCCTGAAATCATCAATTGAAACTCCATTCTTGTTCCCCTTGCGCATGCCATCATCTCCATGCTTGATCTTGCTCCAATGTTCATCCTTCTTGTCCAAGCTAGGCCCTTCATTTGTAAGCAAGACAAATGTATCCAATTTAGGTAGCATTATATTCTCATGAACATTAGATTCATTACCAAGAAACGAAAGTACCTGGTAATTTAATTGGCGTGCGCGAGCTCTAGTAATTGGTCATGTATATGTGTCAGTTGGAGCAATGGGTGTAACCTTGTTAGTGATGTCCTCATCATCCTCCCCTTCTTGAATTGAAGTCGTCCTCGACGGAATCTCATCTTCCTCACCCAAGTAAGGCTTCAAATCTGCAATGTTAAATGTGGGACTAACCCCAAAATCTGCAGGCAGCTCAAGTTTATATGCATTATCATTTATTTTCTCTAACACCTTGAAAGGACCATCAGCACGTGGCATTAGCTTTGACTTGCGCAAATTAGGAAACCTATCCTTACGCAAATGTAACCAAACAAGATCTCCTGGTGCAAAGACAACACGTTTTCTACCCTTATCTCCAACAAGTTTATATTTACCATTCATGAGCTCAATATTTTCCTTAGTTAACTCATGCATTTTTAAGATCAATTCAGCACGTTGTTTAGCATCAAAATTAACCTTCTCCGAAGATGGAAGAGGCAACAAATCAATATGTGCACGAGGTAGGAAACCATAGACAATTTCAAAAGGGCACATCTTAGTAGTAGAATGCAACGAACGATTATAAGCAAATTCAATATGAGGCAAGCATTCTTCCCACATTTTCTTATTATTCTTCAAAACAGCCCTCAGCATAGTAGACAAAGTTATGTTGACTACTTCAGTTTGTCCATCAGTTTGGGGGTGACAAGTAGTACTAAAAAGCAGTTTAGTCCCCAACTTAGCCCATAAACATCTCCAAAATAGGCTAAGAAATTTAGTATCACGATCTGAAACAATAGTATTTGGCACACCATGCAAGCGATTAATTTCACGAAAGAACAAATCAGCAACATTAGCAGCATCATCGCTTTTATGACATGGTATAAAGTGTGCCATCTTCGAGAACCTATCCACGACAACAAATATGCTATCCCTCCCCTTCTTTATTCGAGGTAAACCCAAAATAAAGTCCATAAATATATCTTCCCAAGGAACACTAGGAACAGGCAAAGGCATATATAAACCATGAGGATTGAGTCGTGACTTAGCTTTTTGACATGTAGTGCAGCGACCAACAAAACGCTCAACATCCCGTCGCATCTTTGGCCAAAAGAAATGTGTAGCAAGTACGTCCTCCGTCTTCTTTACGCCAAAGTGTCCCATTAATCCTCCTCCATGCGCCTCCTGCAAAAACAAAAGACGAACAGAGCTAGCTGGAATGCATAGCTTGTTAGCACGAAACACAAATCCATCATTAACGACGAACTTGTTCCATGTTCTCCCTTCTTTACAATTCTGCAATACATCTTTAAATTCAGCATCATGCACATATTGATCTTTGATGGTCTCCAAACCAAATATTTTAAAGTCAAGTTGTGAAAGCATAGTATAACGACGAGACAATGCATCAGCAATAACATTTTCTTTTCCCTTCTTGTGTTTAATAACATAAGGGTAAGTCTCTATGAATTCAACCCATTTAGCATGTCTACGGTGCAGTTTGGCTTGACTTTTAATGTGCTTCAAAGATTCATGATTAGAATGTATAACAAATTCTTTGGGCCATAAATAATGTTGCCATGTTTCCAAAGTCCGAACAAGAGCATATAATTCCTTATCATAAGTAGAATAATTCAGACTAGGCCCACTCAATTTTTCAGAAAAGTATGCAACAGGTTTACCATCTTGTAATAACACACCTCCTAACCCAATTCCACTAGCATCACATTCAAGCTCAAAAGTCTTATTAAAATCAGGAAGTTGTAGTAAAGGAGCATGTGTCAACTTATCTTTCAATACCGTGAATGCTTCTTCCTGTGCAGTACCCCAAACAAAAGGCACATCCTTCTTTGTAAGCTCATTGAGAGGTGCAGCAATGGTGCTGAAATCTCTCACAAAACGCCGATAGAATCCAGCGAGGCCAAGGAAACTCCTCACGTGTGTGACAGTTTTGGGCCGCGGCCAACTCTCAATAGCTTCAATCTTGGCTTTATCAACCTCAATTCCCTGTGGAGTAACAACATAGCCAAGAAAAGAGACTCGGTCGGTGCAAAAGGTGCACTTTCCAAGGTTACCAAACAAACGTGCATCACGTAGAGCAATAAAAACAGTACGTAAATGTTCTAAATGTTCCTCCAAAGATCTGCTAAAAATCAATATATCATCAAAGTATACTACCACAAATCGTCCAATGAAAGCACGTAAAACTTCATTCATTAATCTCATGAAAGTACTAGGTGCATTAGTTAACCCAAAAGGCATGACTAACCACTCATATAATCCAAACTTAGTTTTAAATGTTGTTTTCCATTCATCTCCCAATTTCATATGAATTTGATGGTATCCACTACGCAAATCAACTTTGGAGAAAATTGTAGAGCCACTCAATTCATCAAGCATATCATCTAGCCTAGGAATAGGATGACGATAACGAATAGTAATATTATTAATGCCTCTACAATCAACACACATACGCAATGTACCATCCTTTTTCGGCACTAGAATAATAGGAACAGCACAAGGACTAAGGGATTCGCGTAACCTTTGTCGAGTAGCTCCTGTACTTGACGCATAATCTCCTTCGTCTCTTCTAGATTGGTACGGTATGGTGCGCGGTTGGGTAGCGATGCACTGGGAATTAAGTCAATCTGATGCTCAATCCCTCGAATAGGTGGTAATCCCGGTGGCACGTCTTGTGGAAAGACGTCGGCGAACTCCTGCAAAATGTTAGTGACAGCAGGAGGCAAAGAGGAAGGCACGTCCTCGAATGAAAATAATGCCTCTTTGCACACAAAAGCATAGCAAACAGATTTGCTAAAATCTAGCTCATCAATATCAGATTTGGTGGCAAATAAACATGCACTTTTCAATTTAATTTCAGAAGCAACAGTAGATGGTTTATTATTAGGCTTCATTTGTTGCTCAAATTCTTTTGCCACAATCTGATTTTCACTCTTATTTATCTCTTGTTTTGCTTTATTAGCTCTATTAATATCATCTTTCAAAATGGAATCAGGAGTCATAGGAAGCAAAGTAATATTTTTATCCTTATGAACAAGAGTATACTAATTGTTTCTACCATGGTGTACAGAATATTTATCAAATTGCCATGGTCTACCAAGTAATAAGGAACATGCTTGCATAGGTACCACATCACAATCAACATAATCAGCATATGTAGAGATACTAAAATGCACACGAACAATAGGTGTTACCTTAACCTTGCCGCTGTTGTTGAACCATTGGATGTAGTAAGGATGTGGATGTGGTCTTGTGGTGAGAGATAGCTTCTCCACCATCTCCATGCTAGCCAAGTTGTTGCAACTCCCTCCATCTATGATCACGCGAACATAACGTTCCTTCACGACTCCCTTTGTATGGAACAAATTATGCCTCTGATTTTGCTCAGCTCGTGTAACCTGCACACTCAAAACACGTTGAGCAACTAAACATTCATACCTGTCAGCATCTTCAGGAGCCATGTATTGCGTCTCATGATCAGAATCGTCTCCGCCGTGTTCTTCACGTGTAATAAGAGCCAAAGTCTCCTCATCATAGTCACTAGCGGATTCATATCCACCATCCTCAGTAGCAATCATCACACGCTGAGATTTGCATTCTCTCGCAAAATGTCCTCTTCCCTTACAACGACGACAAATAATATCACTGGTGTGCCTTGTTGATGCCATGGAAGCAGAAGAACTCTGTGCAGGCCCAATAGGTGTGCTCTTGGCAGATAATGGTGGTTGTGCCTGCTTCCTTGTATCACGGCTGGAGGTAACAGCTGATGGAGGTGTCGGTGCAGTATAAGGTGTGGAAGTAGAGGATCCATGCGGTGTCCATGATGAAGGTCGACCTGCAGAAAAGTTAGTCCGCGCCAATGCCTGTCGATCCTGCACTTCACGTTCTGCTTTACAAGCAAGATGGAATAAATGAGTGATATTATTATAATCCTTATACTCTAGAATGGTCTGAATCTCCCTATTTAATCCACCCATAAAACGTGCAAGCATAGCTTCATTCTCCTCAACAATACCACATCTAATCAGGCCAGTTTGTAATTGCTGATAATATTCTTCTACAGAATTTTTTCCTTGTCTTAAGCGCTGCAGTTTTTGAAGTAATTCACGTTGATAATATGGTGGAACCCAATGAGTACGCATAGCAATTTTCAAAGCAGCCCAAGTAGCTGGAATAGGATATAATCTACAATTTTCAGAGCACCAAACACATGCAAAACTAGTGAAATCACAAACAGCAGCAGGAACACGTCTCTCCTCGGGATAATGTAAACATGTAAAACGTTGTTCAGTTTCTAACTCCCAAGTAAGATATATATCAGGAACATATCTACCCTCAAATGGTGGAATATTCAATTTCAGTTTAGGAAGATGGTCATGTACCTCAGGTGGTGGTGCAGCCCTACCATTACGATGATATGCATGAGGACGACCTGGTGGTGGTGGTGCTGGTTGTTGCACGTAGTTCTGATTTTGGTCAACCTCATCCTCGTTATGGTCCTCCACCTCTGCAGTAGCAGCAAGAGCTACAAAAACATCAACATCAGCACCAGAAGCTTGACCAGGCTCAAGGGGAACGTGCTGTGCTCGTCCCACTTGATTTGGAAGGCGATGTTGTTGTTGTTGTTGTTGTAGAGGTGGGACAGCTGCAGCAGCCGGTGGTGGTGGAAGACGCGAAAGCAATTCAGCAAACTTGTTATCCAGCTTTGTTTCAAACGTCTTCTCCATGCCATCTATCTTCTCCATGGCCTCGTCCAATGTGTTTAGCACATCTTGCACCTGTACACTCATCATTTGCTGAAACTTATCATGAAGCTCCTTGTTCGTCAAGTTCTCCCAGTCAGTCCCGTCGACTTGTGATTCTGGCATGGTTAGCAGCAATAGAAACACACAAGAATATGATCCTACAGACTACTAACAAGTGGTGGTGGTGGCGGGTGTCACAAATCCGTCAAGCAAATCTCAAATTCTTACCAGTTCTTACCCAGCAGCAGGCGGTGATCGGCAACCGATGTAGTCAAAACTCTCAAAGCTTGGATAGAGCGATTACCAGGGAGAGTCAAACGCACGATGTAGATGTATGTGGAGCTGGGAAGGCTTATAATATGGTAGCAAAAAGGGTCAGCAATAATCAATTCAGAGATGCAAAGGTGAATAAACGCTCAACGACGGTACTGTGCTGGTCCTAGGCTAGACCGTACTAGAGACGCCAGCCTAGAACACTAACCAAATCACGGCGCTGCACGTAATCAAGGGGAAAGCACACTCCGAAATTTTTTTTTCGCCTCTTTTTTTTGCGCTGTTTTTTTTGCCGAAAATCACTATAATGGCGAGTGTCTCAAAACACTTCCCAAGCTAAACTAAGATGATAGGCACGAAATTTTTTTGATGAATTTTTTTTCGGAATCAGGGCAGCGACGACGAAAAAGTGCGGTAAAAAAACAGTATGGTGGCGCGTGTCTCAAAAGACTCAGAAAAGCCCAAAAATAGGATAGGGAAAAAATATTTTCACCTGTCGAAATTTTGGCCTAAAAACTGCCCGGGGGTCTCCAGACTCTTTTTTTTTTCGAGACCTACTCAGGCAAGGAAACACGAAACCGAAACTAGATGGATCTCGAAAGCCAATCTAGAACGAAATGAACTCGGATTGGTGGTGGATATGTGGTGGTAGAATATGGCAGAGGTGGTGCTATTTGGCAGCGGTGGTGGTATATGGATACGGATTGGTGGTAGTATATGGATACGGATCGGTGGTGGTATGTGGCAGTAGCGATGAAGATGTTGCGGCGGCGGCGGGACAACTTATGACCAGAACTCGAAACTCTAAAAGACTAGACGCTAAGACCAGCAACTTGACACGACGATGCAACCGCAAATTCAACTAAGCAAACACGGAAAAGATTATGCAATTGCTCAGACTGGTTCGGATATGATGAACTAACCCTAATTTTTTTTGGCTTTTTCGTGGACTGTAGGTATGAAGAACAGACTCGATCTAATCTACGAAAACTGTAAAATCTCACCGAGCAACCTGGAAATCTGATACCACTTGATAGAGGCAAAGGTGTCCCGTCTTTCGATGAGATGGTGGCTATCATTTTGGAGGAAGTCGACTTTGACGATCCGACTACGAACGTGCGAGGACGTCGCGCCTTAGCAATCGCTAAACCAACTCCGAGAGGTTGTTGACCACGCCGGAGCACGATCAACCTGACCACGAAGGTCTGTTTACTGCAGGCAAACGAAGAACAAGCAAGAAACTAAGGTTGCAATCTGGATATTGCGAATATAAGAGGAAAACATTATTGATCAAGGTGGGGTTCTGTGAGGCCTTGGTCTGGTCGTTGAACACAAACGAAGTACGCGAAGTTGTAGCTATGGCGAACTTTTAATCTAAACAAAACCCAAAGTCTAAACAACGCCCTAAGGGTTGTATATATGGGGGAAAGAGGGGGGAATTTCGTGGCCCTTGGTGGAGGGGTCCGAAACCAACCCTAACTCTTGTTTCCCCACACACACGGACTCTAAAAACAGCCTATACTCAAGTATTTCGAAATTACATGGGCCTGGCCCAATAATAAGGTGACGCAGCACCTATAATAGCCTCTGGACGAAATTTATGAAGTGGCATCTTGTATATTTCGTCCAAGGCTTCTCGCACTCATTATGGTGGCTTCAAAGTCCTGAAATCATCAATTGAAACTCCATTCTCGTTCCCCTTGCGCATGCCATCATCTCCATGCTTGATCTTGCTCCAATGTTCATCCTTCTTGTCCAAGCTAGGCCCTTCATTTGTAAGCAAGACAAATGTATCCAATTTAGGCAGCATCATATTCTCATGAACATTAAATTCATGACCAAGAAACGAAAGTACCTGGTAATTTAATTGGCGTGCGTGAGCTCTAGTAATTGGTCATGTATATGTGTCAGCTGGAGCTATGGGTGTAACCTTGTTAGTGATGTCCTCATCATCAGACCGTGGAAGTTTGTTCACATCCAAGTTCTGGGACTCCTTTCAGTCTGCCATGGGCACTAAGATCCGTTTCAGCACTACATTTCACCCTCAGACTAGTTGTCAAGTCGAGAGAGTGAATCAGATCCTAGAAGACATGCTCAGAGCTTGTGTCATCTCTTTTGGCATGAAGTGGGAAGATTGCCTTCCGTTTGCCGAGTTCTCTTACAACAACAGTTTCCAAGCAAGTGCCGACAAAGCTCCGTTTGAAATCCTCTATGGCAGAAAGTGCCGTACCCCTCTCAACTGGTCCGAGACTGGTGAACGTCAACTCCTTGGTAATGACTTGATCTCAGAAGCCGAAGACATGTGCAAAGTCATACGTGAGAATCTCAAGGCCGCTCAGTCGCGTCAGAAGAGCTACTATGACGGCAAGCATCGTGACTTGGCCTTCAACATTGGGGATCATGTCTATCTCCGTGTTTCTCCTATGAAAGGCACCCAAAGATTAGGTATCAAAGGAAAGCTTGCTCCTAGATACGTGGGCCCTTTCAAGATCCTTGGCAAAAGAGGCGATCTAGCCTATCAACTTGAGCTCCCTTCCAACTTCGCTAATGTTCATGATGTGTTTCACGTGTCTCAACTCCGCAAGTGCTTCAAGACACCTGAACGCACCATTCCGTTTGAGGAGATTGATCTTCAACAAGACTTGTCTTACCGAGAGCACCCCGTTGCTATTCTCGAAGAAACCGAACGCAAGACCCGCAACAAGCCAATCAAGTTCTTGAAAGTCAAGTGGTCACACCATACCAACCAAGAAGCTACGTGGAAACGAGAAGATCACCTTCGTTCCGAGTACCCTTCCTTCTTCCAGTCCTAGATCTCGGGACAAGATCTTTTCATAGTAGAGGAGAGTTTGTAATGCCCCGGATGTAACACTTTCCCCTTTTGGCCATATATAAACTTTGGCTTCATCAATTCCATTCCGGGTTCTTCGTCTTTTTGGGTTTTCGTCGTTTTGTCGTGTGCGTGTGTGCATTCATCCATGTCATGGTGTCATGTGCATTGCATTGCATTGTGTTGTCGTTTGCATCCGGTCCCACTAGTCTCTTCCCGTTGTCCGTTTCGAGTTCTGACGCTCTCACACGTGCCCGTGGCTTCCCGGAGTCCTTCTTTCGTGTTTGGCCGTGTAACGTTTCCGGTATGGTGTGAGATTTGTCGTGCGATGTTGTTTTGATACGTGTAACCCGCCTGTCAAGTTTCGTCGCGTTTGGAGTTCGTTTGGTACTCCAACGGGTATCTTCGTGGGCTAAAAGTACCTCCTCTTTGAGGCCCAAGACCCACTCCACAACAGCCCAACAATGCAGCTCAACCCTTCCCATCATCTCGGCCGTTCAATTGTGATCTCGTGGCCGAAAATCGCTCCTCATTTGGACTCTCCTAGCTGCTTGTGCCTATATAAACGTCCACCCCTCCAATTTTTTCGTCCAAAACCCTAGTGCTTCCACCGCTGCCGCATAGTGCTTCCACCCCACCGCACAGTGCTTCCACCGCCACCGGAAAGTGCTTCCACCACCGCCGCGCGGGCCCGAGGGCCCGTTCCCGGCCCGCAGCGCCGCCGATCTGGGCCAGATCCGCGCCCCGCGCTGACCCGTCGTCCTCGCCGAGCCCCTCTGGCCGGAGCCGCCGCCCGTCGGACCAGGTCGCCAGGTCGTCGCCGAACCGCCGCCCAGATCGAGGGAGCCAGATCGGGCCGATCCAGTCCCTGCGGGTGGAAACCCTAACGGGCCGACCCGATGGACCCGCAACCGCTCCACCAACCCGCACCGGCGCCCGATCCACTCCCGTGCGCCCGCTTCCGCTTCGACCCGTTTGACCGCCGCCCGATCCGGTTAACCCGATCCAGCAGGTTGACCCTCGTTTTTCTTCCAAGTGTTCAGATTTTTCCTTGTCTGATGCATTTTTGTGATGAGGATAACTTTTACTGTGCTTGTCCGTTTTGTGCGCATGATATGTCAAAATTATTGTGGTGACATGTACTATGTTTTGTTCCATTGTGTCATGCATGTTTGAGTCCATCTAGGTGTTTTAATCTTCATGAGAAGAGTGCTACTTGTTGTAAACTGCTGCTATTAGTTGTTTTCATGCCATGTTTGAGATGTGATAACTTGATGCATGTTTATCCAAATGAATCAAATGATATGTCCAAATGTTCATCATGAGATGCTCTGCATGTTGGTTGCTATAGGATGCATGATAGAATTCATATTGCCATGTTTATCTCTTTTGCAAAAGTGCTTGTGGCTGTTAGGTTGTTAAACTTGTTACGAGATGCCTAGTTGAGGAGCTCGTTGCTATTGATGTGGTTGTCCCCTTGTTGCATGCTTATATGTTTTGGACTCCCCATCATGTGTTCTTTGCTGTGGTGCCAACCACTTGCCATGTTATGCTTTGAGGTGACTTAAACTTGCTCACAAACTTGCCATGATAATATTGTTGTTTTAACACTTAGTGAAATTTCACTAAGTTTGGAATCTGTAATATCTTGATGCTATGTTTGCTTGATGTCCTAGGCAAATCCATGTTAGTTTTGGGGTGACTATTGATGATTCCTTGTTATATATGTTGTTGGCTATCCATTCATGCCCTCACATGCTCATTTGGATGGCTGTAGTATATTTATCTCTTGCTTCCAAGTTGCTATAAAATACTGCTGTCAGGCTTTTGTTGTCATGTTCAAAATGTTGTAGCTTGTTGCTATTGATCCATGCCTCCTATGTAGATGCTCCAATGGAATTGTTTGCTGTAGGTTATGTCTACTTCATGCCCATGCTTGTTGTCACCATGTTTGAGTGCTGTAGAATATATATTTCTTGCTCCGAAGTTGCTATGTGGCTGTTAATTTCAGCTTTGCTTTGTTTCTTGTTTCGGGTGTATCTTTTAGCCCGTTGCTGCGTTTTGAGCAAGTCCTATATGAAACTTGTGTGGTTTTGCATGTAGATTCATGATATCCTCTTGTTAACATGTTTTGAAGTATCTTGCTTGATGCACATTGTCATGTTCCTTGTGCTGTATCTTTGTGTTTCCTATGTTGTCTTTCTGTGCATAATAAGTGCATCTGCAGTGCTTCCTTAGTGCATCAGCCATGCATCCTGTAGTTTGCGCATTGCATCTTGTTTGATTTCGTGCCTCATGTGTTCTTGTGTTGAGTAGAGCCGGAAGCCGAGAACGAGTACGAGTACGAGAACGAGGTTACTACCGAGGTTGAGAACGAGGAGCCCTCTTACGATCCCATTGACGACTCAACAGGAAAGATGACCTGACCCAGATATCATTACTATCTTTGCATATTGCTAGAAGTCTCGCTCTTTAGCTTATTGCCTCGATGCCCATGTTTTCATGTCAGCCTCCTATTGTAACCATGAATCTGTTTAACCACCCAACCTATGCAAACCTTTGATTGGCTACGTAGGCATCACTCAGCCCCTCTTATAGCATTGCTAGTTGCAGGAGAAGATTTGAAGATTCTTGCTTCATGTTGAAGCTTGTTGGGATATCACACTATATTAACTCTTTAATGAAATCATCTATATATTGGTAATGGGTGGAAGGCTAAGCCTCTCGCTTGGTGATTTGTTCCACTCATGCCGCCCTAGGAACCGTATAAACCGGTGTTATGTTCCTTGATTATGCGTTCCTCACACGGTTGGGGTTATGGGACCCCCTCGATAAACCGCTTAGCGCAAAGTCTTTTCCAGCAAGTCCCAACATTGGTACTATTTGCCTAATAACTAAAAAACTTGCATAGGGAGTCATTAACCCTCTTCTTAATCAACAACCCCGGGCCAGTGCTCCACATGAGTGTTGGTCCGAAACGGGGAGCCTGCGGGGCCACCTTGGGGGAACCCGATGTCTGGTAAAAATCCGTAGCTTCACCCATCCGGTCGTGGCCTGAGACTAGATACGCGCGGCTACTGTCAGGGTGTCGGCACGCTGGGAGGATTTGCTGGATTAGCCTTACCTTAGTCGGAGTATCTTGAGCACGAGATTCCGAGGATACTCGGGCCTTCCCACCTTGGAGTTGCGACTCCGCGGATCATGGGCTTGTAATGGGCCAAGTTGGAACACCCCTGCAGGGTTTTGAACTTTCGAAAGCCGTGCCCGCGGTTATGTGGCACATGGGAATTTGTTAATATCCGGTTGTAGAAAACTTGACACCATGTTCAGAACACACTACCAGCGTGAGTACCGTGACGGTCATTTTCCGAAACGGGTTCGGGAAGTGAACACGGTGGGGTTATGATTGACGTGTTTTAGTTAGGATCACTTCGTGATCATCTTTCCGCTCGTGGCACTTCTCTTCTCGCTCTTATTTACGTAAGCTAGTGCTAGTGCAGCTGCAGCCTTTTATTCTTTCTTCAGCCTTGTTCCACACCAATGCTTAGATAGTTCTGTTACCCGGGAACGGGATTGCTGAGTCCTCTGTGGCTCATAGATTCTACACCACACCAGATGCAGGTACCATGGTGAACTACTCAGGCGATGGCACCGAGCTATACAGGAAGTACGATGAGGAACGTAGCCGTTACTATGTGCACTATCCCGATGATCAGTAGAGGTTTCTATTAGGGGCGATTCGGACCTGTGGCTTTATGTATGTTTGGTATCTTTCATTCGGATCTTCACCCGTAGACGGGTTGTGATGTTATTTGAATGATATTTGGCTATGTAATGAATTGTGTGACGTGGCGAGTGTAAGCCAACTATCTTTTTTTGCTTTCATCCCTATTTTTACATGAGATGTGCAAAGATACCGAACTTGAGATCATTCCAGAATGGGCTTATACCTTTAAGTCGTGCCTCGACACGTAGGAGGTATAGTCCCATCCTGGGCATTACAAGTTGGTATTCAGAGCCTTCTCCGAACTAGAAGGCCCCACTGATTGATCAAATCATTGACGGTTGAGTCTAGGCACACACTTAAAATGTTTTGAGTCCTATATATATCGGAGAGTTGGATTTCTTTTGCTCCTCATCTCTTTTCACTCTGGTGAGGACTCCTGACGATTACTCTTGCCTCTTCTACTCTCAAAATTGCACCAATTTTTTTTAGGAATCTCGCGAGTATCGTTTGGATTGTTTCGATGTCTTTGTGACGAGAACATTGTTCTTGATGCCTCCTGTCATTAGGGGTTGCGGCAGTGTCCCAGGGAGTTGAGCTCCGAGGTGTTGTCGTCACAAATATATCGCGGAAGTTCTAGAATACTTAAGACGGCTGACATCGAAAACTCTCCTATGCGGTTAGTGGCAAGATAACCCCGACATCACCCAGTACTGGGGAGGTAGTTCGGGAGTATTATCATAGCTTGTATAGTAGATGCGTTTCGAAGGTCCGAGGTAGACGGTTTCCGGAAATAACTGGTTATGTGTTGAAGGATGGATACAGCTGGATGTAGGATTAGAGTTGAGTGCGCGATGCTTCCCCTGTATCCCCAACACCTGATTGTATAACTGGAAACTTTCGAAAATTAATAGGTGGGTTCATCTAGTAGCTCATAGGCATTCTTCCAACGAATGCAGGATATGGAGTTCGGGGTTCTACATTGAGTGAAGTAGTTTTATGGCCGTTGTTCCGATCGGGAGTTGCATCTTAAAGGGTCCTTGGCTATGCTGATCCGGGGATTGCAAAACCCTTTTGTAACACGTTCCATAAGCTTTCAGCACGAATATGTCGAACGAAACTTCTATCTTGTATTTGTTCTATCTGCACCTGGTTTTTTTTATTTACCTTTTGTCTCTCAAGTGGCTTCTCGTGAAGATTGTTATTATCATTAAACTGTGAATTTCATTCGTTCCTCTTGTTCGAATGATTCTTGTGAAGACTATGTTGCAATTCTAGCCGTTGTTTCAGCTTATCTTCTTTCAATCAATGGCTGATAGTGGTCATCTCTTTCAGGATGGCTCCTAAAAGGGTTCCCAACGCTAACCCAGAGGGTGAAGAGGTTCCTGATCGTCCTCCTTCACCTCCTCCTCCGTCTGAGGCCTGGAGAGCAATTATGCAAACTACGAATCAGAACACCCAGATGCTTATGCAGATGATGCAACAAATTCAAGCAAATCAAGCAAATCATGGTGCTCATGGGAACCAAGGCAATTTGTTCAACCAACCGCACTTTGCTACGCTCAACCAGTTCTTGGCAAATCAACCAAAAGCATTCAGTTACTACGTGGACCCTCTCGATGCTGAAGACTGGTTAACAGATATCAAAAAGCATTTCGAGTGCAGTAACGTCAGGCCCGAGGACTATGTGAAGTTTGCCGCCTTCCAACTCAAGGACCAAGCAGCCGATTGGTGGCAGCAGTACAAAGACTCCAGAGCAGGGCGTGAAATCTCCTGGGATGACTTCTGCAAGGACTTTCGCTCTCACCACATTCCAACAAGTGTCATCGAGGGTCTGCGTGAGCAATTCCACAACGTGAAGCAAGGCTCAATGACTGTCTACCAATATAATGTCAAGTTCCAGAACCTTGCCTGCTATGCTAAGCAAGACATTCCAGATGCCAAGAGCAAGATCTATCAGTTCCATGGTGGTCTGAAGGATGAACTCCAACTTGCTCTCACCTTGTTCGAGCCTGGTGAGTTTGATCAATTCTATAATATGGCACTTAAGCAAGAGGCAGCCCAGCTCAAGATGGAAGCTTCCAAAAAGAGGATCAGAGACGCTGTTCACTCCTCCTCTTCTTCTCAGGAGGCCGCGAAGCAACAAAAGTTTTGGCTTCCACCTCCTCCAGTGATTCGAGCTCCCTACAACAACATCAACAAGAACTCTGGTGGCCGTGCTTTCTCCCACCCACTCAACCCAAACTACCAGTCAAAGAACCAGTTTCAAGCTTCCAAGTCAAGTGCTCCTCATTACCGTCCTCTCTCAGAAGTGGTTTGCAACAAGTGCACTCAGAAGAGTCATTACGCTAACAAGTGCCCCAACCCAAGGCGCCTTCCGCCTCCTCCACCTGTCAGCACTGCTATTGTCAAGCACAATCTCAAGCATGCAAGAGTGAATCTGATGAATGCAGCTCAAGCAGAGAATTCTTCAGATGTGATACTTGGTAACCTTCTAGTTTACTCTATTCCTGCAAAAGTGTTGTTTGGTTCGGGTGCATCATGTTCTTTCATGTCTCAACCATTTGCATCCAAGCATAATGTTGACGTCAAAAGCTTACCTCAGAAGTTGCAAGTTATTTCTCCAGGGAGACGTATGACTTCTAATATATATGCTCCGGATGTATCTATTCGCATGGGTGATTACCGCTTTCTGGCTAAACCGGTTGTTCTTGGCAACTCCGACATTGACCTTATTCTTGGGATGGATTGGCTTTCTCAGCATGATGCTCACATTGATTGTGCAAATAAGGAAGTCAAGATTACTCATCCTAACGAAGACGTGATTATCTTCGCCTCTCGGGATAACACAATCAGGCTTTTCTCTCTCAATGACAAGGGCGAGATTAATGCCATCTCTCAAATTCCGGTGGTAAACGAATACGAAGACATTTTTCCTGAAGAGCTTCCAGGCATGTCTCCACATCGTCAAGTTGAATTCGTCATTGAACTCGAGCCTGGTACTGAGCCAGCATGCCGGCGTCCGTACAAGCTCTCCCCTGAAGAGTTGAAGGAAGTGAAGAAACAACTTGATGAACAAGAGCGTATGGGTCTGATCAGGCCTAGTACGTCTCCTTGGGGCTGTGGTGTCTTATTTATCAAGAAGAAGGATGGCACGGAGCGCCTTTGCGTTGATTACCGGCCATTGAACAAGAAGACAATAAAGAACAAGTATCCGCTCCCCAACATCAATGAACTGTTCGAGCAGCTCAAAGGAGCTAAAGTGTTCTCAAAGCTCGATCTTCGAATGGGCTATCACCAAATTCGCATTCGCGAAGAAGATATCCACAAGACTGCCTTCAGAAGGAGCTACGGCTCCTATGAGTATACTGTCATGTCTTTTGGCCTCGCTAATGCTCCACCTACCTTCTCGAGAATGATGCACTACATTTTCAACCCCTACACCAACGAGTTTGTGCTTGTGTATCTGGATGACATCTTGGTATTCTCCAAGAATGAAGAGGATCACGAAAAGCACCTCTGTCTGGTTCTCGACAGACTCCGTGAACATAAGTTCTATGCTAAGTTCTCCAAGTGCGAATTCTAGCTCGATAAGGTCTTGTATCTGGGCCATATCATCTCCGCTGACGGTATTGCTGTGAACCCCGAGAAAGTTGAAGCGATTGTCAACTGGGAACCTCCTCAGAACGTCAAGCAACTCCGAAGCTTCCTTGGTCTTCTAGCTATTGCAGAAGTTTCGTTGAGAACTTCTCCAAGATTGCCAAGCCTATTTCCAACTTGCTGCAGAAGGATGTCAAGTACAACTGGTCTCCAGATTGTGATGTGGCATTCAAAACTCTCAAAGAAAAGCTCATCTCTGCTCCAGTTCTTACCCCTCCAGATGAGTCCAAGCCCTACGAAGTTTTATGTGATGCTTCTCTTCAAGGACTTGGTGGTGTTCTAATGCAAGATAAGAAGATTGTGGCATACACTTCTCGTCAACTGAAGCCAAGTGAGAAGAACTACCCCACACATGATCTCGAGCTAGCAGCTGTGGTACATGCCTTGATTACGTGGAGACACCTTCTGTTTGGCAGAAAAGTCGATATCTTCACCGATCACAAGAGCTTGAAGTACATCTTCACACAGCCGAACCTGAACCTTCGCCAGACTCGTTGGGTTGAAATGATCCAAGAGTATGATCCAAGCATCGAATACACACCTGGCAAGGCCAATGTGATTGCAGATGCCTTGAGCAGAAAGGCAAATTGTAACAGTCTCCTTATCAAGCCGTTTCAGCCTAAGCTTTGTGAAGCATTCAGGAAGCTCAACCTCCAAGTTGTTCCGCAAGGCTTTCTTGCAAATCTTCAAGTTGCTCCTACCTTGGAAGATCAGATTCGTGAGGCCCAACTCAGTGATGCTATGGTGCAGAAAGTGAAACATGGTATTGCAAAGGGTACTCCCAAATACAAGTGCTATCGCGTTGATGAGAGAGATACCTTGTTCTTTGAGGACAGACTTGTGGTTCCCAAAGGTGATCTCAGGAAGCTCATAATGAACGAAGCACATGACTCCCTCCTGTCGATTCATCCTGGAAGTTCCAAGATGTACCAAGACCTCAAGCAATCTTACTGGTGGACTCGCATGAAAAGGGAGATTGCCCAATTCGTGAATGAATGTGATGTCTACAGAAGAGTGAAGGCAGAGCATCAACGTCCAGCCGGTCTTCTCCAACCTCTTCCTATTCCCGAGTGGAAGTTCGACCACATTAAAATGGATTTCGCCACTGTCTTTCCCAAGTCCAAGAAAAGGAATGATTCTATCTTTGTTGTCATTGACAAGCTTACCAAAGTCGCTCACTTCCTTCCAATCAAAGAATCCATCAATGCAGCTCAACTGGCAGAGTTGTACACTTCCAGAATTGTGTCCTTACATGGCATTCCTCAAGTTATCTCCTCAGATGATAGAGGCAAAGGTGTCCCGTCTTTCGATGAGATGGTGGCTATCGTTTTGGAGGAAGTCGACTTTGACGATCTGACTACGAACGTGCGAGGACGTCGCGCCTTAGCAATCGCTAAACCAACTCCGAGAGGTTGTTGACCACGCCAGAGCACGATCAACCTGACCACGAAGGTCTGTTTCCTGCAGGCAAACGAAGAACAAGCAAGAAACTAAGATTGCAATCTGGATATTGCGAATATAAGAGGAAAAATTTATTGATTAAGGTGGGGTTCTGTGATGCCTCGGTCTGGTCGTTGAACACAAACGAAGTACGCGAAGTTGCACCTATGGCGAACTTTTAATCTAAACAAAACCCAAAGTCTAAACGACGCCCTAAGGGCTGTATATATGGGGGAAAGAGGGGGGAATTTCGTGGCCCTTGGTGGAGGGGTCCGAAACCAACCCTAACTCTTGTTTCCCCACACATACGGACTCTAAAAACAGCCTATACTCAAGTATTTCAAAATTACATGGGCCTGGCCCAATAATAAGGTGACGCAGCACCTATAATAGCCTCTGGACGAAATTTATGAAGTGGCATCTTCTATATTTCGTCCAAGGCTTCTCGCAGTCATTATGGTGGCTTCAAAGTCCTGAAATCATCAATTGAAACTCCATTCTTGTTCCCCTTGCGCATGCCATCATCTCCATGCTTGATATTGCTCCAATGTTCATCCTTCTTGTCCAAGCTAGGCCCTTCATTTGTAAGCAAGACAAATGTATCCAATTTAGGCAGCATTATATTCTCATGAACATTAGATTCATTACCAAGAAACGAAAGTACCTGGTAATTTAATTGGCGTGCGCGAGCTCTAGTAATTGGTCATGTATATGTGTCAGTTGGAGCTATGGGTGTAACCTTGTTAGTGATGTCCTCATCATCCTCCCCTTCTTGAATTGAAGTCGTCCTCGACGGAAGCTCATCTTCCTCACCCAAGTAAGGCTTCAAATCTGCAATGTTAAATGTGGGACTAACCCCAAAATCTGCAGGCAGCTCAAGTTTATATGCATTATCATTTATTTTCTCTAACACCTTGAAAGGACCATCAGCACGTGGCATTAGCTTTGACTTGCGCAAATTAGGAAATATATCCTTACGCAACTGTAACCAAACAAGATCTCCTGGTGCAAAGACAACACGTTTTCTACCCTTATCTCCAACAAGTTTATATTTAGCATTCATGCGCTCAATATTTTCCTTAGTTAACTCATGCATTTTTAAGATCAATTCAGCACGTTGTTTAGCATCAAAATTAACCTTCTCCGAAGATGGAAGAGGCAACAAATCAATAGGTGCACGAGGTAGGAAACCATAGACAATTTCAAAAGGGCACATCTTAGTAGTAGAATGCAACGAACGATTATAAGCAAATTCAATATGAGGCAAGCATTCTTCCCACATTTTCTTATTATTCTTCAAACAGCCCTAAGCATAGTAGACAAAGTTCTGTTGGGGGTGACAAGTAGTACTAAAAAGCAGTTTAGTCCCCAACTTAGCCCATAAACATCTCCAAAATAGGCTAAGAAATTTAGTATCACGATCTGAAACAATAGTATTTGGCACACCATGCAAGCGAATAATTTCACGAAAGAACAAATCAGCAACATTAG
Organism: Secale cereale; assembly: GCA_902687465.1. Lineage (NCBI taxonomy): Eukaryota > Viridiplantae > Streptophyta > Magnoliopsida > Poales > Poaceae > Secale > Secale cereale. The sequence continues at coordinate 253,492,759 of LR738709.1, read as the reverse complement.
CAGCATCATCGCTTTTATGACATGGTATAAAGTGTGCCATCTTCGAGAACCTATCCACGACAACAAATATGATATCCCTCCCCTTCTTTATTCGAGGTAAACCCAAAACAAAGTCCATAGATATATCTTCCCAAGGAACACTAGGAACAGGCAAAGGCATATATAAACCATGAGGATTGAGTCGTGACTTAGCTTTTTGACATGTAGTGCAGCGACCAACAAAACGCTCAACATCCCGTCGCATCTTTGGCCAAAAGAAATGTGTAGAAAGTACGTCCTCCGTCTTCTTCACGCCAAAGTGTCCCATTAATCCTCCTCCATGCGCCTCCTGCAAAAACAAAAGACGAACAGAGCTAGCTGGAATGCATAGCTTCTTAGCACGAAACACAAATCCATCATTAACGACGAACTTGTTCCATGTTCTCCCTTCTTTACAATTCTGCAATACATCTTTAAATTCAGCATCATGCACATATTGATCTTTGATGGTCTCCAAACCAAATATTTTAAAGTCAAGTTGTGAAAGCATAGTATAACGACGAGACAATGCATCAACAATAACATTTTCTTTTCCCTTCTTGTGTTTAATAACATAAGGGAAAGTCTCTATGAATTCAACCCATTTAGCATGTCTACGGTGTAGTTTGGCTTGACTTTTAATGTGCTTCAAAGATTCATGATCAGAATTTATAACAAATTCTTTGGGCCATAAATAATGTTGCCATGTTTCCAAAGTCCGAACAAGAGCATATAATTCCTTATCATAAGTAGAATAATTCAGACTAGGCCCACTCAATTTTTCAGAAAAGTATGCAACAGGTTTACCATCTTGTAATAACACACCTCCTAACCCAATTCCACTAGAATCACATTCAAGCTCAAAAGTCTTATTAAAATCAGGAGGTTGTAGTAAAGGAGCATGTGTCAACTTATCTTTCAATACCGTGAATGCTTCTTCCTGTGCAGTACCCCAAACAAAAGGCACATCCTTCTTTGTAAGCTCATTGAGAGGTGCAGCAATGGTGCTGAAATCTCTCACAAAACGCCGATAGAATCCAGCGAGGCCAAGGAAATTCCTCACATGTGTGACCGTTTTGGGCTGCGGCCAACACTCAATAGCTTCAATCTTGGCTTTATCAACCTCAATTCCCTGTGGAGTAACAACATAGCCAAGAAAAGAGACTCGGTCGGTGCAAAAGGTGCACTTTCCAAGGTTACCAAACAAACGTGCATCACGTAGAGCAATAAAAACAGCACGTAAATGCTCTAAATGTTCCTCCAAAGATCTGCTAAAAATCAATATATCATCAAAGTATACTACCACAAATCGTCCAATGAAAGCACGTAAAACTTCATTCATTAATCTCATGAAAGTACTAGGTGCATTAGTTAACCCAAAAGGCATGACTAACCACTCATATAATCCAAACTTAGTTTTAAATGTTGTTTTCCATTCATCTCCCAATTTCATACGAATTTGATGGTATCCACTACGCAAATCAACTTTGGAGAAAATTGTAGAGCCACTCAATTCATCAAGCATATCATCTAGCCTAGGAATAGGATGACGATAATGAATAGTAATATTATTAATGCCTCTACAATCAACACACATACGCAATGTACCATCCTTTTTCGGCACTAGAATAATAGGAACAGCACAAGGACTAAGGGATTCACGTAACCTTTGTCGAGTAGCTCCTGTACTTGACGCATAATCTCCTTCGTCTCTTCTGGATTGGTACGGTATGGTGCGCGGTTGGGTAGCGATGCACCGGGAATTAAGTCAATCTGATGCTCAATCCCTCGAATAGATGGTAATCCTGGTGGCACGTCTTGTGGAAAGACGTCGACGAACTCCTGCAAAATGTTAGTGACAGCAGGAGGCAAAGAGGAAGGCACGTCCTCGAATGAAAATAATGCCTCTTTGCAGACAAAAGCATAGCAAACAGATTTGCTAAAATCTAGCTTATCAATATCAGATTTGGTGGCAAATAAACATGCACTTTACAATTTAATTTCAGAAGCAACAGTAGATGGTTTATTATTAGGCTTCATTTGTTGCTCAAATTCTTTTCCCACAATCTGATTTTCACTCTTATTTATCTCCTGTTTTGCTTTATTAGCTCTATTAATATCATCTTTCAAAATGGAATCAGGAGTCATAGGAAGCAAAGTAATATTTTTATCCTTATGAACAAGAGTATACTAATTGTTTCTACCATGGTGTACAGAATTTTTATCAAATTGCCATGGTCTACCAAGTAATAAGGAACATGCTTGCATAGGTACCACATCACAATCAACATAATCAGCATATGTAGAGATACTAAAATGCATACGAACAATAGGTGTTACCTTAACCTTGCCACTGTTGTTGAACCATTGGATGTAGTAAGGATGTGGATGTGGTCTTGTGGTGAGAGATAGCTTCTCCACCATCTCCATGCTAGCCAAGTTGTTGCAACTCCCTCAATCTATGATCACGCGAACAGAACGTTCCCTCATGACTCCCTTTGTATGGAACAAATTATGCCTCTGATTTTGCTCAGCTCGTGTAACCTGCACACTCAAAACACGTTGAGCAACTAAACATTCATACCTGTCAGCATCTTCAGGAGCCATGTATTGCGTCTCATGATCAGAATCGTCTCCGCCGTGTTCTTCACGTGTAATAAGAGCCAAAGTCTCCTCATCATAGTCACTAGCGGATTCATATCCACCATCCTCAGTAGCAATCATCACACGCTGAGATTTGCATTCTCTCGCAAAATGTCCTCTTCCCTTACAACGACGACAAATAATATCACTGGTGTGCCCTGTTGATGCCATGGAAGAAGAAGAACTCTGTGCAGGCCCAATAGGTGTGCTCTTGGCAGATAATGGTGGTTGTGCCTGCTTCCTTGTATCACGGCTGGAGGTAACAGCTGATGGAGGTGTCGGTGCAGTATAATGTGTGGAAGTAGAGGATGCACGCGGTGTCCATGATGAAGGTCGACCTGCAGAAAAGTTAGTCCGCGCCAATGCCTGTCGATCCTGCACTTCACGTTCAGCTTTACAAGCAAGATGGAATAAATGAGTGATATTATTATAATCCTTATACTCTAGAATGGTCTGAATCTCCCTATTTAATCCACCCATAAAACGTGCAAGCATAGCTTCATTCTCCTCAACAATACCACATCTAATCAGGCCAGTTTGTAATTGCTGATAATATTCTTCTACAGAATTTTTTCCTTGTCTTAAGCGCTGCAGTTTTTGAAGTAATTCACATTGATAATATGGTGGAACCCAACGAGTACGCATAGGAGTTTTCAAAGCAGCCCAAGTAGCTGGAATAGGATATAATCTACAATGTTCAGAGCACCAAACACATGCAAAACTAGTGAAAGCACAAACAGCAGCAGGAACACGTCTCTCCTCGGGATAATGTAAACATGTAAAACGTTGTTCAGTTTCTAACTCCCAAGTAAGATATATATCAGGAACATATCTACCCTCAAATGGTGGAATATTCAATTTCAGTTTAGGAAGATGGTCATGTACCTCAGGTGGTGGTGCAGCCCTACCGTTACGATGATATGGATGAGGACGACCTGGTGGTGGTGGTGCTGGTTGTTGCACGTAGTTCTGATTTTGGTCAACCTCATCCTCGTTATGGTCCTCCACCTCTGCAGTAGCAGCAAGAGCTACAAAAACATCAACAGCAGCACCAGAAGCTTGACCAGGCTCAAGGGGAACGCGCTGTGCTCGTCCCACTTGATTTGGAAGGCGATGTTGTTGTTGTTGTTGTTGTTGTTGTTGTTGTAGAGGTGGGACAGCTGCAGCAGCCGGTGGTGGTGGAAGACGCGAAAGCAATTCAGCAAACTTGTTATCCAGCTTTGTTTCAAACGTCTTCTCCATGCCATCTATCTTCTCCATGGCCTCGTCCAATGTGTTTAACACATCTTGCACCTGTACACTCATCATTTGCTGAAACTTATCATGAAGCTCCTTGTTCGTCAAGTTCTCCCAGTCAGTCCCGTCGACTTGTGATTCTGGCATGGTTAGCAGCAATAGAAACACACAAGAATATGATCCTACAGACTACTAACAAGTGGTGGTGGTGGCGGGTGTCACAAATCCGTCAAGCAAATCTCAAATTCTTACCAGTTCTTACCCAGCAGCAGGCGGTGATCGGCAACCGATGTAGTCAAAACTCTCAAAGCTTGGATAGAGCGATTACCAGGGAGAGTCAAACGCACGATGTAGATGTATGTGGAGCTGGGAAGGCTTATAATATGGTAGCAAAAAGGGTCAGCAATAATCAATTCAGAGATGCAAAGGTGAATAAACGCTCAACGACGGTACTGTGCTGGTCCTAGGCTAGACCGTACTAGAGACGCGAGCCTAGAACACTAACAAAATCACGGCGCTGCACGTAATCAAGGGGAAAGCACACTCCGAAATTTTTTTTTTCGCCTCTTTTTTTTGCGCTGTTTTTTTTGCCGAAAATCACTATAATGGCGAGTGTCTCAAAACACTTCCCAAGCTAAACTAAGATGATAGGCACGAAATTCTTTTTATGATTTTTTTTTCGGAATCAGGGCAGCGATGACGAAAAAGTGCGGTAAAAAAACAGTATGGTGGCACGTGTCTCAAAAGACTCAGAAAAGCCCAAAAATAGGATAGGAAAAAAATATTTTCACCTATCGAAATTTTGGCCTAAAAACTGCCCGGGGGTCTCCAGACTCTTTTTTTTTCGAGACCTACTCAGGCAAGGAAACACGAAACCGAAACTAGATGGATCTCGAAAGCCAATCTAGAACGAAATGAACTCGGATTGGTGGTGGATATGTGGTGGTAGAATATGGCAGAGGTGGTGCTATTTGGCAGCGGTGGTGGTATATGGATACAGATTGGTGGTAGTATATGGATACGGATCGGTGGTGGTATGTGGCAATAGCGATGATGATGTTGCGGCGGCGGCGGGACAACTTATGACCAGAACTCGAAACTCTAAAAGACTAGACGCTAAGACCAGCAACTTGACACGACGATGCAACCGCAAATTCAACTAAGCAAACACGGAAAAGATTATGCAATGGCTCAGACTGGTTCGGATATGATGAACTAACCCTAATTTTTTTTGGCTTTTTCGTGGACTGTAGGTATGAAGAACAGACTCAATCTAATCTACGAAAACTGTAAAATCTCACCGAGCAACCTGGAAATCTGATACCACTTGATAGAGGCAAAGGTGTCCCGTCTTTCGATGAGATGGTGGCTATCATTTTGGAGGAAGTCGACTTTGACGATCCGACTACGAACGTGCGAGGACGTCGCGCCTTAGCAATCGCTAAACCAACTCCGAGAGGTTGTTGACCACGCCGGAGCACGATCAACCTGACCACGAAGGTCTGTTTCCTGCAGGCAAACAAAGAACAAGCAAGAAACTAAGGTTGCAATCTGGATATTGCGAATATAAGAGGAAAACTTTATTGATCAAGGTGGGGTTCTGTGAGGCCTTGGTCTGGTCGTTTAACACAAACGAAATACGCGAAGTTGCAGCTATGGCAAACTTTTAATCTAAACAAAACCCAAAGTCTAAACGACGCCCTAAGGGTTGTATATATGGGGGAAAGAGGGGGCAATTTCGTGGCCCTAGGTGGAGGGGTCCGAAACCAACCCTAACTCTTGTTTCCCCACACATACGGACTCTAAAAACAGCCTATACTCAAGTATTTCGAAATTACATGGGCCTGGCCCAATAATAAGGTGACGCAGCACCTATAATAGCCTCTGGACGAAATTTATGAAGTGGCATCTTGTATATTTCGTCCAAGGCTTCTCGCACTCATTATGGTGGCTTCAAAGTCCTGAAATCATCAATTGAAACTCCATTCTTGTTCCCCTTGCGCATGCCATCATCTCCATGTTTGATCTTGCTCCAATGTTCATCCTTCTTGTCCAAGCTAGGCCCTTCATTTGTAAGCAAGACAAATGTATCCAATTTAGGCAGCATTATATTCTCATGAACATTAGATTCATTACCAAGAAACGAAAGTACCTGGTAATTTAATTGGCGTGCGTGAGCTCTAGTAATTGGTCATGTATATGTGTCAGTTGGAGCTATGGGTGTAACCTTGTTAGTGATGTCCTCATCATCAGACCATGGAAGTTTGTTCACATCCAAGTTCTGGGACTCCTTTCAGTCTGCCATGGGCACTAAGATCCGTTTCAGCGCTTCATTTCACCCTCAGACTAGTGGTCAAGTCGAGAGAGTGAATCAGATCCTAGAAGACATGCTCAGAGCTTGTGTCATCTCTTTTGGCATGAAGTGGGAAGATTGCCTTCCGTTTGCCGAGTTCTCTTACAACAACAGTTTCCAAGCAAGTGCCGGCAAAGCTCCGCTTGAAATCCTCTATGGCAGAAAGTGCCGTACCCCTCTCAACTGGTCCGAGACTGGTGAACGTCAACTCCTTGGTAATGACTTGATCTCAGAAGCCGAAGAAATGTGCAAAGTCATACGTGAGAATCTCGAGGCCGCTCAGTCGCGTCAGAAGAGCTACTATGACGGCAAGCATCGTGATTTGGCCTTTAACATTGGGGATCATGTCTATCTCCATGTTTCTCCTATGAAAGGCACCCAAAGATTTGGTATCAAAGGAAAGCTTGCTCCTAGATACGTGGGCCCTTTCAAGATCCTTGGCAAAAGAGGCGATCTAGCCTATCAACTTGAGCTCCCTTCCAACTTCGCTAATGTTCATGATGTGTTTCACGTGTCTCAACTCCGCAAGTGCTTCAAGACACCTGAACGCACCATTCCGTTTGAGGAGATTGATGTTCAACAAGACTTGTCTTACCGAGAGCACCCCGTTGCTATTCTCGAAGAAACCGAGCGCAAGACCCGCAACAAGTCAATCAAGTTCTTGAAAGTCAAGTGGTCACACCATACCGACCGAGAAGCTACGTGGGAACAAGAAGATCACCTTCGTTCCGAGTACCCTTCGTTCTTCCAGTCCTAGATCTCGGGACGAGATCTTTTCATAGTAGAGGAGAGTTTGTAATGCCCCAGATGTAACACTTTCCCCTTTTGGCAATATATAAACTTTGGCTTCATCAATTCCATTCCGGGTTCTTCGTCTTTTCGGGTTTTCGTCGTTTTGTCGTGTGCGTGTGTGCATTCATCCATGTCATGTTGTCATGTGCATTGCATTGCATTGTGTTGTCGTTTGCATCCGGTCCCACTAGTCTCTTCCCGTTGTCCGTTTCGAGTTCCGACGCTCTCACACGTGCCCGTGGCTTCCCGGAGTCCTTCTTTCGTGTTTGGCCGTGTAACGTTTCTGGTATGGTGTGAGATTTGTCGTGCGATGTTGTTTTGATACGTGTAACCCGCGTGTCAAGTTTCGTCGCGTTTGGAGTTCGTTTGGTACTCCAACGGGTATCCTCGTGGGCTAAAAGTACCTCCTCTTTGAGGCCCAAGACCCCCTCCACAACAGCCCAACAACCCAGCTCAACCCTTCCCATCATCTCGGCCGTTCAATTGTGATCTCGTGGCCGAAAATCGCTCCTCATTTGGACTCTCCTAGCTCCTTGTGCCTATATAAACGTCCACCCCCTCCAATTTTTCCGTCCAAAACCCTAGTGCTTCCACCGCCGCCGCACAGTCCTTCCACCCCGCCGCATAGTTCTTCCACCGCCACCGCAAAGTGCTTCCACCGCCGCCGTGCGGGCCCGAGGGCCCGTTCCCGGCCCGCAGCGCCGCCGATCAGGGCCAGATCCGCGCCCCGCGCTGACCCGTCGTCCTTGCCGACCCCTCTGGCCGGAGCCGCCGCCCGCCGGACCAGGTCGCCAGGTCGTCGCTGAACCGCCGCCCAGATCGAGGGAGCCAGATCGGGCCGATCCAGTCCCTACAGGTGGAAACCCTAACAGGCCGACCCGGTGGACCCGCGACCGCTCCACCAACCCGCACCGGTGCCCGATCCACTCCCGTGCGCCCGCTTCCGCTCCGACACTGTTGACCGCCGCCCGATCCGGTTGACCCGATCCAGCAGGTTGAACCTCGTTTTTCTTCCAAGTGTTTAAATTTTTCCTTGTCTGATGCATTTTTGCGATGAGGATAACTTTTACTGTGCTTGTCCGTTTTGTGCGCATGATATGTCAAAATTATCGTGGTGACATGTACTATGTTTTGTTCCATTGTGTCATGCATGTTTGAGTCCATCTAGGTGTTTTAATCTTCATGAGAAGAGTGCTACTTGTTATAAACTGCTGCTATTAGTTGTTTTCATGCCATGTTTGAGATGTGATAACTTGATGCATGTTTATCCAAATGAAGCAAATGATATGTCCAAATGTTCATCATGAGATGCTCTACATGTTGGTTGCTATAGGATGCATGATAGAATTCGTATTGCCATGTTTATCTCCTTTGCAAAAGTGCTTGTGGCTGTTAGGTTGTTAAACTTGTTACAAGATGCCTAGTTGAGGAGCTCGTTGCTATTGATGTGGTTGTCCCCTTGTTGCATGCTTATATGTTTTGGACTCCCCATCATGTGTTCTTTGCTGTGGTGCCAACCACTTGCCATGTTATGCTTTTAGGTGACTTAAACTTGCTCACAAACTTGCCATGATAATATTGCTGTTTTAACACTTAGTGAAATTTCACTAAGTTAGGAATCTGTAATATCTTGATGCTATGTTTGCTTAATGTCCTTGGCAAATCCATGTTAGTTTTGGGGTGACTATTTATGATTCCTTGTTGTATATGTTGTTGGCTATCCATTCATGCCCTCACATGCTCATTTGGGTGGCTGTAGTATATTTATCTCTTGCTTCCAAGTTGCTATAAAATACTGCTGTCAGGTTTTTGTTGTCATGTTCAAAATGTTGTAGCTTGTTGCTATTGATCCATGCCTCCTATGTAGATGCTCCAATGGAATTGTTTGCTGTAGGTTATGTCTACTTCATGCCCATGCTTGTTGTCACCATGTTTGAGTGCTGTAGAATATATATTTCTTGCTCCGAAGTTGCTATGTGGCTGTTAATTTCAGCTTTGCTTTGTTTCTTGTTTCGGGTGTATCTTTTAGCCCATTGCTCCGTTTTGAGCAAGTCCTATATGAAACTTGTGTGGTTTTGCATGTAGATTCATGATATCCTCTTGTTAACATGTTTTGAAGTATCTTGCTTGATGCACATTGTCATGTTCCTTGTGATGTATCTCTGTGTTTCCTATGTTGTCTTTCTGTGCATCCTAAGTGCATCTGCATTGCTTCCTTAGTGCATCAGCCATGCATCATGTAGTTTGCGCATTGCATCTTGTTTGATTTCGTGCCTCGTGTGTTCTTGTGTTGAGTAGAGCCGGAAGCCGAGAACGAGTACGAGTACGAGAACGAGGTTACTACCGAGGTTGAGAACGAGGAGCCCTCTTACGATGTCATCGACGACTCAACAGGCAAGATGACCTGACCCAGATATCATTACTATCTTTGCCTATTGCTAGAAGTCTCGCTCTTTAGCTTATTGCCTCGATGCCCATGTTTTCCTGTCAGCCTCCTATTGTAACCATGAATCTGTTTAACCACCCAACCTATGCAAACCTTTGATTGGCTACGTAGGCATCGCTCAGCCCCTCTTATAGAATTACTAGTTGCAGGAGAAGATTTGAAGATTCTTGCTTCATGTTGAAGCTTGTTGGGATATCACACTATATTAACTCTTTAATGAAATCATCTATATATTGGTAATGGGTGGAAGGCTAAGCCTCTCGCTTGGTGATTTGTTCCACTCATGCCGCCCTAGGAACCCTATAAACCAGTGTTATGTTCCTTGATTATGCGTTTCTCACACGGTTGGGGTTATGGGACCCCCTCGATAAACCGCTTAGCGCAAAGTCTTTTCCAGCAAGTCCCAACATTGGTACTATTTGCCTAATAACTAAAAAACTTGCCTAGGGAGTAATTAACCCTCTTCTTAATCAACAACCCCGGGCCAGTGCTCCACATGAGTGTTGGTCCGAAACGGGGAGCCTGCGGGGCCACCTTGGGGGAACCCGAGGTCTGGTAAAAACCCGTAGCTTCACCCATCCGGTCGTGGCCTGAGACTAGATACGCGCGGCTACTGTCAGGGTGTCGGCACGCCAGGAGGATTTGTTGGATTAGCCTTACCTTAGTCGGAGTATCTTGAGCACGGGATTCCGAGGATACTCGGGCCTTCCCACCTTGGAGTTGCGACTCCGCGGATCGTGGGCTTGTAATGGGCAAAGTTGGAACACCCCTGCAGGGTTTTGAACTTTCGAAAGCCGTGCCCGTGGTTATGTGGCAGATGGGAATTTGTTAATATCCGGTTGTAGAAAACTTGACACCATGTTCAGAACACACTACTAGCGTGAGTACCGTGACGGTCATTTTCCGAAACGGGTTCGGGAAGTGAACACGGTGGGGTTATGATTGACGTGTTTTAGTTAGGATCACTTCGTGATCATCTTTCCGCTCGTGGCACTTCTCTTCTCGCTCTTATTTACGTAAGCTAGTGCTAGTGCTGCTGCAGCCTTTTATTCTTTCTTCAGCCTTGTTCCACACCCAAGGCTTAGATAGTTCTGTTACCCGGGAACGGGATTGCTGAGTCCTCTGTGGCTCACAGATTCTACACCACACCAGATGCAGGTACCATGGTGAACTACTCAGGCGATGGCACCGAGCTATACTGGGAGTACGATGAGGAACGTAGCCATTACTATGTGCACTATCCCGATGATCGGTAGAGGTTTCTATTAGGGGCGATTCGGACCTGTGGCTTTATGTATGTTTGGTATCTTTCATTTGGATCTTCACCCGTAGACGGGTTGTGATGTTATTTGAATGATGTTTGGCTATGTAATGAATTGTGTGTCGTGGCGAGTGTAAGCCAACTATTTTTTTTCGCTTTCATCCCTATTTTTACATGAGATGTGTAAAGATACCGAACTTGAGATCATTCCAGAATGGGCTTATACCTTTAAGTCATGCCTCGACACGGAGGAGGTATAGTCACATCCTGGGCATTACAGATACATGGGCCTCTGGCCCGATAACTGTGCACAGACAGCATGTAGGGGACGTCCGACGGCTACCGGACGTCCGGTGGCTCGCGAGGGTCCGGACGTCCGGAAGTCTTCGGACTTCCGGTGGTTGCCGGTCGTCTGGTCCTTGTACTTGGTGTCCTTGCCGTCTTGTCCAATGCTCCTAGCTGTTCCATGGCATCCCTCTTGGTTCCTGGTCATGCATAGCACATATATTTGAGGTACTAGCCATGTCTCACATGTAGAAAGTGGAGGTTCGGAGAGGAGCGAGTTAACCTTGTGTCCAATTGTGTGTAGTTGAGGTCTCGTCGAAGTGAACATGGGGATGATCGTGGGATGCTCCGCATCATCTCCCCTCCCTTGGGAAAGATCCGACCTCAGATCAAAAACCTCATCGCCATGGAAAAGGTAGTCGTGAACAGACTTGTAGTTGGACGAAGTTGAGGTCATGTCGCAATCCAAGTACTCCAAGGTGTCTCCGGTATGTGGTACATGAAAAATGAGCAAACACAAAGTACACTTGGATATACAATGGTTAGCGCACACAAAATGTCCATCATGTAAGAATGAGTCCGTGTGACAAGGTACATGAAGCTTAGCAAGATGATATAGTATGAGATGTAAAGCATTCATGTGATCAAATGCATTTGTGGTGCACACAAAGGTGTTGTGAATGTGATCAATGCAACCATTCTGCAAAATGATGTCATAGTGTGATGGTTTATCAAGAGCATGAACATGGCAATGGATGCTCAATATGTGTATGTTATCATGCAATTGATGGAGGACAAGATGATCATGATGTATGAATATGCCATGAAGAAAGATCACAACAAATTTGCTAAGGAAATGCACAAGCTCATATATCATGGATGACATGGGAATACAAAATGCAACAAGGCAATCATAATGTGAGTCAATCCATGGGCAAGATGTAAATTTGTTATGGGAATGATATGTCCATAGAGCATGGCACATGAGCACACAATCAACAAATATGAAGGTTTTGGTGCAATGTGTCAAAGGGGTTTTGACATACCAATGCTCGATGTCGTGGCAAGAGTGGTAGACCGATGGTGAATCCATAGGGTCCATCTTTAATGTCGGTCCTCCATCCCGTAGATGTATCATGTAGACAACAAGAAGGAAACAACAATGAAAGTATGGCCCATCCAATATGCATATGTGAGGATGGCTCACAAAGAAGGAATTCACCTTATGTATATTCTCGAAGGTGTTGGTGTCGCGCAACGTGTATGCCTTCACATGCCCAAGATACCTCGTGATGGTACCGCCTTGTGAATCCTTCAAAATGAAAGAACATGACAAACACTCGGAAAAACTAATGAGGTTAGCCATAATGCAAAACCTAGCATTCGTGCGGGAAAATAACCAACAAGTGCTTGCATCATTCTTATCATAAGAAAGTACAAGGGAATGTGGCATGGCATGTAAGCGTATGATGCGATAACAACCAAAGACATTAGGCTCAAACAAACAATCATGCATCACAAGTATGGTGTACAAGTCTCCAAGATGAAGAAACATAGCATTGTTGAACTCAATACAAGTGATGAGAGATGCAACTAGTGGAGACAAATGACAAATATCAAGATATATCATGTGAGTGTCATGAACATATATGTTATCAACCCAAGAAAGCAAGTAAGTGAGGAACATGGGTGATGCAACATAGCAAGCAATCATAGTGATCAAGTCAAACAAGCTAGTAGTGCGAAGATGCAACGTACTAGAGGTAATCATGGCAAGCATGTCATGTGTGCAAATAGAAGGAATGAATAATGCACATGATATGAGCAAAATAGCATCAATGTGTTGATGAGAGGCCATACGGAAATAGCGATGGAACATCATGACTCTCCCAACACAATAAGCATCAATAGCAGGGGGCACAAAGATATCATTGCAATAGCTACTAGGATCTCCACCAAGCATGCAAATACACATAGGAGTATCATAATGGTGAATCATGAGTAAATGCAAGCAAGGGCCACAATTTCATGGCAAGGTCATAGCAAGAGGCATAACATGCAAAGTGAACACGATAGTATGGGAATAATGTGACAAGTGGCAAATAGCCCATAGCCGTGTGAGAGCCAAGTAAAAGAGATGCGCGTAGTGGTTGCGCGAAGAGAATGGTGGTAAGGAGATTCCACGGAATCCCAAGTCATCGTTGCTCTCAAGAGCTCGTTTTGTCAACTCATGGGATTGTGAGGTTGACAAATGTTCATGAGTACCTACACAAAACAAAGACAAAGGGAAAATTGTGTGTGCGTGGTATATGTACACATCATCCATCATGATGCGGATGTGCATGTGTTGGTTAGCACATAAAAGCCAATGCTCAAATAAATGAGATGCGTGATATAGAAACATGTCATCCATCATGAGAGGTTTGTTGTTATGTATAGCATAATGGAGACTCAAGTTGTGTAATGCATCACGAGAAATATCACTGTGATTCATGGAATGCATATGGTGCACACAATCATGGTAATCATGCAAGATATGGCATGCATCAAGATCTCCTAGTATGTATGAGGAAACTATGGGGGTCTCCTCAATAGCATTCATGGAAACATCACATGGAGAATATTGATAGCATTCCAAAACAATGCATATCCGGAGCAATGCGATCATGGCATGGTATATTAGATGAATTGCAAAAACCATGTAAAGGAAGCATGGCAATATCATCGCAAGAGAAACACATTCCAATGACCATCATCTTGTCATCTATGCCACAAGTGCAAATAGGATTCACTTTAATGGTGCATGCATAGTTAATATGTTGAGATTGAAATGATGCAATATGTGAGATATCACTCATAGCATATGACAAATTTAAAGGGTTGTCGAACATGATGTGACCAAAAGAATTTTCATATGATATCCTATGGAGCATAGCATCACACCTAGGCAAGTCAACATGCTCATCATCATATTCATCATAAATAGGTAAGTCAAGACATGATGAAGTCGCACTAGCATGAAGCATGGCAATAGGTGTGTCAACATCATGCAAGCAATCATTGTCAAGATAGTCCACTAGTGGGACAAGAGCATCACCTTCAGCTATTTTACCTTTGGAGTGTCGCTCAGGTGGTGTAGGTCAGGTTTTCAAGATCCGATTGTTCTCATCTTTCTCTTGATGGAACCATGTGGGTGGTGCATCGTCTTCCACCATGGCCATCGGTTTGTCCATTGGAGGGACGGACTCATCGAGGGTAGGCATGTCCTCTTGTAGGAGACCTAGCACCAAAGAAAACACACTCGGAGTATAAGTTAAGTCGTTAGAATTCATAGTGGCCTCACATGCCCTATCAACTACCTCACTCACTAAGTGGTGTGGCTCACTCACTCCCTCATGGATGCTCTCACTCGTCTGGTTGGTGGAGTCACTCAAATGGCTCTCAACTTCACATAGGAGAAGTGGCATGCTCTCATGTATGGGGTTAGTAGTGGTCACTCTCATCCTCTCAAAGGAAATGCTCTCAATGTCACATATGGTGGAGTCACTCGTATCACTCATGTGGTGGTGGTTCTCCTCACATGGGAATTGGGGCATCTCGTCATATGTGGATATCGAAGAGGTGTAGGTGCAATAGTCTCCATGCTCAACTTCCTCATCCGTAATGCCTCCAAAGATGAATGTCGTGGGATGTGAAAAATCATCACGCTCCTCCGAGGTCAAAGAGAAGGTCTCATGCTTGCTCGCGTAGCTTGACCCGGAGTAGTAGTCCAATATTGGCGCCGTCTTCATGGTGTCGAAGAGGTTCATGCACGACGCCTTGGTCGAAGGGGATGGCCCATGCTCGACCGTCCCGTCGCCGTCGCTCGTAGATGATCGCCTTGATGATGAAGACGTCGATGTAGGCGAACTCATGGGAAGTAGGCGAAGATGCAGTACGTCCAAAGGCGAAGATGCCTTGATAGCACTTGGCGAAGATGCCGAAGTGGTGGTTGTAGCCGTAGCTCCGTCTTGGGTGTGCTTGTCTCGCAGTCTTCTTATGTTCTCTTGAAGTTTGGGCTTGGCATGAAGTAGGGCGTCTTCGGACTTGTAGGTATGCGCTTGTCGAGCATCTTCATGATGATGATGTCGTTGTCGTGCTTGAGCTCTTGGTAGATGCCGTTCGTCGTCGTTGTGCACATGATGCTTGGAGGCGACTTGCCCTTCATGACGATGTCGATGGTCGCCATGGCGGTGTGGACGTGGAAGACTTGCACTTGCATCATGTTTGCGCTACGAAGACTTGTGACTTGAACGTCGCCGCCGAGAGGATGACGAAGGGGAAGAATACTTGTAATCGACCACCAAGTGTCGGAGCTCCGCCATTTGTTTGTTGAAGGAGTCGCACATGTCGTCGAAGGAAGCCATTGTCCTTGTCTCGGAGTGTCGTAGTTCGATGGCGATGTTGCCCAAGCACTCTTGCATTTCTCGTTGTAGTCCGATGGTTTTCACGTGGATGTCCTTGTTCGCGCCGTCGATGTCGAAGACCGGAGATGAAATGCCTTGCCTATCCATCACAAGATGCTAGCAAGTATGAGTGGGAGAAAGAGAAGAACTATACCAAATGTACCTTGACCGATGTTGAAGATGGATCAATGATCACTCAAATGTGGAACAAGGAAATAGCACAATTGGTACCAATTCTTGTCGGTTTCTCACACCTACACAAGTAAAGCTTATGGTGGAGCTCGATGAGGATAGTGGCACAAAAATTTGATGCAAAATGTTAGCAAGAGTCAATAAAGTTGAAAAAGATTCACAAATTCGCAAGTGAAACAAGTAGAGCAATAGCAATATGGGTAGCACACGGAAACACACACGGATAGATAGATGGGGTCATGCAACCAAGGAATGAGCCAAAATATGGAATCCACGAAAATGCTCGTGTTGCACAATACTAGAGAGACGCTAGCGCGATTGCACAATAGGCGGATACGAACTTGTGCACAACCTACTAAGCAAAATGCAACGACTTCTATCCCAAGTATGCTATATGTATGGTATTCCGGTGGTATGATCCAAAATGATCGAGTATGACAATCTTAATGTAGTATGATGCTATGGTTCTTGCTTAAAACTTCTTTGTGTATCTTTTTCTTTGTGCTTAAAAGCTTGTTTGGCTCTTTCTCTTTTGAGCTCTTTTCTCATGCAAAACTTCACGAACCAAGATAGCAATTGAGTATATGCGATGACAACCTTGTGTCACAAGAGATGATACCAAGATATGCACCACGGTGATATGGTATGTATGCTATGGGAAGTATGATCACTAATGTGCACAAGTCACGTTGTCGGCAATACTCGAATGGCTAGTCTCGATTGGTAAGTGACGCAAAAATGGGCTAGTGGTTAACAATGCAATTGCAAGGGAATATACAATGATGTTGTCGAAGTTACCATCTGTGTCGATGATGAGAGGTGGTGCTCTTGATGTAGACCCATTCCTAATTAGCCGAAACACCTTAGGAAACGGAAAAACCACAACTCAAAATCTCAAAGACAAATGTCAAATGGTGGCAGCGGCAATGCCGTGGTGGTTGCGGAAGTGGAATGATGGGCTATACATGATGTCGGAGTTGAAGTCACGGTCCCTAAGTAGCCGTAACACCTTAGGAGACACGAGCCACAACTCAAACAAGCTCAACAAAATTGGGTTAGGTTGGGTTGGTAATGTATAGTGGGCTATGCTATGCGGAAGTGGTGGTGGTGGTTGATGAAGAAGCAATTTTCCCTAAGTAGCCTAAACACCTTAGGAGACTCAAATCACTACTCAAACAACCACAAATGCTTTGGGGAACAAAATTGGTTAGGTTGCGGAAGTTGGTGGTGGGTATGCAGATGATATGGTGGAAGGCCTATACAAACTTGCCAAATTTGACAAACTTTGATGGAGTCAAATGATGATGGTAGTATTTTTCTAGTATGGGGAATGTCAAGAGCTTCAAAACGAGCTCAAGAACGTCAAAATCGGATATCGTACGAATTAGTTATGACCAAAACAAAAATCAGCCGAAGTCAAAATCTCGAGGTAGCGGACGTCCGGTAAAGGCCGAAATTCCGGTATTTTCTTCTGTATATGTGGTTCCGGTCGTCCGGTGCGTTCCGGACGTCCGGTGCTTCGTGAGGGTCCGGACATCCGGTAAAACGCCGGTCGTCCTGTGGGTCGGGGTCAACGCGAGATTTGAGTTCCGGGACGCGATTTTGGGCGGAATATGATGATTTTGGGGTCAAAATTTGACGGATTTTGTGGAGAAAAGATGGGGAAACTTGGGGAAATGCTAGATCCACTTGAAACCAAGCAAATCCATGAATCAAAATCAACAAAACATCATCAAACCAACAAATCACAAAAAAAATTGGGGCTATTTTTGGTGGGGAATTTTCGAAATTGGGGAAGAACACAACAAAAATAAGCTAGAAAACGGTGGAGGGGCTCCAAATTCGTGAGAAACCGTGGCTCTTGATACCATTATGATGTAGTGTGGAACCCTAGATGGCCGATCTTTCACGAAATGGAGGGATCATGCGATGAACACGAAGAACACGAAGGGGAATCACGAGGGAAAACACTCAAGAACAAGTCCAATCACACATCCACTAGACAATGAAACACGCAAGATCACAAGGTACATGAACAACAAAGGGAAAGATACGAGGTAAAGTTCATCTCCGAGAGGAGGTCTTGAATCCGTGAAGGATCTTCCCGTTTAGGGGTCTTGAATCCGTCGTGGATATTCTCCGTAGAGGGGCCGCAGTCTCTCCTAGGTGTAGACCACTAAGATGAGAAAAGCTCTAGTCTAAATGAGCTATCACATTGCTAACCCTCACTAGGAGGAGGTGGAGGAGTATATATAGTCTAGGGCCACGAAGGGGTAAGTGGGAGAGGGATACATGGGCCTCTGGCCCGATAACTGTATGCAGACAACATGTAGCGGACGTCCGACGGCTACCGGACGTCCGGTGGCTCGCGAGGGTCCGGACGTCCGGAAGTCTTCGGACTTCCGGTGGTTGCCGGTCGTCCGGTCCTTGTACTTGGTGTCCTTGCCGTCTTGTCCAATGCTCCTAGCTGTTCCATGGCCTCCCTCTTGGTTCCTGGTCATGCATAGCACATATATTTGAGGTAGTAGCCATGTCTCACATGTAGAAAGGGGAGGTTCAGAGAGGAGCGAGTTAACCTTGTGTCCAATTGTGTGTAGTTGAGGTCTCGTCGAAGTGAACATGGGGATGATCGTGGGATGCTCCGCATCACCAGGCCATCCCTCTACTCACCCACACCCCCTGTTATTCCACGGCGATGGCAGCCTCACACCGCAGCCAAACCAGTGAACCCTCGTACTTCTCTCCGCGCGGGCTTCCACTGTCGCATCTTCCCCTGCTCCATGTCCTCCCCATCCTAGGCCTCGCCGTCGTCCACCACCATGGTGCTCTCGGCGCGGCGTGGTCAGCGTGGTCAAGGAACGGCTTCCATCGGACGTGGACTATATGTGGAGAGGCTGACAGCTGGGTCCACGACGGCAGCAAGGAAGTGCCTCCTTATTACGCGGAAAATAATGATTCCTCCACCTGACAGGAGGGACCCAGCGGACGGGTCACCATATTTCGCGAAAAAACGTTCCCCCGCTGTCAGCTCGGACCCACCAGAAGTGCCTCCTTATTACGCACAAAAAAGTGAATACTCCCCCTGCTGGTTGGGACCCACCTTGGTGGAAGGCTGACTTGTGGGCCTACTAAGTTGACAGGGACGGAGTGCTTTGTCAACTTAGTCAATATGAACGATTCTAGCTCTAGTGATCGTACGATGTCCATCCAACGGCCGTAGTGCTTCTGCAACCAATGGTCTTGTTGCTCCAGCCGCCCAAAGCAGCGCCGGTCGTGCCGCATGCTCCTGCCTCTCGTGTTCGGTTGTGCTGCCGCGGAGGCTTCACCGCCCCCTACTATTCCCACCGCTAGCCAGGCCATCCCTCTACACACCCACACCCCATGTTATTCTGCGGCGACGGCAGCCTCACACCGCAGCGAACCAGTGAACCCTCGTACTCCTCTACGCGTGGGCATCCACTGCCGCGTCTTCCCCGGCTCCGCGTCGTCCCCTTCCTAGGCCTCGCCGTCGTCCACCGCCCTGGTGCTCTTGGCGCGGCGTGGTCAACGTGGTCAAGGAACGGCTTCCATCGGACGTGGACTGTACGTGCAGGGGTTGACAGCTGGGTCCACGAAGGCAGCAAGGAAGTGCCTCCTTATTACGCGGAAAGTAATGATTCCTCCACCTGACAGCAGGGACCCAGCGGACGGGCCACCATATTTCACGAAAAAAGCCGTTTCCCCCTGACTGTTGGGACCCACCGGACGGGCAACCGTATTGCGGGAAAAAACGTTCCCCCCGTTGTCAGCTCGGACCCATCGGAAGTGCCTCCTTTTTACGCACAAAAAAATGAATACTCCCCCTGCTGGTTGGGACCCACCTTGGTGGGAGGCTGACTTGTGGGCCTACTAAGTTGACGGGGACGGAGTGCTTTGTCAACTTAGTCAATATGAACGATTCTAGCTTCACTGACCGTACGCTGTCCATCCAACGACCGTAGTGCTTCTTCAACCTCTGGTCTTGTTGCTCCAGCCGCCCAAAGCAGCGCCGGTTGTGCCGCATGCTCATGCCTCCCGTGGCCGGTTGTGCTGCCGCGGAGGCCTCACCGCTGGCCAGGCCATCCCTCTACTCACCCACACCCCCTGTTATTCTACGGCGACGGCAGCCTCACACCGCAGCGAACCAGTGAACCCTCGTACTCCTCTACGCGTGGGCATCCACTGCCGCGTCTTCCCCGGCTCCGCGTCTTCCCCGGCTCCGTGTCGTCCCCTTCCTAGGCCTCGCTGTCATCCACCGCCCTGGTGCTCTCGGCGCGGCGTGGCCAACGTGCTCAAGGAACGGCTTCCATCGGACGTGGACTATACGTGGAGAGGCTGACAGCTGGGTCCACGACAGCAGCAAGGAAGTGTCTCCTTATTACGCGGAAAATAATGATTCCTCGACCTGACAGCAGGGACCCACCGCACGGGCCACCGTATTTTGCGAAAAAACGTTTCCCCCTGACTGCTGGGACCCACCAGCTACATCTTCACACGCAAGGAAGTGCGTCCGAGGAAAAAAACAATTTGTCCCCCTGACTGCTGGGACCAACCAGCTACATCTTCGCATGCAAGGAAGTGCCTGACAGTCGAGACCCACCTGGTTGAAGCGTACGTAGCGTTGTCATTCTGGTCCCGAACGTGTACTTATATACTGGTTGATGTAGAGGCGCGCACGTGTCATAGTAGAGGCCCGCACGTAGCATGTACACGTACGTACAGCAGTCAGTGTGCAAGAAAGAAAATACGGCCACGTACGTACATAGGTGCAGGGTCTCGAACGACTACTCGCGCATACGTACGGCTAGGACTCGTGTACATGGTTGGGTCGGAATGGAGAAACAGCGTCGTCGTCGTGTCGATGGGGAGCCAACCGGCTGGGACAGAACAAAATGCGTCCTAGTGTTCATCGGGAGGGCTTGGACGGAACAGACGATGGAAACGAGGCCCCGCGTACCGCGGAACGGAGGAAACGGCCTTATGTTTGACCAGCCACGGTCGAAATGAGATCATGTTCATCGGGAGGGGTCTGGCGTACCGCAAAACGGAGGAAACGAACCTCCTATGGTCGAAATGGGGGTCCTGTTGATCGCGAGGGGTGTGGCGTACTGCAATACGGAGGAAACGGACTTGTGTTGGAGTGCTACGGTCGAAACGGGGGTCTTGTTCATCGGAAGGGGTGTGTCGTACCGCAAAACAGGACTCCATGGGATACTGTTCATCTCCACCGTCGACCCCCTCCAGCCTCCACAGGCTACTATTCATCCACCATCGACCTCCTCCAGCCTCCACCTGCGACTGTTCATCCACGGTCTCCTGTTCATCCAGCCTCCACCGGCTACTGTTCAACCAGCCCTCTCCACGGGCTCCTGTTCAACCACCCCTCCACGGGCTACTGTTCATCCAGCCTCCACCGTCTACTATTCATCCAGCCCTCCACGGGGTGCTCCTGCTCATCCAACCCTCCACGGGGTCCTGTTCATCCAGCCCCAACCGGCTCGATCGATCGGGGTCCTATTCATCCAGAGGCAACACCACGGGGTCCTGTTTAGCCACCCCCACTGGGAATTGTTCATCCAAACCCCCCATCAACGCTCACTGTTCATCTAGAGGCAGCATCGATCGGCTTCAGTTAGCAGCAGTAGTGAAGGAATCGCTCGATCGGGTTCAGTTAACTGCCATCGATCGATCGCTCGGGTTTAGTAATGCGTAGCCTGCAGTGCAATCGCTTGGGTTCGGTTAGATCCCAATGCCTCGCACCCACGCGCGTGTGTGTACGAGAGAAACGCGCATCGCTCGGCCCCGACCATCGACCGTAACCGGGAACACCCCGATATTTTCCTCACCCTCGCTTCTACCACGGTATTTTCTGTCATAGACGGCCCAAAGAATGCCATGCAGCTGCGTCTCCGGCCCGCCCAGGTCGAAAAGCCCATTTTCTGTCATGATTTTTGTCATAGAAGTAGGACCCCACCACATCTATGATGATACCGGGTTTTGTCACAATTATCATGATAGAAGTATCATAAGTATGACAGAAAAAAATTCGTTCGACCCAAAATGTCACGGATGTTTCTTTTTTTGTATCAATTTCCACCACGTGCTACCGACCGTTCATTTCCATAATCATAGTTGAGGTCGTTCACATCTTCGCTTCATCCAATCTGCATATCTAGTTTGTTTTGAAAAGAGGTAGAGACAAAAAATGAGAGAAAAAAAGTTAAAAAGGTCAGAGAAAAAAAAGGAGATGAAGAAAAAGAAAAAAGTGTGAATAAAAAAGAGAAAAAAAAAGAAAAAATTCGGATCTATCTAGAGACAATCTCGTAGCTGAATTTGGATTTGAATCTATTTTGTACACTATTCAGTAAAACAGGCATATCTTTCTCATAAGAAGTCTGTTTCCGCTCCATGAGTACTCAAATTAAATTTAGCGACGAGCCGCACCTAAGTAGTTGCAAAAGCTAGTTCAATATTTGACCCCTCAAAGTCTGATTTTAAATAGGTCTTTTTGCCCTCTAAAGTTCACGAACACATCTTGTTCTAGTTTTTTAGGCCAGTTTTAGATTTTTTTTACTCCTCATATCAACTAGGAATTGAGTGATTCTTTCTGCGTTTGAAAGCTTGAGAAAATAGCATTCTGTAGAAAATTTATCAAAAAAATTGGCACGAACTTTTCCAGGGGAAAATTGTAGAGAGAGTTGTTGATATATATCATGCTTGGCAGTTGTTTTTCATCATTATCTTTACTGCCTTTGTGATTTTCAACTATATCTTCCTATTGAGAGCTACTTCATATCCTTGATGCTAGTGGTGCTACGCCGTGAGCTCATTAGTGTTCTAGGCTCGCGTCTCTAGCACGGTTTAGCCTAGGACCAGCACAATAATGTCGTTGAGCGTTTATTCAACATTGCATCTCTGAATTGATTATTGCTAATCTTTTGCTACCATATATAGCCAACCCAGCTCCACATAGTTTTACACCGTGCATATTTACGTTCACCTGACAATCTCTTTGTCAATCTTCGAAGTTATTCGACACCGCTGGTTGCCGATCACCACCAACTGCATGGTAAGAACTTGTAAGACATACTATACTGTGAGCATTTTACCACCACATCCTATTAGTTCATAGGAATATTATTTTCGAATTATGTTTCTTGTTTTGTACTAATTATGCCAGGTTCTGGACATGATAGTTCTTGGGCATCATCGATCATCGGAGACTTGCCACCACTTAAGAAAACACAACAACCGTCACAAGAGGAGCAACGACATCAGAATCCGCATAATCAAGTTAATGTTTCCATGCCAACCTTTAATGGTCATTTTAGGCCTGATTTATATATTGAATGGGAGTACAAAATATATGCTATATTTTCTTCCCATAATTTTGATGAGTGTGGAAAATATCAAGTCATGGTTAGTACTTTCAGTAGCTTTGCTTTAGTGTGGTGGAGTGAATATTGTCGGTTAAACCCTGATTTTATACCTACTACTTGGGCTGATTTAAAACTTGTCATGAGAGATAGATTCGTTGATGTTTATTATACACATGGCATGATTAAAAAATTACAACATTTAAAACAAGGCACTAACACCGTATCAAAATACTATGATGAGTTACAATCTACTTTGTTGCACTCATTTTTAGAAGAAAGTGAAGAAGATTTTATGGATAGATTTTGGGGAGGGTTAAACCGTGATATTCAAGAGAAACTAATTCATGAAGAGTGTTATCCTATGGACCATCTATTTCTTCTTGCTTGTAAAGACGAATAGGAAATAAAACAAGTTACCCACGAGGAGAACAAGCGCTTGGTGCACATTCCAAGAGTTGGTACGATTGTTCCATTGTTGTGAGTACTACATCACCTCCACCATGTGACACATCACCACCGAGAGTGCCTACATCATCTAAGTTGGCCATAAAAGGTAATAAGAAAGATACTGATCTTCCACCTCCACATGAGGATGATGAATGCCTTGTCAATTTCAATGCAGCAAGTGATGACCTACCCACTACTTTGATCGCACCACCTATTTTAGAGGACTATGTTGATGATTTGAATTTGCCATGTGATCAAACAAATGCGATATCAACAATGTCGAGCGCACCCATTGAATTAACTGTTGATGCAAAAGAACCATGTGAATCTGGGAATAAACCAGATTTGGATCAAATACATTTGAAAATAATTGTGCCAATGTTTAATCATTTTGATATGACTTCTATCTTGGTGATGATTTTGTGTTAAATGATCTATTGCATGTTTGCTTATTTAATCATGTTTTAGCATGCAAATTTGATGCAAGTAAGGTTTATTCATCAATGTTGGGATGGTTTAATAATGAACATTGTCAATCTTTTGACATGAATAAGAGCTTCACTTATATGTGCAAACTGAGTTGCAATAATTTCATTCCTTCTACTTCTTATGATAATATTTTGGCTTTATACTTCATGAACTATGAAAGTTACTCAAGTATACATGTGTCATATGTGCAAAAACTAAGAGAAGCAAAAAGGATGACATATACATATACAACATGTACACCTTGTCTCTTTTATTAGCCACATTTCAGATTAAGCAACGCCGAGGACGGCTTTTATTTCAAGAAGGGGAGGATGATGAGGATATTAATAACTTGGATACGCGAAAAATATTGCATACATGTATATTTGTGAGGTGATTTCTAATGCAAACTATGCAATAATTTATTTATGTCATCTAGGACAAAAATACTTCACAGACTTTTGTGCCATGTCTAATTGGAGGTGTATGGGACATTTGTACAATCCACATATGAAGATAAGGAAAAAAGAGAAGTTTATGTGTTGTTCAAAAAGCCCTCCCACATCAGTTTTGGCCCAATAGAAGATAGAGTCCAAGTCTCTCACGTCCTGGACTCAGATTCGGACTGCACAGACATACCTGACTCAAAACGTCAACATCTCTTTCGTACAGACTCCGAATTGGGTGATTCTTTTTTTGTTGGAAAGCAGATTTTGTGCACTTTCCAACCCAATTGGATTCGCCTGAACATTCGTCTGGAGCATTGAGTTGTGGACCAAACAATCTGACGTTAAAGCAGAATCCGAGTAAAACTACAAGTCTAAAGGTGTTGCATCACCTCCACTTGGGCCCATGAGCCTTGTACGACCTAGGGTTAGTTTTAGGCTGCCTTGGGAGGTCCGCCCACCTCCTTGGCCGCCACCCATTTCTCCTATATAATTAAATACATCTAGTAGCTTTTCCCTTGGTATTTGTTTAGTGAAAAGTTAGCCATTCGAGCTTTGTGTCCTTCGTTTGTGTCCAACGAATAGACCAAGACTGCTTACGGATCCCCATCTTTATCAATACTTCATATATATATATTTGCAATATTCAAATTGCTTTATCATATTCTTGCTTGTTCTTCAATTCATGCAGGAATAGACTTTCGTGGTCAGGCTGATCATGCTTCTGGGATCTTTGGTAACCCAAGGAGATTGGTTTAGCAATTGCTAAGGTGCAACATTGTGCACGTTTGTAGTCGGATCGTCAAAGTCATTCTTCACCAAATCGATAGTTATCATCTCATCGAAAGATCAGGCCCCTCACCTCTATCAATCTTTCTTGTCTGATGGGATGGAAATGACGCCCATTGGCCCTGGCATCTTTAGACCATTATAAGCATAGTGGGATGCTGACATGAACTTCGCCAGAGCTGGGCGGTCAATGATCGCATTGTAAGGCAGAGAAAGATTAACAACATCAAATACAACCCTCTCAGTTCGGTAATTCAGCTCTCCACCAAATGTTACCGGCAGCGTAATTTTTTCCTTAGGCCGGCTCCTGCCGGGGTTGATTCATTGGAATGTGTCAGTAACTTTGAGGTCTTCTTCGAGGATCTACAGCTTACTGACCACCTTAGGGGACATCAGATTCAACCCAACCCCGTCGTCAACTAGTATCTTTGTGACCTTGAGGTTGCGTATAGTTGGTCAAACCAAAAACCAGCAGACACCCTACCGCAGTGGTACGGTCAGGGTGATCCTCTTCATCAAAGATGATAGGTGTGTGGGGCCATTTGAGCGGCTTACGAGAATCTTTGGCTGGCTCCACGACATTGACCTCTCGTGCCCACTGCTTGAGCTGGCAGTGAGAGTAGTGTAGGGATGCACCTTCGTGAATGCACATGGCTTCAGTTGCACTCTGGAACTCTTGCTCGCTGGATTCTTCCTCATCCCCTTCTTCACTGTCCTCGTCCCCCTCTTTCTTCTCTCGGCCTTTCCTTCTCGTGCGGGGCCTTGCCTCGGCGACCTCCTCTACCACCATGGCCCTTCCCGACATGACCTTCTTGGTCTCTTTCTTTGTCGCGCTTCTCATACTCAACTTTCTGCTTCTTGACAAGTTGCTCGACTTGATGACATTCTTGCTAATTGTGGCCTTTAGTGTGGTGGATCTTGCAGTATGGCCCGTCAGATTTCCTAGCTTTTTATTCTGCCGCAGCCTCCCGACAATCAGTGCATGTGGCATCTTCCTTACCGGGAGCATTGGTTTTGGCTTTCTTGCCGATACCAGGACTGCTAGAGCCCTCAACAGCCGACACCGACTTCTCCTTACGTTTCTTATTACGCTTCTGACCCTTCTTCCTCGAGCCAGCAGCCTCGTCGTTGTCGTATGAATTAACTTCGATGCTGTTCTCCTCTCCGGTTAGATGCCTTTCTTCCTCATCTCAAGCGCACTTTTCTGCCAGGGTGTACAATTCATTGATAGTCTTGGGCAGCCGGATGTTAATCTTGGAACGTATCCTTTGGTTGCGCACGTTCGACTAGAGCGGGGTAATCACAACTGCTGGATGCATATCTGGAATGTTGTGGTGCACTCGGCCGAACCTCTCCATATACTTTCGTAAGCTTTCCGCTTCCTTCTGTGCAAGGACTTGCAAGTCATTGGATCGCCCATGCTCTTGATGGCCACCCGTGAAGGCACCAACAAACTCGTTCCACAAGTTAGCCCATGACGAAATGGAGTTTTCTGGTAGGTGCATCAGCCATGACCTCACATTTGGCTTGCGTGCCAAAGGGAAGTAATTAGTGAACACTTTCTTGTCCCTTCCTCTGGCAGCTTGGACAGCAATCATGTAGGTGCTCAGAAACTCTATCAGGTTCAATTTTCCATCATATTACGCAAGCAACTCTGGCTTGAAGGCGCGAGCGGATGGCCAGTGGACTTGCCGTAGCTCGCGGTGAAGGAACGGCATCCAACATCAAAAGGTAGGTACCCGTCATCACTGGGCGCGGGTTCGTCGATGTCTGGGCCATTGCGCATGTCGGTCACCAAGGCAGTTGGGCGATGGGAAGGGCGCGCCAGGGAGTTCGCAGCCCAATTCGATGCCTTGTCTTGTTCGCGTTGCTCTGTGCAATGCGCATGTCCAGCAGATGTACCAGTTGTAGGTGCTGCGGGAGAATCACGACTTGTACTAGAACGGGCGTTGTCGTTGTGGCTACGGCTGCTAGCGCGGCTAGGCGGAGGAGACGGAACATTCTCCCCGTCCGCGACCTGTGGGATACAGCCTTCGGGTTGTTGTCGATTTGCCCTCCCTCGGCGGCTTCTGCTCCAGCTTCCACCGTGGGGGACACAACGACAGCACCGCCTGCGTTGGTTGTGTCTCTCGCGGCACCCACCTTCCCAAACATCGCTACGGCACCCACGGCGTCAGCGGCTGTGTGCGAACGGGCCTTCGAAGTGGTAGGGTGAGCCATTGCGTCGGGCTTCTTCTTGGGTGCCATGGACGATGAAACTCGTGCCGAAGAAGTCGATGACGAAGATTGGCGCGCTGTTCTGTAACGCCTCGGACACACCCGCCGGTGGTCGTTACTCCTGGCGGGATCTAGACTGGCCTCACATATCAATACTAGTCTTTTCTGCGCACTTTGTCCTCACTCGTGCGCACCCAGGAGCAACTTCCCGGTCGGTCACCCATCTTGAAACTACTCCAAGCTGAGCACGCTTAACTTTGGAGTTCTATCCGAATGGGCTCCCGGAAAAGAAAGAATTCCTTATTGATATGAGTAGTCTATCATCCCTAATAAGCCAGGCCATCACATACACCCTCACTCAGAGGAACCGACGTCCTCGTCGGGCCACAGGAACGCGTTCCCTCTTGGCACAACCGTCTGTGCTTCCAGGACAGCACATGTGCCATGCCGTGTGCCACGACGGGTCACAAACGTCATGCACAACATGACTGCAAACTGTCCGCAAACATCCATGTAACCGCGAGGGTCGGCTCGGATACCAACTTGTAACGCCCCGGACATACCCGCCGATGGTCGTTACTCCTAGCGGGATCTAGACTGGCCTCACATATCAATACTAGTCTTTTCTGCGCACTTTGTCCTCACTCGTGCGCACCCGGGAGCAACTTCCTGGTCGGTCACCCATCCTGAAACTACTCCAAGCTGAGCACGCTTAACTTTGGAGCTCTATCCGAATGGGCTCCCGAAAAAGAAGGAATTCGTTATTGATATGAGTAGTGTATCATCCCTAATAAGCCAGGCCATCACATGTTCACTACCCTAGGTTCGCGCAAGCGCTTCCCACTACCTAGCGCACCAAAGATGTCATGGAGAAACCCGATCACCTATGGATCCATCAGCCCTTTTGTGGTGCAGCATGGGGGAAGTCACGGTGTACAAAGAGCGGAGGCCATGAAGCAGCGCGACGACAGCGACATTGGAGGTTTTTACCCAGCTTCGGGCCGCCGCTAGGCATAAAATCCTACTCATACTTTTGTGGATTTGATGGAGGAACCCAAACAACATGTAGCGCTCGTGCCCGGCAAGATGGCCTCAGGAGGAGCAGCTACGCGCGTACCAGTATACAAGGGTCCAAATCATTTTTTAGCTCGCCTTGGGACTCATTTTATAGATTAAGGGGTATCCACGGTGGCAAAATAATCATTATCTATTGATTAGACATCTAACAGTGCTATCATACCTAACTCTGGTAGTTAGGACAAAGTGCATTAAATGCACTGTTGGGTGTCATGCTGAGGACGCAGCCCGGCAAGCCTGCCGTGCTGCTTAACCATCTCCTGTTTATCTGCTCAACACGTCTCTAGACGGGTGTCATTTGATGGTAAGGCCACCATGTGCCTAGTGGAGGCCACTTAATCACCCGAGAGCTTGACACCGCACTGATAGCTGATTTGCATTGCAGTGTGGTGGAGCGGTGGAGTCCGGGCAGGGAGATTTATCCTTGGTGGTCCCAGCAAGCCTGGCAGGGAAATCTTGGACTTTCCCTTGGGGCAGCCTCGACCTGGCCAAGCTCTCCAGCCCGGCAAGGGAGGCTTTCTGATGCAGAGCATCCTTCGGTCATCCCCATGGACCCATCTCCCCAAGTTCCAAGTGGGCCGATGACACGATCTCGTGCGAGAGCACTCAAAACCAGGGTGACATCTCTCCTTAATGAACTTCCATATGATGCATGCGATACGTGGCTACTACCTAAAGCAGAGATGCTATGCATGATCAGGTATCAAGAGGACTGGCGTGAAGATGCTACGCCAAGTGAACAAGTCCACAAGCGCAAAGACCAAGAAAAGGAGCTGCCTAATGATTATAGCTCTCGGACGTTCGATGAACACCGGGCGACCGAAGCCAACCGGACGTCCGACGCCTAGAATCGTCACTAGCCAGTCCAAGTCCCAGCCTGCAGAAGCTACAGCAATTGGACGTCCGATGCCTACCGGACGTCCGACACCCTCCATCGCCCGGACGACCGACGCCCACCGGACGACCGACGCCTCCATGATAGAACGAAAACATCAGAAGTCCGAGCTCCTCCGGATGGCCGACGCACCGGACTACCGACCCCGACCGGACGTTCGACAAATCCATACCCGAGCCGAAACATCGGACCCGGCGCTTCTCGAATGTCCGGTCCCTCGCGAGCCACCGGGCGTCCGGTAACCATCGGACGTCCACCACCTATGCGCACAGTTTGTGTTGGGCCCTCGGCCCATGTACCCTTTCGTCCACTTAGACTATACATACTCCTCCTACACCCTCTTTCTAGGGTTAGCATTGTGATAGCTCATCTTAGACCTAGAGCTTTGCTCATCTTAGTAGTTATACTCCACATAGAGACCGCGGCCTCCTCATGTGATTGGCTTTGAGCACATAAAAGATTTATATGAGCATGATCCTTTCTTTGCAAATGCTTATGCTAAGTTCTTGACTCACACTTCTTGGGAACGTTACTACCTCAAGGATGGATATCTTATGAGAGCTAACAAACTTTGCATTCCTGAGTCTTCGCTTCGTTTTGCTCCTTTTGCAGGAATCTCATCGAGGAGGACTCATGGAACACTTTGGACGCGACAAGACGTTTGCTACCCTCTCTAAGAACTATTTTTGGCCCAAGATGCTCTGTGACGTCTCACGCCTCACCAACCGATGTTCTACATGCCGCAAAGCTAAGTCCAAATCTCAATCTCATGGTCTTTACAAGCCTCTTCCTATTCCATACCATCCATGGGAAGATATAAGCATGGATTTTGTACTTGGATTGCCTAGGACTCAAAATGGCAAAGATTCCGTGCTAGTTGTCGTGGATAGATTCTCTAAAATGGCTCATTTCATTCCTTGTAACAAGATAGACGATGCTTCACATGTTGCAAATCTTTTCTGTAGGGAGGTCATTCGTCTACATGGCTTGCCCAAAACGATCGTGTCGGACCGGGACGTCAGGTTCTTGAGCTACTTTTGGAAGACCCTATGCGCTAAGCTCGGAATCAAGCTACTATTCTCTTCGGCGTACCGTCCACAAACGGACGGCCAAACGGAGGTGACGAACCGCACGCTTTCGACGCTTCTTCGCGTGTTGATCAAGAAGAACATCAAGGAATGGGAGCAATGGTTGCCCATCACCGAGTACGCCTACAACCGCGCAAGACATTCGACCACCGGCAAGTCCCCCTTTGAGGTCGTCTACGGCTTCAACCCGTTGTCCCCATTGGACATCCTACCTCTACCTCTACAAGAGCGCACGAACATGGACGCAAGTGCACGAGCAAGCTATCTCAAGAAGGTGCACGAAGATACAAGAGCAATGATCGAGCGACAAGTACATCGTCTCGCCACCAAGCTCAACGTCAACAAGGCACCAATGGTGTTCAAACCGAGAGATCTTGTTTGGCTACATCTTCGCAAGGACCGTTTCCCACACGAGCACAAGTCCAAACTACTACCTCACGCCGACGAACCCTTCAAAGTGCTAGCACGCTACAACAATAACGCCTACAAGATCGACATTCCACGCGACAAGTACTCCGTGAGCGACACTTTCAACATCCAGGATCTATCTCCTTTCCATGGTGATGAAGATTTTGATCCGAGGTCGGATCTTTCCCAAGGGAGGGGAGATGATGCGGAGCATCCCGAGGTCATCCCCATGGATCCTCCTTCACCACGTCAAGTGCCTCAAGGACCAATGACACGTGCTCATTCTAGAGCTCTTGATATCGAGGTGACGTCGCTCCTAGCCCTACTTCCATACGAATCTTGCGAGACATGGTTGCTACCTCAGACGGATCTGCTTTGTGTGCTCGGGTGTGAAGAAGACCACATTGGAGATGTGCGTGAAGATGGACAAGTCCCCAAGTTCACGGACGAGGCTTTGCATCGTGAAGGGCTGAAGAAGGCTCCAGGCCCCGGACATCCGGCCCCCTGGCCCGGACATCCGGCCCCTGGACGAACATCCACAGAAAGCCACCAGCAGCAGAGGCTACAGGGCTCGAACATCCGGCCAGGCCCCGGACATCTGGCCAAGCAAGGCCCGGACATCCGGCCTCAGGCCCGGAAATCTGGCGCCACTCTACAGAGGGCACCCGAGACTCAACCCCTCGAGCCCGGACATCTGGCCCCTCGCCCCGGACATCCGGCGCCCTGCGAAGCCCCGGACATCCGGCCCGTCGCCCGGACGTCCGGCCCCTGAATGCCTGCGCGCATCCTTTGGGCCGTGGCCCGTGTATCTCTTTGCTCCGTACACTATATATACTCCTTTCCCCACATTGTTTAGGGTGAGCTTTTTGGATAGCTCATTCATAGACCTTTGTGGTTCCTCTCCACGAGACCGCGGCCTCTTCGGAGAAGATCCACCTCGGATTCAAGACCTCCACATCGGGGAAGATCCCAAGGGATATCCAAGACCTCCTCCGGGAGAAGACTACCTGTGTACCACCATGATTTGACTATGGATCGTGTATCTTGATGTGTATCGTGGATCTAGCACTTGTGTGATCATATTTGTGTCGATTTGAGTGTTTCCCCTCGTGTTTTCCTCCGTTCCCTCCTTGTGTTCTCCGTGTTCCTCATGGGATATCCTCCAATCGTGAAAGATCTGCTGATTAGGGTTCCACCCTACATCACAAGGCATATATAACATGAGGCATGGAAATATGGCGATCGTGAATGAAAGCATGTGCACAATCAAAGGGTCCAAGATGAGAAATTAGTCTCAAGGTGCAAGCAACACAAGTTGTGTGATCCACAATATTCATGCTCATGGTTTTGGGTTTCTCGAAAGAGAAGGATATCACCTTGAAAGCATGTGCTTGTGCATCCTTCACAATGTTGAAGCACAAGCAAGTGCGATGTAGAAGCGTCGTGAACGAAGGGGGTTCGATCTCAAGAGCTCAAATGGTCAACTCACGTGAAGTGGAAGTCGACACGAAGTCCAAGTATCCTACACATGCACACAACAAAACAAAGAACATATGTGCATGGTAGATAAACATATCGTCCATCATGATAGTTCTCTTCTCTTGCACATAACCATTAGAAGCACAAGTGCATGAATAATATGATGCAACAATGGCGATTCATCAAACTATGTATGTGATGCAAAAAAGTAAGACAAGCATTCTTCACAAGAAATATGTCAAAATCTCCAAATATATGCGAGAATACTACGGGGGCAATCTCATTAGCAAGACTAAAATCATTGTTATAGTCAATACATGGCGAGTCATCTAGCATAAGCGAGGCAACATATGGAGACATATGACAACATTTAGTAGAAATCTTGTGCAAAGTATAGAAATGGTTGTCATCAACCGCATGAAATGAGCAAGTAGGAATCCTCGGTGATGCAATACACAAAGCAAGCAAATCAATCATGTCGTGCAAGCTAGTGGCATGAAGATGCAATACACTAGAGGAACTCATGGAAATCATGTCACGTGAGTAAATAGTGGATATAGGCAATGCACATGACATATCGCAAGCACTAAAGCAAATCAAAGATCGAAGTATCATCATAGGCATGGGGTACAAAGGAACCATGGCAATAACAAGCAATATCTCCACCAAGAATGCAAATACACATACAAGTAGTAGAATCACGAATCATGTGAAATGCAAAGCATGGGTCACAAATGCATGAGAAAGGCATAGGAATGAGCATATCATGCAAGGTGAACATGGCAAGATGGGTATAAGAGATATAATGGACAATAACCCATAATTATGTGAGGGCCATGTAAAAGAAATGTGCGAAGTCGTTGCACAAAAGGAGCGGTGGGAAAGACAATCCATGGGATCCCAAGTCATCATTGCTCTCTAGAGCTCGTTTGGTCAACTCATGGGATTGTGAAGTTGACAAGTATTCATGGGTACCTACGCAAAAGAGACACAAACAAAAGAAATTGTGTGTGTGGCAAATGTACACATCATCCATCATGATGTGTATGTGCACGTTAAAGTTAGCACAAGATAAGCATCGCTCAAAGAAATTTGAGGCACGATAGAGCAATATGTCATCCATCATGAAAGAATAGTTGTCACGTATAGCACGATGGGGACACAAATTAGAGAAAGTATGTGGCACAACAATAGCATTTTCATTCATGGGGAGCATATTGTGCACGCGATTAGGAGAATCATACAATGGTTGGGATGGATCAAAACCTCCAAAAATGTATGAGGAAACTATGGGGGTCTCCTCATGAGCAATATCAGAAGCATAATATGGATAAGTGGAACAACATCCAAAATAATGCATGTCCAAATCTAGGTAATCATGGCATGGAATATGATGGTTATGATGCAAAGGAAGCCTGTCAATATCATCACAAGAAAAACAAATGCCAATAATCATGGGTTGTCATCTATGTCATAAGTGCAAATTTGGTTTATTTTAATGGCATATGCATAGTCACTATGATGAGATTCATATTGTTGATCTCATGCAAAGCATATGACAAGTCAAGCGGATTGCCGAACATGATGTGACCAAGAGAATTATCACAAGAAATCCTATGAAACATTGCATCACAACTAATAGACTTCACATGGAAATCATCAATATCATCATAAATGGGTAAATCATTGCATGGGGAAATCATACTAGCACGAAGCATGGCAATAGGTGGATCAACATCATGCAAGCAATCAATGTCAACATACTCCACTAACGGGACAAGAGTGTCACCTTCACCTATGTTACCTTTCTCATTCCACTCATGTGGTGTAGGTGAGGTAGGAAAGACCACTTGGTGCTCATCATGTTCATCTTGATGGAACCATGTGGGGGTGCATCATATTTCACCATGGCCATCGTCTTGTCCAAAGGAAGGATGGAGTCGTTGAGGATTGGCGCATCATCATATATGGGACCTAGCACCAAACGAGAAGACACAATAGAGTTAGAGGTTAAGTTGTTAGTGTTGAAGGTGGCCTCACATGACCTATTAACTATCTCACTCTCTATATGTGGGGGCTCACTCACT
Organism: Secale cereale; assembly: GCA_902687465.1. Lineage (NCBI taxonomy): Eukaryota > Viridiplantae > Streptophyta > Magnoliopsida > Poales > Poaceae > Secale > Secale cereale. Next base: position 253,458,290 of record LR738709.1, on the reverse strand, counting down.
CTCTCAAAATAGGTGCACTCGTACTCACATATGGTGGAATCATTCATATCACTCAAGTGGTGGGGGTTGTGGCTATCCTCACATGGGAATTGGGGAAGCTCATCATATATGGGGATAGTGGTGAACTCGCTCGCCCTCTCAATATGATGGCACAAGTCACTCAAGTCATCATATGTCACGTGGTCGAAGGGAAAATCCCATCCTCAACCATTGCGTCATTGTCGTCGTGGATGAAGGCCGAAGATGGCACATCATCACTCTCGCCTCAAAAGATAGAAGCATCATCCTTGCTCGTGACCATGTCATTCGCCTCCAAAGCTTAGTCCTTGAATGGCTCCATAGTCATAGTCGTCACTGATACGTCTCCAACGTATCTATCATTTTTGATGGTTCCATGCTATTATTTATGATGTCTTGGATGTTTAATGGGCTTTGTCATACACTTTTATATCATTTTTGGGACTAACCTACTAACCCAAAGGCCCAGTCCAGATTGCTGTTTTTTGCATGTTTCAGGGTTTTGCAGAAAAGGAATATCAAACGGAGTCCAAACGGAATGAAACCTTCGGGAGAGATATTTTTGGAGAAAATCACACACGGGAGACTTGAGAACCACGTCAGGGGAGCGATGAGGTGCCCACGAGGGTGGGGGGCGCGCCCCCCTTCGCAGGGCGCGCCCCACAGCCTTGTAGGGCCCTCTTGAGTCCCCCGATGTCCTTCCTCCTCCTATATAAGTCTACGTACCCTGAAACCATCAGGAACAGAGGGAAAACCCTAATTCCACTACCGTAACCTTCTGTTCCCATGAGATCCCATCTTGGAGCCTGTTCTGGAGCTCCGTCGGAGGGGGGATCCAACACGGAGTGCTTCTACATCATCATCATCGTCCTCGCCATGAGTTGTGAGTAGTTTACCACAGATCTTCGGGTCCATAGCTAGTATCTAGATGGCTTCTTATCTCTCTGGATCTCAATACAAAGTTATCCTCGGTCTTCAAGGAGATCTATTCGATGTAATCTCTTTTTGCGGTGTGTTTGTCGAGATCCGATGAATTGTGAGTTTATGATCAAGATTATCTATGAGAAATATTTGGTTCTTCTCTGAACTCTTTATGTGTGCTCATAATATCCTTGCAAGTCTCTTCGAATTGTTGGATTGGTTTGGCCTACTAGATCTATAGTTCTTGCTTGGCTTTGGGTTCAATCTTGCGGTGTCCTTTCCCAGTGACAGTAGGGGCAGCAAGGCACGTATTGTATTGTTGCAATCGAGGATAAAAAGATGGGGTTTATATTATATTTCTTGAGTTTATCCCTCTACATCATGTCATCTTGCTTAAGGCGTTACTCAGTTCTTATGAACTCAATACACTACATGCATGCTGGATAGCGGTCGATGTGTAGAGTAATAGTAGTAGATGCAGGCAGGAGTCAGTCTACTTGTCTCGGACGTGATGCCTATATACAATGATCATGCCTAGATAGTCTCATAATTATTCGCTTTTCTATCAATTGCTCGACAATAATTTGTTTACCCGCCGTAGAATATCGCTGTCATGAGAGAAGCCACTAGAGAACACTATGGCCCCCGGGTCTATTCTCAACATATCAATCTACATCTACTTTACTTTTTCCGCCTTTACTTTCTGTTCTTATAAACAAAAATACCCAAAAATATAAACTATCATCTCTATCAGATCTCACTTTCGTAAGTGACCGTAAAGAGATTGAACACCCCTTTATCGTGTTGGCTGCGAAGTTCTGTATTTGTTTGTGCAGGTGTGAGGGACTCGCGCGTGGTCTCCTACTGGATTGATACCTTGGTTCTAAAAAAATGAGGGAAATACTTCCGCTACTGTGCTGCATCTCCCTTTCCTCTTCGAGGGAATACAACGCAAGCTCGAGACGTAGCAAGAAGAATTTCTGGCGCCGTTGCCGGGGAGGCTTACGCAAAAGTCATATACCAAGTACCTATCACAAACCCTTATCCTTTGCATTACATTTTTTGCCTCTCGTTTTCCTCTCCCCCACTTCACCCTTGCCATTTATTTGCCCTTCTTCTGTCGTGTGTTTATCGTTCGCTTGCTTCTTGTTTGCTTGTGTGTGTTGGATTGCTTGCTTGTCACTATGGCTCAGAACAATACCAAATTGTGTGACTTCTCCAATACCAACAATAATGATTTTATTAGCACTCCGATTGCTCCTATCACCGATGCTGAATCTTGTGAGATCAATGCTGCTTTGTTGAATCTTGTCATGAAAGATCAGTTCTCCCGCCTTCCTAGTGAAGATGTCGCTACCCATCTAAACAACTTTGTTGATTTGTGTGATATGCAAAAGAAAAGGGATACGGATAACGATATTGTTAAATTGAAGTTATTTCCGTTTTCACTTAGAGATCGTGCTAAAACTTGGTTTTCCTCCTTGCCTAGAAATAGTATTGATTCATGGAATAAGTGCAAAGATGCTTTTATCTCTAAGTATTTCCCTCCTGCTAAGATCATCTCTCTTAGAAACGATATTATGAATTTTAAGCAACTAGATCATAAGCATGTTGCACAAGCTTGGGAGAGCATGAAACTAATGATACGTAATTGCCCTACACATGGTTTGAATCTATGGATGATTATTCAGAACTTTTATGCTGGCTTGAATTTTGCTTCTAGAAATCTTTTAGACTCGGCCGCAGGAGGCACTTTCATGGAAACTACCTTAGGAGAAGCTACCAAACTCCTAGATAATATTATGGTCAATTATTCTCAATGGCACACCGAAAGATCTACTAGTAAAAAAGTGCATGCTATTGAAGAAATTAGTGTTTTGAGTGGAAAGATGGATGTACTTATGAAATTATTTGCTGCTAAGAGTGCTTCTTCTGATCCTAATGATATGCCCTTGTCCACTTTGATTGAAAATAACAATGAATCTTTGGATGTAAATTTTGTTGGTAGGAATAATTTTGGTAACAATGCTTATAGACGGAACTTTAATCCTAGGCTTTTTCCTAGTAATTCCTCTAATAATTATGGTAATTCCTACAACAACTCTTATGGAAAGATGCCTTCTGAATTTGAAACTAGTGTTAAGGAGTTTATGATCTCGCAAAAGAATTTCAATGCTATGCTTGAAGAGAAATTGCTTAAGATTGATGAACTGGCTAGAAGTGTGGATAGAATTACTCTTGATGTTGATTCTTTGAAACTTAGATCTATCCCACCTAAGCATGATATCAATGAGTCTCTCAAAGCCATGAGAATTTCCATTGATGAATGCAAAAAAGAGAAACGCTAGGATGCGTGCTAAAAGAGAGGATTATATTAAAGCGTGTTCTTCTAGTTATCATGAAAATAAAGATGAAGATCTGAAAGTTATCGATGTATCTCCTTTTATATCCTTGTTTTCTAGTATAAATCTTGATGAAGATAGGATTGGAGATGATTCTGCTTTAAGGTGTCCCAATGATTCGGAGTTTTTAGATCTTGATGCTAAAATTGTTAAAAGTGGGTGTGGAGAGATTAAAACTTTGGATAGTGATGAACCCACTACTTTGGATTTCAAGGGATTCAATTAAGATAATTGTTCTTTGATTTATTGTATTTCCTTGTTGCAATCCGTACTAAATTCTCTGCATGCTTATAGTCAAAATAAAGTTTTCACCAAACACATAGTTGATGCTTTGATGCAATCTTATGAAGAAAAACTTGAGTTAGAAGTTTCTATCCCTAGAAAGCTTTATGATGAGTGGGAACCTACTATCAAAATAAAAATAAAAGATCATGAATGATATGCTTTGTGTGATTTGGGTGCAAGCGTCTCCACTATCCCAAAAACTTTGTGTGATTTGCTAGGTTTCCATGAGCTTGATGATTGTTCTTTAAATTTGCATCTTGCGGATTCCACTATTAAGAAACCTATGGGAAGAATTAATGATGTTCTTATTGTTGCCAATAGGAATTATGTTCCCATAGATTTCATTGTTCTTGATATAGATTGCAATCCTTCATGTCCTATTATTCTTGGTAGACCTTTCCTTAGAACGATTGGTGCAATTATTGATATGAAGGAAGGAAATATTAGATTCCATTTTCTGTTAAGGAAAGGCATGGAACACTTTCCTAGAAAGAAAATCAAATTACCATATGAATCTATTATGAGAGCCACTTATGGATTGCTTTCCAAGGATGGCAATACCTAGATCTATCTTTTATCGTGCCTAGCTAAGGGCGTAAAATGATAGCGCTTTTTGGGAGGCAACACAATTTTATATTTTTTGTTTTTGCTGCTGTTAGGGAATAAATATTGCATCTAGCTTCTGTTTATATGTGTATTCATGTTTTGTTTAGTGTTTGTGCCAAGTAGAACCTTTGGGGAGACTTGTGTGAAGTTTATGTGATCATGCTGTGAAAAACAGAATCGTTAGTGCTCGCTAGAATAGTCATCAGATTTTACTGGAGCGTGCTATTTAGTTGATTATTTTTGCAGATGATTAATAGACAAATTCCTCATGTTTAACAATTTAGTTTGAATTTTTTGGAGTTACAAAAGTATGCAAAACCTGTAGATTACTACAGACTGTTCTGTTTTTGACAGATTCTGTTTTGTGTGTGTTGTTTGCTTATTTCAATGCATCTATGAGTAGTATTGGCAAGTATGAACCATAGAGAAGTTGGAATACAGTAGGTTTATCACCAATATAAACAAAGAGTGAATTCATTGCAGTACCTTTGAGTAGTGGTTTGCTTTCTTATACTAATGGAGCTCAGGAGAATTTTTGTCTAAGTTTTGTGTTGTGAAGTTTTCAAGTTTTGAGTATTGCTTTGATGGACTATGGAACAAAGAGTATCAAGGGCTTAAGCTTGGGGATGCCCATGGAACCCCAAATAAAATTCAAGGACAATCAAAAGCCTAATCTTGGGGATGCCCCGGGAAGGCATCCCCTCTTTCGTCTTCATCCATCGGTAACTATACTTGGAGCTATATTTTTATTCACCACATGATATGTGTTTTGCTTGGTGCGTCTTATAATTTGAGTCTTTTCTTGTTAGTTTGCCACAATCAACCTTGCTGGACGCACCTAATTGAGAGAGTTAAATATGGCCTAGGAATTGTTAGAACACTCTATGTGCTTCACTTATATCTTTTGAGTTGAATAGTTTTAGCTCTAGTGCTTCACTTATATCTTTTAGAGCACGGTGGTGATTGTATATTGTAGAAATTGTTGAACTCTCATGCTTCACTTATATCTATTTGAGAGTCTATTAAAACAGCATGGTAATGTGTTTAGGCTATAAAACTAGTCTTCACATGATAGACATCCAATATCAATGTAGTAAAAAAAATTCACACTAAGTGCATTGGATATAATGAGATGTTGGATACTTGATAATTGTTTTGAGAAATGAGGATAGTGATATTAGAGTCATGCTAGTGGAGTTATTATGAAATTGAGAAATATTTGTGTTAATGTTAGTGATTCTCGTAGCATGCACGTATGGTGAACCGCTATGTGACGAAGTTAGAGCATGAGGTATTTGTAAAGTGCCAACCTTTGTGTGGAGGTCGGGGGCGCGTGATGGTTAACTCCTACCAACCTCCCCCCTAGGAGCATGCGTTGATTGCTTTTTTTTGATGAATCGTAGATTTTTGCAATAAGTATATGAGTTCTTATGACTAATGTTGAGTCCATGGATTATACGCACTCACACCCTTCCACCATTGCTAGCCTCTCTTGTACTTCGCGACTTTCGCTGGTACCATAAACCCACTATATATCCTTCCTCAAAACAGCCACCATATTATTCCTCAAAACAGCCACCATACCTACCTATCATGGCATTTCCATAGCCATTCTGAGATATATTGCCATGCAACTTCCACCGTTCCGTTCATATGACACACATCATATTGTCATATTACCATGCATGATCATGTAGTTGACATTGTATTTGTGGCAAGGACACCATGCATAACTTTTCATACATGTCACTCTTGTTTCATTGCACATACCGGTACACCGCCGGAGGCATTCATATAGAATCATACTTTATTGTAGTATCGATTTGTAATATCGAGTTGTAATGAAAGTAAGATGATCATTATTATTAGAGCATTGTCCCATGGGAGGAAAGGCTAAATCAATAAAGCCCCTCCGCAAAAAAAGGCCGAAGAAAAAAAGAAAGGCCCAAAAAAAGGGGGACAATTGCTACTATATTTTTTTCCACACATGTGCTTCAAAGTAGCCCCATGTTCTTCATTGTAGAGAGTCTCATGCTTAGTCACTTTATATACTAGTGGGAATTTTCATTATAGAACTTGGCTTATATATTCCAACGATGGGCTTCCTCAAATGCCCTAGGTCTTCGTGAGCAAGCAAGTTGGATGCACACCCACTAGTTTCTTTGTTGAGCTTTCATACATATTTAGCTCTAGAGCATCCGTTGCATCGCAACCCCTACTCACTCACATTGATATCTATTGATGGGTATCTCCATAGCCCGTTGATACGCCCAGTTGATGTGAGACTATCTTCCTCCTTTTTGTCTTCTCCACAACCACCTCTCTATTCCACCCATAGTGCTATGTCCATGGCTCACGCTCATGTATTACGTGAAAGTTGAAAGGTTTGAAAGAATAGAGTATGAAAACAAGTGCTTGGCTGAAATCGGGGTTGTTCATGATATGAATATTTTGTGTGATGAAGAGGTAGCATAGCCAGACTATATGATTTTGTAGGGATAACTTTCTTTAACCATACTATTTTGAGAAGACATGATTGCTTTGTTAGTATGCTTGAAGTATTATTATTTCTTATGTCAATATAGACTTTTATCTTGAATCTTTCAGATCTGAACATTCATGCCACAATTAAGAGAATTACATTGAAAAACTATGTTGGTTAGCATTCCACATCAAAAATTCTGTTTTTATCATTTACCTACTCGAGGACGAGTAGGAATTAAGCTTGGGGATGCTTGATACGTCTCCAACGTATCTGTAATTTTTGATTGTTCCATGCTATTATTTATGATGTCTTGGATGTTTAATGGGCTTTGTCATACACTTTTATATCATTTTTGGGACTAACCTACTAACCCAAAGGCCCAGTCCAGATTGCTGTTTTTTTTCTTATATCAGGGTTTTGCAGAAAAGGAATATCAAACGGAGTCCAAACGGAATGAAACTTTCGGGAGAGATATTTTTGGAGAAAATCATGCACGGGAGACTTGAGAACCACGTTAGGGGAGCCACGAGGTGCCCACGAGGGTGGGGGGCATGCCCCCTGCCTCGTGGGACCCTCGTGAGTCCCCCAGTTTCCTCCTTCCTCCTATATAAGTCTATGTACCCCGAAACCATCACCAACAGAGAGAAAACCCTAATTCCACCACCGTAACCTTTTGTTCCCGTGAGATCCCATCTTGGAGCCTGTTCCGGAGCTCCGTCGGAGGGGGGATCCATCACGGAGTGCTTCTACATCATCATCACCGCCCTCACCATGAGTTTTGAGTAGTTTACCAGAGACCTTCGGGTCCATAGCTAGTATCTAGATGGCTTCTTCTCTCTCTCTGGATCTCAATACAAAGTTCTCCTCGGTCTTCAAGGAGATCTATTAAATGTAACCTCTTTTTGCGGTGTGTTTTTCGAGATCCGATGAATTGTGATTTTATGATCAAGATTCTCTATGAGAAATATTTGGTTATTCTCTGAACTCTTTATGTGTGCTCATAATATCCTTGCAAGTCTCTTCGAATTATTGGTTTGGTTTGGCCTACTATATCTATAGTTCTCTCAATGGGAGAAGTGCTTGGCTTTGGGTTCAATCTTGTGGTGTCCTTTCCCAGTGACAGTAGGGGCAGCAAGGCACGTATTGTATTGTATTGTTGCCATCGAGGATAAAAAGATGGGGTTTATATCATATTGCTTGAGTTTATCCCTCTACATCATGTCGTCTTGCTTAAGGCGTTACTCTGTTCTTATGAACTCAATACACTAGATGCATGCTGGATAGCGGTCGATGTGTGGAGTAATAGTAGTAGATGCAGGCAGGAGTCGGTCTACTTGTCTCGGACATGATGCCTATATGCAATGATCATTCCTAGATAGTCTCATAATTATTTGCTTTTCTATCAATTGCTCGACAATAATTTGTTTACCCGCCGTAGAATATCGCTGTTATGAGAGAAGCCACTAGAGAACACTATGGCCCCCGGGTCTATTATCAACATATCAATCTACATCTACTTTACTTTTTCCGCTTTTACTTTCTGTTCTTATAAACAAAAATACCCAAAAATATAAACTATCATCTCTATCAGATGTCACTTTCGTAAGTGACCGTAAAGGGATTGACAACCCCTTATCGCGTTGGCTGCGAAGTTCTTATTTGTTTGTGCAGGTGCGAGGGACTCGCACGTGGTCTCCTACTTGATTGATACCTTGGTTCTCAAAAACTGAGGGAAATACTTACGCTACTGTGCTGCATCTCCCTTTCCTCTTCGAGGGAATACAACGCAAGATCGAGAAGTAGAAGTCACCACACCGTCTTGAAAAAGAGTCAGGGTAGACTCGGCATCATCAATGCCACAAAGAGGGATGGCGGTGGAGTCGAACTTGGGAGCGTCGTCTTGGAGCTTGTCGGGCTTGGACATTGTGTTGGTACTAGCCTAATGCTCACCGTCTTGGAGTTTGGTCTTAGAGAAGTGTGCTTGGGGTGGAGAAGCCTTGGCGTTCATGAGTTCTTGTTTCGCCTTGAGAGCACCAATGTCTTTGTTGTCGAGGGACTTGTAGTTCTGGAGGAAGATAGTCTTGGAGATGTCGTTGTTCAATCCCATCATGAAGTGGAACTTCGTCAAAATGGGGTCATCCACGCCGGCTCGTCGTAAGGAATTCTTCATCTCCTTGAAGTACTAGTCGATGGACTTGGATCCTTGGATGGTGTTCTCCAATTGGCGTAAAGTTGTTCCGTGTATGTGGGGGGCACGAACTCTCACCGCATAGCTCTCTTCGTCTTGGGCCAACTCATGTCGTACCTCTTCGAAGGTGTGTGATGCCACAATGTCGACACATAGTCATGGAAGTTCGTTGTGGCACACTTCACTTGATCTTCGGGAGGAACTTGAAGTAGCGTGAGGTTGTCGTCCATCAAGCGTTCCCACTCGAGATACACCTCAGGTTCTTGAGTCCCATAGAAAGGAATCTAGTGGTCGTTTTCAAGGTCGTAATAGCTCGTGGAAGTCGCGGACTTGAGCTTGGGGAGATTCTCTTGAGCATAAGCTTGAGGTGCGTGTGGGCGAAGATGCCGCATATCCAAAGGCGGAGATGCCAAGGTAGATGGTGAAGTCTTGGAGCGGTGGTTGGTGTTGAGCTCTTGACCTTCACGTTCTCGTCGGTGTTAGTGTCGATGCTGATGTGATCTTGCCGAAGATGGTAACTCAGTAGGATGTGCGCTTGAGCGTCTTCTCGAAGATGAGGGGGACCTCATGGCGGTCTTGATGAGGGTATTGAGCTCCTCCATTTGAGCATCCATGTTGGCGTACAAGTGCTTCTTCATGGCATTGAACTTGTCATTGTTGTAGACGAAAGTAGATGTGCTTTGCCTATCCATCACAAGCCTCGAGTAGACATGAGTAGGAAATGAGATAAACAATACCAAGTTACCTTTTCCCAAAGTTGAGAATGTATCCCGTTTCACTCAATGTGACATGAAATATAGTGGAATAAGTACCAGACTTGTTCACTCACACCTATCAAGTAAAGCTTACTGAGTGGCTTGGTTTGGATAAGTGGCACAAAAATTTGATGGAAATGTTAGAAAGAGTCAATAATGTTGAAAGAGATTCACAAATTCGCAAATGCAACAAGTAGACCAATAGCAATGTGGGCACACGGAAACACACACATGAATAGAAATGTGGTTGTGCAACCAAGGATTGAGCGAAAAATGTGGAATCCATGGAAAATGCTCTTGTCGCACAACACTAGAGAGACGTTAACCGATTGCTCAATAGGCAGATATGAACTTGTGCACTACCTATAAGAGACAAAATGTAGCGACTTCCTATCACAAATATGCTATGTATGTATGATGTTCCGGTGCTTTTAGCACAAGATGATCCAAAATGATCGAATACGCTACCATAAGATACATTGTGATGCACTATGATATGATATTATGGCTCTTGCTTACAAGCTTCTTTGCGTTTCTCTTTTGCTTAAAAGCTTTATTCTTTTTTTATGGCCACCTTTTGCATAATGCACAGACCAGGATAGCAATTGTGTATATGCGGGAACAATCTTTTGACACAAGAGATGATTTGATGATACCAATATGAATATACTAAGCTGATATGGTATGTGTGCAATGGAAGGTGTAGATCGACGATCACTAATGTGCACAGGTAACCTTGCCGGCAATACTCAATGGCTAGTATCGATAGGCAAGTGACGCAAAATGGGCTAGGGGTTAACAATACAATGGCAAGGGCAATATACAATGATGTCGTCAAGGTTACCGTCCCTTGCTTACAGTGGTGTCAATGGTGAAATTGTCAATGTCGATGAAGACCTCGAGGTGATAATGAGTGGCGGTGTTCTTTATGCTGAATCATCCCTAGTAAGCCAAAGCACCATAGGAAACGGAAAACCCGCGAGCTCAAAATCCCAACAGCAAATGTCAAATGGTGGTAGTGGAATGCGGTGGTGGTTGCGGAAGAGGATGGTGGGGCTATACACGTTGTTGGAATTGAATTCACGGTCCCTAGGTAGCCGAAACACCTTAGGAGACACAAACCACAACTCAAGCAAGCTCAAACAAAATTGGGTTAAGTTGGGTTGGTGGAAGTGTATGGTGGACTAGGTTATGCGGAAGTGGTGGTGGTGGTTGATGAAGAAGTAACCGTCCCTAAGTAGCCGGAACACATTAGGAGACTCGAATCACTACTCAAGCAACCACAAATGCTATATGGATCAAAATGGTTAGGTTGCGGAAGGCTATGGTGGTTATGCGGATGAAATGGTGGAGGGCCTATTCAAACATGCCAAATTTTGGGAAATTTGATGGAGTCTACTGATGATGGTGGTATTTTGTGTCATGGGGGATGTCAATAGCTTCAAAACGAGCTAAAGAACGTCAGAATTGGAATTCGGATGAATTAGTTATGGACAAAACAAAATCAGCCAGAGTTGAAACTAGGAGGGGTGGCTGTACCGCTCCTGGAGCGTCCTGGGTTCCAGTTTTGCGGGCAGAAGTATCAGGGGATGGGGGCACGGTTGTACCGCCTTGGGGGCGGTTGTACAGCTTTTATCGGGAAAATTCTCGGATCTAGGTACTGGATGAAATTGGGGCGGAAATGTATGATTTCAGGATCAAAATTGAGAAGATTTTGTGGATGGAATGTGGGGAAGCTAGATCCACTCGAAACACATCAAATCCATGGATCAAAATCAACAAAACATCATCAAACCAACAAATCACAAAATAAATTGGGTCTATTTTTGGTGGGGATTTTTGAAATTTAGGACGAAATCAACCAAAACAAGGCTAGAAAACGGTGGGAGGGACTCCAAATTCGTGATAAACGTGGCTGATGATACCATATGATGTGGGGCTAACCCAATCTAGGATGGTCTTTCACGATTGGAGGTGATTCCCACGAAGAACAAGATGAACACGGGGATGAACGGAGAGAAATCATAAGGAAAAACACTCAAAAACAAGTCCAATCACACATCCACTAGACTAACAACACATGGATCCACAAGATACAAGAAAAACAAAGGGAAAGATACAAGGTAGAGTTCATCCCAAATCCAAAGGAGATGGGGTCTTGATGATATCCCGTAGGATCTTCTCACATGCTCACACTGAGGTCTTGAATCCAAGTGTTGATCTTCTCCGTAGAGGTCGCGGTCTCTTGATGGAGTAGAACCACAAGGATGAGCAAGGCTCTATCTCTAAAATGAGCTATCCCAATGCTAACCCTAATACGGAGGTGAGGGTTGAGTATTTATCGTCCAAGGGGTAAGTTAGGGATACATGGGTCGAAACCCCTTTCTCTGCGTGCAGGCAGGCCGGTTGTACCGGACATGGGAGTGGTTGTACTGCTGGGAGCTCAGGTACCGGTTCCTGAGGGTGTTTGCAGAAGTACGGACCGGTTGTACCGGTGGTTGGACCGGTTGTACCAGTCTGGTCACAGTTGAGGGAAAACCGGTGTTGTGCCGGCCTTCTGTCGCTTGATTACAGAAGGTTGACCGGTAGTTGGGCGGTTGTACCAGTCGACCGGTAGTTGGGAGGTTGTACCTCTTCTTCCTTTTACATGCTTCCCTTGTGGATGGTGTAGTTGTTCCTTGGCGCTTGCACTCCTCCTCATTATCCGTGAAGCTCCAACAATACCTATGTATGCAAACAAGAGGAGTGTCAAGTAGTATACCATCCTCGAAGGGGTCAAGCGAACACGTGTAATTGAGAAGATTCACCTTTATGTATGAGAAGTAGAGGTCGCACCTGTCACTTGCCAAGCAGACTCTAGACATGGTGATGTCCGTAGGATGCTCTGCATCATAACCCCATAGCCTTACTTTTGCGTTACCTACCTATGGAGACTATATGTTGACTATTCCCCGCAATGTTACTTGTGCACATTAGTGAGCATACATTGCATTGCATACAAAATCTTGGTATCATCTTGGTATCTTGACATCATCTTTTGTGTCACAAGGTTGTCATATGCACAATTGCTATCTTGGTTTGACAACTTTTGCATATGTGCCCGAGCAAAAGAGCCCAAACAAAAAGAGCTTTTAAGCAAAAGAGAAAGATAAGCAAAGAGCTTTTAAGCAAGAACCATAGCAACATTAAGATTGTCATACTCGATCATCTTGGATCATATCATCGGAACACCAAACATATAGCATACTTAGGATAGAAGTCGTTGCATTTTTTCCTAGTAGGTTGTGCACAAGTCTCGTATCCACCTATTGTGCAATCATGCTAATGTCTTTCTAGTGGTGTGCAACAAGAGCATTTTCCGTGGACTCCACATTTTCCGCTCATCCCTTGGTTTGCACATCCCCATTTATCTATTTGCGTGTGTATTTCCATGTACCACTTCTAGCTATTGGTCTTCTAGTTGCATTTGCAAATTTGTGAATCTTTTTCAACACTATTGAGTCTTACTAACAATTGCATACTTTCATCCACCATCCTAACCAAGCTCCACCAAAGGCTTTTATTGTGTAGGTGTGAGAGATCGACGAGATATGGTACCAGTTGTGTTATTTACTTGTTACATCAAATTGAGTGATCTTTTATCCACTCTCAACGTCAGTCAAGGTACATTTGGTATAGTTCTTTCCTTCTTCCACTCACATGCTTGTGATGATGGATAGGCCAAGTACATCTATGAATCCACTATTTTGATGATCCTCAAGAATTGAACAACTACATCATGAAGGTTCACCTATTTGGTATTCAGCGAGCTCTACATCAAGAGAATGAAGCTATGCAAGAGATCATTGAGCTACTAGCAACCGACTTGAGGCATTCCGAAGCGCGACCAAAAGAACACTTTGAACGCCTCAATGCCAACATGTCTACTCAAACGGACGAGCTACGGACTTTCATGATCAATCGACCTTTGTGTTCTCGGATCTGGCATATGTTTGCCCATCGCCCGGTACACCTACAACCGCGCAAGACACTCAACAAGAGGCAAGTCCCCCTTCGAGGTCGTCTACGGCTTCAACCCGTTGTCCCCATTGGACATCTTTCCTCTACCTCTACAAGAGCACATAAACATGGATGCGAGTTCCCAAGCAAGCTATCTCAAGAAGATGCACGAAGATACAAGGCACAACATCGAGGTTCAAGTTCAACTACTCACGTCCAAGAACAACGTCAACAAGCGACCCACGATATTCGACATTGGAGATCTTGTGTGGTTACACCTTCTCAAGGAACGCTTCGACAACGAGCGCAAGTCCAAGTTACTACCTCGAGCCGACGGACCCTTCAAGGTGCTTGCACGCTACAACAACAACAACGCATACAAGATCGACATCCCATTCAACAAGTACAATGTGAGCGATATCTTCAACGTCAAGGATCTATCTCCCTTCCATGGTGATGAAGATTTCGATCCGAGGGCGGATCTTTCCCAAGGGGGGGGGGGAGATGATGCGGAGCATCCCAAGGTCATCCCCATGGACCTACCATCGTCTCACCAAGTGGACCCATGACACATGATCGTGCAAGAGCTCTCGAAGCTAAGATGACTTCACTCCTCTCTCAACTCCATCTTGAATCACATAAGACATGGCTACTACTGTCATTGGAAACTCTATGCATACTCAGGTACATGGAAGACGACAATGGAGAAGAAAAGGAGTGATAAGGACTGAAGGAGGAAGATGAGCACGAACACGGAGAAGAAAAAGGGCAAGTCAGCACTTGCCCGAACGATCCGGACGGCCGTTTGGACGATCCGGAGCCCGGCCAAGATGATCCGGGTAATGTGCCCCTCGGCACCGAAGCTCCACCGCGAAGCCGGATCATCCGGACGGAGTGCCGGATCATCCGGACCCAGCCGAATGTCCAGACCCCCCTCCCAGAAATCCGGGTTGCCTCCTTCCACGTCACCACATTTGGACGATCCGGAAGAACGTCCGGATCATCCGTGTCCCTGACGGTCGGATCATCCGGACCCCTACCTGTCTGCATGATGTTGGGTCGAGGCCCATGTACCCCTTCGTCCCCCTAGCCTGTATATATGACTCCACCTACACTTTTCTAGGGTTAGCACTTGTTTAGCTCATTGTGAGATAGAGCTTATCTCATCCTCTTGGTTCTTCTTGTTTGAGACACCGCAGCCTCTACGGAGAAGATCCCCCAAGCGGATTCAAGGCCTCCCATGGAGAAGACCCCTCAAGACCTCCTCACGGAGAAGAACTCGTTACCTTGTATCGTCCCTAGTTGATTGTGGATCGTGTATCACTCTTTGTGTTCCTGGATCTAACATATGTGTGACCTAATCTTGTTGATTTGAGTGTTTTCCTCTTGTTCCACTCGCATTTTCCCCTCGTGTTCTCCATGTTCATCATGGTTTTCACCTCCAATCGTGAAAGATCGGCCTAGAATCGGGTTGGCCCCGCATCATATGGTATCATGAGCCTTGGTTCATCATGAATTTGGAGCCCCACACCTTGTTTTCTAGTCTAATTTTCTTATTTTTCGTCTAATTTTTGAAAATTCCCCACAAAAAGAGCCATACAAAAAAATGTGATTTGTTTGTTTGATGAAGTTTTGTTGATTTTGATCTATGGATTAGCTGTGTAGCAAGTGGATCTACCTATTCCCCACCGCCAAATCCATCCAAAAATCAACAAAAAAATTCCCCCAATTTTTCGAGCTTTCCAGAGTTCACCCCGTGCGAGGTTGACCTTCCCGGATCATCTAGACGACACCCCAAATCATCCGGGACGGCCAACAACCGGATCATCTGACTTCCACCCCGGATCATCCCCAACCGGAGCCCGGACCATCCGGCTGCCGACTTGGATCATCCGGCTACCTTTGCTGAAACTGCATTTTCTGCAGTTTTACACCGCCGCTACTTCCGCCACCGCATACCTACCTACACCACTACCTCCCTACTTCCGCTACACATTCTATCTACCCAACCCTACCACCACATACCCACTACAGACTCTGATATCTTGCTATATTACACCACTATCGATTTTGACCATTTGTCTTCGTGATTTGAGTTGTGGTTTCTCCGTTTCCTTGGGTGTTTATGCTAATTTGGAATGGTACGATATCGACGACACCACCACTCATCTTCGAGAAGGACGATATCATCGACGACACTTTGTCTACTCCCTTGCAATTGCATTGTAACCCTCATAGCCCATTTTTGTGTACCATTCATACCGAGACTAGCCATTTGAGTATTGCTTGGCCATGCTACTTGTGCACCTTAGTGATAGTCATAGACATTGCATACTACATCATCATATCTCGGTGTGCCACAAGAGTGTTCTGCATACACAATTGCTACCTTGGTACGAGAGTTTTCCATGAGTGGCAAGGAAAAGAGCTCAAAGGAGAAAAGAGCCAAAAAGCTTTTAAGCAAAAGAGCCTTAAACAAGCTTACAAGCAAAGAACCAACATTGTGCTTCAAAATAGATCATATGGTATAGTAATACATCATCTTGTGCTAAAGCATCGGAACATCGTACACTTATAGCATACTTGTGATAGAAAGTTACTACATTTTGTCTCTTATAGGTCGTGCACAAGTGCGGATCCGCCTTTTGAGCAATCAGTTAGCGTCTCTCTAGTGTTGTGCAACAAGAGCATATTCAATGGAATCCAAATTTTTCGCTCATCCTAGGTTGCACAACCACATTCATCTATTCGTGTGTGTGTTTCCGTGTGCCCACTTTGCTATTGCTCTACTTTTTACCTTTGCTCATTTGTGAATCATTTTTAACATCATTGAATCTTACTCACAATTTGCATAAATTTTGTGCCACTATCCTCACAAAACTCCTCCAAAAGCTTTATTTGTGTTGGTGTGAGAATTGATAAGAATTGGTACCAATTGTGCTATTTTCGGATTACACTATTGAATGATCATTGATCCATCTTCAAAATCGGTTAAAGTACATTTGGTATAGTTCTTCTCTTCTCCCACTCACATATTTGCTTGCGAGGATGGATAGGCCAAGTACTTCTACCAATGTTCTATTCGAGGATCCTCAAGAATCGAACAACTACATCAGCAAAGTTCACCTATTTGGTGTTCAACGAGCTCTCCATCAAGAGAATGAAGCTATGCAAGAGCGCATTGAGCTACTCGCCACCGACTTGAGGCATTCCGACAAGCGAACAAAGGAATACTTCGAACACATCAATAACAACATGTCTACTCAAATGGACGAGCTAAGGACTTTGATGATCAATCGACCTTCTTCCACTACATCATCTCAAAGACGGAGCCGCTCAAGTCATCATTTCGACTCCATCTCCGGCTCAAGTACACCTACATCAAACACTTTCGTCAAACCGCGCGCCAAGACTGACATGCAAGCCGGAACCCACTTCACAGCAAGAGTTCACAAGAGCAACTTGAAGAGCAAGAACGTCGATATCATCAAAAATGAGCTACATTCAAGCTAGTGCAAGAAAGGAAACGCTTACGCCGACAAGAGGAAGAGCGAGCACGCCAACACCAAGCTAAGCAAGATGCAGAGGCACAACGTCAAGAACAACAACGGCAAGAAGAGCAAATTCTTGAAGCGCAACGTGCATTACACGACTCACATCGCGCCGTTGATGCACGCAACCGACATTCTCGCCAAGAGGAAGAAGCACATTGAGATGAAGGTTAAGAAAGGCGCTATCAAGCAAGAATGCAACGCCAGGTTCCTCCTCAAGTGCGACAAGAGAAAAAAGCTCAACAAGAACCACAAGTTCGGCAAGAGAAACAAGACAATGAGCATCAACCACGCCAAGGGAAACTTGAGGTCGACAACCCTCCATGTCAAGAACGCCCTAACAATAGCAAGCGAACAATGAAGAGCATCGCTATAGCAAGCTCAAGTTCACAATGCCAAAGTTCTCCGGAAGCATCGATCCCGAAGACTATCTCTCATGGCATTGAAAGTCGACAAGAACTTTCGCCTCCACAACTATGATGAGGAGAAGAAGATCGCGATGGCATCCATTGAGTTTCAAGACTATGTTCCTATTTGGTGGGAGCAAGTCATTAAGAGGCGAGAAGCTACAGGTGAACCACCCATCACCACTTGGAACCAAATGAAGGATGTCATGACAGCGCGTTTTGTGCCAACACAGTACAATGCGACTTGCTCCAAAAGTTGCAACTCCTCAAGCAAGGCACCAAGTCCGTTGAAGAGTACTACAAAGAAATGGAGATTGCCATGATTAGAGCCAACATCACGGAACATGAAGAGCATACAATGGCAAGGTTCTTGTATGGACTCAACTATCCTATCAAGAAGATTGCAGATTTCCAACCGTACATGACCCTCCTCAAGCTAGTGCACCAAGCCACTAAAGCGGAGCGACAAGTACAAGAGGACTACAAGTACTCCAAGTTCACTTCCAAGAACTACGGCTCGTACAAACAAGCTTCAATGACTTCGGCACCTCCTCCTTCAACCAAACCTTCTTCAAGCTTAATCGATAAGTCAAGCTACAAGACTTCGACAACATCAAGTCGTCCTCCAACTTTGAACAACTTCAAGCCGAGAGCTTCATCATCTACAACTCCAACCGAGGATACCTCCAAGACTAGTTCAATCAAATGCTTCCAATTCAAAGGACGAGGCCACAAGTCATTTGAGTGCAAAAACGTACAGACCATGATCATCAACGACCATGGCTCCTATGACTCTATGAGCGATGACAAAATGCAATCCCTTGAACATCTGGCCATGCATCGTCTGGTGAATGAGGATGAATACAACCAAGTCTTTTGCGACAATGACCAGAGCCCCAATCTCGTTGTCTCCATAGTCTTGACACTTCAACACCGACAAGATGAAGACCAACTTTCCCACATCTTCCACACCAAGGCTGGCATCAATGGACGTTCTGTCAAGGTTATTATCGATGGAGGAAGTTGTCACAACTTGGCAAGTGAAGAGCTATGCGACAAGATTCAATTGATCAAGATGAAGCACCCTCATCCCTATAAGGCCCAATGGCCTAGTGACGCCTGAACTATTTGAGTCGAGAACACCGTGCAAGTATCCGTCAAGATAGGCCCCTACAAGGACACATTGGATTGTGATGTGGTACCTATGTCCATTTGCCACCTCCTCCTTGGACGGCAAAGGAAATTCAACAGCGGAGTCATCCACAACGGACGTACCAACCATCAAAATGAAGGGCAAGGAGTTCGTGCTTTGACACATGTCACCAAGTCAACTGGTCACTAACAAGCAAGTATCAACCAACCATCATGGAGAGAATGGTCAGAGAGTGATCGACCAAAAGGAGAGTGAGAGCCACAAGCCCAAATCGAGTGCCTCCACGAGGAGCGACAAGAAACATCTAGTGTTATTCGCCACCAAAAGTGAGATGAGAGAAGTGTGTGAGAACCCATCAAGCGTCCTTCACTTTGTGCTATTATGAAAAGGAGAAACGGAACAACCTTACAGTTCACCACCTCTACTTTTAGTGTTGTCTCATTTGTTGCAGGAATTCCAAGATTTCTTTCCTGATGAGCTACCTCCTGGTTTACCTCCTCTTCGCGGCATCGAGCACCGCATCGACCTCATACCCGGAGCACCTCTTCCTAACAAGGCACCTTACCACGTGAACCCCGAAGAAACCAAGGAGATCCAATAGCAAGTTCCACAACTCATCGACAATGGTCATGTCCGAGAAAGCTTGAGCTCCGTGCCATTCTGGTAATCCTTGTCCCCAAGAAAGATGGTACATATCGTATGTGTTCCGATTGTCATCCAATCAATTCTATCACCATTAGATATCATCACCCCATACCGCGCTTAGATGATACGCTAGATGAGCTTAGCAGAGCCACGATTTTCTCTAAGATTGATCTTAAGAGTGGCTACTACCAAATTCGCATACAAGAGGGTGATGAGTGGAATACCGCATTTAACACCAAATTTGGCTTATATGAATGGCTTGTTATGCCCATGGGCTTATCCGGAGCACCCGGTATTTTTATGAGAGTCATGCACTATGTTCTTAGGCTAAGTGTTCGACACATACATCTTGGGAACGATATTACATCAAGGATGGTTACCTTATGAGAGTTAACAAACTTTGCATTCTGGAGTCTTCTCTTTGTATGTTACTTTTGCAAGAAGCTCATGGAGGACTTATGGGACACTTTGGACGCGATAAGACATTTGTCACGCTATCCAAGAACTACTATTGGCCCAAGATGTTTCGTGATGTTCCACACTTCACCAACAGGTGCTCAACATGTCGTAGAGCTAAGCCTAAAGCTCAATCCCACGGTCTTTACATGCCACTTCCTATTCCATATCAACCATAGGAAGAAATTAGTATGAACTTGTCCTTGTTTTGCCTAGACCTCAAAATGGAAAGGATTATGTCTTTATTGTTGTGGACCGTTTTTCCAAAGTGGCACATTTCATTCCATGCAACAAGATAGATGATGCTTCACATGTTGTGAAACTCTTTTGTAGGGAAATTCTGTGCTTACATGGAGTGCCCAAGACGATCGTCTCGGACCACGACGTCAAGTTTCTTAGCTACTTTTGGAAGACGCTTTGCGCCAAGCTCATAATCAAGCTACTATTCTCTTCGGTATACCACCCACAAACTGATGGACAAATGGAGGTGATGAACCTCACGCTATCAATGCTTCTTCGCGTGTTGATCAAGAAGAACCTCAAGGAATGGGAGCAATGTTTGCCCATCGCCCAGTACGCCTACAACTGCGCAAGACACTCAACAACAGGCAAGTCCCCCTTCGAGGTCGTCTACGGCTTCAACCCATTATCCCCATTGGACATCTTTCCTCTACCTCTACAAGAGAGCATAAACATGGATGCAAGTGCCCGAGCAAGCTATCTCAAGAAGATGCATGAAGATACAAAGCACAACATCGAGCTTCAAGTTCAACAACTTGCGTCTAAGAACAACGTCAACAAGCGACCCAATATATTCCACATTGGAGATCTTGTGTGGCTACACCTTTGCCAGGAACGCTTCCACAACGAGCGAAAGTCCAAGTTACTACCTCGAGCCGACGAACCCTTCAAGGTGCTTGCATGCTACAACAACAACAATGCATACAAGATCGACATCCCATGCAACAAGTACAATGTGAGCGGTATCTTAAGCGCCAAGGATCTATCTCCCTTCCATGGTGATGAAGATTTTGATCTGAGGTTGGATCTTTCCCAAGGGGGTGAAGATGATGCGGAGCATCCCAAGGTCATCCCCATGGACCTACAATCGTCTCACCAAGTGCCAAGTGGACGCATGACACATGATCATGCAAGAGCTCTCAAAGCTGAGGTGACTTCACTCCTCTCTCAACTCCATCTTGAATCACATGAGACATGGCTACTACCATCATCGGAAACTCTATGCATACTCAGGTACATCGAAGACGACCATGGAGAATCTAAGGAGTAATAAGGAGTGAAGGAGGAAGACGAGCACGCAGACAGAGAAGAAAAAGGGCAAGTCACCACTTGCCCGGACGATCTGGACGACCATCCGGACGATCCGGACCACGGCCCAGATGATCTGGGTAATGTGCCCCTCGGCACCCGAAGCTCCACCGCGAACCCGGATCATCCGGACGGAGTCCCGGATCATCCGGACCCAGCTGAATGTCCGGACCCCCTCTCGGACATCCGGGCCGCCTCCTGCCATGTCGCCACATCTCGACGATCCAGAAGAATGTCCACATCATTCGGGCCCCTGGCGGCCGAATCATTTGGACAGGGTTCCAGATCATCCGGACCCCTGCCTATCTACATGATGTTGGGCCGAAGCCCATGTACCCCTTCGTCCCCCTAGCCCTTATATATGACTCCACCTACACTTTTCTAGGGTTAGCACTGGTTTAGCTCATTTGTGAGATAGAGCTTTGCTCATCCTCTTGGTTCTTCTCGTTTGAGAGACCGCAACCTCTACGGATAAGATCCCACAAGCGAATTCAAGACCTCCTCATGGAGAAGACCCCTGAAGACCTCCTCACGGAGAAGAACTTGTCACCATGTATCGTCCCTAGTTGATTGTGGATCGTGTATCACTCTTTGTGTACCCGGATATAACATATGTGTGACCTAATCTTGTTGATTTGTGTGTTTTTCTCTTGTTCCCCTCGCGTTTTCCCCTCGTGTTCTTCATGTTCATCGTGGGTTTCACCTCCAATCGTGAAAGATCAGCCTAGAATCGGGTTAGTCCCGCATCACAGGTCGCCAAGTCAAGTGGTCGTCAACAAGCAAGTATCAACCAACCATCATGGAGAGAATGGCGAGAGAGTGATCCACCAAAAGGAAAGTGAGAGCAACCAGCCAAAATCGAGTGGCTCCACGATGAGCAACAAGATACATCTAGTGCTATTCGCCACCGAAAGTGAGATGGGAAGTGTGTGAGAACCCATCAAGTGTCCTTCACTTTTTGATCTAATACAAAGGTGAAGCATAACAACCTAACACTTCACTACCTCTACCTTTAGTGTTGTCTCATTTGTTGCAGGAATTCCAAGATGTCTTTCCTGATAGAGGCAAAGGTGTTTTCGCTGAGATGGTGATTATCATTTTCGGAGGAGTAGACTTTGATGATCCATCTACGAACGTGCGATGACATCATGCCTTAGCAATCGCTAAACCAACTCCGAAAGGTTATTGACCACGCCGGAGCACGATCAACCTGACCACAAGGGTCTATTTCCTGCAAGCAGACGAAGAACAAGTAAAAAACTGATATTGTAATCTGGATATTGCGAATATAAGATGAAAGCTTTATTTATCAAGGTGGGGTTTTGTGACACCTTTGTCTGGTCGTTCAACACAAACGAAGTACGCGAAGTTGCAGCTATGGTGAACTTTAATCTAAACAAAACCCAAAGTCTAAACGACGCCCTACGGGCTGTATATATGGAGGAAGAGGGGGGAATTTCGTGGCCCTTGGAGGAGGGGTCCGAAACCAACCCTAACTCTTGTTTCCCCACACATAAGGACTCTAAAAACAGCCTATACTCCGATAGTTTGAAATTACATGGGCCTGGCCCAATAATAAGGTGACACAACACCTATAATAGCCTCTAGACGAAATTTATGAAGTGACATCTTGTATATTTCATCCAAGGCTTCATGCACTCATTATGGTGGCTTCAAAGCCCTGAAATCATCACTTGTAACTCCATTCTTGTTCCCCTTGCGCATCCCATCATCTCCATGCTTGATCTTGCTCCAATGTTCATCCTTCTTGCCCAAGCTTGGCCCTTCATTTGTAAGACAAATGTATCCAATTTAGGCAGCATCATATTATCATGAACATTAGAATCATTACCAGGAAACAGAAGTACTTGGTAATTTAATTGGCATGCGCGAGCTCTGGTAATTGGTCCAGTATGTATAGCAGCAGGGGTTGTGGGTGTAACAATGGTATTGATGTCCTCATCATCTACCCCTTCTTGAAGTGAAGTCGTCCTCGATGGAAGCTCATCTTCCTCACCCAAATAAGGCTTCAAATCTGCAATGTTAAAAGTGGGACTAACCCCAAAATCTGCAGGTAGCTCAAGTTTATATGCATTATCATTTATTTTCTCTAACACCTTAAAAGGACCATCATCACGTGGCATTAGCTTTGATTTGTGCAAATTAGGAAACCTATCCTTACGCAAATGTAACCAAACAAGATCTCCAGGTGCAAAGACAACATGTTTTCTACCTTTATCTCCAACAAGTTTATATTTAGCATTCATATGCTCAATGTTTTCCTTAGTCAACTCATGCATTTTTAAGATCAGTTCAGCATATTGTTTAGAATCAAAATTAATCTTCTCCCAAGATGGAAGAGCCAATAAATCAATGGGTGCACGAGGTAAGAAACCATACACAATTTAAAAAGGGCACATCTTAGTAGTAGAATGCAGCGAACTATTATAAGTAAATTCAATATGAGGCAAGTATTCTTCCCACATTTTCTTGTTATTCTTCAAAACAGCCCTAAGCATAGTAGACAATCTTCTATTGACTACTTCAGTTTGTCCATCAGTTTGGGGGTGACATGTAGTACTAAAAAGTAGTTTAGTCCCCAACATAGCCCATAAACATCTCCAAAAGTGGCTGAGAAACTTAGTATCACGATCTGAAACAATAGTATTTGGCACACCATGCAAGCGAATAATTTCACGAAAGAACAAATCAGCAACATTAGCAGCATCATCGCTTTTATGGCATGGTATAAAGTGTGCCATTTTCGAAAATCTATCCATGACAACGAATATGCTATCTCTCCCCTTCTTTGTTCGAGGAAAACCCAAAACAAAGTCCATAGATATATCTTCCCAAGGAACACTAGGTACAGGCAAATGCATATATAAACCATGAGTATTGAGTCGTGACTTAGCTTTTTGACATGAAGTGCAACGAGTAACAAAACACTCAACATCCCATCTCATCTTTGGCCAAAAGAAATGTGTAGCAAGTACATACTCTGTCTTCTTCATGCCGAAGTGTCCCATTAATCCTCCTCCATGCGCCTCCTGTAACAACAGAAGATGAACAGAGCTAGCTTTAATGCGTAGCTTCTTACCATGAAACACAAATCCAACATTAACGACGAACGTGTTCCATGTTTCCCTTCTTTACCATTCTGCAATACATCTTTAAATTCAGCATCCTGCGCATATTGATCTTTGATGGTCTCTAAACCAAATATTTTAATGTCAAGTTGTGAAAGCATAGTATAACGACGAGACAATGCATCAGCAATAACATTTTCTTTACCCTTCTTGTGTTTAATGACATAACAGAAAGTCTCAATGAATTCCACCCATTTAGCATGTCTACGGTTCTGTTTAGCTTGACTTTTAATGTGTTTCAAAGATTCATGTTTAGAATGTATAACAAATTCTTCGGGCCGTAAATAATGTTGCCATGTTTCCATAGTCCGAACAAGAACGTATAATTCCTTATCTTAAGTAGAATAATACAGACTAGGCCCACTCAGTTTTTCAGAAAAGTATGCAACAGGTTTACCATCTTGTAATAACACACCTCATAATACAATTCCATTAGCATCACATTCAAGCTCAAAAGCCTTATTAAAATCAAGAAGTTGGAGTAATGGAGCATGTGTCAACTTATCTTTCAATGTCGTGAAGGCTTCTTCCTGTGCAGTACCACAAACAAAAGGCACATCCTTCTTTGTAACCTCATTGAGAGGTGCAGCAATGGTGCTGAAATCTCTCACAAAATGCCTATAGAAACCAGCGAGGCCAAGGAAACTCCTCACGTGTGTGACCGTTTTGATCTGCGGCCAACTCTCAATGGTTTCAATTTTGGCTTTATCAACCTCAATTCCTTGTTGAGTAACAACATAGGCAAGAAAAGATACTCGGTCGGTGCAAAAAGTGCACTTCCCAAGGTTACCAAACAAACGTGCATCACTAGAGCAATAAAAGCAGCACGTAAATGTTCCAAATGTTCCTCCAAAGATCTGCTATAAATCAGTATATCATCAAAGTAAACTACCACAAATCGTCTAATGAAAGCACGTAAAACTTCATTCATTAATCTCATGAAAGTACTAGGTGCCTTAGTTAACCCAAAAGGCATGACTACCACTCATATAATCCAAACTTAGTTTTAAATTAACCCAAAAGGCATGACTACCACTCATATAATCCAAACTTAGTTTTAAATGTTGTTTTCCATTCATCTCCCAATTTCATACTAATTTGATGGTATCCACTACGCAAATCAAGTTTGGAGAAAATACTAGAGCCAATTAATTCATCAAGCATATCATCTAGCCTAGGAATAGGATGACGATAACGAATAGTAATATTATTCATGCCTCTACAATCAACACACATACGCTATGTACCATCCTTTTTCGACACTACAATAATAGGAACATCACAAGGACTAAGGGATTCGCGTATATAACCTTATCTAATAGCTCCTGTACTTGACGTGTAACATACAAAATTTTCAATTTGGAATGTTATACACAGATCATCATATGCATATCATATTTTATTTGCATTTTGGTTTGCATCCAATAAATCCTAAGCAACTCAAGGACCCACTGAGAGAATTGGGAATTTTATTATTTTCATATTTGAATTTTCTCAAATATTGAAAAGAGGATCATTTGGTTTTAATTATTCTCTCCGAAATATTTCAATATCAAAATATATGAGAGGAGATAATATGACTTCTCCAAAATAAAACAAATATCGGTGGAATTTTTTTTAAAATCAAATAAATAATTTTATTTTGATTTTATTGCTATTTTATTTGAATTAGGAAAAAATATGCATTTTTCAAAATTGCATTTTAGGCCAAGAAAATGTTCACTTTGTTCTAGATATTTTATTTAGACGGCGAAATTTGTTTTTCTCATTTTTAGAATTTCTTTTATATTTATTTACGATTTTATTCAGTTCGGGCGATTTAAAAAAAACTTTTCGGACCGACCGGGCCGAAGGCCCAGCCGCCACCGCCTTCCCCACCGTGCCGCACCTGGACCGCCGGAGTCCAAGCCGGGCACGCCGGCCGCCGCCTCGCCCCTCCAGCAAGAAAGGCCACAGCCCCGGGCTTTAAAAGCCGAGGCCCCGGCTCCTCCGCTGCACACCGCCGCCGCCTCCTCACCCACTGCCGCGCCGCCGCCAGTCGCCGCCGCCGCAGCTAGCCATTGCCTCCATCGCAGCCGCCGCCGTATTCTCTAAGATCGATTTGCGATTAGGATATCATCAGCTGAAGATCCGAGAACAGGATATACCCAAGACAACTTTTACCACAAGGTACGGGCTTTATGAGTATACAGTTATGTCATTTGGTTTGACTAACGCCCCTGCCTATTTCATGAGTATGATGAACAAGGTATTCATGGAGTTCTTGGATAAGTTTGTGGTAGTATTCATTGATGACATATTGATATACTCCAAGAATGAAGAGGAGCACAAGGAACATTTGCGTTTCTTTCTTGAGAAGCTCCGAGAACATCAGTTATACGCCAAGTTTAGTAAATGTGAGTTTTCGCCGAAGGAAGTTGGATTCCTTGTACATGTCATATCAGGAGACGGCTTATCCGTAGACCCCGCCAAAGTTCAGGCAGTCACAGTATGGAAGGCACCCACCTCAGTTGGCGAAGTTTGCAGTTTTCTTGGACTCGCAGGATATTACCAGAGATTTATTGAGAATTTCTCAAAGATTGCGAAGCCCATGACAGAGTTATTGAAGAAAGAGACTAAGTATAAGTGGACCGAAGAGTGTAAGGCCAGTTTCAGGAGTTGGAGAAACGCTTGGTTACAGCCCCAGTGCTGATTCTTCCAGATATACGCAAGGATTTCCAAGTTATATTTTGACACTTCTCATCAAGGACTTGGAGGTATTCTCATGCAAGATGGAAGAGTGGTGTCGTACGCTTCACATTAGCTCCGTCCACATGAGTTTAATTATGCTATGCATGATTTGGAGTTAGCAGCCGTAGTGCACGCACTCAAAACCTAGAGACATTTTCTCGTTGGAAATTGTTGTGATGTATACACGAATCATAATAGTTTGAAGTATATCTTCATGCAAAAGGATTTGAATCTCATGCAAAGGTGATGGCTCGAGCTCATAAAGGATTACGACATGAGGTTGCATTACCATCCAAGAAAATCCAATGTCATGGCAGATGCCCTAAGCCGCAAGAGTTATGTTAACACAATCATTTCTGGTGGTTTACCCCAAGAGATAGCCGATGATCTTAGGGATTTCTACATGGAGATAGTCCCTAGGGGTTATGTTCCCACAATGGAAATTTAGTCCACGTTGTTGGGAAGGATTCGAGAAGCCCAGAAGGTGGACTAAGAGATTACAGAAATAAAGGAAAGAATGACCGAGGGAAAGGCAGAAGGATTTCGTGAGGATGAATACAAAACACTTTGGTTTGAAAAGCGTATTTATGTGCCCAACGACCCCGAGATTAGGAAGTTGATTCTCCAAGAGGCCCATGATTAGCCGTATTCGATTCACCCAGGCAACACTAAAATGTACTTGGATTTGAAGCAAAATTTCTGGTGGACCGGAATGAAGAAGGAAATTGCTGAGTATGTAGCAGTATGTGACATTTGCCACAGGGTCAAGGTTGAACATCATAAACCAGCAGGGTTATTATAATCGTTACCTATACCCGAACGTAAGTGGGACAAACTTGGAATGGATTTTGTCACAGGACTACCCAGGACATGTTCAGGGTATGATTCTATTTGGGTGATAGTTGATTGTTTGACGAAAGTGGCTCACTTTATCCCCGTGAAGACCACTTACACGAGTGCTAAGTTGGCCAAGATATACATGACGAGGATCGTATGTCTGCATGGAGTTCCGAGGACCATTATATCTGATAGAGGAACACAGTTTACCTCACAGTTTTGGAAGCAGTTGCACGAGACTTTAGGTACTAGGCTAGAGTTCCATACAACCTTTCATCCACAGACCGATGGACAGACCGAGAGAGTCAATCAGATCCTGGAGGACATGTTGAGAGCTTGTGCACTCGATTATGGATCTACTCCCTCCGTTCCTAAATATTTGTCTTTCTAATGATTTCAACAAATGACTACATACGAAGCAAAATGAATGAATCTACACTCTAAAATATGTCTACATACATCCGTATGTTGTAACCATTTGAAATGTCTAGAAAGACAAATATTTTGGAACGGAGGGAGTAGTTGGGATGATAAGTTGCCATACGTAGAATTCTCTTATAACAACAGTTATCAAACCAGTTTGCAAATGGCCCCTTTAGAAGCTTTGTATGGAAGGAGGTGCAGAACACCATTGATGTGGGATGAAGTTGGAGATCGTCAGTTATTGGGACCCGATTTAAACAAGGAGTCAGAAGCGAACGTCAAATTGATCCGCGACCGACTTAAGGTAGCCCAGTCCAGGCAGAAGAGCTATGCAGATACGAAACGCAAGGAGGTGACCTACGAAGTTGGAGATAGAGTGTATCTTCTTGTGTCCCCGCTTCGAGGAGTTAAGCATTTTGGAGTTAAGGGTAAATTGGCACCTAGATTTGTGGGACCGTACAAGGTTTTAGAACGCAAAGGAGAAGTAGCTTATCAGCTAGAGTTGCCCGAGACTTTGTCCGGAGTTCATGATGTATTTCACGTATCTCAGTTGTAGAAGTGTCACGCAGAGATGGCCGAGATTCTGTTACGTGATACAGTGCCCCTGGAAGCAATACAGTTAGAGAGAGATCTGACTTACGAGGAGAAGCCCGTTAAAATTCTCGATTTTATCGACAGAGTTACCCACAGCAAAGCTATCAAGTTCTGCAAAGTATAGTGGAGCCACCATGAAGAGGACGAAGCCACCTGGGTACAAGAGGATGATATACGCGAGGACCACCCACACCTATTTTCTAGCCAACCCGAATCTCGAGGGCGAGATTCATCTTAAGAGGGGTAGGTTTGTAACATCCCAAATTTTCAATTTCGAATGTTATACATAGATCGTCATATGCATATCATATATTATTTGCATTTTGGTTTGGATCCTAAAAATCCTAAGCAACTCAAGGACCCACGGAGAGAGTTGGGGATTTTATTATTTTCATATTTGAATTTTCTCAAATATTGAAAAGAGGGTCATTTGGTTTTAATTATTTTCTCTCCGAAATATTTCAATATCAATATATATGAGAGGAGATAATATGACTTCTCCAAACTAACAGAAATATTGGAGGAAAAAATGTTAAAATCAAATAAATAATTTTATTTAGATTTTATTGCTATTTTATTCGAATTAGAAAAAATATGCATTATTCAAAATTGCATTTAGGCCAAGAAAATGTTCACTTTGTTCTAAATATTTTATTTAGACGGTGAAAATTGTTTTTGGCATTTTTATAAAAAATTTATATTTTTTTAAGATTTTTTCCTGTTCGGGTGATTTAAAAAAATCTTTTCGGACCGATCGGGCCGAAGGCCCAGCCGGCCCAGCCGCCACAGCCTTCCTCGCCGTGCCGCACCCGGACTCGCCAGAGTCCGAGCCGGGCACGCGGGCCGCCGCCTCGCCCCTCCCGTAAGAAAGGCCATGGCTCCGGGCTTTAAAAGCTGAGGCCCCGGCTCCTCCGCTGCACACCGCCGTCGCCGCCTCCTCACCCGCCGCCGCGCCGCCGCTAGTCGCCACCTCCACCGCAGCCGAGCCGCCACAGCCGGAAGCCCCCGCGGTCCGCCGCCGTCGTGCCCGACCCGCCGCCCGAATCCGCCACCAACCCGCGGGCTCGACCCGACCCGACCCGTTAGGTATAAACCGCCCGCCTTTTTTTATTAGTTCGGTTTTTTCTCGAAAAACTGTAGATCGTTTTTTTAGTAAACCCGAGTTTGTTTTTTTGGTTTTATTATAACGAACGTCCGCTATTAAGTCACAGAAAACGAACGTTCGCAAATTAGTCTTTTATTTTCTGTTTAATTTTCATCGAGGACTTACCCGCCATGATTTTTTTACAAATCGGTCCCTGATCTTCAAAACCTCGTAACTTTTACTCGTTACTCGGAATTAGGTGAAACCAACGCCAATTTCTTTGTTTCGACCTTATCTTGCCACTAGTGCAG
Source organism: Secale cereale (assembly GCA_902687465.1). Taxonomy (NCBI): domain Eukaryota; kingdom Viridiplantae; phylum Streptophyta; class Magnoliopsida; order Poales; family Poaceae; genus Secale; species Secale cereale. Next base: position 253,427,962 of record LR738709.1, on the reverse strand, counting down.
CTCAAAGTTGCTTTTGAAAGTTTTAGAATTTGAATTCAAACAGTTTTGTGTTTGAATTGTGTTTGATCGTAATTTGAGTTTCGTAACTTTGATTGAGTTGATTCTTTTTGCGAATCGAAGCTCTTTACCTAAACTTTCTGATAAGGCCAAATTTACTTAATTTTGGTACTGCTAGAAATTGTTTTCTGTTGCAAGAGTGATTCGTGGTTGTCGAAGTCTTTCGAATTATGTTCTTCGATTCTGTTGCATGATTGCTTGTGCATGCTATTGTTTGATTGCAATAGAATTCCCGGAGTGCGAAGCGTGATACTATGAGTCTTTAGGTTTTAGCGACCGTCAGCAAGGCAAGTTCATAATTCGATCATACTTTCCAATACCCAGTTTTCACTGCATTAGTTATATCCTCAAACACATGCATGAGTAGGACCGGTTACATAATATGATGCTTTGTAGTTCATGAGGTAGGAACCCAATATCTTGAGATCAACCAAGGGAATTTACGCTTTGTTACTTATTGCTTAGCCATGCTTGTAGACGTGGATTGGTATGAGTGATTTAATGAAAGTTGTGAGTGTAATAACAACTAAGGGTTTCTTTAAGGTGGAAATTTAATACACATCTGGGTGGATTGGTTGTGGCACCCTGGGATGGACCAGTGGTTGTCAGGGCACCTGGGGATATACCAGTGTTGTCCAAGGAATGCCACCCAGGCTCAAAGGGATCATATATCATTCATGCCTAGAAACTTCCGTGTGTAGCCACAATGCCATTATGGGCTCTGGCATAGTTGAGTATGTTGTGTGACCTCTTTCCATGGTAGACTAGCAGATGTAGCGGATGTTGGTGGTACAGTCTACCCAGGGTTAGGAGTTAATGCTTCTGAAAGACTGTGTCTCGGTCATCCGTTTCTCAAACACCATGTAGTGCGAGAAATCAAACGGAGGAGATCGAGTTGTGTGGGGAAAAGTGCACAAACCTCTGCAGAGTGTATAAACTATTCATGAGTAGCCATGTCCCCGGTTATGGACATCTTGAGTATCCTGGTATTTGAATTATGAACTGATCTCATCAGTTGATTTAACTTGTTGGGTTATTAATGACCTTGGTTTTGGGATTGAGATGGGGGTACCATTCTCAGTTGTTCATGATTAAATTTAATAAAGTAGTTGAATAAATACATTCCTTTGTTGTAGGGGAAAAATAGTTTTTGCAAAAATAAACCTTACCGCCTCCACCAGCCAAATATGCATATAGTTGTAGGCATTGCTCATTATCATTATAGTGTGTTCTTGCCAGCATATTCAATGTGCTGACCTACATGGTTGCAACGTATCATGTTGTAGAGTGTTCAGAAGAAGATTAAGGTGCAATAGGTCGTTGTCATGCACTCAATGTTTGCCGTGGAGTTGGATGGACTCAACTACTCTTCATAGCTTCTGCAGTTTATTTTATTAGATGGCCTTCAACCATTTCCGTGTAATGGATATTGCCTCTTCGAGGATTTTTGATGTAATAAAGTGTGATTGAAACTTTGTTATAAATCCTCGAGTACTGTGTGTGTCAGCATACCAATCCAGGGATGACCTTGAGAACACAGACTTCGGTTCATTGGAACCATGGTCGCTACAAGATGGTATCAGAGCACACGTTGACTGTAGGACGCGACCACTAGGATAAGCCATAGGATGTTCTTCCCTATCCATTCTACTTTTTCTCTACTCACTCTAATTCTTCTCTATTTCTTTTCTATAGATGTCGGACCCGTGAGCAAGTTCACTCAGCCAGATGATGACACCCCATTCGGAAAGCACTTGAAGGAAGTCACTAGATAGTTGCACATTAGAATACCAAGTATCACTGGAGATCTCTACGCAACATCGCCAGAAGAGAAATGCTGGAAGATCTAAACTAGTGTTCCTGGGAGAACTATTGCACCATTCACAGAGCCACTTGAGCTAGAATTCGACGCACTGACATGGAACATGGGAAAGAGTATGGCGGCTCACATCACATTTGGACGCATATGTGAAGTCTACAACAAGGACTTGGAAGACACCATTTACCAGATTTGTTAACGTCTAGACCAGCAATGGGAGATGCTTCACACCAGGAAGGAAAGATCCATTGCAGCTTACATCCAGGAGATGGACCAACATATTCGACGCTACGAGAATCAGATGTGCGCACTTATGCAGAAGACCAACATGGTGATAACCCGGAATGCGGAGCTAGAAGAAGAACTCAAGACAGTACACGATGGATATGAAGAAGAAATTGCCGTACTATTGGAGCAGAATGAAGCACTGAAGAAGAAGGTTGGAACTGGCACAGTGAAGCCGAAACCGGAGATAGGAATTACTATGGAGAATTACATTCTGATAGACGACACCGACAATGATGAAAGTGACTATGAAGACAAAGCTGGAGCAGATATCATGGAGTCTTTAGATGACAGTGATTAGATGACCACCCTATAATCATTAGTATTAATCCGGGTAGTTAGAATTGTTCGCTAGCATTGTAACAGGATCTTTGTTTGCTCTTGTTTGAAGTTGAGTGATATGATATGAAATTGTCTGTCTCATATGCATATGGGTAGTGATTTCCCCTAGACCCCATTCTATTCTAATCTCTCCCCTCTAAACCCCTCAGATGCCTCCGAGACGTGAGCCCGGATTTGAGTTTCCCCTTGAGCTCACCCAGTTGATCCAGCAGCAGAAAACCTTGATGCAACTTCTTGTCCAGAACAACAACAACAACAACAACAACAAAAACAACAACAACAACAACAACAACAACAACAACAACAACAACAACAACAACAACAACAACAACAACAACAACAACAACAACAACAACAACAACAACAACAAAAACCCACCTCCACCTCCCCATGACAACTTGACTCGGTTCTTAAGGCTGCAACCACGGTGTTCTCTAGTAGCACCGAGCCTATAGTTACAAATGACTGGCTCCGTAAGATGGACCGAGAGCTAGCAACCGCTTGGTGGGAGAACCGTACTATGGGGTAGTACGTTTTGCTGCACATCAGCTTGAGGGACCAGCAGCCGCTTGGTGGGAGAACTACACCGCCACCTACCCACTTGCTGCGATTACTTGGGATCAGTTTCAGCAAGCTTTTCGCACCGCACATGTCTCAGCAGGAGCCATGAGCCTGAAGAAGCGTGAGTTTCGCAACTTGCGCCAAGGAAACCGTACTGTGGGGTAGTACGTGTCCACTGACGGCACGAAGCAGGAGTAGTTTTTAGAAGGACTCAATGATGAGATGAGTATGTAGCTGATGCTAGCAACCTACAACAACTAGCAAGAGCTAGCGGACAAAGCTATTATGCTGGAAGGAAAGCAGCAACAGATTGACAACCACAAGAGGAAGTATGGAGCTGGGAAGTTTAATTCTGGAGCCCAGCAGAAGCCTCGCTATACCCCATACTCAGGGGTACACAACCATCCCACCCATAACCATGGAGGCCATTCTAATAATGGAGGGAATGCACACAACCACATTGGTGCTAGGAATGGCAATGGGATTGGAGGCAACAACAGTCAAAATCGTTCCACTCCCTCGACACCTGCCAAGAAGGATCTGAGCCACGTTACTTGTTTCAAGTGTTGGAAGACCATACATTACGCCAATGAATGTCCCAAGTCAAAGAATGGGAATGGCAATTGAAGCTCAGGAAAGAAGCCCAACCCGTTCACTAGAGGACAAGTGACCCACGTCAATGTGGACAAGATTGACGAGCAGCCCGACACAGTAGTCGGTAAGTTTTTGATTAATGCATTTACTGCCCTTGTTCTTTTTGACACTGGTGCATCATATTCATACATATCAAGGGGTTTTGTGGAAAAGTATAAGTTGCCCACCATAGCCCTTAGGACACCCATGTTCCCCTGGAGCAGAGTATATGGCAAGCCATGGATGCTATCAAGTGCCATTAACCATTGTAAGACATGTATTTCCCATGGACCTGATTCTTTTGGAATCCCAAGGTTTGGATGTAATAATAGGAATGGATTGGCTATCCAAGTTTGGAGGAAACATCAATTGCGCCAGTAGATCAATTCTTCTCACCACCCCGGAAGGAAAGAGGATCAAGTATGTGTCGAGGCACACACCCAGGAAAGCGCATGTGAATGCACTCACGGGAGTTGTTCAGGAAGAAGTGCCTGTTGTGAAGGATTACCCTGATGTATTCCCAGAGGAGTTGCCTGGCATGCCACCGGATAGAGACATAGAGTTCTTAATTGATCTATTTCCCGGCACCGGACCAATATCTAAGAGACCGTATCGGATGCCCGCTAATGATCTGAAGGAGATCAAGAAGCAAATCAAGGAGTTAATGGATAAGGGTTACATACAACCAAGTTCATCACCATGGGGTGCCCTAGTGCACCTTGTCGAGAAGAAGGATGGATCATTGAGAATGGTTGTTGACTATCATGCACTGAATGAGGTTACAATCAAGAATAAGTACCCACTGCCATTGATCAACAATCTGTTTGACCAGCTGCAAGGAGCCAAGGTATTCTCTAAGATCGATTTGCGATCAAGATATCATCTGCTGAAGATCCGAGAACAGGATATACCCAAGACAACTTTTACCACAAGGTACGGGCTTTATGAGTATATAGTTATGTCATTTGGTTTGACTAACGCCCCTGCCTATTTCATGAGTATGACGAACAACGTATTCATGGAGTTCTTGGATAAGTTTGTGGTAGTATTCATTGATGACATATTGATATACTCCAAGAAGGAAGAGGAGCACAAGGAACATTTGCGTTTTGTTCTCGAGAAGCTCCGAGAACATCAGTTATACGCAAGTTTAGTAAATGTGTGTTTTGGCTGAAGGAAGTTGGATTCCTTGGACATGTCATATTAGGAGATGGTATATCCGTAGACCCCGCCAAGGTTGAGGCAGTCACAGAATGGAAGGCACCCACCTCAGTTGGCGAAATTCACAGTTTTCTTGGACTCGTAGGATATTACCGGAGATTCATTGAGAATTTCTCAAAGATTGCGAAGCCCATGACAGAGTTATTGAAGAAAGAGACTAAGTATAAGTGGACCGAAGAGTGAGAGGCCAGTTTCAGGAGTTGGAGAAACGCTTGGTTACAGCCCCAGTGCTGATTCTTCCAGATATACGCAAGGATTTCCAAGTATATTGTGACACTTCTCGTCAAGGACTTGGAGGTGTTCTCATGCAAGATGGAAGAGTGGTGTCGTACGCTTCACATCAGCTTCGTCCACATGAGTTGAATTATGCTATGCATGATTTAGAGTTAGCAGCCGTAGCGCACACACTCAAAACCTGGAGACATTTTCTCATTGGAAACCGTTGTGATGTATACACGAATCATAAGAGTTTGAAGTATATCTTCACGTAGAAGGAGTTGAATCTCAGGCAAAGGAGATGCCTCGAGCTCATTAAGGATTACGACATGAGGTTGCATTACCATCCAAGAAAAGCCAATGTCGTGGCAGATGCTCTCGGCCGCAAGAGTTATGTTAACACAATCATTTCCGGAGGTTTACCCCATGAGTTAACCGATGATCTTAGGGATTTGCAGATGGAGATAGTCCCTAGAGGTTATGTTGCCACAATGGAAATTCAGTCCACGTTGTTGGGAAGGATTCAAGAAGCCCAGAAGGTGGACAAAGACATTGCAGAAATAAAGGAAAGAATGACCGAGGGAAAGGCAGAAGGATTTCGTGAGGATGAATACGAAACACTTTGGTTTGAAAAGCGTATTTATGTGCCCAATGACCCCGAGATTAGGAAGTTGATTCTCCAAGAGGCCCATGATTCACCGTATCCGATTCACCCAGGCAACACTAAAATGTACTTGGATTTGAAGCAAAATTTCTGGTGGACCAGAATGAAGAAGGACATTGTTGAGTATGTAGTAGTATGTGACATTTGCTAGAGGGTCACGGCTGAACATCAGAAACCAGCAGGGTTATTACAGCTGTTACCTATACCCGAATGGAAGTGGGACAAACTTGTGATGAGTACCCACTACATAGGATTTCATCACAGGACTACCCAGGACATGTTCAGGGTATGATTCTATTTGGGTGATAGTTGATCGTTTGACGAAAGTGGCTGACTTTATCCCCGTGAAGACCACTTACACGAGTGCTAAGTTGGCCAAGATATACATGACCAGGATCGTTTGTCTGCATGGAGTTCCGAGGACCATTGTATCTGATAGAGGAACACAGTTTACCTCAAAGTTTTGGAAGCAGTTGCACGAGACTTTAGGTACTAGGCTAGAGTTCAGTACAGCCTTTCATCCACATACCGATGGACAGACCGAGAGAGTCAATCAGATCCTGGAGGACATGCTGAGAGCTTATGCGCTTGATTATGGATCTAGTTGGGATGATAACTTGCCGTACGCAGAATTCTCTTATAACTATAGTTATCAAGCCAGTTTGCAAATAGCCCCTTTCGAAGCTTTGTATGGAAGGAGGTGCAGAACACCGTTGATGTGGGATGAAGTTGGAGACCGTCAGTTATTTTGACCCGATTTGATCGAAGAGTCCGTAGAGAAGGTCAAATTGATCCATGACAGACTTAAGGTAGCCCAGTCCAGGTAGAAGAGCTATGCAGATACGAAACGCAAGGAGGTGACCTACGAAGTTGGAGATAGAGCATATCTTCGTTTGCCCCCGCTTCGAGGAGTTAAGCTTCTCGGAGTTAAGATTAAATTGGCACCTAGATTTGTGGGACCGTACAAGGTTTTGGAGCGCAAAGGAGAAGTAGCTTATCAGCTAGAGTTGCCCAAGATTTGCCCGGAGTTCACGATGTATTTCACGTATCTCAGTTGAAGAAGTGTCATGCAGAGATGGCCGAGATTCTGTTACGTGATACAGTGCCCCTAGAAGCAATAAAGTTAGAGAATGACCTGACTTACGAGGAGAAGCCCGTTAAAATTCTCAAGTTTACCAACAGAGTTACCGCAGCAAAGTCATCAAGTTCTGCAAAGTACAGTGGAGCCACTGATAACCCACAAGTGTAGGGGATCAGTTGTAGCGTCTTTCGATAAGTAAGAGTGTCGAACCCAACGAGGAGCTAAAGGCAGAACAAATATTCCCTCAAGTTCTATCGACCACCGATAGAACTCTACGCACGCTTGACGTTCACTTTACCCAGAACAAGTATGAAACTAGAAGTAGTTTGTAGTTTTTGTGGGATAGGTTTGCAAGAATATAAAGAGCACGCTAATAAAACTAGGGGCTGTTAAGATAAGGACACAACTAAAGTTAATATAGCGAGTGTGGAAAAGTGGTGGTGGGAGTTGCGAAATTGCCCCTAGGCAATTGACTACGTTACTAGACCGATAGCAAGTTTTGTGTGGGAGAGGCCACTGCTAGCATGTCATCCCTTACTTGGAATTCTATGCACTTATGGTTGGAATTATTAGAAAGCGTCCGCAACTACTAACGTTCATTAAGGTAAAACCCAACCATAGCATTAAGAAATATTGGTCCCCCTTCAATCCCGTATGCATCAATTTCTACGCTAGGTTGAAGTTTATGTCACTCTTGCCCTCCAATACGTAGTCCTATCAACATACAACTAACCCTATGGTGTGATCCACGCGCGCGCTCATATGATGAGCACCAAAGGACAACAACACAACCACAAGCAATTTAAATCAATCATAGCAATACACCAATCACCGATAGGACAACGATAATCTAGTCAGACAACATAGGATGGCAACACATCATTGGATAATAATATGAAGCATAAAGCACCATGTTCAAGTAGAGGGTACAGCGGGTTGTGGGAGAGTGGACCGCTGTAGATAGATGGGGGAAGGTGATGGAGATGTTGGTGAAGATGACGGAGGTGTTGGTGTAGATCGCCGTCACATGATGATGGCCCGGGTGGCACTCCGGTGCCACCGGAAGCGAGGTGGAGAGAGCCCCCATCCTTCTTCTTCTTCCTTGACCTTCTCCCTAGGTGGGACAAGGGTTTCCCCTCTGGTCCATGGCCTCCATGGCGGCGGAGGGGCGAGAGCCCCTCCGAGATTGGATCTCTCTCTCTCGCTGTTTCTGCGTTCTCAAATTCTAGCCATCCACCGTTTCTTAAATTCCCGGAGATCCGTAACTCCGATTGGGGTGAGTTTTTGACACGGTTTTTATCCGCATATTAGCTTTCTTGCGGCGAAAGATGGGTATCAACCGCCTTACGGTGCGGCCACGAGGGCCCAGGGCACGTCCCCTACCTCGTGGCCCACTCAGGCATCGTTTCATGTTGGTTCCGCTTTCCAAAATTCACATATATTCCAAAAAAAATATTCGTCTGTTTTTATTCCGTTTGGACTCCATTTGATATGGATATTCTGCGAAACAAAAACATGCAACAAACAGGAACTGGCACTGGGCACTGGATCAATATGTTAGTCCCAAAAAATAGTATAAAAAGTTGCCAAAAGTATATGAAAGTTGTATAATATTGGCATGGAACAATAAAAAATTATAGATACGACGGAGAAGTATCAGCATCCCCAAGCTTAATTCTTGCTCGTCCTCGAGTAGGTAAATGATAAAAAAGATAATTTTTGATGTGGAATGCTACCTAGCATAATCTTGATCATGTAATATAATCATGGCATGAATATTAGGACACGAGTGATTCAAAGCAATAGTCTATCATTTGACATTAAGACAATAATACTTCAAGCATACTAAGAAAGCAATCATGTCTCTTCAAAATAACATGGCCAAAGAAAGTTATCCCTACAAAATCATATGGTCTGGCTATGCTCCATCTTCACCACACAAAGTATTTGAATCATGCACAACCCCGGTTTTAGCCAAGTAATTGTTTCATACTTTAGTATTCTCAAACTTTTTCAACTTTCACGGAATACATGAGCGTGAGCCATGGACATAGCACTATGGGTGGAATAGAAGGTGGTGATAGACAAAAGGAGGGAGAAAGTATCACATCTACTAGGCAAATCAATGGACTATGGAGATGTCCATCGATCGATATCAATGTGAGTGAGTAGGGATTGCCATGCAACGGATGCACTAGAGCTATAAGTGTATGAAAGCTCAAAAAGAAAACTAGTGGGTGTGCATCAACTTGCTTTCTAATGAAGACCTAGGGCATTTGAGGAAGCCCGGCGTTGGAATATACAAGCCAAGTTCTATAATAAAAATTCCCACTAGTATATGGAAGTGACAAAACAAGAGACTCTCTATTATGAAGATCATGGTGCTACTTTGAAGCAAAAGTGTCGAAAAGGATAGTAGCATTGTCCCTTCTCTCTTTTCTCTCCTTTTTTGGTTTTTTTAAGGGGCTTTCTCTCTTTTTTTAGCCCCTCTCTATTTTTTTTATTTTTTTAGGCCATGTTTTTTTATTTGGCCTTTCCTCTCATGGGACAATGCTCTAATAATGAAGATCATCACACTTTTATTTACTTACAACTCAAAGATTACAACTCGAATCTAGAAAAAAATATGACTCTATGTGAATGCCTCCGGCGGTGTACTGGGATGTGCAATGATATAGCGTAGAAATAACATCAAAAAACGGACAAGCCATGGAAACATCATGCTATCTATCTTACGATCATGCAAGGCAATATGACAATGATGGTGCGTGTCATTATAAACGGAACGGTGGAGTTACATGGCAATATATCTCGGAATGGCTATGGAAATGCCATAATAGGTAGGTATGGTGGTTGTGTTGAGGAAGGTATATGGTGGGTGTATGGTACAGGCGAAAGTTGTGCGGTACAAGAGAGGCTAGCAATGGTGGAAGGGTGAGAGTGCGTATAATCCATGGACTCAACATTAGTCATAAAGAACTCACATACTTATTGAAAAAAAATATTAGCCATTTAAACCAAGTACTATATGCATGCTCCTAGGGGGGAGGTTGGTAGGAGTTAACCATCGCGCGCCCCCGACCTCCACACAAAGGATGACACTCAATAAATAAATCATGCTCCAACTTCGTCACATAACGGTTCACCATACGTGCATGCTACGGGAATCACAAACCTCAACACAAGTATTTCTACAATCCACAACTACCCGCTAGAATGACTCTAATATCACCATCTTTATATCGCAGACCAATTGCAAGGAATCAAACATATCATATTCAGTGAACTACAAGTTTATGTAGGATTGTATGACTAACCATGTGAATGACCAATTCCTGTCAACTCTCTAAATAGATATAAGTGAAGCAAGAGAGTTTTAATTCTTTCTACAAAAGTTATGCCCCCTCTCTAAAAAATATAAGTGAAGCAAAAGAGCATTCTACAAATGACGGTTTTCTATGTGAAGAGAAACAGGCAATCCAAACTTCAAATGATATAAGTGAAGCACATGAAGCATTCTATAAAGCCATACTCAAAAGATATAAGTGAAATGCAAAGAGCATTCTATAAATCAACCAAGGACTATCTCATACCAGTATGGTGCATAAAAGAAAAGGTGAAAACTAAATGCAAAATACGCTCCAAGATCTGCACATATCACATGAATGAAACGAATCCGAAAACATACCGATACTTGTTGAAGAAAGAGGGGATGCCTTCCGAGGCATCCCCAAGCTTAGACGCTTGAGTCTCCTTGAATATTTACTTGTGGTGCCTTGGGAATCCCCAAGCTTGAGCTCTTGCATCTCCTTTTTCTCTCACATCGAGACCTCCTCGATCTTTGAACACTTCATCCACACAAAACTTCAACAAAAAACTCGGTAAGATCCGTTAGTTTAATAAAGCAAATCACTACTCTAAGTACTATTGCAAAGCAATTCATATTTTGTTTTTGCATTGTAGCTACTGTAATATAACTTTTCCATGGCTTAATCCACTGATAGAAATTGATAGTTTCATCAAAACAAGCAAACTATGCATCAAAAACAGAATCTGTCTAAAACAGAACTGTTTGTAATAATCTGAACATTCACCATACTTATGGTACTTGAAAAATTCTACCAAACTTAGGAAAAATGAAACATTTGTATAGAAAGATAATGCAAAAAGTTTCAGAACCATTTGACGTTCCAGCAAAAAATGTAAAATCACTCACTTTAGCCAAAGTTTCTGTCCTGGACCGCACAAACCAACAAGCATTGTAAACATCCTAAAGGCAAACCTTGGCACATTATTTTTATAATACAATGGAATTTTACAAGGGTATAATTATTTTTGTTGAAAAGTTTCTGTAATTAAGATTCACAAAGTTTCCATGTGCATGAACAAAGTTCAAGGACGCCCCCCACTTTCACAATGCTCATCTATATCACTTTCACTTTTCTTTTTGAAAAGTTTTGGGTTCCCCTCTTTATTTTATTTTATTTAACTTTATAAAAGCACACAACAGAAATAAATGACTCTCTAAAACTTCCGGGTTGTCTCCCTGGCACCGCTTTCTTTAAATCCATTAAGCTAGGCATATAGTGCTCAAGTGATGGATCCACCCGGATCCCAAGGTACATCAAAGCCAATTTTAATTAACAATGATTTGGCATTTAGTAGTGAGCACAAAGTGATATATATCATGCAAAAACGAAGTCTAACTCTCTTCCTATGCGTCGGCATGTCATAAAAGAACAATTCATGCACATCAAGTAAAGGCCAATGCATAGTATAAGCAATTTCTTGCAATTTTATCGTGTTGGAAACATAGAGAGGCGGAGATGTAGTTCCTCTCTCATAATAATTGCAAGTAGGAGCAGCAAGCAGATGCATATTATATTCGTCGAAATCATCATGTGTAACGGAAAAAGGCAGCCCATCAATATAATCCTTAATAAGTGCAAACTTCTCTGATATAGTGTAGTTTGGAGAATTGAAAAAGATAATAGGACTATCATGCGTGGGTGCAATAGCAACAATCTCATGTTTTACATATGGAACTATAGCAAGTTCATCTCCATAAGCATAATTCATATTGGCATCTTGTCCACAAGCATAGCAAGCATCATCAAAAAGGGATATTTCAAAAGAATCGACGAGATCATAGCAATCATCCTTCGGTAAGCACGAAGGGAAATTAAACAATGTATGAGTTGAAGAATTACTCTCATTTGAAGGTGGGCACGGGTAGCTAATCCGCTCTTTCTCCTTTTGTTCTTCACTCTACTCGTCATCTTTTTCATCTAATGAGCTCACAATGTCATTGATTTCTTCTTCCATAGACTCCTGCAAAATATTAGTCTCTTCTTGGAAGTGGCTACTTTCTCAATAAACGCATCAATATTGGAGTTATATTCATAATTCAAATAGCAATATTTCAATATAGCAAGATTTTCAGGCCTAGAAACATCATCATCAAAAGCATAATTCTTTTTTAAACAGAGATTCAATTTCATAAGCACCCTTAAAAGCAACAAATTCTTCTATTTGTTCCACATCATAATAATCATATATACCATTAGCATAAAAAGCTAAGGTTTCATTATCATTAAATTTGCATGAGAAGGGAAGGTGTGGAGCCTCCATCCTAGAGCAACAAGTATAATCATATCTCAAGCATAGTTGCCGAGCATACCAATGCAACAAATGAAGTTGATCCCATAACAGTTTCCCTTTTAGTGTCAAGCGATAATCCCTAAAGTATTCACGTCGATCCAACATTACTCTCATTACATAGTTAAATGGGGTTTTCTCCGGATTATCAAAGTAGTAGATAATATCTTTCACATAATGAGCATCGAGGGTTTTAGGAGGTTCCCCATCTCCATGAGTAGCAAGTACACCTAAGTTTTTTGGTATTTCGTGTTCCATATCCATAACTGAAGATAGAGAACAACTTAGAACAGCAAATAAAATATACTTAGTGATAAAGCAAACAAGCACACACGAGAATATTCACCCCATGCTATTGTTCCCCAGCAACGGCGCCAGAAAAAGGTCTTGATAACCCACAAGTGTAGGGGATCAGTTGTAGCCTCTTTCGATAAGTAAGAGTGTCGAACCCAACAAGGAGCTAAAGGCAGAACAAATATTCCCTCAAGTTCTATCGACCACCGATACAACTCTACGCGCGCTTGACGTTCACTTTACCTAGAACAAGTATGAAACTAGAAGTAGTTTCTAGTTTTTGTGGGATAGGTTTGCAAGAATATAAAGAGCACGCTAATAAAACTAGGGGCTGTTATGATAAGGACACAACTAAAGTTAATATAGCGAGTGTGGAAAAGTGGTGGTAGGAGTTGCGAAATTGCCCCTAGGCAATTGACTACGTTACTAGACCGATAGCAAGTTTTGTGTGGGAGAGGCCACTGCTAGCATGTCATCCCTTACTTGGAATTCTATGCACTTATGATTGGAACTGTTAGCAAGCGTCCGCAACTACTAACAATCATTAAGGTAAAATCCAACCATAGTATTAAGATATATTGGTCCCTCTTCAATCCCGTATGCATCAATTTCTACGCTAGGTTGAAGTTTTTGTCACTCTTGCCCTCCAATACGTAATCCTATCAACATACAACTAACCCTATGGTGTGATCCACGCGCGCGCTCATATGATGGGAACCAAAGGACAGCAACACAACCACAAGCAATTTAAATCAATCATAGCAATTCACCAATCATCGATAGGACAACGATAATCTACTCAGACATCATAGGATGGCAACACATCATTGGATAATAATATGAAGCATAAAGCAAGATTTCAAGTAGAGGGTATAGTGGGTCGCAGGGGAGTGGACCGCTGTAGATAGATGGGGGAAGGTGATGGTGATGTTGGTGAAGATGACGGAGGTGTTGGTGTAGATCGCTGTCACACGATGATGGCCCCGGTGGCACTCCGGTGCCACCGGAAGCGAGGGGGAGAGAGCCCCCTCCTTCTTACTCTTCCTTGACCTTCTCCCTAGGTGGGAGAAGGGTTTCCCCTCTGGTCCATGGCCTCCATGGCGGCGGAGGGGCGAAAGCCTCTCCGAGATTGGATCTGTCTCTCTGTCTCTCTCTGTTTCTGCGTTCTCAGATTCTGGCCTTCCACCGTTTCTTAAATTCTCGGAGATCCGTAACTCCGATTGGGCTGAATTTTTGACACGATTTTTATCCGGATATTAGCTTTCTTGCGGCGAAATAAGGGTATCAACCGCCTTACGGCGTGGCCACGAGGGCCCAGGGCGTGCCCCGTGCCATGTGGCCCACTCGGGCATCGTTTCATGTTGGTTCCGCTTCCCAAAATTCACATATATTCCAAAAAAAAAATCTTCGTCCGTTTTTATTCTGTTTGGACTCCGTTTGATATGGATATTCTGTGAAACAAAAACATGCAACAAACAGGAACTAGCACTGGGCACTGGATCAATATGTTAGTCCTAAAAAATAGTATAAAAAGTTGCCAAAAGTATATCAAAGTTGTAGAATATTGGCATGGAACAATCAAAAATTATAGATATGACGGAGACGTATCAGCCACCATACAGAGGACGAAACCACCTGGGAATGAGAGGATGATCTACGCCAGGACAACCCACACCTATTTTCTAGCCAACCCGAATCTCAAGGGCGAGATTCATCTTAAGGGGGGGGGGTAGGTTTGTAACATCCCAAATTTTCAATTTGGAATGTTATACATAGATCATCATATGCAAATCATATTTTATTTGCATTTTGGTTTGGATCCTAAAAATCCTAAGCAACTCAAGGACCCACACAGAGAGTTGGGGATTTTATTATTTTCATATTTGAATTTTCTCAAATATTGAAAAGAGGATCATTTGGTTTTAATTATTTTCTCTCCAAAATATTTCAATATCAAAATATATGAGAGGAGATAATATGACTTCACCAAAAAAAAAGAAATATTGGAGGAAAAAAATGTTAAAATCAAATAAATAATATTATTTGGATTTTATTCTATTTTATTCGAATTAGAAAAATATGCATTTTTCATAATTGCATTTAGGCCAAGAAAATGTTCACTTTGTTCTAAATATTTTATTTAGACGGTGAAAATTGTTTTTTGGCATTTTTAGAAGAAAAAATATATTTATTGAGGATTTTTTCCTGTTCGGGCAATTTTAAAAAAAACTTTTCGGACTGACTGGGCCGAAGGCCCAGCTAGCCCAGCCGCCACCGCCTTCCCCGTCGTGCCGCACCAGGACTCGCCGGAGTCCGAGCCGGGCACGCCGACCGCTGCCTCGCCCCTCCCGCAAGAAAAGCCACAGCCTCGAGCTTTAAAAGCCGAGGCCCCGGCTCCTCGCTGCACACCGCCGCCGCCGCCTCCTCACCCATCGCCGCCAGTCGTCGCTGCCGCCGTTGCCTCCGGCGCAGCCGAGCCGCCACCGCCGGAAGCCGCCGTCGTGCCCGACCCGCCACCCGAATCCTCAGCCCGACCCGCGGAGCCGACCCGACCCATTAGGTATAAACCGCCCGCCGTTTTTTTATTGGTTCGGTTTTTTCTCGAAAAACCCTAGATCAGTTTTTTTAGTAAACCCTAGTTCGTTTTTTTTGTTTTATTATTCAACGAACGTCCGCTATTTAGTCAAAGAAAATGAATGTTCGCAAATTAGCCTTTTCTTTTCTGTTTAATTTTCGTCGAGGACTTGTCCGTGAAGTTTTTTTAGAGATAGGTCCCTGATCTTCAAACCCTATTAACTTTTTATTCGTTAGTCGGAATTAGGTGAAACCAATGGCAATTTCCTTGTTTTGATCTTATCTTTCCAGTAGTGCAGCTCAAAGTTGTTTTTTGAAAGTTTTAGAATTTGAATTCAAATAGTTTTGTGTTTGAACGGTGCTTGATCGTAATTTGAGTTTGTAACTCCGTTTGAGTTGATTCTTTTTGCAAATCGAAGCTCTTGACCTAAACTTTCTGATAAGGCCAAATTCACTTAATTTCGGTACTGTTAGAAATTGTTTTCTGTTGCAAGAGTGATTAGTGGTTTTTGAAGTCTTTCTAATTCTGTTCTTTGATTCTGTTGCATGATTGCTTATGTATGCTATTGTTTGATTGCGATAGAATTCCTGGAGTGCGAAGCGTGATACTACGAGTCTTTAGGTTTTAGCGATCGTCAGCAAGCAAGTTCATACTTTGATCATTCTTTCCGATACCCAGTTTTCATTGCATTAGTTATATCCTCAAACACTTGCATGAGTAGGACTAGTTACATAATATGATGCTTTGTAGTTCATGAGGTAGGAACCGAATATCTTGAGATCAACCAAGGGAATTTACGCTTTGTTACATATTGCTTAGCCATGCTTGTAGACGTCGATTGGTATGAGTGATTTCATGAAAGTTGTGAGTGTAATAACAACTAAGGGTTTCTTTAAGGTGGAAATTTAATACACATCTAGGTGGATTGGTTGTGGCACCCTGGGGATGGACCAGTGGTTGTCAGGGTACCTGGGGATATACCAGTGTTGTCCAAGGAATGCCACCCGGGCTCAAAGGGATCATATATCATTCATGCCTAGAAACTTCCGTGTGCATCCACTATGGGCTCTGGCATAGTTGAGTATGTTGTGCGACCTCTTTCCGTGGTAGACTAGCAGATGTAGCGGATGTAGGTGGTACGGTCTACCCAGGGTTAAGAGTTAATGCTTCTGAAAGACTGTGTCTCGGTCATCCATTTCTCAAACACCTTGCAGTGCGAGAAATCAAGTGGAGGAGATCGAGTCATGTGGGGAAAAGTGCACAAACCTCTGCAGAGTGTATAAACTATTCATGAGTAGCCATGTCCCCGGTTATGGACATCTTGAGTATCCTGGTATTTGAATTATGACTGATCTCATCACTTGATTTAACTTGTTGGGTTATTAATGACCTTGGTTTTGGGATTGAGATGGGGGTTCCATTCTCAGTTATTCATGATTAAATTTAACAAAGTAGTTAAATAAATACATTCCTTTGTCGTACGGAAAAATTAGCTTTTTGCAAAAACAAACCTTACAGCCTCCACCAGCCAAATATGCATATAGTTGTAGGCATTGCTCATTATCATTATAGTGTGTTTTTGCCAGCATGTTCAATGTGCTGACCTACATGGCTGCAACGTATCATGTTGTAGAGTTTTCAGAAGAAGATAAAGGTGTGATAGGTCGTTGTCAAGCACTCAATGTTTGCCGTGGAGTTGGATGGACTCAACTACTCTTCTGAGCTTCCGCAGTTTATTTTATTAGACGGCCTGCAGCCATTTCCGTGTAATGGATATTGCCTCTTTGGGGATTTTCAATGTAATAAAGTGTGGTTGAATCTCTGTTATAAATCCTCGAGTACTGTGTGTTTCAGCATACCGATCCAGGGATGACACTGAGCACAGAGACTTCGGTTCATTGGAACCGTGGTCGCTACATGACGCATAATATCATTCATCTCCTCTAGATTGGCACGGTAAGGTGCATGGTTGGGTAGCAATGCACCAGGAATTAAGTCAATCTGATGCTCAATCATTCAAATAGGTGGTAATCCCAGTGGTACATCTTGTGGAAAGACGTCAGCAAACTCCTGCACATAGATTTGTTGAAAATAATACCTCTTTGCACACAAAAGCATAACAAATAGATTTGTTGAAATCTAGATCATCAATATCAGATTTGGTGGCAAGTAACATCCACTTTTCAATTTAATTTCAGATGCAACATGAGATGATGGTTTGTTATTAGGTTTCATTTGTTGCTCAAATTCTTTTGCCACAATCTGATTTTCACTCTTATTTTCCTCCTATTTTGCTTTACTAACTCGATGAATATCGTTTTTCAAAATGGAATTATGAGTCATAGGAAGCAAAGTAGTATGTTTATCCTTATGAACAAGAGTATACTGATTGTTTCTACCATGGTGTACATGATTTTTATCAAATTGCCATGGTCTACCAAGTAATAAGGAACATGCTTGCATGGGTACCACATCACAATCAACATAATCAACAAATGTAGCTATACTAAAATGCGCATGAACAGTACGTGTTACCTTAACCTTGCCGTTGTTGTTGAACCATGGATGTAGTAAGGATGTGGATGTGGTCCAGTGGGGGAAGACGACTTCTCCACCATCTCCATGCTAGACAAATTACTCCAGTTCCCTCCATCTATGATGACGTGAACAAAACGTTCCTTCACAACTCCCGTTGTATGGAACAAATTGTGCTTTTGATTTTGCTCAGCTTGTGTGACCTACACACTCGAAACACATTAAGCAACTAAATAGTTATACCTGTTAGCATCGTCAGCAGCCATGTAATGCGTCTCTTGTTTAGAATCATCTCCTGCCTGTTCTTCACGTGTAATAAGAGCCAAAGTCTCCTCGTCATAGTCACTAGCGGACTCATACCCACCATCCTCAGTAGCAATCATCACACATTGAGATTTGCATTCCCTTGCACAATGACCTCTTCCCTTACAAAGATGACAAATAATATCACTTTTGTGCCCGGTTGATGCCATGGATGAAGAGGAGCTATGTGCATGCCTGGTGGGTGTGCTCTTGGTAGATAGTGGTGATTGTGCATGCTTTCTTGTATCACAACTGGAGGTGGGAACTGATGTAGCGACCACGATCCCAATGGATCGAAGTCTCTGTGCATTAAGTGTCAACCCTGGATCAATATGCTGACACACACAGTACTCGAGGAATTATAACATAGTTTTAATCACACACTGTCGGTGTACTAGAGTAGGGGTACCCTAGTATCCCGAACTTGTGCACGGGCAGTCGCAGCGCCCCGCGGCAAGGCTTGCCGGGTGACCGCCTAGGTCCTCCGTGGTTCCTTTGGAGCCATTCAAGAACAAAGTATTCTAGCCAAGAAGACAAGGCCCCAGCGAGAGGAGCTTGCCGGGAAGGCCAACCAAGGCATCTCAAGGAACTTACCGTGACGCGCCATGCGTCCTGGCAAGGCCCGGTGAGCGACAAGCTCCCGGACGCGACAAGACAACGACCACGGCAAGGCGCTTGCCGCGGCAAGCTTCCACTCTGTACCTGCGCTCCAGCGCATCCACCAACGTGTCGCTCTGGGACCCTTCCAGGCGTACATGGAGGGAGGCTGTGCAGCCAGCGGTAAGCGGTGGCAAGCGGCGCCGACAAGTTTGCCATCGTGGAGAACGACGGCGCCCCTGACGGTCCATTTTTTGCACTGTTTGGGCGAAACAGACGGGCATTTAATGCTTTTGTCCCCTGCCGTCAGGGTTAGGTATGATACACTGTACAGGTAGCTGTACCTACTACAACATCTTTCCATTTTTTTCCTCATCTGCGTTGCCACCTGTCGGTGACCCCTTGAGCATATAAAAGGAGGCCCATGCGCAACGTATAGTGGGGGGTGGGGGGTTCGAACACTCTCACGCTCGGTCTCGTTAGCTGCTGAAGTGTACTGTAGCTCTCAGCGCTCCCGAGCAAGGACTCAATACAAACCAAAGCAGGAGTAGGGTTTTACGCATCCGTGCGGCCTGAACCTGGGTAAACTGCTCGTGTGCCTCGCCTCGATCTGCTCTTCGTGCGATATCCGCCCCCTACCGTACCGAAAGGGGCTCCGTCCCCATAGGTGTTCGTGGGTGGATCAGTTTCCCCGACATCTTTGGCGCGCTAGGTAGGGGTGCGTCGAGATTGTGTGAACCTGATCGGGCGTCCACACGAGCTAGATCTTCATCATCTTCATCAACATGCCGCCGAAGAAGAAGGCTTCGGAGGCAGCTGCTCCGTCCACGTCGATCCCACCACCGCCGGAGCCAACGGCTGGTGGGGTAGACGCCGGTGGAAGAACGGGCGTCGACGAGGGAGCTCACGGTGCCGCCAGGTCCAAGGACAAGGCTGCGCTGCCCATCGGCGGCGTAGCCGGCTCCCACGACGACCGGGCGCACTCCAAGACCTCGGCGTCCGTGCATGCACCGCGCCCATCTCAGGAGGCGCGGAACCGGCAATGTCATGGTACCCACGGTACCATACGTTTGCTGGGCCAAGATCGGGATGCTCAAGACCAGCATGCACGCCAACATGCCGGCACGAGCAAGGCACGGTCGCCTAGACAGGATACTGCTCCTTCTAACGTAGTTAGAAGTCCGAGCATATCCCGCTCCTCGCACCGTTCGCCACTGCTACCCGCCACTCCAGCGGAAGCTTTAGCACGAGCTCAACTGCTCCTAGACTTCCCTCCAACGGCCGACAAGGTCGACGACTGGAGGGCCACCATTCAGAGTCTCATCGCCTTCGCCAACGGCGACACTCCACGGCAGCCAAGTACGTCGCAGCCGCGGCAAGTCAGCCAGGCACGGGCCGATGGCGACAAGACCGGTGGGGGTGCAACCACCGTGCACTCTCCGCCCCGAAGGCCAAAATCGCCGACTCGCTGGATCAACCTCGACGACGACTCCACTGCGTCATCGGATCCACGAACTCGTCGCGATCAGCGCCAAGTTCTTCACGAACGACAACAAGAAGACGCTCGCACCCATATCGAGCGCCGACGAGAAGCGCGGCGTCAATCAGACCAGCGCGCTGGGCCCGCTGTCGACATGCACGCGCCAGGGGAACCAGGCGACTTGCCATACGCGGTAGGTTGTCCTGCGTTCACTCGTGAGCTGCGGCAAGTCCAGTGGCCCAGCATGAAGAATTTCAAGCCAGACGTACCAGAGAAGTACGACGGCAAGACGCATCCGTCGGAGTTCCTCAGCATCTACACCATCGTGGTGCAAGCTGCCGGGGGACGGGACGACAAGATCCTTGCCAACTACTTCCCGCTGGTACTCAAACCCAACGTCAGATCCTGGCTCATGCACTTGCCGGACAACTCCATATCCTCCTGGGCAGACCTATGCCATCAGTTTGTCGGCGCCTTTACAGGTGGCCACAAACCTCATGGCCAAGAGAGTGACCTTCACCTGCTCGCCCAGAAGGAAGGAGAACCCCTGCGCAAGTATATCCAGAGATTCAGCCGTGTAAAGCACAACATCCCAGATGTCCACCCTACCGCTCTTATCAGTGCATTCCATCAGAACGTGCGTAACCGCAGGATGAGGGAGGAGATGGCGATGTGCAAGATCAGGGACGTCAGTGAGCTGTATGCCCTGGCCGACAAGTGCGCACGTGCTGAGGAAGGGAGGAAACTCCCTGGAGAGGATACAGGAGCAGGAGGATCTGACAGTGAGGATGCTGCCCCGGCAAAGAAAAACCGGCGGCGGAACAACAGGAAGAAGAAAAACAAAGACGTGCTAGTCGTTGAGAAGTCCGGCAACGGAGGTGGCGCCGAGAAAGCCAAAGTTGGTAGCTCCGACAAGGAGACTGCCGCATGCACCAACTGCCAGGCTGTGGCGGCCGCCGACAAGCAGGACGGCACCGACAAGCAGTACTGCATGATCCACCGCACCAAGGGCCACGACCTCCAGAACTGCAAGAGGGTCGAGCAGCTTGTTGAGCAGCAAAAGGCTGAATACGAGCGGCGCGACAAGGAGAAGGCCCAAGGAGGTGATGGAGGACCCGGCAAGAAGCGGTCATTCAACGGCCGGGGAGGACGCCGCGGCAAGGCCAAGTAACGGCAAGGAGATAGACCTCCCCGTGGCCGCGACAAGGATGAAGATGACGATGACGATGAAGACATGGAGGATGTTGAGACCAGTGAGCAGGAGTTCCAGAAAGCCACATAAGTCTTGTGCGTTGACGGCGGTGCTTCTCTGCATACTTCACACCGCCAACTCAAACAGTGGGTGCGGGAAGTTAATGCGGCAGAACCACCTGTCGAATCGCGCAAGCTTCTGAAATGGTCCAGCACGCCTATCATCTTTGATATTGAGGACCACCCTGATCGCACAACTGCGGTCGGGTGCTTGCCGATGTTGGTTTCGCCAACTATCCGTAACCTCAAGGTCACTAAGATGTTAGTTGACGGCGGGGCCGGCTTGAACCTGATCTCCTCTGCTGTACTCCAGAAACTCCAGATCCCTGACAGCGAGCTCTAAGAGACCGGCACATTCCAAGGAATCAACCCGGGAAGGAGCAAGCCAAAGGGGAAGATCACGTTGCCAGTGACATTTGGCGGCGAGCTGAACTTCAGGACTGAGAGGGTCACTTTTGACGTTGCTGATTTTCCATTGCCTTACAATGGGATACTCGGTCGTCCAGCACTCGCCAATTTCATGGCAGCCTCTCACTATGCATACAACATGCTGAAGATGCGAGGCCCGATAAGTGTCATCTCTGTCCCTGGTGACAAGAAAGATGCTCTTATCTGCGCCGACAAGATCTACCGGGAAGCAGCAGCGGCAACAGATCGCAAGTCACTTGCCGCTGAAGCTCCCGGGGGGGAAGAAGAAGACCAAGTCTGGCAAGAGTTCTGATGCCCACTCTGGCAAGCGCACCCCTTCGGAGTGCTGCGCTACCGTCGAGGACGCACCATCGAGCTCCACCGGCAAGTGTAAGAAGATAATGGCAGCTCCGCCAGAAACCAAGAAGGTGTCCGCCAAAGAGGACGACACTGGTGGTACCTTCACCATCAGTGCCATGCTTGACCCTAAATAGGAAAGCGCGCTCGTTGCTTTCCTGCGGGCGAACGTCGACGTGTTTGCGTGGCAACCGTCTGACATCCCCGGTGTTCCCAAGAAAGTAATTGAGCACCACCTTGCCGTCTGTCCTCATGCGTGGCCCGTCAAGTAGAAAGTCAGGAAGCAAATAGTGGAGCGCCAAGAATTCATCGCGGAAGAGATCAAGAAGTTGGAAGCAGCAGGCCTTGTCAGAGGAGTGCTCCATCCTACGTGGTTGGCCAATCCTGTAGTCGTGCGCAAGGCAAACGGGAAATGGAGGCTTTGTATCGACTTTACCGATGTCAATGAAGCTTGTCCCAAAGACCCATTTCCCTTGCCGCGCATCGACCAGATGGTTGACTCCACGACCGGATGTGACCTGCTTTCATTTCTTGATGCATACTCAGGATACCATCAAATCTTCATGGCAGAAGAGGATGAGGAGAAGACCGCATTCATCACTCCGTGTGGCACGTACTGTTTCATACGGATGCCTTTCGGTTTGAAGAATGCTGGTTCAACATTTGCAAGGGTAGTCCATACAGCTTTTGAGCCACAAATACACAGAAATGTAGAAGCATACATGGATGACATAGTGGTCAAGAGCAAGGACAAGGCAACTCTGATTCAAGATTTAGGCGAGACCTTTGCAAATCTGCGCAAGATCAACCTCAAGCTCAACCCGGAGAAGTGTGTGTTTGGAGTCCCTTCCGGCAAGCTTCTCGGGTTCTTCGTGTCTCAGAGGGGAATTGAAGCCAATCCCTACAAGATCTAGGCCATTGAGCAGATCGAAGCACCAAAGCGCGTCAAGGATGTACGAAGACTTGCCGGTTGCGTGGCTGCTCTCAGCAGGTTTATCTCTAAGTCTGCTGAGCGTGCCCTGTCGTTTTTCAAAATTTTGAAAAAGGCAGGTCCAATGAAATGGACTCCGGAAGCGGAGGCTGCGCTGCAAGACTTGAAGAGGTACCTGTCCTCCACTCCAATACTTGTCGCACCTAAGCCACAAGAGAAGTTGCTGCTGTATCTAGCGGCAACTAATCAAGTGGTTAGTGCTGCATTAGTAGCGGAGAGGGAGGCAGACGATGAGCCAGCAACCACGGCAAGCGCATCCAGCGACAAGCAGGGCGCTTACCCGACAAGCTCTGGTCCAAACAAAGATGGATCTGCGCAGGAGATACAGAAGAAAATGGTGCAGCGCCCGGTTTACTTTGTCAGTTCCCTCCTGCCGGGGCTAGGTCAAGGTACTCTGGTGTGCAGAAATTTCTTTTCGGCCTTCTTATGGCCTCGAGAAAGCTGCGCCATTACTTCCAAGCACATGAGATCACAATTGTCACTCGCTTTCCACTGAAGAGGATACTGCAGAATCCAGAAGCAACATGCA
The DNA here is from genome assembly GCA_902687465.1 of Secale cereale. Taxonomy (NCBI): domain Eukaryota; kingdom Viridiplantae; phylum Streptophyta; class Magnoliopsida; order Poales; family Poaceae; genus Secale; species Secale cereale. Next base: position 253,404,105 of record LR738709.1, on the reverse strand, counting down.
GGATTGTTGAGTGGGCACTGGAACTGTCAAGCTTTGGCCTCAAGTTTGAAAGCACTTCAACTATCCAAAGTAGAGCATTGGCAGAGTTCATAGCAGAGTGGACGCCAACACCAGATGAAGAAATTCCAGAAACGAGCATCCCCGTCAAGGAAGCAAGCAAAGAGTGGCTGATGCACTTTGATGGTGCCTTCTCGCTGCAAGGCGCCGGTGCTGGCGTGCTGCTTGTCGCACCCACCGGAGAGCACCTCAAGTACGTAGTCCAGATGCACTTTCCCAAGGAGCAAGCAACAAACAATACCGTAGAGTATGAGGGTTTGCTTGCCGGTCTCAGGACCGCGGCAGACCTTGGGATCAAGAAGCTCATTGTCAGGGGTGACTCGCAGCTTGTCGTCCGCCAAGTAAACAAGAATTATCAGAGTCCATTGATGGAAGCTTACGTCGATGAAGTGAGAAAGCTAGAAGAGCACTTTGACGACCTACAGATGGAGCATGTTCCAAGAGCTCAGAACGACATCGCCGATGGCCTGTCAAAGTGCGCCGCACTTAAGTTACCTGTGGAACCAGGGATCTTTGTCCTCAAGCTGACTCAACCATCCGTAACGCCATCAACTGGACAGAGCAAGAAGAGGAAGTTGATTTCTGGTGACTATTTTCCGGCAGAGCATCCCGAAGCCACTGCCAAGAAGGTCCCCAAGATCAACACCAAGAGCGCTGAGGAGCAGTCTGCTCCGGCAAGCCCTAGGGTTTGTTCCGTTGAAGCAAACGCTCCCGACAAGCTTTGCTCCGGCAAGCTTGCCGGGGAACATCCAGCTCCGGCTGAGCCGCAGGTTCTCGCCGTAGAAGCGGATGTTCCCGCAGCAGCAGATGTGCCTTTAGTCCTTGTTGTCGAGCCACAAGCTCCAGCATGGGCACAGCCGATTGTCCGTTTCCTTCAGACAGGAGAACTTCCCGAAGAGCAAGAAGAAGCGGAAAGAGTAGCCCGACAGTCAAGTATGTACCAGTTTGTTGACAACGCACTGTACAGAAGAAGACTCAACGGTGTGAAATTGAAGTGTATTCGCCGGGAAGACGGACAAAAGCTGTTGGCAGAGATACATGGAGGCATATGTGGTCACCACATTGGCGCAAGAGCACTTGCCGGCAAAGCATTCCGGCAAGGTTTCTTTTGGCCGGAAGCCCTCCAAGATGCAACTACACAAGTAACCAAGTGTGAAGCGTGCCAGTTCCATTCCAAGCAGATACACCAGCCAGCTCAAGCTCTCCAGACGATCGCTTTATCCTGGCCATTTTCAGTCTGGGGCTCGACATCCTCGGCCCCTTTCCCCGCGCAGCCGGGGGCTTTGAGTACTTGTACGTTGCAATCGACAAGTTCACAAAGTGGCCAGAAGTGGAACCAGTGAGGAAGGTGACCGCACAGTCAGCAGTCAAGTTCTTCAGGTCGATTGTTTGCCGCTTTGGGATCCCTAACAGGATCATCACCAACAACGGTACGCAGTTCACGAGCCGCACCTTCATGCAGTACGTCCAAGATCTTGGCGCCAAGGTCTGCTTCGCTTCTGCTGGTCACCCGAGAAGCAACGGTCAAGCGGAGAGGGCAAATGCTGAAGTGCTGCGTGGCCTCAAGACCAGAACTTTCGACAGGCTGCACAAGTGCGAAAGAAACTGGATCGAGGAGCTGCCGGTGGTTCTTTGGTCGATCAGGACGACGCCAAATTGAGCCACTGGACAGACACCTTTTGCTCTAGTCTATGGAGCAGAGGCAGTTCTCCCCACGGAACTCGTATACGGGTCACCTCGAGTGCTCGCTTATGATGAGCTCGAGCAAGAGCAGCTGCGACAAGATGACGCGCTGCTCCTTGAGGAAGACCGTCTTCAGGCTGTTGTACGAGCTGCTCGCTACCAGCAAACTTTGCGCCGCTACCATAGCCGCAAAGTTAACGCCAAAAGTCTCGAGGAAGGCGACCTTGTTCTTCGGCGCGTTCAGTCCGCCAAGAATTCCAACAAGTTGATGCCGAAGTGGGAAGGCCCTTACCGGGTGAAACGAGTCACTAGGCCTGGCGCTGTCCGCCTTGAGACCGAAGATGGCTTTCCGGTGAGCAACTCCTGGAACATCGAGCATCTTCGTAAGTTTTACCCGTAAGGCGCGGTTGCCGGAACCCGTTCCGGCAACCACCTTTTGTACAAGTCATGCCGCTGTTGCATGTAATCCTTTGTACAAAGCCGGGCGCAGACCCCGTGCATAAGTAAAGCTCATGTGCTCCGCACATCGTGTCTATTTCATGCTTTCCATTTTTTGCATGTGTTATCTGACGCTTTGTGCAGCACCTACCCCCGGTAAGCCATAACGAGCCATAAGGCCCCATATCTTTATTTTCTCTTCTTTCTTTCTTTTTCTCAAGGAAAGGAAGGTTCCCTCGCCCACAAGTTTGCCGGGGGGGAGGAGAAGATAGTGGTATGGACCAAGCGCCGTTCAAGAGAGTTTCGCCTTGCCGGGCAGCAAACAACAGAAAAGCTAAGTTGCCAAAAATTGAGCAACTAGATTTTTAAATTTTTAAGTTATCTTCCTTGAACGACCGTGCTTTCTATGGAAAACCTGTGCGCGGAGGAACCAACTCGTAGCTAGTTGCGCCCTTACTTTGTTTCGAGTCCGCTCAACAACTTAAGTGTGCTGTGACTAGAGTCGCGCCCTTGCTTTGTTTCGAGTTCGCTCAACAACTTAAGTGTGCTGCAACTAGTTGCGACAAGGTTTCTTGTCGATAACGGCACCGCCAGCAGGCTGCTGATGTTCCGCACTCAGTGCTCGCGGCTAAGGTGCCCACACCGGCAAGTACCCTAAAAGCGTAGGGAAAGAACATACAAAGGAAGGGGTCAAGTAAAGGAAATAACATTGCAATTACTACCCAAAATAGAGTTATATTACAAAGTAGCTTGTCGTAGCTCTAATAGATTGTTCTCGTAACATGATCAACAGCGACAAGGGAAGAAGAAAACAAGCAAGCCTAGTCTGCGCGATCGCCCTCGACCCTCTTGATCCCGCTCACCTTGTCCACAATGGGTGCGACAAGGGCCTTGAGCGCCTCCAGATCAGCATCCAGCGGCAGGGACTTGAGGACGTTGGTGAGGTTGAGGCCCGGGTTGCGGAAGGCCACCTTCATCAGCACCTTTTGAAGGGCTCCCGCGCAGAGCTTGCGCGACTCGTCCGCCAGCTGCTTTGGGATCCTCTCCCGGAGTCGCTGGCGAGCCATCGCCACGCCTTTGAAGAATAAGGTGAGCTTGGCGCTGGGGTGGAGGTTCTCATCGGAGGAATACCCGAGATACTCTGCCCCCAGCTGCGCCAGCTCCCTGTCGATATCTGCGGCAGCATTGACGAGACCCTCCGTCCAGTGCTCCACAGTTTCCCTAAAGACGTTCTGAGTGACAGCAGCGCTCGCCAGCAGCGCCTTCTCGGCCTTGACCTCCTCCTTCAAGGCCGCCTCCCGCTCCTTGGCGCCGTCCAGCGTCTTGGTCAAAGTGGTCAGCTTCAACTCAAGATCGGCGTTTGAGTTCTTGGCGGCGGCAAGCTCCTTGCCCTTCTCGGCGAGGTGAACCTGCAGCTCCGAGTGGCTGTGGGTGTCCTTCTCCCGCTCGAGCTTGAGCGCGGCAATCTCTTCACCTCTCGCCTTGAGATCGGCCTCCAGCTGCGCCACCCTCGCCTCCAGCTCCTTCTTGGAGGTCTCAGCAGCTGCGGCAGCGTCCTCTGCTTGCTTGAGGGCTCCGCCAAGTTATTGCTCGCGCGTGGCAAGATCCTTCTCGTGGCTGTCGAGGTTGATCTTCCGCTGCGCCAGCTCGCCTTCCCGCGCAGATAGCTTCTCGGCGGCAAGCCGCTGCTGCTCTTCGACTTCGGCCTTCTCAAGGAAGAAGGCCGTCTGCTCCTCAGCAAGTTGCTCCCGCTCCTCTGCCAGGGACCGGAGAGCTGCTTGGTGAAGACCCCGGAGCTCCTCCGCGCGCTTCTCTATATCAGCTCTCGCCCTCGCGGCAAGCGCCTCTCGGGACTCCAGCTTGGCCTGCCGGGTGCAGTAGAGCGACAACAGCTTCCGCAGTAGCCGCTCCTCCTCAGACTCGCCGTTGCTGCTGCTTGGCGCGTCAACTAGCGTCAGCCCGGCAGAGGCGAGCACTTCTCCGTCGAAGACTTCTCCCTCGACCGGCGCCCTGGAGCTCGACGCCCAGGGGAGCTTGATGAAGACGCCATCGCCGGCCTTCAAGTAGGCATCTGGCTCGGGCTCTTCGGAGCCCGGGGCTACGACAACAGCGGAGGGCTCGGCGGTCGATGTAGCATCTGGCGCTCCTGCGGCATCAGAGCCCTCAGTGCGATCGCCAGACCCCTCGCCAGCTGCTGCGGCGGCAGCCTTGGCGGCCTCTGCGCCGACGGGATCATCCCCGCCGGCTGCTTCTTCGGTAGCGGCAGCAGCGTCAGCAGCAACCTCTGTCTCCATCGGCTCCGCAGCAGATGGGTCTGACGGCAGGAAGGGGGAGAAAAGCAGTCAAGCAAATATCCAAAAAGAAGAATCAAAAGAAGAAAAGCCCAAGGGGAGTCTTTGAAGCAAGAAGATTACCTGCGTGAGCCGGCTCCTCGGCGGTGTCCCTTGCCGGGGAACTCTCCCTTGGCGGCGTAGTCGTGGTCTCCGTCAGCGGAGGGCCGCTGGTGCTGTCCCTCGCCGGAGAACTCGCCCTTGGTGGAGAACTCTCCCTTGCCGGAGAGACCCTTGCCGGAGAACTTTCCCTTGGCGGCGTAGTTGAAGCGGAAGGCACGTTTGGGGCGGTCTCCAGGCGTTCCTGGTGTGGCTGCTCTGCTCCTACACAAATCAACAATCAAAATATCAGCAAAGATAGAACACCCACACGCGTCTAGCAGCGGAAAGTGAACCATACACTTACGCTGGGGGCTGCGCTGGGGGCTGCTCTGAAGATCAGTTGCCGGGTCCGGCAAGTTTGTCTCAGGCGCACCCCCTGCTGTCACGGCGGGCTCATCCTCGATGACAATCACCGGGACCTTGGCTCTCTTTACCGCTCTCTGGGCCAGAGTTCTAAAAAGGAACAAGTTCAGAGTAAGGCAAATGAGAAACAAGATAAAACAACAAAAATCGAAGAAATACAAGTACAACAAGAATCTTACTCTTCTTCTTCCTCGTCGGAGCTGAGCGCGGAGAAGTCAAAGTCTAGCTCATGCCCGGCGCGAGGAGGCGGAGGAGTAGGCTCCCTTGGCCGCTTGGCGGGGGCAGTGGCGGTGGTCTGAGACGACCCCGCTCCAGCTGCCGCCGAGGCGTGAGGAGCGGCAGGAGCAGAAGCGGTGGTCCGGGATGACCCCGCTCCAGTTGCAGCAGATGCGCGAGGTGCTCCCGCGGCAACCTTGCTTGCTGTGGTGGAGCGTGTCGCATGGCGCGGCGGCTGTTGACCCATCTGCCGCTCTGTTACGTCCCAGGCCTTGCGGAGACGCCTTCTTGGTGGAGCTGGAGGCTCTGCTCTGCTTGTGGAGTCGATCTCCAACGAGCCACTCGTGTCCTCGGCGGCCTCGCTCGACTCGACGCCCTGCTCGGCGGGCTCGCTTGACTCGGCGTCTTGCCCGGCAAGCTCCCCCTCGCCGGCAAATTCCCCTCGCTCGGCAAGACTTGCCGCCTTTGCTGCCTCTGCCTCCTCCACGGTTAATCCGAACTCACCCGCGGCTGCGGCTGCCGCTGCCTCTTCCAGCCTAGTGGCGATGTACGCCATCTCCTTGTCAGTAGTGTCGCGGGTGAGGCCTTTCTTCTCGTCGGAGCGGATCGGCACTTTTTCCAAGCTATCGAAGAACGCCTGTACGACATCTTCTGCAGGCTCTTGCCAAGTTGGGTCGATCCCATGCGAATCGCACATCGGCATCATTGCCCGGATGCGGCTGAGCGCGGAATTGTTGCACAGCGGAACTACACCCCTCGGCAACCTGAACACTTCGGGATGATCGGGGTCATATTTGAATAGCTCCTGGAGCATCGCGTTGAGCTCCAGGACAGTGAAGTTGAAGTTGAGGCCCGGACGCAGCCTCATGATATCCGCCGCATTCTCGAACTCCCAGGCGGGCCTCTTCCTCTCCTGCAAGGGGGCAATGCGGCGGCGAAGGAAATCTGCGCCAACTGCACCTACGGTGAGCCCGGCAAGCCTGAGGCGTCGGATCCGTGCAGTGGCAATCTTCAGTCTACCGTCTTTCGGGGCCAGGTCGCTCCAATCGTTGCCGCGCACTACTCGGCTTGGCGCCGGGCGGTAAATGGCCGCGGGTTCTCCTCGACAATCCAACACCAATTGGCTCTCCATTCCTCCCATTTGCTGCGGAGCTCTCCCTCCAGATAAGCTTCCTTCTTGTGGGCCCTCGAGATCCAGGAGACTCCGCCGGACAAAGGCTCTTCTCTCTCAACTCGAGGCATAAAGAAGTGGCGGAAAAGGGCTACATTGGGATGGACTCCGACAAAGTTTTCGCAGAGATGTGCGAAAACTGCCATGGTCAGAACGGCGTTGGGGGTGAAGTCAAGGAGGTGGAACCCGTAGGTGCTCATAATGTCGCAGAAGAATTCAGAGAAAGGCGGGCAGAGCTCGCAGTAGAAGAACAAGGCGTAGAACGCGTATCCGTTCGGAGCCATTTTGCAAGAAACGGCTGGGAGTACCTTGGTGCGCGGATACGCCCGCGTCTCCCCCGACCAGAAGAGGTAGTAGTTCTCCCTCAGCTTCCTCGCGGCAAGCTTGGGGGGGAAGACAGCCCGCTCCTTTCGCAGCGCAGCGAGCCGCAGCGCCTCGGCCGACTTTGCACCCTTCCCCTTGTCGGTCTTTGGAGCCATGGCGGAAGTGGTGAGGGAGGTCGACGGCGTTGGTGGTGCTGGTGGCGATGGGGGGCGGAGCGCTGCTCTCTTTCGGCTTTGGGAAGAAGGGGAGCGACGGAGATTCTCAAGGTTGGAGTAGCAACGGTCGAATGGACGAACTGCCCCTGTTTCCCCTGCTTATAAGGGGGGAGGGGGCGCACGTTCCGCATTTCCGATTAAAGAAACCGCCCACGATCTCTCCCACGATGCCGCAATCAACGCGTGCCGTTCTGGGAGGGCGCGGTGGATACGGAGTAAGATACGACGTGATCCAGGCCGCGCGTGCCCATGCCCTGTTTTGGGCCTGGCCCAACAGCGCTCGGCACCATGTATGGCCCAGGCCCGAGGGCTCCTGTCGGTGTACTAGAGTAGGGGTACCCTAGTATCCCGAACTTGTGCACGGGCAGTCGCAGCGCCCCGCGGCAAGGCTTGCCGGGTAACCGCCAAGGTCCTCCGTGGTTCCTTTGGAGCCATTCAAGAACAAAGTATTCGAGCCAAGAAGACAAGGCCCCGGCGAGAGGAGCTTGCCGAGAAGGCCAACCAAGGCATCTCAAGGAACTTACCGCGACGCGCCACGCATCCCGGCAAGGCCCGGTGAGCGACAAGCTCCCGGACGCGACAAGACAACGACCGCGGCAAGGCACTTGCCGCGGCAAGCTTCCACTCTGTACCTGCGCTCCAGCGCATCCACCAACGTGTCGCTCTGGGACCCTTCCAGGCGTACGTGGCGGGAGGCTGTGCAGCCAGCGGTAAGCGGTGGCAAGCGGCGCTGACAAGTTTGCCATCGTGGCGAACGGTGGCGCCCCTGACGGTCCCTTTTTTGCACTGTCTGGGCGACACAGACGGGCATTTAATGCCCTTGTCCCCTGCCGTCAGGGTTAGGTATGATACACTGTACAGGTAGTTGTACCTACTACAACATCTTTCCATTTTTTTCCTCATTTGCATTGCCACCTGTCGGTGACCCCTTGAGCATATAAAAGAAGGCCCATGCGCAACGTAGAGTGGGGGGGGGGGGTTCGAACACTCTCACGCTCGGTCTCGTTAGCTGCTGAAGTGTACTGTAGCTCTCAGCGCTCCCGAGCAAGAACTCAATACAAACCAAAGCAAGAGTAGGGTTTTACGCGTCCGTGCGGCCCGAACCTGGGTAAACTGCTCGTGTGCCTCGCCTCGATCTGCTCTTCGTGCGATCTCCGCCCCCTGTCGTACCGAAAGGGGCTCCGTCCCCATAGGTGTTCGTGGGTGGATCAGTTTCCCCGACACACACTTGTTACATCGAGATCCTCATAAAGAGTATTATTACAAAAATATGGCTGAAGGCCAACTAAATAATATACTGCGGAAGCTTCGATGATAAATGAGTCCATCTAACTCCATGGCAAAACTGAGTGGATGACAACGGCCTATTGCACCTTAATCCTCGTCTAAAAACTCTGCAACATGAGACGTTGCAACCGTGTAGGTCATCACCTGGAATATGCTGGCAAAGTCACATTGTAGCAAAGGTTGAACAAATATCTACCACTACATGCATATTTGGCTGGTGGAGGCTCTAAGTTTAATTTTGCATAAAGCTAATTTTTCCCTACAACAAAGGAATTAAGTTTTATTTACTACTAAGTTAAATTAAGTAATATTGACAAGGTTCCTCCATCTCAATCCCAAAATCACCAATGTCATTAATAACCCAACAATTTAATTTAATAGAGTGATGATATCTACCAATAATTCAAATACCAGGATACTCAAGATGTCCATAATCGGGGACACGGCTAACCATGATTAGTTTGTACACTCTGCAGAGGTTTGTGCACTTTTCCCCACAAGACTTGACCACATCCACGATCAGAAGATCGAGACATAGCCTTTCAGAAGCATTAACTCTTTACTCTGGATAGACCGGTACACCTACTTTCCCCTGCATCTGCTAGTCCATCACTGAAAGAGGTCACACAGCTTACTCAACTGTGCCAGCGCCCATAATGGCTTGTGGCTACACACGAAAGTTTCTAGGCATGGATAATTATATGATCCCTTTGAGCCTGGGTGGCATTCCATAGGATGATCACACGGGTCCTCTGGGATCTCCTAGGACAACACTGGATTCTCCAGGTAACCGGCAACCAATCCACCTAGAGGTCTATTAATGTTACCACATTAAACTTTCCCTTAGTTGTTATTACTCTCGCAAATTTCATGAATCTCACATACCAATCCACGTCTACGAGCATGGCTAAGCAATAAGTAACAAAGCGTATATTCCCAGGGTGATCGCAAGTCATAGGTTCCTACCTCATGAACTGCATAGCATAACCACATGTATCCAAGTCCTACTCATGCAAATCTTTGAGTGTATAACTAATGCAAGTTAAACTTGGTATTTGTAAAGTATGATGAAAGTGTAACTTGCCTTGCTGATGATCGTTAAACCCTATAGACTCGTAGTAGCAAGCTTCGCACTCCAGAAAGTCTAGCGTAAACAAACAATAGCACACATAAGCACTGACGCACACGATTCAAAGAAAAGATCTCGAAAAACTTCGAAAACAAGAAAATAGCTCTTCCAACAGAAAACAATTTTCAATGGTACCAAAATTATGTGGATTAGATCTTAACAGAAAGTTTAGGTCAAGAGCTTCGATTTGCAAAAAGAATCAACTCAAACAGAGTTACGAAACTCAAGATACGATCAAAAGAAGTTCAAATTCAAATCTGTTTGAATTCAAAATTTAAAACTTAAAAAAATTGAATAGGTTTTCTGGATAGATGAGATCATACTGAAGAGTTTGCCATTGGTTTCATCGAATTCGGACAAACGAGTAAAAAGTAATAAGTGTTTGAAGATCAGGGACTAATTTGTAAAAAAATACTAGCGAATAGGTCCCTGGCAGAAAATAAAAGAAAACGAAATAACTAACGGACGAACGCTCGCTAGATCTAAACAAAGAACGTTCAGTAAATAAAATAAATAAATAAACAAATCGGGTTTTAGAAGAAAAAACGAATAAAAACAAAAATTGAATTGTTCGGTTTGGAGGTGGCGGCTTTTTACAGGTCCACGGCGGTTCGGCGGATTCATCGACGATGGCGGGGATTCCGGCGGTGGCGGGCGGCTCCGGCGGTGGCGGATGGTGCGGTGGCGGGCGACTTTGGTGGAGGCGGGCAGTGTGGTGGCTACGCGGGGCGTTGGGGCGAGCTGCGGCGGCGGCGGCAAGCGGCGACGGCGTAGCGAGCGAGTCGGGGCGGCGGCGGCGGCGGCTGAGGCGGAGAAGAGGGCCGGGGCGCCCTATATATAGGAGGGGTGGAGACTTGGGGAAGGGGCCGGGGCGGAGGAGTCCGGCGACGGCACGGGACCGGCCGGTGATAGCAAGGCTCGGGACTCCGTCCCGAGCTCGGGGGTGGAGCGCTATGGTGTTGGGCCGGCTGGGCCGGGCGCGGCCCAGTTCGGTCTGCCCGAACTGGATTTTTTATATAAATATCTTTTCCGAAAATACAAAAAATAGAAAAACATAATAAATATTATTTTTTTAAATCACAGTTAAAATCACACATAACTAGGGCCTTATTAATGACCTTGTGAACATTTTTCTGGCCCTAAATGCCTAAAATAAAAACAAACATTTTAGTACTAATAAAATTGCAATATATAAATATTTTTGCAAATAAAATCCAATGAATATATTTTTACTCAAAATTCAATTTTCAACATTTTCATTCTATTTTTGAAGAAGTCATATTATCTTCTCTCATTATTTTATTTATTTTTAAAATATTAGAAATGAAAATTTGGAAAATTTTATTTGATCCAAACCCACTTGGAAAGAAATAAAAATTGTGGGTCCTTTTTTTGGAAAACTTCCAACTCTCTCATTTGGTCCTTGAGTTGCTTAAAGTTTCTTGGATAGATTTTCCAACAAAATTCAAATTCAAAAATGATCAAATGATGAATGCATATGAATGATCTATATGATAGCATCCAAATTGAAAATTGGGATGTTACAAACCTACCCCCCATAAGATGAATCTCGCCCTCGTGATTCGGGTTGGCTAGCAAAAATGTGTGGTTGGTCCTGTCGAAGGCCGTCCTCTCGTTCCCGTGTAGCTTCGTCCTCTGTATGGTGACTCCACTGAACTTTGCAAAACTTGATGACCTTGCTGCGTGTAACTTGGTTGGCAAACTCGAGAATCTTGACAGGCTTTTCCTCATAAGTCAGGTCACTCTCTAGCTGAATTTCTTCCAGGGGCACTGTATCTCGTAGAGGAATATCGGCCATCTCTGCATGGCACTTCTTTAACTAGGAAACGTGGAACACATTGTGAACTCCAGACAAAATTTCAGTTAATTCTAACTGATACGCAACTTCTCCTTTGCATTCCTCAACTCTGTATGGTCCCACAAATCGGGGTGCCAATTTACTGTTAACTCCAAAAGACTTAACACCTCGAAGTGGAGACACACGAAGGTATGCTCTATCTCCAACTTCGTAGGTTACCTCCTTGCGTTTAGTATCGGCATAACTCTTCTGCCTGGATTGGGCTATCTTGAGTCTGTCATGTATCAGCTTAACTTTCTCCTCTAAATCTCTGATTAAATCGGGTCCAAATAATTTGCGGTCTCCGACTTCATCCCACATCAATGGTGTCCTGCACCTCCTTCCGTACAAAGCCTCGAAAGGGGCCATCTACAGACTGATTTGATAACTATTGTTGTAAGAGAACTCTGTGTAAGGCAAATTATCATCCCAACTAGATCCATAATCTAGTGCACAAGCTCTCAACATGTCCTCCAGCATCTGACTGACTCTCTCTGTCTGTCCATATGTCTGTGGATGAAATGTTGTACTGAACTCAAGCCTGGTACCCAAAATCTCGTGCAACTGCTTCGAAAACTTTGAAGTAAACTGTGTTCCTCTATCTGATACGGTGGTCCTCGGAACTCAATGCAGACATACGATCCTGGTCATGTATATCTTGGCCAACTTAGCACTCGTGTATGTGGTCTTCACGGGGATGAAATGGACTACCTTAGTCAAGCGATCAACTATAACCCAGATGGAATCGTATCCTTATCGTGTCCTGGTAATCCTGTGATAAAATCCATTCTGAGCTTGTCCCACTTCCAATCTGGCATCGGTAACGGCTGAAGTTACCCTGCTCGTTTCTGTTGTTCAGCCTTAACTCTCTGACACACGTTGCACACTACTACATACTCCGCAATGTCCTTCTTCATGCCGGTCCACAAGAAAATCCGCTTCAAATCCAAATACATCTTGGTGTTGCCTGGGTGTATCGAGTAAGGTGAATCATGAGCTTCCTGAAGAATTAACTTCCTGATCTCCGGGTCATTGAGCACGTATATACGCTCTACGAACCACAGTGTTCCGCATTCATCCTCACAGAATCCTTCTACCTTTCCTTGGCTTATTCTACCCTTGATTTCTGGAATACCTTTGTCCGTCTTCTAGGCTTCTCGAATCTTGCGCAACAAGGTGGACTGACTCTCCAACGTGGCAACATAACCTCTCGGAACTATCTCCAACTGTAAGTCTCGGAGATCCTCTGCTAACTCCTCGGGAAAACCTCCGGTTATGAGAGTATTAACATAACTCTTACAGCTCAAAGCATCTGCCACAACATTGGCTTTCCCTGGGTGATAATGCAATCTCATGTTGTAATCCTTTATGAGCTCCAGCCATCTCCTTTGCCTAAGATTTAACTCTTTCTGTAATGCCCTGGATGTAATACTTTCCCTTTAGGGCAATATATATAATATCTCTGGCTTCATCACTTCCATTCCGGGTTCTTCGTCTTTTCGAGTTTTCGTCGTTCTGTTGTGTGCGTGTGTGGCATTCATTCATAGCATGTAGTCATGTGCATTGCATTGCATTTGTGTTGTTGTTTGCATCCGGTCCCACGCGTTCCTTCCCGTTGTCCGTTTCGCGTTCCGGAGCTCCCTCATGTGTCCGTGGCGTCCCGTAGGCCTACTTTGGTGTTTGGCCATGTAACGTTACCGGTTTGGCGCGAGACTTGTCGTGTGTTGTTGTTTTGGTGTGCGTAACCCGCCTGTCAAATCTCGTCGCGTTTGGAGTTCGTTTGGTGCTCCAACAGTTATTCTCGTGGGCTGAAAGTGCCTCCACTTTGAGGCCCAAGACACCCCTCCAACAGCCCACCAAACCAGCCCAAACCCCTCCCTTCATCTAGGCCATCCAATTCTGATCGCGTGGCCGAAAACCACACCGCATTTGGACAACCCTAGCTCCTTGTGCCTATATATTTGTCCACCTTCCCCAAATTTTGCCCCAAAAATAGGAAACCCTAGCCTCTTCTTCTTCAACCTCCAGCCACCGCCGCCTTCGCCGGAATCCGCGTCACCACCACCACTGGGCCGCACCTCCGGCCTTCCTCCTCACCGCCGGGTCTCCGCCATCCCGACGCCACGGGCCCTGCGCCACCTCGCCTCGCCGCCTCCGGCGCTCTGGCCAGCCGCCGCCGACGCAAGTCCGGCCAGGCCGCCGGGCCACTGCCACCTCACCGGCGCGCCGCCTCCACCTCGCCTCGCTCCGGACCGGGCGCGCCCCGCCGCCCCTCCGCCGTCGCGGCCTCCCCGTCGGCCAGTCGGGCCTCCAGGCCGCCGGCCCCGCCTCTTCCCGCCGGGCTGCGCCCTCCCACCGGCGAAGGAGACGCGCCGCCGCGCGGGATCGCCAACCGCCGCACGCCGCCGATCGCTGGGTCGAGGGGACGATCCCCCGATCCGCCTCCAGCGCCTAACGGGCCGGCCCGTTAGCGGCCGTGCTCCGCCGGCCCGTTAGCGGCCCAAGCCGCTCCAGTCCGCTCCAGCCGACCCGATCCGCCAAGAGCCGGCCCGATCCGCTTCCGATCCGTTGACCCGTGTTTGACCCCTGAGGTTGCCCTGAAATTTCTCTAAGTCCTGGAGTTTTACCTCTCTGATGCTATTTTCAAACGTGGATAACTTTTTGTGCGTAGCTCCGATTTGAGTGAATGATATGTCAAAATGTTCGTGGAGACTTGTACTACATTTTATTACTTTATGCCATGCATATTTGAGATCATCTAGGTGCTTAGAAATCTGTTGGAAGAGTGCATCTTGATAAAAACTGTTGTTAGTAGTTGTTTTCATGCCATCTTTGCAATGTGATAACTTTTTGCATGTTTATCCAAATGATGCAAATGAGATGTCCACGTGTTCGTCTTGTCATGCTCTACATGTTGATTGCTTAGGCTTGCATGATAGAATTAATCTTTCCATGTTTATCTCTGTTGCAAAGTGCTATGTGGATTTTATGTCATTAAACTTGTTACGAGATGCCTCGTAGAGGAACTCGTTGCTATCGTTGTGTTTGTCCCCATGATGCATGCTTAGGTGTTTTGGATTCACCATCATGTGTACTTTGCTGTGGTGTTTACCACTTGTCATGTTTAGCTTTGAGGTGACTTAAACTTGCTCTCAAAGATGCCATGATGAAACTGCTCTTTTAACACTTAGTGAAATTTCACTAGTCTGGAATCTGTAATTTCCAGATGCCATGTTTGCTTGTTGTTCTAGGCCAATCCATGATAGTTTTGGGGTGACTCTTGATGATTCCTTGTAGTATATATTGTTGGCTATCCATTCATGCTCTCACATGCTTATTTGAGTGGCTGTAGCATATTTAACGTTTGCTCCCAAGTTGCAACAAAATACTGTTGTCAGGATTTTGTTGTCAAGTTCAATATGTCCAAGCTTGTTGCTATTGATCCATGGCTCCTTTGAGGATGCTCCAATGGACTTATTTGCTGTAGGATATATCTAGTTTATGTCCATACTCTTTGCCATGATGTTTGAGTGATGTAGCTTATTTATCTATTGCTCCGAAGTTGCTATGTGGCTGTAATTTTCAGCTTTCGCATGTTTATTGTTTTGTGTGTAACTTTTAGCCCGTAGCTCCGATTTGAGCAAGTCCTATATGAAAATTGTGTGATTTTTCATGTAGATTCATAATATACTATTGTTATCATGTTTTGAAGTATTTTGCTTGATCGCATTTTGTCATGCTCCGTGTGCTCCCATAGTGCATCAGTCATGCATCCAGCATATTTTGTGTGCGCATTGCATCTTGTTGATTTCGTGCCTTGTGTGTTTGTGTTGAGTATAGTCGGAAGCTGAGTACGAGTACGAGAACGAGGTTACTACCGAGGTTGACAACGAGGAGCTCTCTTATGATCCTATCGACAACTCTTCAGGCGAGATGACCGAACCCGGATACCATTACTATCTTTGCCTATTGCTAGTAGTATCGCTCTATAGTATTTGCCTCGATGCCCGTGTTTTTCCTGTCAGCCTCCTATTGTAACCATGAACCTGTTTAACCACCCTACCTATGCAAACCGTTGAATGGCTAAGTACGCTTCGCTCAGCCCCTCTTATAGCATTGCTAGTTGCAGGTGAAGTTGAAGATGCTTGCTTCATGTTGAAGTTTGTTGGGTTATATCACACTATATAAATGCTTAAATGAAATCATCTATATATTGGCAATGGGTGGAAGGCTAAGTCTTTTGCTTGGTGACTTGTTCCACTCATGCCGTTAGGAACCGTATAAACCGGTGTTATGTTCCTTGATTATGCGTTCCTCACACGGTTGGGGTTATGGGACCCCCTCGATAAACTGCTAAGTGCTAAGTCTTTTCCAGCAAGTCCCAACATTGGTACTATTTTTCTAATAACTAAAACTTGCATAGGGAGTAATTAACCCTCTTTCTTAATCAACAACCCGGGCCAGTGCTCCACATGAGTGTTGGTCCAAACTGGGGGTTACGCGGGGCCACCTCGAGGGAACTCAAGGTTTGGTAAAAACATGTGGGGTCACCCATCCGGTCGTGGCCTGAGACGAGATTCGCGCGGCTACTATCAGGGTGTCGGCACGCCGGGAGGATTTGCTGGATTAGCCTTACCTTAGTTCGGAGTATCTTGAGCACGGGATTCCGAGAATACTCAAGCCTTCCCACCTTGGAGTTGCGACTCCGCGGATCGTGGGCTTGTCATGGGCCAAGTTGGAACACCCCTGTAGGGTTATGAACTTTCGAAAGCCGTGCCCGCGGTTATGTGGCAGATGGGAGCTTGTTAACATCCGGTTGTAGAAAACTTGACACCATGTTCCAATACACTACCAGCGTGAGTACCGTGACTGTCATTTTCCGAAAGGGGTTTCGGAAGATGAACACGGTGGGGTTATGTTTGACTTGATTAGTTTAGGATCACTTAGTGATCATCTCTCGACCGAGGCACCTTCTCTTCTCGCTCTCTTTTACGTAAGCTAGGCTAGTGCTGCTGCAGACTCTTATTCTTTCTTCGGCCTTGTTCCACACCCAAGGCTTAAATAGTCGTGTTACCCGGGAATGGGATTGCTGAGTCCTCTGTGGGTCACAATTACTTCACCACACCAGATGCAGGTACGATGGTGAGCTACCCAGGCGATGGCACTGAGCTAGACTGGGAGTACGACGAGGAGCGTAGCCGTTACTACGTCCGTTATCCCGATGATCAGTAGTGGTTCTTCTACTAGGATTTGATCTAGTCCTGTGGATTAAGTTATGTTTGGTATCTTGTCATTTGGATTTTACCCTTAGATGGGCTGTGATGTTCATTTGTATGATGATTGGTTATGTAATGAATTTGTGTGACGTGGCGAGTGTAAGCCAACTATCTTTTCAGTTTTCCATCCCCATTTTTTTACATGAGATGTGCAAAGGTACCAAACTTGCGATCATTCCAGCATGGGCTTATATCTCTAAGTCGTGCCTCGACACGTAGGAGATATAGTCCCATCCTGGGCATTACAAGTTGGTATTCAGAGCCTTCTCCGACCTAGAAACCCCCACTGATTGATCGAATCATTGACGGTCGAGTCTAGGCACACACTGAAAATATTTTGAGTCCTATATTATATCGAAGGGTAGGATTTCTTTGCTTCTCATCCCCTTTCTCTCTTGTGAGGACTCCTGACGACTACTCTTGCCTCTTCTACTTTCAAAAATTTGCACCAAATTTTTTTTAGGAATCTCGCGAGTATTGTGGGATTGTTTCCATGTTCTTGTGACGAGAATATTGTTCTCGATGCCTCCTGACATTAGGGGTTGTGGCAGTGTCCCGGGGAGTTGAGCTTCGGGGTATTGTCGTCACAAGCATATCGCGGCAGTACTAAATACTTAAGACGGCCGACATCGAAAATCTCTCCTATACGGTTAGCGGCAAGATAACCCCTACATCACCCAGTACTGGGGAGGTAGTTCGGGAGTATTGCCATAGCTTGTTATAGTGGATGCTTTTCGAAGGTCCGAGGTAGACGGTTTCCGAGAAAGACTGGTTATGTGTTGAAGGATGGATACAGCTGGATGTAGGTTTAGAGTTGATTGCGCGGTGCTTCCCCTGTATCCCCAACACCTGATTGCATAACTGGAAACTTTCGGAAATTAATAGGTGGGATTATCCAGTAGATCGTAGGCATTCTTCCAACGAATGCAGGTTAGCGAGTTCGGGGTTCTACATTGAGTGAAGTGGTTTTATGACCGATGTTCCGATCGGGAGTTGCATCTTAAAGGGTCCTTGGCTATGCTGATCCGGGGATTGCATAACCCTTTCGTAACGCGTTCATAAGCTTTCAGCACAAAGATGTTAGAACGAAGCTCCTACCTTCTGTTTGTTTCCATCTGTACCTTGTGCTTTTCTTATTTACCTTTTGTCCCCTATGTGGCTTCTCATGAAGATTGTTGTTATCATTTAACTGAGAATTTCATTCGTTCCTCTTGTTCGAATGATTCTTGTGAAGACTATGTTGCATTTCAATCCGTTGTTTCAGCTTATACCTTCTTTCAATCAAATTGCTGATTCGTGGTCATCTCTTTCAGGATGGCTCCGAAACAAGTTCCCAACGCTAACCCAGAGGGTGAAGAGGTCCCAGATCGTCCTCCTTCACCTCCTCCTCCGTCTGAGGCTTGGAGAGCGATTATGCAGACTACAAATCAGAACACCCAGATGTTGATGCAGATGATGCAGCAAATGCAAGTAAATCAAGCAAATCAGGGTGCTCCAGGGAACCAAGGCAATTTCTTCAACCAACAGCACCATGCTACTCTCAACCAGTTCTTGGCCAATCAACCAAAAGCTTTCAGTTAATGTGTCGACCCTCTTGATGCTGAAGATTGGTTAACCGATATCAAGAAGCATTTTGAGTGCAGTAACGTAAGGGAAGAGGACTATGTGAAGTTTGCAGCCTTCCAACTCAAAGACCAAGCAGCTGACTGGTGGCAGCAGTACAAAGACTCCAGGCCAGGGCGTGTGATCTCTTGGGAGGATTTCTGCAAGGACTTTCGCTCTCACCACATTCCAACAAGTGTCATCGAGGGTATGCGTGAGCAATTCCGCAACCTGAAGCAAGGCTCTATGACTGTCTACCAGTATAACGTCAAGTTCCAAAACCTCGCCCGCTATGCTAAGCAAGACATACCAGATGCCAAGAGCAAGATCTATCAGTTCCGCGGAGGTCTGAAAGATGAACTTCAACTTGCTCTCACCTTGTTCGAGCCCGATGAGTTCAACAAATTCTATAACATGGCGCTCAAGCAAGAGGCAGCCCAGCTCAAGATGGAGGCTTCCAAAAAGAGGATTCGAGATGCCGTTCACTCCTCATCTTCTCAAGTCATCGCAAAGCAACAGAAATTAAGGCTTCCTCCTCCTCTAGTGATTCGAGCTCCTTACAACAACTCCAACAACTCCAACAACAACAAGAATGCTGGTGGACGTGGCTTCTCCCACCCACCCAACCCGAGCAACCAGTCGAAGAATCAGTTTCAGTCTCAAGGTTCCAAGTCAAGTGGTTCTCATTTCCATCCTCTCTCAGAAGTGACTTGCAACAAGTGCACTCAGAAAGGTCACTATGCTAACAACTGCCCCAACCTGAAGCGCCTTCCACCTCCTCCACCTGTCAGTACAGCTATTGTCAAGCACATTCCCAAGCAAGCAAGGGTCAATCTGATGAATGCAGCGCAAGCGGAGAATTCTTCTGATGAGATTTTGGGTAACCTTCCAGTTAACTCTATACCTGCTAAAGTGTTGTTTGATTCGGGTGCTTCTTGTTCTTTCATGTCATATCCATTTGCATCCAAGCACGATGTTGTCACCAAAAATCTGCCAAGGGAGTTGTCAGTTATTTCTCCGGGGAGACGAATGCATTCCAGTGTATATGATCCGAATGTATCTACTCGCATGGGTGATTATCGCTTTCTGGCTAATCCGGTGGTTCTTGGCAATTCCGACATCGACCTCATCCTCGGGATGGATTGGCTTTCTCAGCATGATGCTCAAATTGATTGTACACAAAAGGAAGTCAAGATTACTCATCCTGATGAAGATGTGATTATCTTCGCCTCCAGGGATAACACTATCAGGCTTTTCTCTCTCAATGACAAGGGCGAGATTAATGCCATCTCTCAAATTCCGGTGGTTAACGAATAACAAGACGTCTTTCCTGAAGAACTTCCAGGCATGCCTCCACACCGTCAGGTGGAATTCGTCATTGAACTCGAGCCGGGTACTGAGCCAGCATGCCGGCGTCCGTACAAGCTCTCTCCTGGAGAATTGAAGGAGTTGAAGAAGCAGCTTGATGAACAAGAACGTTTGGGTCTGATCAGGCCTAGTACGTCTCCTTGGGGCTGTGGTGTCTTATTTGTCAAGAAGAAGGATGGCACGGAGCGTCTCTGCGTTGATTACTGGCCATTGAACAAGAAGACAATAAAGAACAAGTATCCGCTCCCCAACATCAACGAACTTTTCGAACAGCTCAAAGGAGCTAAAGTGTTCTCTAAGCTCGATCTCTGAATGGGCTATCACCAAATTCGCATTCGCGAGGAAGATATCCACAAGACTGCCTTCAGAACGAGCTACGACTCATATGAGTATATAGTCATGTCCTTTGGTCTCGCCAATGCTCCTCCTACCTTCTCGAGAATGATGCACTACATTTTCAACCCCTACACCGGCGAGTTTGTGCTTGTGTATCTGGATGACATTTTGGTATTTTCCAAGAATGAAGAAGATCACGAAAAGCACCTCCGTCTCGTTCTCGACGGACTCCGTGAACGTAAGTTCTATGCCAAGTTCTCCAAGTGCGAGTTTTGGCTCGATAAGGTTTTGTACCTGGGCCATATCATCTCTGCTGACGGTATTGCGGTAAACCCTGAGAAAGTTGAAGCAATTGTCAACTGGGAAGCTCCTCAGAATGTCAAGCAACTCCGAAGCTTTCTTGGTCTTGCCAGCTATTGCAGAAGGTTCGTTGAGAACTTCTCCAAGATTGCCAAGCCACTTTCCAACTTGCTGCAGAAGAATGTCAAGTACTACTGGTCTCCAGATTGTGAAGTGGCATTCAGAACTCTCAAAGAAAAGCTCGTCTCTGCTCCAGTTCTTACTCCTCCAGATGAGTCCAAGCCCTATGAAGTATTCTGTGATGCTTCTCTTCAAGGACTTGGTGGTGTGCTTATGCAAGACAAGAGAATTGTGGCATACACTTCTCGTCAGCTGAAGCCAAGTGAGAAGAACTACCCCACACATGATCTTGAACTAGCAGTTGTGGTACATGCTTTGATTACATGGAGACATCTGTTGTTGGCCAGAAAAGTCGACATCTTCACCGATCACAAGAGCTTGAAGTACATCTTCACACAGCCGAATCTGAACCTCTGCCAGACTCGTTGGGTTGAAATGATCCAAGAGTATGATCCCAGCATCGAATACACTCCTCGCAAGGCGAATGTGATTGCAGATGCTTTGAGCAGAAAGGCATATTGCAACAACCTTCTTATCAAGCCGTTCCAGCCTGAGCTTTGTGAAGCATTCAGGAAGCTCAACCTCCAAGTTGTTCCGCGGGGCTTTCTTGCAAATCTTCAAGTGGCTCCTACCTTGGAAGATCAGGTTCGTGAGGCCCAACTCAGTGATGCCATGGTGCAGAAGGTGAAACATGGTATTGCAAAAGGTACTCCTAAATACAAGTGCTATCGCGTTGATGAGAGAGATACTTTGTTCTTTGAGGACAGACTTGTTGTTCCCAAAGGTGATCTCAGGAAGCTCATAATGGAAGAAGCACATGATTCCCTCCTTTCGATTCATCCTGGCAGTTCCAAGATGTACCAAGACCTCAAGCAATCTTACTGGTGGACACGCATGAAAAGGGAGATTGCCCAATTCGTGAATGAATGTGATGTCTGCAGAAGAGTGAAGGCAGAGCATCAACGTCCAGCCGGTCTTCTCCAACCTCTTCCTATTCCCGAGTGGAAATTCGACCACATTGAAATGGATTTCGTCACTGGCTTTCCCAATTGCAAGAGAGGGAATGATTCTATCTTCGTGGTGATTGACAAGCTTACCAAAGTCGCTCACTTCCTTCCAGTCAAAGAATCCATCAATGCAGCTCAACTGGCAGAATTGTACACTTCTAGAATTGTGTCTTTACATGGCATTCCTCGAGTTATCTCCTCAGACCATGGAAGTTTGTTCACTTCAAAGTTCTGGGACTCCATTCAGTCTACCATGGGCACTAAGATCAGGTTCAGCACTGCTTTTCACCCTCAGACTAGTGGTCAAGTCGAGAGAGTGAATCAGATTCTAGAAGACATGCTCAGAGCCTGTGTCATATCTTTTGGCATGAAATGGGAAGATTGCCTTCCATTTGCCGAGTTCTCGTACAACAACAACTTCCAAGCAAGTGCAGGCAAAGCTCCGTTTGAAATCCTCTATGGCAGAAAGTACCGTACCCCTCTCAACTGGTCCGAGACTGGTGAACGTCAACTTCTTGGCAATGACTTGATCTCAGAAGCCGAAGAGATGTGCAAAGTCATACGTGAGAATCTCAAGGCCGCCCAGTCGCGTCAGAAGAGTTACTATGACGGCAAGCATCGTGATTTGGCTTTCAACATTGGGGATCATGTCTATCTTCGTGTTTCTCCTATGAAAGGCACACAAAGATTCGGTATCAAAGGAAAGCTTGCTCCTAGATATGTCGGGCCTTTCAAGATCCTTGGCAAAAGAGGCGATCTAGCCTATCAACTTGAGCTCCCTTACAACTTCGCCAATGTTCATGATGTGTTTCATGTGTCTCAACTCCGCAAGTGCTTCAAGACTCCTGAACGCATGATTCTGTTTGAAGAGATTGATCTTCAACAAGATTTGTCCTACCGAGAGCATCCAGTTGCTATTCTCGAAGAAACCGAGCGCAAGACCCGCAACAAGTCCATCAAATTCTTGAAAGTCAAGTGGTCACACCATACCGACCGAGAAGCTACGTGGGAACGAGAAGATCATCTTCGTTCCGAGTACCCTTCCTTTTTCCAGTCCTAGATCTCGGGACGAGATCTTTTTGTAGTAGAGGAGAGTCTGTAATGCCCCGGATGTAATACTTTCCCTTTTGGGCAATATATATAATATCTCTGGCTTCATCACTTCCATTCCGGGTTCTTCGTCTTTTCGGGTTTTCGTCGTTCTGTTGTGTGCGTGTGTGGCATTCATTCATAGCATGTAGTCATCTGCATCGCATTGCATTTGTGTTGTTGTTTGCATCCGGTCCCACGCGTTCCTTCCCGTTGTCCGTTTCGCGTTCTGGAGCTCCCTCACGTGTCCGTGGCGCCCCGTAGGCCTACTTTGGTGTTTGGCCGTGTAACGTTACCGGTTTGGCGCTAGACTTGTCGTGTGTTGTTGTTTTGGTGTGCGTAACCCGCCTGTCAAATCTCGTCGCGTTTGGAGTTTGTTTGGTGCTCCAACAGTTATTCTCGTGGGCTGAAAGTGCCTCCACTTTGAGGCCCAAGACACCCCTCCAACAGCCCACCAAACCAGCCCAAACCCCTCCCTTCATCTAGGCCATCCAATTCTGATCGCGTGGCCGAAAACCACACCGCATTTGGACAACCCTAGCTCCTTGTGCCTATATATTTGTCCACCTTCCCCAAATTTTGCCCCAAAAATAGGAAACCCTAGCCTCTTCTTCTTCAACCTCCAGCCACCGCCGCCTTCGCCGGAATTTTCGCCGGAATCCGCGTCATCACCGCCACTGGGCCGCACCTTCGGCCTTCCTCCTCACCGCTGGGTCGCCGCCATCCCGACGCCACGGGCCCTGCGCCACCTCGCCTCGCCGCCTCCGGCGCTCTGGCCAGCCGCCGCCGGCGCAAGTCCGGCCAGGCCGCCGGGCCACTGCCACCTCACCGGCGCGCCGCCTCCACCTCGCCTCGCTCCGGGCCGGGCGCGCCCCGCCGCCCCTCCGCCGTCGCGGCCTCCCCGCCGGCTAGTCGGGCCTCCATGCTGCCGGCCCCGCCTCTTCCCGCCGGGCTGCGCCCTCCCACCGGCGAAGGAGACGCGCCGCCGCGCGGGATCGCCCACCACCGCCCGCCGCCGATCGCTGGGTCGAGGGGATCGATCCCCCGATCCAGATCGGATCCCGATCCGCCACCAGCGCCTAACGGGCCGGCCCGTTAGCGGCCGTGCTCCGCCAGCCCGTTAGCGGCCCGAGCCGCTCCAGTCCGCTCCAGTCGACCCGATCCGCCAAGAGCCGGCCTGATCCGCTTCCGATCCGTTGACCCGCGTTTGACCCCTGAGGTTGCCCCGAAATTCCTCTAAGTCCTGGAGTTTTACCTCTCTGATGCTATTTTCAAACGTGGATAACTTTTGTGCGTTGCTCCGATTTGAGTGAATGATATGTCAAAATGTTCGTGGAGACTTGTACTACATTTCATTCCATTATGCCATGTATGTTTGAGATCATCTAGGTGCTTAGAAATCTGTTGGAAGAGTGCATCTTGATAAAAACTGTTGTTAGTAGTTGTTTTCATGCCATCTTTGCAAGGTGATAACTTTTTGCATGTTTATCCAAATGATGCAAATGAGATGTCCACGTGTTCGTATTGTCATTATCTACATGTTGATTGCTTAGGCTTGCATGATAGAATTAATCTTGCCATGTTTATCTCTGTTGCAAAGTGCTATGTGGCTGTTATGTCATTAAACTTGTTACGAGATGCTTCGTAGAGGAACTCGTTGCTATCGTTGTGTTTGTCCCCATGATGCATGCTTAGGTGTTTTGGATTCACCATCATGTGTACTTTGCTGTGGTGTTTACCACTTGCCATGTTTATCTTTGAGGTGACTTAAACTTGCTCTCAAAGATGCCATGATGAAACTGCTGTTTTAACAATTGGTGAAATTTCACTAAGTCTGGAATCTGTAATTTCCAGATGCCATGTTTGCTTGTTGTTCTAGGCCAATCCATGATAGTTTTGGGGTGACTCTTGATGATTACTTGTAGTATATATTGTTGGCTATCCATTCATGCTCTCACATGCTTATTTGAGTGGCTGTAGCATATTTAACTTTTGCTCCCAAGTTGCAATAAAATACTGCTGTCAGGATTTTGTTGTCAAGTTCAATATGTCCAAGCTTGTTGCTATCGATCCATGGCTCCTTTGGGGATGCTCCAATGGACTTATTTTCTGTAGGATATATCTAGTTTATGTCCATGCTCTTTGCCATGATGTTTGAGTGCTGTAGCTTATTTATCTATTGCTCCGAAGTTGCTATGTGGCTGTAATTTTCAGCTTTCGCATGTTTATTGTTTTGTGTGTAACTTTTAGCCCGTAGCTCCGATTTGAGCAAGTCCTATATGAAAATTGTGTGATTTTTATGTAGATTCAAAATATCCTATTGTTATCATGTTTTGAAGTATTTTGCTTGATCGCATTTTGTCATGCTCCGTGTGCTCCCATAGTGCATCAGTCATGCATCCAGCATATTTTGTGTGCCCATTGCATCTTGTTGATTTCGTGCCTTGTGTGTTTGTGTTGAGTAGAGCCGGAAGCTGAGTACGAGTACGAGAACGAGGTTTCTACCGAGGTTGAGAACGAGGAGCTCTCTTACGATCCTATCGACAACTCTTCAGGCAAGATGACCGAACCCGGATACCATTACTATCTTTGCCTATTGCTAGTAGTATCGCTCTATAGTATTTGCCTCGATGCCCATGTTTTTCCTGTCAGCCTCCTATTGTAACCATGAACCTGTTTAACCACCCTACCTATGCAAACCGTTGAATGGCTAAGTACGCTTCGCTCAGCCCCTCTTATAGCATTGCTAGTTGCAGGTGAAGTTGAAGATGCTTGCTTCATGTTGAAGTTTGTTGGGTTATATCACACTATATAAATGCTTAAATGAAATCATCTATATATTGGCAATGGGTGGAAGTCTAAGCCTTTTGCTTGGTGATTTGTTCCACTCATGCCGTTAGGAACCGTATAAACCGGTGTTATGTTCCTTGATTATGCGTTCCTCACACGGTTGGGGTTATGGGACCCCCTCGATAAACCGCTAAGTGCTAAGTCTTTTCCAGCAAGTCCCAACATTGGTACTATTTGCCTAATAACTAAAACTTGCATAGGGAGTAATTAACCCTCTTTCTTAATCAACAACCCGGGCCAGTGCTCCACATGAGTGTTGGTCCAAACTGGGGGTTACGCGGGGCCACCTCGACGGAACTCAAGGTTTGGTAAAAACCTGTGGGATCACCCATCCGGTCGTGGCCTGAGACGAGATACGCGCGGCTACTATCAGGGTGTCGGCACGCCGGGAGGATTTGCTGGATTAGCCTTACCTTAGTTCGGAGTATCTTGAGCACGGGATTCCTAGAATACTCGGGCCTTCCCACCTTGGAGTTGTGACTCCGCGGATCGTGGGCTTGTCATGGGCCAAGTTGGAACACCCCTGCAGGGTTATGAACTTTCGAAAGCCGTGCCCGCGGTTATGTGGCAGATGGGAGCTTGTTAATATCCGGTTGTAGAAAACTTGACACCATGTTCCAATACACTACCAGCGTGAGTACCGTGACTGTCATTTTCCGAAAGGGGTTTCGAGAGATGAACACGGTGGGGTTATGTTTGACTTGATTAGCTTAGGATCACTTAGTGATCATCTCTCGACCGAGGCACCTTCTCTTCTCGCTCTCTTTTACGTAAGCTAGGCTAGGGCTGCTGCAGACTCTTATTCTTTCTTCGGCCTTGTTCCACACCCAAGGCTTAAATAGTCGTGTTACCCGGGAACGGGATTGCTGAGTCCTCTGTGGCTCACAGTTACTTCACCACACCAGATGCAGGTACGATGGTGAGCTACCCAGGCGATGGCACTGAGCTAGACTAGGAGTATGACGAGGAGCGTAGCCGTTACTATGTCCGTTATCCCGATGATTAGTAGTGGTTCTTCTACTAGGATTCGATCTAGTCCTGTGGATTAAGTTATGTTTGGTATCTTGTCATTTGGATTTTACCCTTAGATGGGCGGTGATGTTCATTTGTATGATGATTGGTTATGTAATGAATTTGTGTGACGTGGCGAGTGTAAGCCAACTATCTTTTCAGTTTTCCATCCCTATTTTTTTACATGAAATGTGCAAAGGTACCAAACTTGCGATCATTCCAGCATGGGCTTATATCTCTAAGTCGTGCCTCGACACGTAGGAGATATAGTCCCATCCTGGGCATTACACTTTCCACGTGAAGATGTACTTCAAACTCTTATGATTCGTGTAGACATCACAATGGTTTCCAATAAGAAAATACATCCAGGTCTTGAGTGCGTGCGCTACAGCTGCTAACTCCAAATCATGCATCGCATAATTCAACTCATGCGGGCAAAGCTGACATGAAGCATATGAAAAAACTCTTCCTTCTTGCATGAGAAGCCTCCAAGTCCTTGACGAGAAGCGTCACAATACACCTAAAAATCCTTGCGTATATTCGGTAGAATCAGCACTGGGGCTGTAACCAAACGTTTCTTAAACTCCTGAAAACTAGCCTCACATTCTTCGGTACAATTGTACTTAGTTTCCTTTTTGAACAAATATGTCATGGGCTTCACAATTTTGGAGAAATTCTCAGTGAACCTCCGATAATATCCTGCGAGTCCAAGAAAACTGCAAATCTCTCCAACTGAGGTGGGTGCTTTCCACTCGGTGACGGCCTCTACCTTGGAGGGGTCTACTACTATACCATCTCCTGATATAACATGTCCGAGAAATCTGACTTCCTTCAACCAAAACTCGCATTTGCTAAACTTGGCATATAACTGATGTTCCCTGAGCTTCTCGAGAACCAAACGCAAATGTTCCTTGTGTTCTTCTTCATTCTTCGAGTAAATCAATATGTCATCAGTGGATAGCTCCACAAACTTATCGAAGAACTTCATGAACACCTTGTTCCTCATACTCATAAAGTAGGCAGGGGCGTTAGTCAAACCAAACGACATAACCGTATACTAATACGTCTCCAACGTATCTATAATTTTTATTGTTCCATGCTATTATATATTATGTTTTGGATGTTTAATGGGCTTTATTATACACTTTTATATTATTTTTGGGACTAACCTATTAACCCAAAGGCCCAGTCCAGATTGTTTTTTTGCCTATTTCAGGGTTTCGCAGAAAAGGAATATCAAATGGACTCCAAACGGAATGAAACCTTCGCGAGAGTTATATTTGGAACGATATAAACACAGAACACTTAGAGTACATGCGAGGGAACGAAGGAGGTGGCCAAGAGGGTCCAGGGTGCGCCCCCAGCCTCGTGGGCTCCCTCTGGCTCCCCCGATGCCCTCCTTCCTCCTATATATACCCATGTACCCTGGAAACATCGAGGGAACAGAGAAAACCCTAATTCCACCACCGCAACCTTCTATTCCCGTGAGATCCCATCTTGGGGCCTATTCCGAAGCTCCGCCGGAGGGGGGATCTTCCACGGAGTACTTCTACATCAACACCATTGCATCACCATGAGTTGTGAGTAGTTTACCACAGACCTTCGGGTCCATAGTTATTAGCTAGATGGCTTCTTCTCACTTTTTGGATTTCAATACAAGTTCTCCTCGGTCTTCGAGGAGATCTATTCCATGTAATCTTTTTGCGGTGTGTTTGTCGAGATCCGATGAATTGTGGGTTTATGATCAAGATTATCTATGAGAAATATTTGGTTCTTTTCTGAATTCTTTTATGTATGATTATAATATCCTTGCAAGTCTCTTCGAATTATTGGTTTGGTTTGGCCTACTAGATCTATAGTTCTTGCAATGGGAGAAGTGCTTGGCTTTGGGTTCAATCTTGCAGTGTCCTTTCCCAGTGACAGCAGGGCAGCAAGGCACGTATTGTATCGTTGCCATCGAGGATAAAAATATGGGGTTTATATCATATTGCTTGAGTTTATCCATCTACATCATGTCATCTTGCTTAAAGCATTACTCTATTCTTATGAACTTAATACTCTAGATGCATGCTGGATAGCGGTCGATGTGTGGAGTAATAGTAGTAGATGCAGATTCGTTTTGGTCTACTTGTCACGGACGTGATGCCTATATATAGTGATCATGCCTAGATATTCTCATAACTATGCACTTTTATATCAATTGCTCGACAGTAATTTGTTCACCCACCGTAGAATTTTGCTATCATGAGAGAAGCCACTAGTGAAAGCTATGGCCCCCGGGTCTATTCTCAACATATTAATCTCCAATCTAATTTACTTTGTGTTATTTACTTTCTGTTCTTATATCCAAAAATATCAAACTATCCTATCTATCATATCTCACTTTCGTAAGTGACCGTAAAGGGATTGAAAACCCCTTATCACGTTGGCTGCGAAGTTATTATTTGTTTGTGCGGGTGTGAGGGACTCGCGCGTGGTCTCTTACTGGATTGATACCTTGGTTCTCAAAAACTGAGGGAAATACTTACGCTACTGTTGCTGCATCACCCTTTCCTCTTCGAGGGAATACAACGCAAGCTTGAGAAGTAGCAAGAAGAATTTTTGGCGCTGTTGCCGTGGAGGCTTACGCAAAAGTCATATACCAAGTACTGATCACAAACCCTTATCCTTCGCATTACATTTTTTGCCTCTCGTTTTCCTCTCCCCCACTTCACCCTTGCCATTTTTATTCGCCCTTCTTCTTCCATGTGTTTTCCATTCGCCTTTATGTTTGCTTGTGTTGCTATGTGCTCTCTATTAGCTTGCATCTTCGCTTGCTAAATTATGGATTCTCATCCACTTCCTAATTTCTTTAAGAGATCTAGTTATGTTGAACCAATTGCTAGTGAGTTGAGTGCACTAGATTATCTTTATGGGGTTTCGCTTGAAATTCATGAATCTGAAAATTGTGAGAATTTGTTAAAAGAAAAAGCGATTCACGATAGCTCCTTAAATAAAAAGCATGATTGCAATGACGTTATTATAAATTCTATTAATGTCAATTGTGTTAATGATATGCAAAACCCTAAGCTTGGGGATGCTAGTATTGCTATGTCCACTACTTGTTGCAATGATCATGATTGGGGTGATTCTTCTTATGATCTTGGAAACTTATTTAAGCCCCATAATGAATATGAGATTGATAATAATGTTTGCAATAATATTGAAAGTGGGTTTGGAGAGGTCATGACTTTAGTTAATATTAATCCCACTATTTTGGAAGAGTATCAACTTCGTATGCATGTGGATCGTGTTGAGATTATGTTTTCTGACAGCTATATTGTTGAATTTGCTTATAATCCTACATGCAATTATTATGAGAGAGGAAAATATGGTTGTAGAAATCTTCATGTTACTAAATTACCTCTCTTCATGTTGAGATTGATATTGTTTCTTTCTTCTTCCTTGCATATGCTAGATCTTGCTTGTCTTGATAATTTGTTGTACTACAAAATGCCTATGCATAGGAAGCATGTTAGACTTAGATGTGATTTTCACATACTTTATGATGCTCTCTTTGTGCTTCAATTCTTATCTTCCATGTGAGCATCGTTGAATTATCAAGCCAATCTTAATGGCTATAAAGAAAGAGCTTGTTGGGGGGCAACCCAATTTTATTTTCTTTGTTTTGCTTCTGTTTAGGAATAAATATTGCATCTAGCTTCTGTTTAGCTGTGGTTTTGTGTTTTAATTAGTGTTTGTGCCAAGTACAACCTTTGGGAAGACTTGTGTGAAGTTTATATGATCTTGCTGAGAAACGTTAGCGCTCACGAGATTAGTCACCAGATCTTACTGGAGCGTGATATTTAGTTGACTCTTTTTGCAGATGATAAATAGACAAATTCCTCACATTTACCAATTCATTTCAATATTTTTGGAGTTAGAGAAGTATTCGAAAGTTACAGGTTACTACAGACTGTTCTGTTTTTGATAGATTCTGTTTTTCGTGTGTTGTTTGCTTATTTTGATGAATCTATGAGTAGTATTGGAGGATATGAATCATAGAAAAGTTGGAATACAGTAGGTTTAACACCAATATAAAAAAAGAATGAGTTCATTACAGTACCTTTGAGTGGTTTGTTTTCTTATACTAACGGAGCTCACGAGATTTTTGGCTAAGTTTTGTGTTGTGAAGTTTTCAAGTTTTGAGTATTGCTTTGATGGACTATGGAACAAAGAGTGGCAAGAGCCTAAGCTTGGGGATGCCCAAGGCACCCCAAGGTAAAATACAAGGACAACCAAAAGCCTAAGCTTAGGGATGCCCCGGGAAGGCATCCCCTCTTTCGTCTTCATCTATCGGTAACTATACTCGGGACTATATTTTTATTCACCACATGATATGTGTTTTGCTTGGAGTGTCATGTATGATTTGAGTCTTTTCTTGTTAGTTTGCCACAATCATCCTTGTTGGACACACCTTTTGAGAGAGATAAATACGGTCTATAATTTGTTAGAATATTCTTTGTGCTTCACTTATATCTTTTGAGCTAGATAATTTGCTCTAGTGCTTCACTTATATCTTTTAGAGCACGGTGGTGATTTTACTTTGTAGAAATTGTTGATATCTCATGCTTCACTTATATCCTTTTGAGAGTCTTTTAGAACAGCATGGAAATGTGCTTCGGTTATAAAACTAGTCCTAATATGATAGGCATCCAAGATGAATATAGTAAGAACTTTCATATAAAGTGCATTGAATATGATGAGAAGTTTGATACTTGATGATTGTTTTGAGATATGAGGATGGTGATATTAGAGTCATGCTAGTGAATTAATTATGAATTTGAGAAATACTTGTGTTAAATTTTGTGATTCCCATAGCATGCACGTATGGTGAACCGCTACGTGACGAAGTTAGAGCATGAGGTATATATTGAGTGTCATCCTTTGTGTGGAGGTCGGGGGCGCGCGATGGTTAACTCCTACCAACCTCCCCCTAGGAGCATGCGTTGATTGATTTTTTTATGACTCATAAATTTTTGCAATAAGTATATGAGTTCTTTATGACTAATGTTGAGTCCATGGATTATACGCACTCTCAACCTTCCACCATTCACTACAAAAAAAATACACTTCCGTGATGATACATGTTTGTCACAGTAGGTCACGTTTTCTGTCATGCATGTACATCCATGATGATTTTATGACAGAATCAAGATAGTCATATATGTGATGTTGTAGAAGTGTTCCATGACATTACCAAAATTATCATCACGGAAGTGTCCACTTCCATGACGATAAATCGCGCGTCACAGAAGTGCTTTCATCAAGGGTGACCGACACGTGGCATCCACCGTAACAGAACGTTGTTAAGCTATCGGGTCCGGTTTTGGATCCGATAACCCGTTAACAGCCCCAATCAATGGGGATTTTCCACGTGTAAAATCATCATTGGCTGGAGGGAACACGTGTCGGCTCGCCGTTGGAACAGATGTCATCCACTCATTGGAACCATAGCGCCTATGATACGTCGACACGTGGCATGGCCCAACAGAGGCCCATTCCTATGAAAAGTTCGGCCTGTTTGACTTGGTCAAAAGGTGGCGGGCCGGCCCGCGGCAAGCCTGTTAACGACATGTTTGCATATAGCCCATTTACAGCCCACTAACCCAGGGCCCGTTTACGGCCTATCCGAATTAGGCCCAGTAGCGTCATTTGGGCCGTCCAATATAATTCCAGCCCATTTTAACTTCCGTCCCATGTAAGACCGATGACGTATTTCGGCCCATATGAGGCCCTTAGTAACCCTCGGCCCATTAACGGCCCATGGTAAAACTGGCCGGTAGTGAACAGTGCCCAACAAAGGTCCATTCCTGTCAAAAGGCAGGCCGGTTTGACTTGGTCAAAAGGTGATGGGCCGGCCCACGGCAAGCCTGTTAACGGCATGTTTGCATATAGCCCATTTACAGCCCGCTAACCCAGGGCCCGTTTACGGCCTATCCGAATTAGGCCCAGTAGCGTCATCTAGGGCGTCCAATATAATTCCAACCCATTTTAACTTCTGGCCCATGTATCGCCCATGACGTCTTTCGGCCCATATCAGGTCCTTAGTAACCCTCGGCCCATCAATAGCCCGTGGTAAAACTGGCCCGTATTGAACAATGTTTTACTTTATACCCATTAACGGTCCATTATTCCGTCGGGCCGTTTCCAGCCCATGTTATATTTCGGCCTTCTCATGGCCCATTTATTCTTGGGCTCATTTCCAGTATTTGTTTACTTTCAGCCCGTTACTGTCATTTTCTGCTTGTGGGCCAAATTCAGCCCGTGGTTACAGTCTGCCCGTTTGTGGCCCGTTAATATGTTGGGCTGTTTTCATAGCGTCATCAAATACGGCAGATTAACGACGCCCATTATGGTCGGCCCGTTATGGTCGGCCCATGAACGGACGATTTCAACTCTAGCCCATTTACGGTCATAATGTGGTCTGTTATTGGCCCATGTTTGGCCAACCGATCATACGGCCCGTAGAAGGCTCATTGTGTCTACGGCCTGTATAAGGCCCATTGTTTCTATGTCCCTTAGAAGGCCCATTGTTTCTATGGCCCGTAAGAGGCCTATGTTAACTACAGTAAATATATAGCCCATGGTTAATGTGGCCTAGTTTTAAAAAATAGGCTATTGCGGCCACTAGCAAACCGCAGAAAAAGAACTGCACTGACTACAAGAAAACAAATAAACAAGACAATAAGGAAATAAATAGGCAAGCAACTTACGCTAGGCTATCACGGCTATTACACATATTACATCCACTGGGCATCAAAGTTCGCCACCAATGCAAATATAGGGAACAAAGCAGCATATAAACGCCGCAGCAAAACAAGTCCCAAACTGAAACCACTTCAGAAGAGCTCAAGAACAATATCCTGGGTACCCATAATGCTGGCAAGATGCTTAGCAAGCTTATTATATTTTTCTTGTTTGGCGCTTAAATCCTCCAGCACTTGCTGTTGCACCAGAAAGTATGCATGTGAATTCTGCAGGGACTTCCTCAGTCCTTCGGCTTCCTGTCGCATAACATCTGATCGATGTCTTTCAACTTGAAGTTGAGACTCAAGAAGCCAAACTGATTCAGGCAGCGATTTCGAAGAGCTGGTGCCAGCAGTAGTAGCCAGTAACTCGAGCACTATATCAAGACAGGACTTTGGGGTTGTCTCAGTGTCTCCAATATAGTTTTTATCAGCTTTCTTGGAGACCAACAGGGATGTCTTACTATCTTGAACCTTATCTGCATTACTTCATGTACCATTGCATAACGGGGTACTCTTCTCCAATATTTTTTCCGCATTCTAAAAGAGAAACTTACAAACACATCACAAGTTTACAATGTAGTATATGAAACTCATTTTGGTAAACCAGTTCAGTAGTAAGGTGGACAGGATAACAACATGAAACAAACATATATCTATTTAGTATGATCACTGTATGGTCTATATCATTCTAGTTTATGTTGCCAAATCAAGATAGATACAGTTCAAATCATATATATTTACGACAAAGCAGCTTAGACAAAATATAAGTGTGGGAAACTACACAACAATAACAACACTTGTAAGGTGCATGTCATGAGAATATAACTGTTTATTCAATTGAAACTGAAATCAACATAGAGCAAGTTACAATAGTAAACACGTTAAAGAAACAAGTTTAAAACATACATGTTGCCCCATTGGAGTTTCAGTTGCATCCTTCAAATTTGAAATTAGTTGGTATGAGTAAATACAGTGATGCAAGAGCAAAGTAGTATGAACCATAGCTATGGAACATGACCTGAGAACAATTCTTCTTCTGCTTTAAGCGTTGACTTGGGGTTCAAAGTGGTGGTCCTCGTGCTTTGGGCACAACAGTTGCCTTACTGAGTGCTCGTGTTTGGGTGCTCTGTGGTGGAGACAATGTTGTGTCAATGGGAACTGGGTTACTATCTACTAGGGTTGGGGTTAGAAGGGGTGTAGCTGGTTCTCTGTCCAACTGGGTAGGGGTAAAATCAGCGTGAGTCTGGGTTATGTGTGGCGGGGCTGGTTCTTGGGCAAGTACAACCGTGGTTCTATCTCCATCGATGGGTAGCACGGTCTTTTCTAAAGACCGTGTTTTTACTCCCACAGATACTGCCATCACCCCCTCGAATTGAAATGGCTGATAAACAAGAAAAATAATTGAATGTACAGACATTGTAAGATAGACAAGTGCAATGGATAGTAGGGAATAAAACAGGGCATGAAATAATTCACATTTATGTTGTCAAAACAAACAGAATAGCAGGACATAATTTCACTTATATGATGGCTAATTAAACAGGATAGCATGACACAATTTCACATGTATGATGGCTAACTAAACAGGATAGAATGACATACTTCAAAATATGATGACTATGTAAACAGGATAACATGATATAACTATACGATGTGTCTATTAAAGTGGTTGGCATGCCATAAATCACAAACATGCCATCGATGGAAACATGATGGCATGATATAATTCACGGATAGAATGACATAATTCAAAATATGATGACTATGTGAACAGAATGAGATGACATAACTATATTATGTCTTTAGAAAAAGGGTTGGCATGCCATAATTCAGATACATGATGTCTATGTAAACATCATGGCATGATATAATTCAAATATATGATTTATATACTAAGGAAGTGAGCAGAGGGCAATCGCATATATGATGTGTCAACTAAGGAGATGGCATTCAATACCGTGTATATGATGTAAAAACTAAGCATTGCAATACAACATATGCATGATATGAGTAATATAACCCTGCCAAGTTTGACCATACACCTCAGGGGGTAATAGGGCTGGTCATCTACCTCTGAATCCTCCTCTGAAGACCTAGCTGTAACCAGCAAGATATTTGCTTCACCAGGCAGCATTGTCTACTCTGAAGACCTTGTTTTCACTGCAGATTTCTCCATCACCAATTCAAATGGCTGATGCACAGGAAGAGCAGATGAATATACAAACATTGTCGACAAAAGCAACGAGAAATACAAAAAAAGGACAGCATGATATAATTCACATATATGACGCTTGGCTAAACAGCATGGCATTGCATAATTCACATATATAATGCCTTGCAATTGCATAATTCACATATATAATATCTTGCAAAAAGATGGCATTGCATAATTCACATATATGGTAATTAGACACTAAACAGGTGGCATTCACACAAGTCATGTCTAAACTAAGCAAATGACATAGTAATGCAAGATACCATACGCACGATATGAGCAAGATAACCGTGCCAAGTTAGAGCATGCACCTCGGGGGGGGGGGATAGGGCTGGTCATCTGTCTCTGAATCCTCCTATGAGGAGTTATCTTCCTCGTGATTACGATCCAAAATGAGTGGAGGGGGGCTGCCTTTGCGCCCACCATGGAGCGACGTCTACATGAAATTTTATTGCCACGCAAGGCTCATCTCTTTTGCTCTACATGTTCAGTTCCATTGTGTACAATAACTTACATGCATAGGAATAAAACATAGTGAGATTATGTAAGGAGTGCATGCACAAATCCAGAGTGAAGGTAGCAAACTGTGGATAGACACAAAACCAATGATGGCAGGCAGATAATAGCTTTACTTAAAAATTCAGATAATGGCTTCTTTAATGTTTGTTTGCACCCAACATGAAACTAATAGTAGACACCCGAGATTAACCAGATAGTACACAGATAGTATTGATTGCTGGCCCAATATGTACTCCACAACCATTTAAAAACTCAAGTTTCAGCATAAGTTTGGACCTGAGTCGGAGTCTAATAGGTGAACACGACGATAAAGTAGCATGTCATCATATTAAGTGATGCATAACGTAAGCAGACACGGAAGAGTGTGACCTCTCTTGCGGACCCGTGTAGTCCTCAAGGTCATCTGCTAGGTTGATGATGGTAATGAAGTTGTCGTGGCTGCCGGCCGCGGGGAAGAAGATCTAAGGCGGCGAAAGACAGTCTGGAGAGCGGATGCCTGCTGTGGTGAACCCTTCCGTCGTTGGAGTAGCTAAGCCGGGGTGGAACACAGCACCGCAGGAGCAGGACAATCCACACAAGGTTTTCTTTGACACATATCTGTAACAAAAGTAATTGTGTAAGGGCTTGTTTGAATTTGAGGATTCTAACAATGCAGGGATAGGAAATAGACAGGAATAGGATAGGAATACACATGCAAAACAGAGAATTAAAAAAACAGGATTTCTGCCAATCTGGGTGTTTGGTTCACAAGAATGGGAAGATCACAGGATGCAAAGAAGCATGGTGAGATTAAATCAAACCACAAGGAGTGTACAACCTCTTTGGCGAAGCCATGTCGATCTTAGCGTGATTGGGTTGTCAGTGAGGATGCTCCGGCTGACTTGGCTGTTGGAGGAGGGTAAGAATATCTTAGGCGTCGGAGATGGAGCCCGAGGTACTGCTCCGCTGTGATGGAGGGTTTCGTCCTCGGAGCAGCTCCGGTGAGTTGTACGACGCCGAGGCTGAAGCAGGACAAGAGAGACGACGTTAACCTGAGTGGAATTCTAATAGAATCTCCAATAGATGACGTAAAATACATAACCACAAAGTGCTAGATGTATACATCAGCCGCTCATCTCTGAACATAACTGTCGAAACTAATTTTAACTATCAAAACTAAACTTAACTATCGAAACTGATTTTTGCTGTCGAAACTGAATTTAACTGTCAAAACTGAATTTAAATGTCGAAACCGAACTTAACTATCGAAACTGAATTTTGCTGTCGAAACTGAACGCACTAGAGGTGAGGCTACACGTCAGTCGACTGACTTTTTCATCTCTGGTCATTCGATTTTGCTGCCGTTGGATACAAAATCAAGGGCTTGCAGTTCATCTTCAACCTCCACCCCCCTGAGCAGCCAGCCACCACCAGCCAAACAGCCGCCCCCCGCCGCCCGCGGCGGGTGGTGCGCCGCCAGGCCCGCCCCGAAAACACTCCCCACCGCCGGTCCGCCGCCGCCCCGGCCATCCCTGTAGGCCCCCTGTGCCGAGCTTCTTCTCCGGCGATCCCCACGCCACCGCCCCACCACCGTCGGGGAACATCGCCCCCACCCTGAACCATAAGATAGATAGTGGGGTACCTCTCCGGCGAGCCCCCCTCCCCACTGCGGCTGGTTCTTCCTTAACTCCGGCAAGCATCCCCACCCCCTGAAAATCGACTGACCCAAAAGTCAATTCAGTCGACTGAAGTGTAGCTAAATCGGAGCAGCATTGCAAGCAAGACCAAGAGCGAGAGCAGCAGCGTGAGCAAGAGCAAGAGCAAGAGCAGACCAGGCAAGGGACCGAGAGCAAGAGCAGAGCAACAGCGTGAGCGAGAGCTAAAGCATTAGCAGCTCCTACTGATGTGGACGTCGCCGCCGAGGGAGGGACCCCGTGGAGGATGTGGCCAGCAACGCCGCCGTGGATGGAGCCGCGCCGTGTCGGCTCGGGACCGAGCGCCGGCGGCACCGTGAGATCGAATCAAGAAGAAAATGCGGCGATTAATGTACAACCTCTTTGGTGGCGCCGATTAGGCCGCAACTTCATCCAAGGAAACGGTGATGATGATGCTCTTCCGGTGGTGCAGGTGAAGACAGCGGTGTGGGAGTGGAGGTGGCATGAAAGACGAGGGGAACATCGGGACGACCAGATCGACGACGGATCCTCATCTGGTACGGTGGATGAGGGACGTCGAGGTGTTGCTGTGGACGACGTCGTCGGGGAAGAGGCTTCAGCTGGGTGGCGGATGGAGGAGGGTGTGGGGATTCGCGGGTTTTGCTGGCCTCGGTATACAAATGGGTGGGCGGATGGGATGGGAGTGGGGAACCATGGCTTAGGGACGTGCTTGTCCGAAATGTGGGGTAAGTTACGATAATACCCCCACCGATTTGAGGCGGTTCTTTCGGTTCAGGGGTATCACGGGCATTTCGTGTGTCGGGATTTCACAGTAGGTGGGAGTTTTCGGGCGCGTTGAAATTTTGGAATAGCAAGGTGCGGGTTGAGATGGCGGGAGTTGTCGGAGCACAACGAGACAAAGATATATCTTAAATATTTCGGGCTAACAAGGCGCGGGTTGAAATTTCTGGACAAGCCTAACGTATATACTACTGCTTCAATATGAACTAAATTTGAATTCGTTTCTCCATTTGAATAAGATCTACAATAATGATTGTTGTGAAGTCAAACCATTTGAATTCGTTTCTCTGTTTTAATAAGATCTACAATCGTCATTAGTGTCAAGTTAAACCATCGTTTGTCTATTATCTTTAGTGCACACCACATGATTAGTCCCGAGTTACATATGAACTATGTGTACTATATGAACTCGAACTCGATTTTTTGAATCCACTTTATGTAGATTTGCATATGTTTAAAACACTATGATCTCCTATTCAAATATATGAATCCACTTTCATATCAAATTATGATCTTTGTTAGTCTCTTACACCGACACAATCCTCTAACCTTTGTAGCTACCACTAAGTTTCTCTCATGCATGCACACGCCCTCCTCGCCCCCCCCCTCCCTCGGCATTCTATCCATCACGCACATTCATTTACTTTTCTTTAGGTCATTCTCCCACAGTCTCCACAACTCCTTTCTGACACACACCGATCGATAAACCTCTCCAGCGATGTCTACCTACAACATACACACGCACCTTCAATCTCCTCCTTTATGTGTCCTTGCCTCGTGTCTCTCATACGGTCCCACACATGTGTAAACTCTCGCCCCTCTTTTCATCGATCTCACAACCGCTCACTCCTCCCCTATCTAGCTAGTAGCTGGGCCTCTCGCACCACCTCCTAGCTCCATTCTCTCTGTCTATCCGTCTCGCCGGGCCTTATTTTCCTCTAACAAATGGACGTACATCGACTGATCTCCCGCTATACATATAGCTAGCTAGGTCCTTATAACTCGTTTTTCCCCACGCGTCGATCGATCTACCTCATTAGTGATGTCTCTCTCATCCTTCGACAAACAACAATTGATCTACCGATCTAGTTAGGTTTGCTTACCAAACACATGGTTCCCCTTCATCATCCATGGATGTGTCCCGACAAATCTATCACGCACATGCACACACAGAAACACATCCCCACTCTTATTGATAATATTGCAGTTCCACCCTTAGTTTGCTAGTAGGCCACTCCCACCATCTTCGAGTAGCAACTCTATCACCCATTCAACACTCTACCCCTCTCCCTCCCTCTCTCTCTCTCCTCTCTCTTTCTCTGCCCCATCCTATTTCCCGTCCTTCAGTTATGTATGGATGTCGACCGATCTCCCTCAAGACATAGCTGGCTCTCTCCTTCCCAACACATATACGAGTCGTTCTACCTCTATAGTTAGGCCTCTGCCTACCCCTCCCCAAACCCCCTCCCACACACACAC
Organism: Secale cereale; assembly: GCA_902687465.1. Classification (NCBI taxonomy): domain Eukaryota; kingdom Viridiplantae; phylum Streptophyta; class Magnoliopsida; order Poales; family Poaceae; genus Secale; species Secale cereale. Next base: position 253,364,534 of record LR738709.1, on the reverse strand, counting down.
ACACCAATACATCGAGCGCTCTAGTCATGTCTCCCTATCACACACAAACTTAACATGTGCCCTCTGACATTCCGGTAGCTAGGTCAGTCGCCCTACATCTTTGACTTGCACACCCACACAATTTCGATGGCTCTCTTCATCGATCTCGCACCCACCCACGTGATCCTCTCTTTGACTCTATCGATATCCATGACCCCTCCCTCTCTTCTCGTGGATCGCCCGACCCTCTATATATGATATGGATAGGCCTCCATTTCACACACATTGGATGCAAAAATTTATTTGAGATGTCATCGACACATATTCCCACAAATACATTCACGAAATCACCCCCCCCCCCAAAAAAACAAAAAACACTCATGAACGCACACAAGCCATTTGTCTATGTTTGTATCTCTCACACACACCCATGTAGGTGGGGGACGAGCACGAAGAGAAGAGGTGAACGCACAGTGCACGTACTCCCGTCTCTTTCCCAACCACACCCGCGCGAGTACACGGTGGAGCTCATTTCTGTACGAAAAGGCAGCCCACGTGGTAACTTGACATGTGTACTAGTTGTCCACTAGATGGAGGGAGGATCGTCTACGAGCAAGATTAATAACATAGCCGGCTGCTAGCTCTATCTTTGTGCCACCTCACTTATAGCCAACCTAAAATCCCATTCATATAATAGTTGTCGGCTCTATACATCATGTAGTTAATGCTTGACCCCACTTTCTTCTCTCACAAAATGCATTGGAGCTTGTGCTGTAGCTGGCTACAAATTTACAGTCCACTCCACTTCTCTCTCCTCTCCTCTCTCCTCCACATCATATAAATTTGAGGTGGCAACCCTTATAGCCCGCTTACATCAGCCTATTATACTTGCTCTACCACGGGTGAACAAACAAATTGGGACTTGACGCGTTATGTTAAAAAAGATGCAAACCATGTGGGGCTTACCTTAGAGGAAAGGCTCTATACACTGGAGTACTTTTGATGTGTCCCGTCAACTCGAAACGAGGAGAAGCTTGCTTAGTACGTCGTCTCCCCCGCCCACGGGCGCGGCGGCTCGCAAGACGAGGTGAAGCTTGCTTACTACGCCTTACGCCCGCTCCCTCGCCCACGCGCGCGGTGGCTCGCAGGACGAGGAGATAATTTTACTACTCCCTCTGTTTACTCCTCGTCCCTACTACCTTGGTTAGAGAGATTATCATATTGTTTGGAATATATATGTCCTTTAGTAGATTTCAATATGAACTACTAGTACATACTCCAATCACAGATGTATATAGACGTATTTTAGAGTGTAGATTCACTCATTTTGCTCCGTATGTAGCATAAAGTTGAGACACTTATTTTGGAATGGAGGGAGTACATGCTATGATCTGTCAATCATTGAGATGCAATAGCATGCATGTTAGTCTCCTTTGTATTTGATGAAATGTTGCAACGGGCAACCTTGGATGCAAGATACATGTAACAGAAGCTGGAAGCTTCATAGCATTGTACTATCTCGCTAATAAATTACAGTACGTACTACCTCCGTTCCTAAATATAAGTCTTTGTAGAGATTCCACTAGGTGGACTACATACGGAACAAACTGAATGAATCTACACTTAAAATGCGTCTATATACATTCGTAGGTGGTTCATGGTGAAATATCTACAAAGACTTATATTTAGGAACGGAGGAAGTACTATTACTATGTAAAGAGTTTTTTTTGTGATTGTACTACGTAAAGAGTTAGGTGTCGCACGGTGTCGTGGAATTGTCACGGCAGATGTCCTAATGATAGAGGCAAAGGTGTCCCGTCTTTCGATGAGATGGTGGCTATCGTTTTGGAGGAAGTCGACTTTGACGATCCGACTACGAACGTGCGAGGACGTCGCGCCTTAGCAATCGCTAAACCAACTCCGAGAGGTTATTGACCACGCCGGAGCACGATCAACCTGACCACGAAGGTCTGTTTCCTGCAGGCAAATGAAGAACAAGCAAGAAACTGATATTGCAATCTGAATATTGCAAATATAAATGATGTATTGATAAAGGTGGGGATCCGTAAGCGGTCTTGGTCTGGTCGTTGGACACAAACGAAGTACACGAAGTTGCAATGGCTAACTTTTGACTAAACCAATACCAAAGTCTAAACGACGTCCTAAGGGCTGTATATATGGGGGAAAGAGGGGGGAATTTCGTGGCCCTTGGTGGAGAGGTCCGAAACCAACCCTAACTCTTGTTTCCCCACACATACGGACTCTAAAAATAGCCTATACTCAAGTATTTCGAAATTACATGGGCCTGGCCCAATAATAAGGTGACGCAACACCTATAATAGCCTCTGGACAAAATTTATAAAGAGGCATCTTGTATATTTCGTCCAAGGCTTCACGCACTCATTATGGTGGCTTCAAAGTCCTGAAATCATCACTTGTAACTCCATTCTTGTTCCCCTTGCGCAGGCCATCATCTCCATGCTTGATCTTGCTCCAATGTTCATCCTTCTTTTCCAAGCTAGGCCCTTCATTTGTAACCAAGACAAATGTATCCAATTTAGGCAGCATCATATTCTCATGAACATTAGATTCATTACCAAGAAACGAAAGTACCTGGTAATTTCATTGGCGTGCGCGAGCTCTAGTAATTGGTCCTGTATATGTGTCAGTTGGAGCTGTGGGTGTAACCTTGTTAGTGATGTCCTCATCATCCTCCCCTTCTTGAATTGAAGTCGTCCTCGATGGAAGCTCATCTTCCTCACCCAAGTAAGGCTTCAAATCTGCAATGTTAAATGTGGGACTAACCCCAAAATCTACAGGCAACTCAAGTTTATATGCATTATAATTTATTTTCTCTAACACTTGAAAGGACCATCAACACGTGGCATTAGCTTTGACTTGCGCAAATTAGGAAACCTATCCTTACGCAAATGTAACCAAACAAGATCCCCAGGTGCAAAGACAACACGTTTTCTACCCTTATCTCCAACAAGTTTATATTTAGCATTCATGCACTCAATATTTTCCTTAGTTAACTCATGCATTTTTAAGATCAATTCAGCACGTTGTTTAGCATCAAAATTAACCTTCTCCGAAGATGGAAGAGGCAACAAATCAATAGGTGCACGAGGTAGGAAACCATAGACAATTTCAAAAGGGCACATCTTAGTAGTAGAATGCAACGAACGATTATAAGCAAATTCAATATGAGGCAAGCATTCTCTCCACATTTTCTTATTATTCTTCAAAACAGCCCTAAGCATAGTAGACAAAGTTCTGTTGACTACTTCAGTTTGTCCATCAGTTTGGGGGTGACAAGTAGTACTAAAAAGCAGTTTAGTCCCCAACTTAGCCCATAAACATCTCCAAAAGTGGCTAAGAAATTTAGTATCATGATCTGAAACAATAGTATTTGGCACACCATGCAAGTGAATAATTTCACGCAAGAACAAATCAGCAACATTAGCAGCATCATCGCTTTTATGACATGGTATAAAGTGTGCCATCTTCGAGAACCTATCCACGACAACAAATATGCTATCCCTCCCCTTCTTTATTCGAGGTAAACCCAAAACAAAGTCCATAGATGTATCTTCCCAAGGAACACTAGGGACAGGCAAAGGCATATATAAACCATGAGGATTGAGTCGTGACTTAGCTTTTTGACATGTAGTGCAGCGACCAACAAAACGCTCAACATCCCGTCGCATCTTTAGCCAAAAGAAATGTGTAGCAAGTACGTCCTCCGTCTTCTTCACGCCAAAGTGTCCCATTAATCCTCCTCCATGCGCCTCCTGCAACAACAAAAGACGAACAGAGCTAGCTGGAATGCATAGCTTGTTAGCACAAAACACAAATCCATCATTAACGACGAACTTGTTCCATGTTCTCCCTTCTTTACAATTCTGCAATACATCTTTAAATTCAGCATCATGCACATATTGATCTTTGATGGTCTCCAAACCAAATATTTTAAAGTCAAGTTGTGAAAGCATAGTATAACGACGAGACAATGCATCAGCAATAACATTTTCTTTTCCCTTCTTGTGTTTAATAACATAAGGGAAAGTCTCTATGAATTCAACCCATTTAGCATGTCTACGGTTCAGTTTTGCTTGACTTTTAATGTGCTTTAAAGATTCATGATCAGAATGTATAACAAATTCGTTGGGCCATAAATAATGTTGCCATGTCTCCAAAGTCTGAATAAGAGCATATAATTCCTTATCATAAGTAGAATAATTCAGACTAGGCCCACTCAATTTTTCAGAAAAATATGCAACAGGTTTACCATCTTGTAATAACACACCTCCTAACCCAATTCCACTAGCATCACATTCAAGCTCAAAAGTCTTATTAAAATCAGGAAGTTGGAGTAAAGGAGCATGTGTCAACTTATCTTTCAATGCCGTGAATGCTTCTTCCTGTGCAGTACCCCAAACAAAAGGCACATCCTTCTTTGTAAGCTCATTGAGAGGTGCAGCAATGGTGCTGAAATCTCTCAAAAAACGCCGATAGAATCCAGCGAGGCCAAGGAAACTCCTCACGTGTGTGACCGTTTTGGGCTGCGGCCAACTCTCAATAGCTTCAATCTTGGCTTTATCAACCTCAATTCCCTGTGGAGTAACAACATAGCCAAGAAAAGAGACTCGGTCGGTGCAAAAGGTGCACTTCCCAAGGTTACCAAACAAATGTGCATCATGTAGAGCAATAAAAACAACACGTAAATGTTCCAAATGTTCCTCCAAAGATCTGCTAAAAATCAATATATCATCAAAGTATACTACCACAAATCATCCAATGAAAGCACGTAAAACTTCATTCATTAATCTCATGAAAGTACTAGGTGCATTAGTTAACCCAAAAGGCATGACTAACCACTCATATAATCCAAACTTAGTTTTAAATGTTGTTTTCCATTCATCTCCCAATTTCATACGAATTTGATGGTATCCACTACGCAATCAACTTTGGAGAATATTGTAGAGCCACTCAATTCATCAAGCATATCATCTAGCCTAGGAATAGGATGACGATAACGAATAGTAATATTATTAATGGCTCTACAATCAACACACATACGCGATGTACCATCCTTTTTCGGCACTAGAATAATAGGAACAGCACAAGGACTAAGGGATTCGCGTATATAACCTTTGTCGCGTAGCTCCTGTACTTGACGCATAATCTCCTTTGTCTCTTCTGGATTGGTACGGTATGGTGCGCGGTTGGGTAGTGATGCACCGGAAATTAAGTCAATCTGATGCTCAATCCCTCGAATAGGTGGTAATCCCGGTGGCACATCTTGTGGAAAGACGTCGGCCAACTCCTGCAAAATGTTAGTGACAGCAGGAGGCAAAGAGGAAGGCACGTCCTCGAATGAAAATAATGCCTCTTTGCATACAAAAGCATAGCAAACAGATTTGCTAAAATCTAGCTCATCAATATCAGATTTGGTGGCAAATAAACATGCACTTTGCAATTTAATTTCAGAAGCAACAGTAGATGGTTTATTATTAGGCTTCATTTGTTGCTCAAATTCTTTTGCCACAATCTGATTTTCACTCTTATTTTTCTCCTGTTTTGCTTTATTAGCTTTATTAATATTATCTTTCAAAATGGAATCAGGACTCATAGGAAGCAAAGTAATATTTTTATCCTTATGAACAAGAGTATACTGATTGTTTCTACCATGGTGTACAGAATTTTTATCAAATTGCCATGGTCTACCAAGTAATAAGGAACATGCTTGCATAGGTACCACATCACAATCAACATAATCAACATATGTAGAGATACTAAAATGCACATGAACAGTACGTGATACCTTATCCTTGCCGCTGTTGTTGAACCATTGGATGTAGTAAGGATGTGGATGTGGTCTTGTGGTGATAGCTAGCTTCTCTACCATCTCCATGCTAGCCAAGTTGTTGCAACTCCCTCCATCTATGATCACGCGAACAGAACGTTCCTTCACGACTCCCTTTGTATGGAACAAATTATGCCTCTGATTTTGCTCAGCTTGAGTAACCTGCACACTCAAAACATGTTGAGCAACTAAACATTCATACCTGTCAGCATCTTCAGGAGCCATGTATTGCGTCTCATGATCAGAATCGTCTCCACCATGTTCTTCACGTGTAATAAGAGCCAACGTCCCCTCATCATAGTCACTAGCGGATTCATATCCATCATCCTCAGTAGCAATCATCACACGCTGAGATTTGCAATCTCTCGCAAAATATCCTCTTCCCTTACAACGACGACAAATAATATCACTGGTGTGCCCTGTTGATGCCATGGAAGAAGAAGAACTCTTTGCAGGCCCAATAGGTGTGCTCTTGGCAGATAATGGTGGTTGTGCCTGCTTCCTTGTATCACGGCCGGAGGTAACAGCTGATGGAGGTGTCGGTGCAGTAGAATGTGTGGAAGTAGAGGATGCACACGGTGTCCATGATGAAGGTCGACCTGTAGAAAAGTTAGTCCGTGCCAATGCCTGTCGATCCTGCACTTCACGTTCAGCTTTACCAGCAAGATGGAATAAACGAGCGATATTATTATAATCCTTATACTCTAGAATAGTCTGAATCTCTCTATTTAATCCACCCATAAAACGTGCAAGCATAGCTTCATTCTCCTCAACAATACCACATCTAATAAGGCCAGTTTGTAATTGCTGATAATATTCTTCTACATAATTTTTTCCTTGTCTTCAGCGCTGCAATTTTTGAAGTAATTCACGTTGATAATATGGTGGAGCCCAACGAGTACGCATAGCAGTTTTCAAAGCAGCCCAAGTAGCTGGAATAGGATATAATCTACAATGTTCAGACCACCAAACACATGCAAAACTAGTGAAAGCACAAACAGTAGCAGGAACACGTCTCTCCTCGGGATAATGTAAACATGTAAAACGTTGTTCAGGTTCTAACTCCCAAGTAAGATATATATCAGGTACATATCTACCCTCAAATGGTGGAATATTCAGTTTCAGTTTAGGAAGATGGTCATGTACCTCAGGTGGTGGTGCAGCCCTACCGTTGCGATGATATGCATGAGGACGACCTGGTGGTGGTGGTGCTGGTTGTTGCACGTAGTTCTGATTTTGGTCAACCTCATCCTCGTAATGGTCCTCCACCTCTGCAGTAGCAGCAACAGCTACGGAAACATCAACAGCGGCACCAGAAGGTTGACCAGGCTCAAGGGGAACGCGCTGTGCTCGTCCCACTTGATTTGGAAGGCGATGTTGTTGTTGTTGTTGTTGTTGTAGAGGTGGGACAGCTGCAGCAGCCGGTGGTGGTGGAAAACGCGAAAGCAATTCAGCAAACTTGTTATCGAGCTTTGTTTCAAACATCTTCTCCATGCCATCTATCTTCTCCATGGCCTCGTCCAATGTGTTTAGCACATCTTGCACCTGTACACTCATCATTTGCTGAAACTTATCATGAAGCTCCTTGTTCGTCAAGTTCTCCCAATCAGTCTCGTCGACTTGTGATCCTGGCATGGTTAGCAGCAATAGAAACACACAAGAATATGATCCTACAGACTAATAATAAGTGGTGGTGGTGGCGGGTGTCACAAATCCGACAAGCAAATCTCAAATTCTTACCAGTTCTTACCCAGCAGCAGGTGGTGATCGGCAACCGTGGTAGTCAAAACTCTCAAAGGTTGGATAAAGCGATTACCAAGGAGAGTCAAAACGCGCGACGTAGATGTATGCGGAGTTGGGAAGGCTTATAAGATGGTAGAAAAAAGGGTCAGCAATAATCAATTCAGAGATGCAAATTTGAATAAACGCTCAACGACGGTACTGTGCTGGTCCTAAGCTAGACCCTACTAGAGACGCGAGCCTAGAACACTAACAAAAACACGACGCTGCACGTAATCAAGGGGGAAGCACACTCTGATTTTTTTTCGCCTCTTTTTTTTTTGCGCTCCTTTTCTTTTGCCGAAAATCACAATAATGGCGACTGTCTCAAAACACTTCCCAAGTCAAACTAAGATGATAGGCACGAAAAAAAAATTGATGATTTTTTCCCAGAATCAGGGTAGCGACGACGAAAAAGTGCGGTAAAAAAATAGTATGGTGGCACGTGTCTCAAAAGACTCCGAAAAGCCCAAAAATAGGATAGGGAAAAAATATTTTCACCTGTCGAAATTTTGGCCTAAAAACTGCCGGGGGGTCTCCAGACTTTTTTCGAGACCTACTCAGGCAAGGAAACACGAAACCGAAACTAGATGGATCTCGAAAGCCAATCTAAAACGAAAAGAACTCGGATTGGTGGTGGATATGTGGTGGTAGAATATGGCAGCGGTGGTGGTATATGGATACGGATTGGTGGTGGTATATGGATACGGATTGGTGGTGGTATATGGTAGTAGCGATGAAGATGTCGCGGCGGCGGCGTGACAACTTATGACCAGAACTCGAAATTCTAAAAGCCTAGACGCTAAGACCAGCAACTTGACACGACGATGCAACCGCAAATTCAACAAAGCAAATACAGAAAAGATTATGCAAAGGCTCAAATTGGTTCGGATGGGATGAACTAACCCTAATTTTTTTTGGCTTTTTCGTGGACTATAGGTATGAAGAACAGACTCGATCTAAACTATGAAAAACTGTAAAATCTCACCGAGCAACATGGAAATATGATACCACTTGATGGAGGCAAAGGTGTCCCGTTTTTCGATGAGATGGTGGCTATCGTTTTGGAGGAAGTCGACTTTGACGATCCGACTACGAACGTGCGAGGACGTCACGCCTTAGAAAAAGCTAAACCAACTCCGAGAGGTTATTGACCACGCCGGAGCACGATCAACCTGACCACGAAGGTCTGTTTCCTGCAGGCAAACAAAGAACAAGCAAGAAACTAAGATTGCAATCTGAATATTGCAAATGTAAATGATGTATTGATAAAGGTGGGGATCCGTAAGCGGTCTTGGTCTGGTCGTTGGACACAAACGAAGTACACGAAGTTGCAATGGCTAACTTTTGACTAAACCAATCCCAAAGTCTAAACGACGCCCTAAGGGCTGTATATATGGGGGAAAGAGGGGGGAATTTCGTGGCCCTTGGTGGAGGGGTCCGAAACCAACCCTAACTCTTGTTTCCCCACACATACGGACTCTAAAAACAGCATATACTCAAGTATTTTGAAATTACATGGGCCTGGCCCAATAATAAGGTGACACAGCACCTATAATAGCCTCTGAACGAAATTTACGAAGTGGCATCTTGTATATTTCATCCAAGGCTTCACACACTCATTATGCTGGCTTCAAAGTCCTGAAATCATCACTTGTAACTCTATTCTTGTTCCCCTTGCGCATGCCATCATCTCCATGCTTGATCTTGCTCCAATGTTCATCCTTCTTGTCCAAGCTAGGCCCTTCATTTGTAAGCAAGACAAATGTATCCAATTTAGGCAGTATCATATTCTCATGAACATTAGATTCATTACCAAGAAACGAAAGTACCTGGTAATTTAATTGGCGTGCGCGAGCTCTAGTAATTGGTCCTATATATGTGTCAGTTGGAGCTGTGGGTGTAACCTTGTTAGTGATGTCCTCATCACCTAGTGTGAGGACTTCGTCGTGAGGCCAACCCATCCATGTGGTAGCTTGAGAGGGGTTTGAGCGGAACCGAGAGATACAACACAAGACAAGGATTTAGACAGCTTCGGGCCCCGGGAAACATCATCTGGTAGCAACCCTACATGTTGTTTGAGGCTAGGTCTCATTATCATCACGAGAGAGTCGCCGGTAAACCGGCTCTTTGTGTCTAGCCCTAGAGATTATTTCTTCTTGCCTTGTCCCTCTTTGGGGAGCCCTGCCCCTCCTTATATATGTTGAAGGGGCGGGTTACATGACTAGTCCTAGTAGGATGAGGATTACTCTATTACAAGTGGAGTCCTAGTCTTGCTTCCTTTGTAGGAGAATATTTCTTGTGCTTTCATCATAAACTGACCCACCCTAACATGAACCAGCCTTCTATAAACCGCCTTTTGGGACATCAAGTTTTGTCGTTCCTCTGACCCGCTCGCCGGGTCACCCATGATTCGCCAGGCTTGGGCGGGTCGTTTAGTAAGTCGTCCAGTCAGGGCAGGTCATTAGTGAGTCGCCAAGTCCGGCCGGGTTATACTTCCGGCCGGGTTACGCCGCGGGGTATATCCCCCACATTAGCCCCAGTTTAATTTGGATTTATCCATGTTAAACTGATCTACAACATAAACACATAAACAAATTTGGCGGCTTGTGCTCCGGGTTAAATATTCTTATAAACCGGCACTTGATCATCCTTAAATCCTTGTCATTTCTTCCTTCTAAAAAATCCGAGTCAATAGACCAGCTTCATAATCAATTTGCTTGCAGAAGATATTTTGTAAATAAAGAATCCATTTGAATCGGCCTTCAATGCTCTGATTCGACAAAAATATTGGTCTTCAAATATTCAACTGATATTCAGCCGGTTTGAAAATATAGAACTTGCCGGTTTATGATTGCCAAACTTGTTGGGTTATAAAAACTGATGATCCCGGGTCATGACTATTTATAGACACCGGGTTATGATTGTTGCCAACGCTGGGTCACACAATTAATCTTCCTGATTTGCCCAAAACTGAGAATTTGGAGATGTTCCTCCTTTATATGCATATTACATATAGCCCCCAAGTCTTAAGAGGAGAACATAGTGATAGCTTAAGACTTGTTTCAATATAAATGTGGCAACCTTGAAGAAATCCAGATTGTTCATCCCAGTCACTAGTAAAAACTGAATACTCCATATTATGTAGCCCCCAAGTGCCGGGTTGTCATGCTTGCAGCAACCTGGGACTTGTACTTGCCTGATGCTCAAAAAACTTCAACCAGTGTAGCCCCCAAGGGCCGGGTCATTATGTACTAATGAGCAGGGACTTTGTAGATATGATCATTTAGACTTGAACAGCAATGTGTAGCCCCCAAGGGCCGGCTCAGTAAAAATACTGAGCTGGGACTTTATATATACTTCATTGAAAATAACATTACATAATGTAACTCCCATCATGGGGCTTGAACCCACGTCCACAAGGTTAAGAGCTTTGTGCTTTACCAACTGAGCAGTGGACCCTTAATATAATGGATTAAAACTTGTGTACCTTGAATTGTTGACAGGAGCAATTGGTAGCCCCCAAGGGCCGGCTCATTACAATGTGATGTGTCGGGTCTTCAATAAGGTGAGCAAAAAATGACTTTGCATTAGCCCCCAAGTGCCATGGTGCATGCTGGCAGTGACATGGGACTTGTATATTTGATGTAATCTCAACTTGAATAATGTATCCCCCAAGTGCCGGGTCGTAAGCCTGCAGCGACTCGGGACTATTCCTTTGTAGAATAAATCATACCCATCGATAAAATAATATCCATTGCGCAGAAGCGACTTTGAAAACCTCAATCATAATATTAGTTATTGATAACCATAATAAAAATCCAGCCATGTTAGCTATTTAAAGATTTGAATAATATAACCCGGTTTGAAAACCGCTTCCAGTGATATTTGATCACACTGTCCAGAAAATGTGGTGATAGTGTGAGGTGGGCCATGTAATCACTGAGCCTGCGTTTTTCACTGCTCTTGCACTCCTCTGCCGTAAGAATGGAGAAAATTGTAATATAGTAGTACCTCCTTTTGCCGAAAGCGTGGGACATCCAGCAATCCTACCACCTCAGTAATAATGACCAATGAGCTGTCAAATCACATAGACCCAGCAGTAAGTTGGACGGATGAAGCAACCATCACTATTGAATCCACTTCTCCCTTCTGCCCAGGCGCCAGTGAGAGGTCGCGTCCGCTCTGCCCGGGCATGAATGCGGCACCGATTCTTCGGAGCGACGCTGGTCGTTTCGGGCGGGAAGCCCGCGCGGGCGATGGAGGGGCTTTGGGTGGGCCAGGCTGGTCAGGAGCAGGCGTGGCAGCTGTCCGCCTGTCCCTACCGGACGCCCAGAAACGAGAGGATGCACCGACTCTCGCGGCTAAAATGGTACACTACACACCATCTCTATGTAGGAGTAGGTCGATCTATCGATCTCTCTAACACACACATGTTGTTAAACACACGCACGCACACGCACACGCACATGCAGACACAGGTTCATAGAATAGGAAAATCGTGCAAGTGCGAAGCCACAAGAAGTGAGATAAAAATGGAGTACTAACAAACTATGACCAGCCAAAGCAATGTAACCAAACACTCCTTACTCTGGCTTGTTATCTCCCCCGGAAACCCAATGCATGGAGCGCAACTATGTGTTGATCAGTCAAGAAATCAAAGTCGGCTTGCATGCGAGTTAATACGTGGCCCTGCATGGTAGCTAAAACGGCATCTCTTAGGCTGCCCATAATGGGAGTATCATAGGTAGTATCATGCATGTCAACTAGGCAATTTTGATGAGGTGTCGTAGAATTAAATGAAGAAAGAGAGAGTTGAGTATCATATCATGATATCGTATCATATTAAATAATGTGCAACTATGTGTCATGCATAGCAATAAATTAACTATCATATGATACTAACATATGATACTATGCACTATGGATATAGTATCATACACTAGTATCATATGCATGATACTAGTGTATGATACTCCCCATTACAACCAACCTTAGTTGTTTGGATCAATTGTTGCGTTTAGAGACAGAAATCAGGCCTTTGATTGGAGGAATGACCGGTCAAGTTTCTCTTTCTCCTCCAATCTGATTGCACCTTGGTCCCGCTGCACCTTCTAACGTGATTTATTACACCTGGACGGAGGGAGTCGTACGAGATAAGGTGGCACACTAACTTAGGTCGAATACAGGTGCCCAAAATTGTGTGCATGTTATAATAAGGATTCACTTAAAATAGTACGTGAGGGAACAGAGGGATCAATTGGACAGTGTTCCCGAGCAGTAGCATGATGTGTGAGGTAAGATACACCACTGGCGCTTTTAATTTTTCTTATTAATTTATTTGTTTCACCCTCTGACTGGTGGGACCCAACGTACTACATGGAGAGAGGTAAGGTGACTAAGGCTGCATTATTTTTGCACCACTGTGGATAGTCTTACCACCAAAGCCACATGACACAATTATGATTTAAATCCCAATGACTCCCACACACAAAAAAAATGTATAAAAGGTTATTTTCCTCTCGTTTAACATAACAGGAGGGTTGTGTAGCTGGTTAGCCTATTTTCTCATCAAACTTGAGGTCTCGGGTTCGATAACTACACTTGAGCATAATTCGTGCCAGGAGGATACTTTGACTGGTCAAAATGGGTGGATACGGAGCTATATGATCTCGTAATGACCGTATAATCACCTCATCATGTATAAGCTGCAGCCTCGACGCTTGTTTTCTAGGGTTTGTACTCTTCACACTCTCTCTATTATATATATACACGCTGCAGCCTCAGCGCTTGTAGTTGTTCTCTTCACACTCTCTCACCCTCTCCACATCTAAACAAGACTTCTTGGCCTCTCTCTCTTTCTCCCCTCACTGCTGGTCTGCTTGTAGTTGCTCTCTTCACACTCTCTCAGCCGGCAGGATCCGTCTGCCGTGAAGGGAAGGAGGCGCGGGAGGGAATCCACTACCGGCACAGCTGTTCACTTTCACCCAGCGGCGGCGCGGGAGGACCTCCGACCCCTTCTTCTTCTCCACCGTACATAGTCTGGGTCGAACGGCCTCCGGTCGCCCACTGAACTACACCCCAAGAACCTGAAGGTATAATCTACTTATTCCACATGCATTGCTCTAACTGGATGTGGGCTTTTTCCGCTTCTGCACTCGAATCTAGGTGTTGGATCAAATAGGAAAGTAGTGGGGAAAATTGTATACCATGAATCTAGGTCGTGGTTCAAAGAGGAAAGGAATGGGGGAAAGTAGTGGGGAAAGTTGTATAGCATGAATCTAGGACGTGGTTCAAAAAGGAAAGGAAGGGGGAAAGTAGTGGGGAAAGTTGTATCGCATGAATCTAAGACGTGGTTCAAAGAGGACAGGAATGGGGGAAAGTAGTGGGGTAAGTTGTATAGCATAAATCTAGGACGTGGTTCACAGAAGAAAGGAAGTGGGGAAAGTACTAGTACAGACTGGCTATCCAACACCTACGTTGGTCGAAAAGGGAAAACAATGACAAACGCAGTACGCACATATGTAACAAACTGATCTTTTGTTTTGGGGGACAAGGCTGTAGAGATTGAGCAGGACTAGATTTGCTGCGCTCACATAGGGAAAGGTGTCTAAAGATAACAAAACGGTGACCAAAACAAATATGCTCCTTGGTTGTTTGTTCTTTGTTGCAATAGACTGTGCATCACCCCAGTACATCGGTAGATGCACATGGTGCTGGTGCGTCCATTGTCCCGTGCAACTCTTTAGCTGTTGTTAATCTAAGGCCCTGTTTGGTTAAAAACTCCCTAGTCCCTACTTGCTTGGTTCCAGGGACTAAACATGGACTAGAGGTTATTAAATGACATGCTAAAAGACCATGTTACCCCTAGTAATGAACTAATAGAGACAAGGTGCCATGTGTGGCAGGGCAACTGTTGGAAAAGGTCCCAAAAAGACTCTCCCTCGGGGTCTTCTTTCTTTACTCCCAAATGCCCACTTTTAGTCCCTAAAAGTCCCTCCTGTTTGGTTTAGCTGGGACTGACACGGAGTTTTTTTAGTCCCTCCACCAAAATGTCCCTATAAACAAGCACCCTCTAATAATACCGCTGGAAAATTGATGCAATGCCACAGTTAAAAGCAAATTACATGTTTAACGAATTTTATTGTTAATATAATCTCTCTGTTAATATTAATCAATGCCGCCATTTGAGAAATGCTACTATCTTGCTTTCTTTCCCATTTAGATAAGGTAGATGCTTCTTTTTGTTGGCTTGTGTGTCATCCATCGTTATTGACCACTAGTTGTTTCCTTTGCACCTCTGTGTAAACAGGGTTATCTACTTCACCTTGTTGCCATTGTGACCTTTTGTTGCACTCCACAAAACACTTTTGTTTTAAGAGTGTTTTGTGCAGTTCAACCAAAATGTCACACCAATAACGTTGCTTGATTGCTTGATCTTAGTGGAACTGCACAAGTGGAGATATTAGTTCCTATCCGTGTTGGCAAATTTGGTTCAGATCTTCTTCTTGTGAGTTGTTTGAAATCCGCATCATCAGAGGTCAGTACTAGCCTTCTTTCACATTGAAGGCGAAGCTTGTATGTTATTGAACCAAGTGATGAAGGGGAAGAATGAGCGGAAGAAAAACAAAAATCAACTCCTGGTGCTGTAAAGAAGCACTAGAACTGTGATGACACAAGTAATGATATAGTTTTGCATCTTAATTTATAGCTATGGCTGGAATGAGCAATTGTTTTGCCACTGATTTGATGCCACTCTTAATGTAATACGTAATTATCTCTACTTGTGAGAACAGGGATCTTCTTTGAAGATAACATATATTTTAGTGGAACTGCACAAGAAGATGTTGGAAACATTAATTTAATCAAGGAGTATATAGTAAGCATGGCCACCACAGTAGATAGCAACAGATGGTTTCGGGGAAGTGCTTCATCTGTATGCTCTACACAATAAGCCTCCTGACAAAGGTTGGTACTCGCCCACTGATTTCATTCATATGATTGGGCTTTGTCATCTCTATTGGTGTTGTGCTACTGTTTAGATATCGTCATCAAAAAGTGGTATTGTCCTTGAGAAGTGCTTCATCTGTGTTGTTTTAAATATTTCCTTCCATTTTTTTCGAGCAAACAGGGATGCTACCATTTAATTATCCTCTTGTCTTTGCACAACAGGATCATCCTCCTCTGAGGCCTTGTTCGGTTGAGGTGGTTTTTGAAGGGGAATGGCAGGGTTTGAGGGGGATTAGATCCCCTACAAGCCAAAATCCTCTCCAATCCACTCCAATCCCCTTGGGAGGAGGATTAAACGAACAAGGCCTGGAGAAGAATATGGAGTACGTGAAGTGACTAGTTCCGATTATGCCAGGATGAAGAAACCCTGTCTATCTTCTCATCAGAAGAAGCAGTTGAAGGATGGTTACATTACCCCCCACAAGACCAAACTAACTTCAGCTCAGAAGGATAGACAAATCTCCATTTTTTTGTTGTGATGCGTGGGTACAATGTTGTTCTAGGATTCTTTCCGGTGAGTTCCATTTTTCTAAAAGTGTGCTCTACATCGACCATGTAGGTTCCTGTTTAAACTGTCAATTCATAGTACAGTTTGCTTTATACTAACAACTTGTTTTGTATTTGTGCAAACAGGGGTGCTCAGCTTGATTCCACCACTAGAAAGGAGGTGCCGATAAGTTCAAGGAGTTGCAACATATAAGGGCGAAATCATACAAGCTACGTGCGAATTTGGTTGATTTTGGTGGAACTGCACAAAAAGAACATCTGGTCAGCTGGTTTATTTAGCACCAGGTGCCATGTCAATGTCCGAACTGATGGCAAACCCTGCCCATTCCACTATCGTAAGCATTTGATATTTTGGAATGGGAAAACCTTGTCAAATTTTGCTCATTAATTTTAGCAAGAAGACATGCGTTTGATATTTTCGAATGGGAATGGGACGCCCTTTGCTGTCAGCAGCGTCGATCCATTTTTTATTTATTGTTTAGTTGTGAAGTAAATATTGGCTCTGACATGTGAATCGTTGAGATACATAATGATCGATTGTTTTGAATGTTCTCTATGAATTACCAGGCCTGTGTGTTTGATTGCAATGTACATGAACGCTAAAAAGCTGCTCAAACTCTTTGTACTCCTTCTGTACCTTTTTACTTCGCACATTCTGAAAGTGCATACTTTTTTCCATAAGATTGGTCAAAGTAGAGATACTTTGACTGCAGACAAAACTTGTATGCAGACTAGAAAGGATTGGAGGGAGTACATGTGAAACTGCTGCGAACGAGGTGATCACCCTGGGAGTACATGTGAAACTTGTACGTATTGTTTTGCATGTTCATCCAATGCCAGTGATACAAGAATTCGAACTAATCGAAATAAATTCATTCATACACGGTCGGATTTCGTATAAACATGACGGATTTCATTACATTGCATACATTCTTCAACTAAAAAGGGGTCTACTGGAGGTATAATTAATTAAGCTTCAGTGACTTAACTGCAGGTGCAGTTGCGTAACTCACATGTGGCCCAGATACCTGTTGGGCCCACGTGTTAGTCAGCGAACTGCACCAGCAGTTATGTAGAAGCAGCGTCCTTCTCCAACATAGCTCTCCGACTCCACATCGCCACCAAGAAGCTAACCGGCCATCAGTGGTCAACCCGCCTAGCTTGTCATAGCGATTAGGGCAGTAGTGCCCTTACTTGGACCCGAGTGGCGGCGACCTACCGTGTTCTACTCTTCCTCGTTTTCTGTGTTGCGCGGCCTCGTTGGCAGTGGGGCGGGGCCTCGGCGGAGCGGGGCGATGTCCTCTGTCTAGTTGCCGGCGGGCGGCACCTCGGTGGAGTGGGGGAAATCCTCCCCCTCGTTGCCGGCAGGGTGGGGCCTCGGCGGAGCCAGCGGTGTCCTCTGCCTCGTTGTAGGCGCCGCGGGGCCTCAGCGGAGCAGAGCCTTGTCGACGCCAGCGGAGCGGGGACTCGTCGGAGCCAGCATTGTCCTCTGCCTCGTCCTCGGTCTAGCCAAACAGCGCCTCGCCCGCTTCATCGCCCTCTTTGTAGGCGGCCTCAGCCTCCGCCACCCGCATGCGGTACCGCCAACGCTCGAGGCGGCCTTCGCGGGCGGAGCGGTACGAGTCGAGCAACGCCTCCTGCTCCGCCCGCTCCGCGGTGATCTGCTCCTAGATGACCCACAAGTGTAGGGGATCTATCGTAGTCCTTTCGATAAGTAAGAGTGTCGAACCCAACGAGGAGCAGAAGGAAATGATAGGCAGTTTTCAGTAAGGTATTTTCTGCAAGCACTGAAATTATAGGTAACAGATAGTTTTGTGATAAGATAATTGGTAGCAAGTGACAAACGGTAAAAGTAAATAAGTGCAGCAAGGTGGCCCAATCCTTTTTGTAGCAAAGGACAAGCCTGGACAAACTCTTATGCAAGGTAAAGCGCTCCCGAGGACATATGGGAATTATCTTCAAGCTAGTTTTCATCACGATCATCTGATTCGCGTTCGGTACTTTGATAAGTTGATATGTGGGTGGACCGGTGCTTGGGTGCTGCCCTTACTTGGACAAGCCTCCCAGTTATGATTAACCTCTAATGCAAGCATCCTCAACTACAAAAGAAGTATTAAGGTAAACCTAACCATAGCCTGAAACATATGGATCCAAATCAGCCCCTTACGAAGCAACACATAAACTAGGATTTAAGCTTCTCTCACTCTAGCAACCCATCATCTACTTACTACTTCCCAATGCCTTCCTCTAGGCCCAAATAATGGTGAAGTGTCTTGTAGTCGACGTTCACATGACACCACTAGAGGAGAGACAACATACATCTCATCAAAATATCGAACGAAGACCAAATTCACATGACTACTAATAGCAAGACTTCTCACATGTCCTCAGGAACAAAAGCAACTACTCACAAGACATAATATTGTTCATGATCAGAGGGGTATTAATATTCATAATGGATCTGAACATATGATCTTCCACCAAATAAACCAACTAGCATCAACTATAAGGAGTAATCAACACTACTAGCAACCCACAGGTACCAATCTGAGGTTTTGATACAAAGATTGGATACAAGAGATGAACTGGGTTTGAGAGGAGATGGTGCTGGTGAAGATGTTGATGAAGAAAGCTCTCCCCAAGATGGGAGAGTTGTTGGTGATGACGGCAGTGACGATTTCCCCCTCCCGGAGGGGAGTATCCCCAGCAGAACAGCTCTACCGGAGCCCTAGATTGGTTTCCGCCTCGGTTCCGCCTCGCGGCGGCGTCTGGTCCGGAAAGCCTTCTCTTGATTTTTTTTCCAGGTCAAAACGCTTCATATAGGAGAAGATGGGCACCTAGGGCCCACCGGCTGGCCCTCGAGGTAGGGGGGCGCGCCCTGGGAAGGGGGCGCGCCCCCCACCCTCGAGGCCAGCCAGTGGCCCCTCTCGTGGGTTTCTTCCGCCTGATATTTTTTATATTTTCCGAAAAAATGTTATGTGAAGTTTCTGGGCTTTTGGAGTTGTGCAGAATAGGTTTCCAGAGTTTGCTCCTTTTCCAGCCCAGAATTCCAGCTGCCGGCATTCCCCCTTCTTGATGTAAACCTTGCAAAACAAGAGGGAAAAGGCATAAGTATTGTGACAAAACATGTATGAACAGCCCATAATGCAATAAATATCTACTTATAAGCATGATGCAAAATGGACGTATCAACTCCGCCAATCTTAGACCTCGCTTGTCCTCAAACAAAAGCTGATATCGAAAAATATGTCCACATGTTTAGAGATAGAGGTGTCGATAAAAACAGAATACAGACATGAGAGCATCATGATCATTCTCATAATAGCAACTTATATAAATATAGTCATATGATCATTATGCAAAAGTAACAATTCATCCACAATATCAAGTGTGCATCATAAACTTTATTGGAAACTAACAAGCCTTGGTCTCGGTCATTGAAGCAATAGCAATTTATCGTAACATCGGAAAGAGTCAATATAAGAGTTTTTCAGCAAGCCCACATACTTAACTATCATATAGTCTTTCATAATTGCTCACACTCACGCAATACTCATGTTTACGAAGTTTTAATCGGACACGGAGAAAGATAGGGGCTTATGGTGTTGCCTCCCAACCTTTTACCTCAAGGGTAATGTCAACAGTAATAGATCATGAAAACTTACATCCAAGTGGGTATATATATCAGGATCTTTCCAACACAATGTGCTTTTCAAAGGATAAAATGAAAAGAGAAAGGTGGATCTCACCTTGACACTTATAAGACAAAAATAAAAGATAAGCCCTTCGCAGAGGGAAGCAGAGGTTGTCATGTGTTTTTATGGTTGGATGCACAAAGTCTTAGCATAGAAGAACTTTGCTTTATATTGCCACTTGTGATAAGTACCTTTATTATGCAGTCTGTCGCTTTTATTACTTCCATATCACAAGTTCGTATAAAGCTAATTTCTCCCACACTAATAAATCATGCATATATTAGTGGGTTTACAACATGACAACTTACTTGGAAGGATCTTTCTCAATCCATAGGTAGGTATGGTGGACTCTCATGGCAAAACTGGGATTAAGGATATATGGAAGCACAAGTAGTATATCTACTTAGTGCGAGGAGTTTTGGCTAGCATGAGAGGGAAAGGCAAGCTCAACATGTTGGAAGATCAATGACAATATACTTTATTTCGGATATAAGAAGACATAACCCATTATGTTGTCTTCCTTGTCCAATATCAACTCTTTAGCATGTCATACTTTAATGAGTGCTCACAATCATAAAAGATGGCCAAGATAGTATATTTGTATGTGAAGCCTCTTTTTTTATTACTTCCTATTAATTGCAACGATGACCAAAACTATGTTTGTCACCTCCCAACAACTTTTATTTATCATACTCTTGTATGTGAAGTCATTACTTCCCATAAGATCGATATAATCTCCTTGATTCTCTTTTTGTTTTCTTTCTTTTATCATGACCCAAGTGAGGAAATCAAGCCCTTGACTCAACACTAATCTTTATTATATAGCTCGCGGACTCGATTACAAAGGATAAATCTCACAAAGCAAAAACTCACAACTAGATCATGCTAACTTTATTCTAATAGATCAAGATACTACCAAAAGGATCGAACTAAGTAAAACGGTAAAGATAGGGGTGATGGTGATACGATACCGGGGTCACTCCCCCAAGCTTGGCATTTGCTAAGGGGAGTGCCCATACCCATATGATTATGTCTCCTTCTTCGGGGTTGGTGATGTTGGAGTTGTTGCTAACGTAGGCCTGTTGTTCTTCCAAGGCATGGGCTCACCATCGTAGAAGGTTGATCGAGTCTCTGGGATAATCAGGTGTGCAGCCAAACTCATGTTCTTGAATCTATATTCATACTCACAGTTTTGGTTTTGCAGGTCATATACCTGGGCTTGGAGGTGATCGATCTTCTATTGAAGAGTGGAGATTGCTTCTCCGAAGATCCTTGAGTCCATCTTGAGATTGTTGGCAAGCTCCGAGATCATCATGTGGTTGGCGTCGAGACCTCGTTCCACCATACCTTGGCACTTGAAAACTTGTTGCTCCATTGCTTCAAGACTTGTCTCCACGCTTCCGGTCTTCCCCGGCCCTTCAACATCACGGATGTGCAGCACCCCCTCATGCAACTCCATGGTTTTGGGGTGGTGCAGCACCTCCGCAGGTAGGGGTTGATGACCTTCTCGAAGAACGTGTCCCTGGGGGTGTTGGAGGACGCCATGATGATCTAGATCTGTCAAAAACAGCAGCTCGAAACGAAAACAGAGGAATTCTGCATGATACAGAGGTCAAAACCTTTGGGAGTATATATAATGAATTTTTCCCGAACAAAAGGAGTAACCCACAAGAAAACGGAGTCCAGGGGACACACGGGGTGCCCTCGAGGCAGGGGGGCGCGCCCCCTACCCTCGAGGCCACCTCGTGTCTCCTCCGGACTGCGGTTTATTTTTCTATTTTTCTAAATATTCCAAAACGGAGAAAAATTGCCTTTATAACTGTTTTGGAGTCGGTTTACTGACCGTATCACGTACCTCTTCCTTTTCGGAGGCTGGATCGCTCTGGAAAGTGCCCTTATGTATTCCTCCGGGGTTATGGTCTCAATAATATTAGTTTCAACATTTATAGGATTGCCTGAGATGTAATGTTTGATCCTTTGACCATTCACCACCTTCGGATTTGTGCCTTCGAAGTAGTTGATTTTTATGGCACCGGAACGATAGACCTCCTCGATAACATAAGGTCCTTCCAACTTGGAGAGAAGTTTTCCTACAAAAAAGCTTAAACGAGAGTTGAATAGCAAAACATAATCACCTACGTTAAACTCACGCTTTTGTATCCTTTTGTCATGCCATCTTTTAACTTTTTCTTTAAATAACTTGGCATTCTCGTAGGCCTGGGTTCTCCATTCATCGAGACAGATAATATCAAATAGCCTCTTTTCACCGGCAAGTTTGAAATCATAATTGAGCTCTTTGATAGCCCAATATGCCTTATGTTCTAGCTCAAGAGGTAAGTGACAAGCTTTTCCATATACCATCTTATATGGAGACATACCCATAGGATTTTTGTATGCAGTTATATAGGCCCATAATGCATCATCTAGTTTCTTGGACCAATTCTTTCTAGACCTATTAACTGTCTTTTGCAAGATTAATTTCAACTCCCTATTACTTAGTTCTACCTGGCCACTAGTCTGTGCGTGGTAAGGTGATGCAATTCTATGTTGACATCGTACTTAGCAAAGCATCTTACGGAAAGCACCATGAATAAAGTGTGAACCACCATCGGTCATTAGATATCTAGGGACTCCAAACCTTGGGAATATAACTTCTTTAAGCATCTTAATAGAGGTGTTATGATCAGCACTACTACTTGGAATAGCTTCTGCCCACTTAGTAACGTAATCAACAGCAACTAAAATATGTGTGTACCCATTAGAAGCAGGAAAAGTGTAACACCCCAAAATTTTGACCATGATTTATTAATTAAAACTTTGCCATAGTAAATTTAAATTTTTGTTTTCTGGATTTTCTTTTTTAGAACCACTCTGTTCTTTTGAATTGTGGAGTTTTTCCTCCAAAAGGAAACCTTTCAAAAATATTGTTGGACTTGTATATCTTCTCAAGAAACATTTCTTTTATCAGTGGAATTATTTCTATAATTATTTTCCTGAGCTTTATTTCTTTTAAAATGATTTTTCATAAGTTTTGGAGCCTCTTTTGCACTATAACCCTTTGATAAATTTGTTTAAATATTCCACCAAAATTTAGGGATGACATGTGATGTTCCTAAACCACTTTTATCCAAAAAAATCTTTTAGTCATTTGGAGATTTTGAGCTCTACCCCAAGTTATCAAATCTGGTCCAGTTTGCACTTTTGCACTGCAACCCTATTTTGTTTTGCTCTAGTGCCCATGATCTTTCTCCTGCTTATGGTCCACCCTACCAAACCCTTAAGTCCAGGAGATTAGACCCATTGGAATATTTTTGGTCCATGCAATAACAACCTTTATTTTCTGTCCAGATTTGGTTTTCACAAATCCTTGCACTAACAAGTTTCAGGTTTTGCCCGAATAACCTTGCCATCATCACTTGCATCTAAAGAGGCTATGATCAGGAGTTTTTGACCACCCCAAGAGATGCCTAGAAGCCCATGGCATTCTGTCAAGCATCTTGTGTGCATGGCCAGATTTGGCATAGTTTTTAGTTTGCACGTTGGACCTGCTTGCTTTCCCTAGCCAACATGTCCACTAATCTCCTAACCACCACTAACCTAGACCTGTTAATCCCCAGCCTCATCCAAGCCTCCTGGCATGCCTTGGCATTTCGCCGAACACATGGCGTGCGTGCTCTGGGCGCGGCCAGAGCACGCGTTTTGCACGTGCGTGCGCCCGAGTCGCCGCGTCCCGCTGCCGCCTCCCCGCGCCCGTACTAGCCCCTCCCCGCTCAGAGCCAGCGTGCCCCGACCCCTCCCTTGTCGCAGGGCCACCCTGACGCCCTACATCAATGCCGTCAGAGCCTCCTTGGCGGCACGCCGACGTCCGCAGCAGGCCCAGGACATGGCAGCACCGCCCAAGCCATACGCGCGCACCAGCTCGCCCCCTTGAGCAGTGGGGAGTTCGTCAGAATGCGCTGACCAGCTCTAATCGCCTCCACGTCACCTGCTAGCAACAGAACGGTGGTTCGCCGACGTTCTTATCCGCAGCCGTGGGAACCGACCCCCCCGGGCTATAAATAGCACTCCCGATCACGCCTAAGCTCGTCAGCAGCCATGCTCAAGTGGTAGGAAGCCCCCTTCTCCCCAGTTTGACCAGAGAACGTCATCTCCCCCATCCCCGGTAAGTTTGGCAGCCGCCGCACTCCGGTAAAATCCGGCCAAGACCGAGGCCCCTAGCCCCTTCCAGTGCCCCCATTCTCTTCCCCTTAACCTTGCGGAGCGACCCCACCTCTCAAACTCGACTGGGGGCCACCGTAGCACGAGTCCCCAAACCCTCCCGAAGCCGCCGTCTGCCGCGGAGCTCGCCGCCGGTGACTTCCTTCGTCCCCGCCAGCTTGTCGACCACCGAGAGGACCGCCCTGGACTGGCGGATCCATCCCTGCCCTCAGAATGCCGTGGGGAGCCGTCGTTCGTCGACGGCGATCGCCGGAGCTCCGCCTCCGCGCAGACAGAGGAAGAAGAAGGTGCGGGCGACTGGTCAAACCTGACCAGTGGGCCCAGGGGACCCACTGTGAGTGACCCAGCCCCGCCGAAACGCGTGTTAAGTGGAAGCGTATTCCACCGAATACGCCTTAGCTAGAGGAAAACGTAAGTGCTGCCGAAACGTTTTCTTTTTCTGATTTTTATTAAAAACAGATTTTTGACCAAACTTTGACTAGCTGTAACTTTTTAAATATAAGTCCAATTGATTTGATTCTTTTTTTGTTGTTTCTCAAATCTTCTCTAGTTTATTTTCATATTTATTTGAAAAATTTCCAAACAACTTTTTGTACTGTTTTGAAGCTATGAGTTAATTCATATTTTCGTATAATAGGATTTTGAAGAAGAAGGCAACATTCAAAAATGCACCTCCACTTGCATACTCTTGAAGGCAAGCATTCTGAACCCTGGCATAATATTTGTGTGTGTTGTTTGATACGATTACAACACCACCTTGACATGGAGCATTCGTTATTTTATGTGATGATGTGATCATGCTCATGA
The DNA here is from genome assembly GCA_902687465.1 of Secale cereale. Taxonomy (NCBI): domain Eukaryota; kingdom Viridiplantae; phylum Streptophyta; class Magnoliopsida; order Poales; family Poaceae; genus Secale; species Secale cereale. The sequence continues at coordinate 253,339,670 of LR738709.1, read as the reverse complement.
GTGCATGATGATGATTCCTTGCTGTTGGAAATTAATATACTTGTGATAGAAATCCCCCTCGTCTACCTTTCATGCCTACTGGGAGGACCGGGAAAGTCTCTGTCTTGGGTAGACATGAGCTTGTTACTGATATTTCGTTGAGACGAGTATAGTCAATAAGGCATGGTAAGGTATGGTGAGTGGTGATTCTGTCTGTTGGGTGGAATATATTTGTTACGCTAATCATGCATGTGATGCTTTAACCTCCTGAGTTGACCATAGATCGAGTCTTGTTCCAGTAACCCCCATACTTGTTTCGTACTACCACTTGTCCCTGCCATAGGTAGGGTACGGTTCGGTAAGTTGTCAACCCCTTTCTAGCACACACCGTACAGAGAGGCCATGGTGGAAGATACCGGCTGCATCCGGTAGGCATGCCACCTGGTCCGGGGGCATGGGTGTTTTCGGTTGGAGCCGAAGGGGTAGCTCCCCTAGTTTACGCGCGTTATAAATTTTGTGATCCCATGCTAGTCGAGGTTGTAGCCTCCCCACTTAGAGTTTCGCTTAACGAGTGTCGTGGGTGATTCCAGACACCGGTAAGTTATGCTGGTGTGTGCGGTCAGGTGTGTTTTCGACTAAAAGGCCGTAGACGGAATTAGTCCCGATGCACTAAAGGAATCCGTTACTCGTGGGTAAAGAGTACACTCTCTGCAGAGATTATATCTATTCGAATAGCCGTGTCCATGGGTAAGGACTACAGTCTGGGATGGGTCAAGTGTCGGTCTTCGGAGGAAAAAACAACTAAACCAGAACATTGATCATGACTTGTGACATAAGATGATCATGATTATTATTATTGTGGACTAACCATGTATATTACTTGAATTATTGGGTATCCCTGGGACGGTTCTACCTCCTGGATATTCATTGTGATTATTCTTTATAAGCCCTTTATGCGGTGTCGCACAGACGCCTGACTGTGGCATGCTGTTATTCATTTATCTGTATAAGCCCTTTATGTGGCGTCGCTGAGACGCCCGACTGTGGCATGTTCATTGTTATTTTCTTTATAAGCCCTTTATGCGGCGTCGCTCAGACGCCCAACTGAGGCATGCTTTATATTATAACCCTTTCGAGGCGTCACTTCAGACACTCGATCGGTGCATTTCGTTTCTACTCCCTTATTGCATATTCATATTCTATTCGACAACCTGCTTGCGTGCATCATGGATTATTATTTCGTGACTGGCGTTGTGATCATGAAATATTTCAGAGCATGATTATCATTTGCGATGTTATACCTGTGTCCCTAATGTTTGTGAGTACATTCAAAGTACTCACTGGCTTGTCCCTGGCTATTGTCTTGGCCAGATTTCTTGCATGGAGACGAGCGTTACGATGACCGCCCCAGAACCTACGCAATGGAGATAGCAGCCTCGCGAAGATAGGAGTTATCCTGGTGAGCTGTTCCTGGGGGAAATGGAGTCCCATAGACACCGATGAAACACAAACCGCTTCCGCCATCAGCCACCAGAAACCTTATGTTGTATTCACAGGCCGGAATGGTCTTGTACTACATATTTTGTATTTTGCTTGGAATTTATGTATCAAGTTGGTGCCTCATCAGCTAACAGTAATCCTGGGGCTGGTGAGCACAAGGGCCATTTTTGGGAGATTTGTCCCGAAAATCCGGTCTTGACAACCTTGGTATCAAAGCCAGGCTGACCATTAGCTAATCCTATCTTGGCCAGGTCAATAAACCTAGGTTAACCAAACCACCAGACCTTAACCTAACCCCGGCCAAGCTTCTCGTATAAAATTGCGACACAGTGACCCGACACCTTTTGGCAGTCGGTGCCCAACCTATCAACCTAGCTTGTCAATCACGCACCAGTGACCGTCACCTACGTAGTCTCATCCGTAAGCGTGCGAAGGAAGACTCCGTCCCCTTTTTTCTATAAAAAGGGCATGCTAGCCTCAACCCAGCACAGCACAGCCTCTGCCCCCAAACCGAGCTATAATGCCTGGACCCATTGTTCACAATGAGACCACAGCAACCAACCTTGGAGGTTTTGTGATCGTCCTAGCAAACCTCACCCGCCGTGCCTTCGCATTAGAAGAGCCCCCAGAATATGTTGTGTACCAAGGGCCCATGGGCGGTGAGAGCCGTCAATTCTGGGCCACTGTGCACGTCTATGGTAGGAGTCTATCACCAGAACGCCCCTACAGGTTCACCGGAAGGACAACTTCCTTTGAGCCACAAGCCATCCAACTAGCTGCTCGAGAGGCTATAGTTCAACTCCGGCACTTGTCGCCAAGAGTTAACTGTCGCTCATTCTACTACTACCCCAACCATGACGGGTATGGTAGGCCACCCCAGGTTGCCAACGGAAATCACGAGACGGACCCTGCACTATTGCATCTGGTACGCTATGTAAGTGCACTAGAGGAACTGTTCGATCAAATCACTCTTGATCTGATCGCAGCTCGTGGAGAACTATTCGCCGAGCCCCAGCAAGAGGAGAAGATGAGCCCAACGCCGACAACCCAATCGTGTTGTTCGGACAACCGATTGAGTCCTTGAGGTCTGCCCTAGCCATCGACCAAAATACTTTGGTGTCCCCAGAAGTGATTCGTCGCCTTTTGGGAACACGCTCCAACGGGATTGTGGCCAACAACCCCCGCGATGGTCATCATCGCTACCCCGACCCTGCAGTTCTTGAACACCCTCCAGCTAAGCCCGACGGTCAAGCCCTTGGAGAAGCCTCGGCATCCACAAGGCACGCCCGCTTAGATATAAAGGAGGTGGACTAAGTCACTCGAGTACTACCGAGTCTTAGTATGTCCACGCCCTATCATTGTGTGATCTTGTATCGCCATGATTAATAGTGGTCTGCTTGTACGCCCCTATTTTTTTAGTAGCCATGCATAAGTATGTTGGTGTGCGATTGCATTTCAATTCCGGGCGTAGCTTCCAAAAACCACCCCCGACGACACCCACAGTAATACATCACTTTTGCGAGATATGTGTGTCTGTAGCATTGACCCCGACCCCATAGAGAAGAACCGACAAACTAGTTGCCCCTCATTGTGATTTAATAACCCAGCCCAGTTGCTATATAAAAGGCCACCTCGTGAACTTGCCAAGTACCCCTCACCTTGTGCACAACTCTCACAACCATTCCTTTGCCATGTCGAGCCCTAGTATTTATCTGAGAACTCCAGATGCCACCCCAGGTAGTTTTGTTAAAATGTTGTGGGACTTTACCTGCAGTACCATGAGTTCTATCCTTCCACCCCAGTACGAGTTGCTCAAATCAAGGATCACCCCATCCACCTTGAAATATTGGGCAGTGGTGCACATCCCTCCCGCAAACCCAAACCAAGACCCAACGGAAGTCTCCTTCGTGGGGAAATCTATGCCGACTCCGCAGATGGCCGTAGAAGCTGCTGCGTATGAAGCGCTTGCTCGCCTTCGATTCGCGGTACCCTATACCAGCGAACGAGGGTATTATTACTTCCCGAGCCGTGCAGCACCCGGAGAAGTAGCATGTTTTCCTAGTGGACGAATTGAGAGAGACCCAGTACTGGCCAACCTTGCCCAGTATGTCATCGTTCAAGAGCGTTTGACCCAACGAGTAATGGGTTATCTCTAGAGCCTCGCTGAATTAAATCCTCAAATCTCTATTGACAGACCACTGAGGCCCGGACAGGAGAGACGCGTTCATCGACTAGTCAATCTTCTTCCTCCGATAGAAGAAGAGTGTGCCCCAGTACCAGAGACGTTTTCCCAGGAACCTGTCTGACGTCACTGCTATGTTTGTTGTCCCAGCATTTATTTATGAGTTGCAACTTATGCGTCGTATCCTAAATTTGTGCGATGATTTAAATATTTAATTTCAGTTAATGGGAGTAGTTTTTACTGCTGTTAATTTTTGTTTAATTAAATTCGCTCTCAGTAAATCCTGAAGTGAGATTTTTCCCCTGAGTTGTTGCAGCATAAGTTTCTTCACGGCGTAGATTTTTATTCACACATCACCACGACAACCAGCTCACAACCCCAACAACTCGACCACGTACACTAATTGCAAATCCACGTGCGCATGTTGCATCTAACTGATTACCTCCCTAACATACCACAGTCTCTGAAGGAGAGATTTGTGGGTAATTATTCGGGTACAAGTTGCCTACAGCACGCTGACAGCCGTTAACACTCGACACCAGCGCCTAATCCTCATGATCCCACCGCCGCGAAGAGCTAGCACTCGAGCAGCAGCATCACGACGGTCATCGATGATCATCGCACACAAGAGCGAGAACCCCAGCAATGCCGCCAACCCTCCGCACACCAGGATCATGCACCAGTCCGACATCACCTTCGCCATTAGAGCCTCGTTCCGAGCTCCTGCCAACAGAAAGGGAGGAGAAAGAAGGACAAGGAGAAGCGAGGCCAGGTGTGAGGAAGAAGAAAGAGCACCTCGGTCATTTTATAGCTCGAGATCGGTGTACGGTGGGCGGAGTCCACCAGCGCCGCTTGTTGCTCGATCGCCGGTGTTCGGAGGCGAATCCGCGAGCAGTGCCAACAGCGCACTGGCCTGCGAGGTGAGTGCACGCTGCACCGGCAGCTAGCACGCTGCGCACTACCGCAATACGACCTAGATGCCCTACGCGCTAGACGCCGCCGGTGGAGAAAGCGCGGGAAAGTGCGCACGAGAGAGGAAGAAGAGAGAGCTAGAGGTAGAAGAAGAGACTGACAGTGGGCCCCGGGTCCACCTGTCGGCCAGAGAGAGCACTGTACTCTCGGGTGCGACCAACGTATTTTAGAATTTAGAAATTTTATTCTAAATTCACTGCAACCAAAAGTAGAAGTATCTCGGTTCCCCCAACCGTAGATTTTTCCACCCAGCGCCAGTATTCTACACTGTAGTTTTACACCACTTATTGCCCACTCACTGTAGCCACATTTTATTGCATGAGTAGGATGGTTATTTTTTTATATTACTTTGTGATAGTAGGAGTAACTCTTTTCATAACAGTTTTTAGCAAATCTCGAGGACGAGATTTTTCTTAAGGGGGGTAGTGTTGTAACACCCCAAAATTTTGACCATGATTTATTAATTAAAACTTTGCCATGGTAAATTTAAATTTTTGTTTTCTGGATTTTCTTTTTAAGAACCACTCTGTTCTTTTGAATTGTGGAGTTTTTCCTCCAAAAGGAAACCTTTCAAAAATATTGTTGGACTTGTATATCTTCTCAAGAAACATTTCTTTTATCAATGGAATTATTTCTATTATTATTTTCCTGAGCTTTATTTCTTTTAAAATGATTTTTCATAAGTTTTGGAGCCTCTTTTGCACTATAACCCTTTGATAAATTTGTTTAAAAATTCCACAAAAATTTAGGGATGACATGTGATGTTCCTAAATCACTTTTATGCAAAAATATCTTTTAGTCATTTGGACATTTTGAGCTCTACCCCAAGTTGTCAAATCTGGTCCAGTTTGCACTTTTGCACTGCAACCCTATTTTGTTTTGCTCTAGTGCCCATGATCTTTCTCCTGCTTATAGTCCACCCTACCAAACCCTTAAGTCCAGGAGATTAGAACCATTGGAATATTTTTGGTCCATGCAATAACAGCCTTTATTTTCTGTCGAGATTTGGTTTTCACAAATCCTTGCACTAACAAGTTTCTGGTTTTGCCCGAATAACCTTGCCATCATCACTTGCATCTAAAGAGGCTATGATCAGGAGTTTTTGGCCACCCCAAGAGATGCCTAGAAGCCCATGGCATTCTGTCAAGCACCTTGTGTGCATGGCCAGATTTGGCATAGTTTTTAGTTTGCACGTTGGACCTGCTTGCTTTGCGTAGCCAGCATGTCCACTAATCTCCAAACCACCACAACCTAGACATGTTAATACCCAGCCTCATCCAAGCCTCCTGGCATACCTTGGCATTTTGCCGAACACATGGCGTGCGTGTTCTGGCCGCAGCCAGAGCGCGCGTTTTGCACGTGCGTGCGCCCGAGTCCCGGCGTCCAGCTGCCGCCTCCCCGCACCCGTTCTGGCCCCTCCCCGCTCACAGCCAGCGCGCCCCGACCCCTCCCCCATCGCAGGGCCACCCTGACGCCCTACATCGCCGCCGTCAGAGCCTCCTTGGCGGCACGCCGGCGTCCGCAGCAGACCCAGGCCGTGGCAGCGCCGCCCAAGCCATACGCGCGCGCCAGCTCGCCCCCTTGAGGAGTGGGGAGTTCGTCGGAATGCGCCGACCAGCTCCAATTGCCTCCACGTCACCTGCTAGCAACAGAACGACGGTTCGCCGGCGTTCTTATCCGCAGCCGCGGGAACCGACCCCCCGGGCTATAAATAGCACTCCCGATCACGCGCTCGTCAGCAGCCATGCTCAAGTGGTAGGAAGCCCCCTTCTCCCTAGTTTGACCAGAGGCCGTCATCTCCCCCATCCCCGGCAAGTTCGGCCGCCGCCGCGCTCCGGTAAAATCCGGCCAAGACCGAGGCCCCTAGCCCCTTCTAGTGCCCCCATTCTCTTCCCCTTAACCTTGCGGAGCCACCGCACCTCTCAAACTCGATCGGGGGCCACCGTAGCACGAGTCCCCAAACCCTCCCGAAGCAGTCGTCCGCCGCGGAGCTCGCTGCCGATGACTCCCTTCGTCCCCGCCAGCTTGTCGACCACCGGGAGGACCGCCCTGGACTGGCGGATCCGTCCCTGCCCTCAGAATGCCATGGGGAGCCGCCGTTCATCGACGGCGATCGCTGAAGGTCCGCCTCCGTGCGGACAGAAGAAGAAGAAGGCACGGGCGACTGGTCAAACCTGACCAGTGGGCCCAAGGGACCCACTGTTAGTGACCCAGCCCCGCCGAAACGCGTGTTAAGTGGAAGCGTATTCCACCGAATACGCCTTAGCTAGAGGAAAACATAAGTGCTGCCGAAACGTTTTCTTTTTCTGATTTTTATTAAAAACAGATTTTGACTAAACTTTGACTAGCTGTAACTTTTTAAATATAAGTCCATTTGATTTTATTCTTTTTTTGTTGTTTCTCAAATCTTGTCTAGTTTATTTTCATATTTACTTGAAAATTTTCCAAACAACTTTTTGTACTGTTTTTAAGCTATGTGTCAATTCAAATTTCCGTATAATAGGATTTTGAAGAAGAAGGCAACTTTAAAAAATGCACCTCCACTTGCATACTCTTGAAGGCAAGCATTCTGAACCCTGGCATAATATGTGTGTGTTGTTTGATACGATTACAACACCACCTTGACATGGAGCATTCGTTATTTTATGTGATGATGTGATCATGCTCATGAGTACATGATGAAGATTCCTTGCTGTTGGAAATTAATATACTTGTGATAGTAATCACCCTCGTCTACCTTTCATGCCTACTGGAAGGAATCCGGGAAAGTCTCTGTCTTGGGTAGACACGAGCTTGTTACTGATATTTCGTTGAGACGTGTGATAGAGGAAAAGGTGTCCCGTCTTCCGATGAGATGGTGGCAATCGTTTTAGAGGAAGTCGACTTTGACGATCCGACTACGAACGTGCGAGGATGTCGCGCCTTAGCAATCGCTAAACCAACTCCGAGAGGTTATTGACCACGCCAGAGCACGATCAACCTGACCACGAAGGTCTGTTTCCTGCAGGCAAACGAAGAACAAGCAAGAAACTGAGATTGCAATCTGGATATTGCGAATTTAAGAGGAAAACATTATTGATCAAGTGGGGTTCTGTGACGTCTTTGTCTGGTCGTTTAACACAAACGAAGTACGCGAATTTGCAGCTATGGCGAACATTAATCTACACAAAAATCAAAGTCTAAACGACGCCCTAAGGGCTGTATATATGGGGGAAAGATGGGGGAATTTCGTGGCCCTTGGTGTAGGGGTCCGAAACCATCCCTAACTCTTGTTTCCCCACACATACGGACTCTAAAAACAGCCTATACTCAAGTATTTCGAAATTACATGGGCCTGGCCCAATAATAAGGTGACGCAGCACCTATAATAGCCTCTGGACGAAATTTATGAAGTGGCATCTTGTATATTTCGTCCAAGGCTTCACGCACTCATTATGGTGGCTTCAAAGTCCTGAAATCATCACTTGTAACTCCATTCTTGTTTCCCTTGTGCAAGCCATCATCTCCATGCTTGATCTTGCTCCAATGTTCATCATTCTTTTCCAAGCTAGGACTTTCATTTGTAAACAAGACAAATGTATCCAATTTAGGCAGCATCATATTCTCATGAACATTAGATTCATTACCAAGAAACACAAGTACCTGGTAATTTAATTGGTGTGCGCGAGCTCTAGTAATTGGTCCTGTATATGTGTCAGTTGGAGCTGTGGGTGTAACCTTGTTAGTGATGTCCTCATCATCCTCCCCTTCTTGAATTGAAGTCTTCCTCGACGGAAGCTCATCTTCCTCACCCAAGTAAGGCTTCAAATCTGCAATGTTAAATGTGGGACTAACCCCAAAATCTGCAGGCAACTCAAGTTTATATGCATTATCATTTATTTTCTCTAACACCTTGAAAGGACCATCAGCACGTGGCATTAGCTTTGACTTGCGCAGATTAGGAAACCTATCCTTACGCAAATGTAACCAAACAAGATCTCCAGGTGCAAAGACAACACATTTTCTACCCTTATCTCCAACAAGTTTATATTTAGCATTCATGCGCTCAATATTTTCCTTAGTTAACTCATGCATTTTTAAGATCAATTCAGCACGTTGTTTAGCATCAAAATTAACCTTCTCCGAAGATGGAAGGGGCAACAAATCAATAGGTGCACGAGGTAGGAAACCATAGACAATTTCAAAAGGGCACATCTTAGTAGTAGAATGCAACGAACGATTATAAGCAAGTTCAATATGAGGCAAGCATTCTTCCCATATTTTCTTATTATTCTTCAAAACAGCCCTAAGCATAGTAGACAAAGTTCTCTTGACTACTTCAGTTTGACCATCAATTTGGGGGTGACAAGTAGTACTAAAAAGCAGTTTAGTCCCCAACTTAGCCCATAAACATCTCCAAAAGTGGCTAAGAAATTTAGTATCACGATCTGAAACAATAGTATTTGGCACACCATGCAAGCGAATAATTTCACGAAAGAACAAGTCAGCAACATTAGCAGCATCATCGCTTTTATGACATGGTATAAAGTGTGCCATCTTCGAGAACCTATCCACGACAACAAATATGCTATCCCTCCCCTTCTTTGTTCGAGGTATACCCAAAAACAAGTCCATAGATATATCTTCCCAAGGAACACTAGGAACAGGCAAAGGCATATATAAACCATGAGGATTGAGTCGTGACTTAGCTTTTTGACATGTAGTGCAGCGAGCAACAAAACGCTCAACATCCCGTCGCATCTTTGGCCAAAAGAAATGTGTAGCAAGTACGTCCTCCGTCTTCTTCACGCCAAAGTGTCCCATTAATCCTCCTCCATGAGCCTCCTGCAACAACAAAAGACGAACAGAGCTAGCTGGAATGCATAGCTTGTTAGCACGAAACACAAATCCATCATTAACGAAGAACTTGTTCCATGTTCTCCCTTCTTTACAATTCTGCAATACATCTTTAAATTCAGCATCATGCACATATTGATCTTTGATGGTCTCCAAACCAAATATTTTAAAGTCAAGTTGTGAAAGCATAGTATAACGACGAGACAATGCATCAGCAATAACATTTTCTTTTCCCTTCTTGTGTTTAATAACATAAGGGAAAGTCTATGAATTCAACCCATTTAGCATGTCTACGGTTCAGTTTTGCTTGACTTTTATTGTGCTTCAAATATTCATGATCAAAATGTATAACAAATTCTTCGGGCCATAAATAATGTTGCCATGTTTCCAAAGTCCGAACAAGATCATATAATTCCTTATCATAAGTAGAATAATTCAGACTAGGCCCACTCAATTTTTCAGAAAAGTATGCAACAGGTTTACCATCTTATAATAACACACCTCCTAAACCAATTCCACTAGCATCACATTCAAGCTCAAAAGTCTTATTAAAATCAGGAAGTTGGAGTAAAGGAGCATGTGTCAACTTATCTTTCAATTCCGTGAATGCCTCTTCCTGTGCAGTACCCCAAACAAAAGGCACATCCTTCTTTGTAAGCTCATTGAGAGCTGCAGCAATGGGGCTGAAATCTCTCACAAAACGCCAATAGAATCCAGCGAGGCCAAGGAAACTCCTCACGTGTGTGACCGTTTTGGGCTGCGGCCAACTCTCAATAGCTTCAATCTTGGCTTTATCAACCTCAATTCCCTGTGGAGTATCAACATAGCCAAGAAAAGAGACTCGGTCGGTGCAACAGGTGCACATTCCAAGGTTACCAAACAAACGTGCATCACGTAGAGCAATAAAAACAGCACGTAAATGTTCCAAATATTCCTCCAAAGATCTGCTAAAACTCAATATATCATCAAAGTATACTACCACAAATCGTCCAATGAAAGAACGTAAAACTTCATTCATTAATCTCATGAAAGTACTAGGTGCATTAGTTAACCCAAAAGGCATGACTAACCACTCATATAATCCAAACTTAGTTTTAAATGCTGTTTTCCATTCATCTCCCAATTTCATACGGATTTGATGGTATCCACTACGCAAATCATCTTTGGAGAATATTGTAGAGCCACTCAATTCATCAAGCATATCATCTAGCCTAGGAATAGGATCACGATAACGAATAGTAATATTATTAATGCCTCTACAATCAACACACATACGCGATGTACCATCCTTTTCCGGCACTAGAATAATAAGAACAGCACAAGGACTAAGGGATTCGCGTATATAACCTTTGTCGAGTAGCTCTTGTACTTGACGCATAATCTCCTTCGTCTCTTCTGGATTGGTACGGTATGGTGCGCGGTTGGGTAGCGGTGCACCGGGAATTAAGTCAATCTGATCCTCAATCCCTCGAATAGGTGGTAATCCCGGTGGCACGTCTTGAGGAAAAACATCGGCGAACTCCTGCAAAATGTTAGTGACAGCAGGAGGCAAAGAGGAAGGCACGTCCTCGAATGAAAATAATGCCTGTTTGCACACAAAAGCATAGAAAATAGATTTGCTAAAATCTAGCCCATCAATATCAGATTTGGTGGCAAGTAAACATGCACTTTTCAATTTAATTTCAGAAGCAACAGTAGATGGTTTATTATTAGGTTTCATTTGTTGCTCAAATTCTTTTGCCACAATCTGATTTTCACTCTTATTTTTCTCCTATTTTGCTTTATTAGCTCTATTAATATCATCTTTAAAAATGGAATCAGGAGTCATAGGAGTAAAGTAATATTTTTATCCTTATGAACAAGAGTATACTGATTGTTTCTACCATGGTGTATAGAATTTTTATCAAATTGCCATGGTCTACCAAGTAATAAGGAACATGCTTGCATAGGTACCACATCACAATCAACATAATCAGCATATGTAGAGATACTAAAATGCACACAAACAGTACGTGTTACCTTAACCTTGCCGCTGTTGTTGAACCATTGGATGTTGTAAGGATGTGGATGTGGTCTTGTGGTGAGAGATAGCTTCTCCACCATCTCCATGCTAGCCAAGTTGTTGCAACTCCCTCCATCTATGATCACGCGAACAGAACATTCCTTCACAACTCCCTTTGTATGGAACAAATTATGACTCTGATTTTGCTCAGCTTGTGTAACCTGCACACTCAAAACACATTGAGCAACTAAACATTCATACCTGTCAGCATCTTCAGGAGCCATGTATTGCGTCTCATGATCAGAATCATCTCCGTCGTGTTCTTCACGTGTAATAAGAGCCAAAGTCTCCTCATCATAGTCACTAGCGGACTCATATCCACCATCCTCAGTAGCAATCATCACACGCTGAGATTTGCATTCTCTCGCAAAATGTCCTCTTCCCTTACAACGACGACAAATAATATCACTGGTGTGCCCCGTTGGTGCCATGGAAGAAGAAAAACTCTGTACAGGCCCAATAGGTGTGCTCTTGGCAGATAATGGTGGTTGTGCCTGCTTCCTTGTATCACGGCTGGAGGTAACAGCTGATGGAGGTGTCGGTGCAGTAGAATGTGTGGAAGTAGAGGATGCACGCGATGTCCATGATGAAGGTCGACCTGCAGAAAAGTTAGTCCGCGCCAATGCCTGTCGATCCTGCACTTCACGTTCAGCTTTACAAGCAAGATGGAATAAACGAGTGATATTATTATAATCCTTATACTCTAGAATGGTCTGAATCTCTTTATTTAATCAACCCATAAAACGTGCAAGCATAGCTTCATTCTCCTAAACAATACCACATCTAATCAGGCCAGTTTGTAATTGCTGATAATATTCTTCTACATAATTTTTTTCTTGTCTTAAGCGCTGCAATTTTTTGAAGTAATTCACGTTGATAATATGGTGGAACCCAACGAGTACGCATAGCAGTTTTCAAAGCAGCCCAAGTAGTTGGAATAGGATATAATCTACAATGTTCGGACCACCAAACACATGCAAAACTAGTGAAAGCACAAACATCAGCAGGAACACATCTCTCCTCGGGATAGTGTAAACATGTAAAACGTTGTTTAGTTTCTAACTCCCAAGTAAGATATATATCAGGAACATATCTACCCTCAAATGGTGGAATATTCAATTTTAGTTTAGGAAGATGGTCATGTACCTCAGGTGGTGGTGCAACCCTACAGTTGCGATGATATGCATGAGGACGATCTGGTGGTGGTGGTGCTGGTGGTTGCACGTAGTTCTGATTTTGGTCAACCTCATCCTCGTAATGGTCCTCCACCTCTGCAGTAGCAGCAGGAGCTACAGAAACATCAAGAGCGGCACCAGAAGTTTGACCAGGCTCAAGGGGAACGCGCTGTGCTCGTCCCACTTGATTTGGAAGGCGATGTTGTTGTTGTTGTTGTTGTTGTTGTTGTTGTTGTAGAGGTGCGACAGCTGCTACAGCCGGTGGTGGTGGAAAACGCAAAAGCAATTCAGCAAACTTGTTATCGAGCTTTGTTTCAAACGTCTTCTCCATGCCATCTATCTTCTCCATGGCCTCGTCAAATCTGTTTAGCACATCTTGCACCTGTACACTCATCATTTGCTGAAACTTATCATGAAGCTCCTTGTTCGTCAAGTTCTCCCAGTCAGTCTCGTCGGCTTGTGATCCTGGCATGGTTAGCAGCAATAGAAACACACAAGAATATGATCCTACAGACTACTAGAAAATGGTGGTGGTCGGGCGTCACAAATCCGTCAAGCAAATCTCAAATTCTTACCAGTTCTTACCCAGCCGCAGGTGGTGATCGGCAACCGTGGTAGTCAAAACTCTCAAAGGTTGGATAAAGCGATTACCAGGAAGAGTCAAAACGCACGACGTAGATGTATGTGGAGCTGGGAAGGCTTTTAAGATGGTAGGAAAAAGGGTCAGCAATAATCAATTCAGAGATGCAAAGTTGAATAAACGCTCAACGACGGTACTGTGCTGGTCCTAGGCTAGACCGTGCTAGAGACACGAGCCTAGAACACTAACAAAATCAGGGCGCAGCACGTAAACAAGGGAGGAGCACACTCTGAATTTTTTTCCTTTTGCACTTTATTTTTGCTCCGCAACAATTTTTTTTCGAAAAAGTCTACAAATGGTCTAAAAACTGCCTAGCCAGAATTTTCCAGACTTCATTTTTTTTGAGTTTGGAACTATTTTTCTACTGCGGGTAGCACAGATGCTTGGGAGTCCTTCTCCGTCACGACTCAGAGTATGGCGTGATCTGGAAATCCAAAACAAAGTAACAAAATACTGGACTCGGAATAGGACTGGTGGCGGAGATGAATATGCTGGAACTCGGACTGGTGGCGGAGATGAATCTGGTGGAACTCGGACTGGTGGCGGATATATGTTGCAGGTGGACTCGGATTGGCCTGATGGCGGCGGATATGTGGTGGCCTATATGGACTCGAATTGGCGGTGAATATGTGGTGGTGGTATATGGCAGCGGTGATGAAGTTGGTGCGGTGGTTGTATATGGCAGCAACGATGATGATGATACGGTGGTGATATATGGCAACGGCGACGTGACAACCTGTGAACAGAACTCGAAACTCTAAAGGACTAGACGCTAAGACCAACAACTTGACACGACGATGCAACCGCAAATTCAACAAAGCAAATACAGAAAAGATTACGCAAAGGCTCAGATTGGTTCGGATGGGATGAACTAACCCTAATTTTTTTTGGCTTTTTCGTGGACTATAGGTATGAAGAAACGATGTACGCAAAGTTGCAGCTATGGCGAACTTTAATCTAAACAGAACCCAAAGTCTAAACGACGCCCTAAGGGCTGTATATATGGGGGAAACAGGGGGAAATTTCGTGGCCCTTGGTGGAGGGGTCCGAAACCAACCCTAACTCTTGTTTCCCCACACATACGGACTCTAAAAACACCCTATACTCAAGTATTTCGAAATTACATGGACCCGGCCCAATAATAAGGTGACGCAGCACCTATAATAGCCTCTGGACGAAATTTATGAAGTGGCATCTTGTATATTTCGTCCAAGGCTTCACGCACTCATTATGGTGGCTTCAAAGTCCTGAAATCATCACTTGTAACTCCATTCTTGTTTCCCTTGCGCATGCCATCATCTCCATGCTTGATCTTGCTCCAATGTTCATCATTCTTGTCCAAGCTAGGCCCTTCATTTGTAAGCAAGACAAATGTATCCAATTTAGGCAGCATCATATTCTCATGAACATTAGATTCATTACCAAGAAACGAAAGTACCTGGTAATTTAATTGGCATGCGCGAGCTCTAGTAATTGGTCCTGTATATGTGTCAGTTGGAGCTGTGGGTGTAACCTTGTTAGTGATGTCCTCATCAACGAGTATAGTCAGTAAGGCATGGTAAGGTATGGTGAGTGGTGATTCTGTCTATTGGGTGGAATATATTTGTTATGCTAATCATGCAGGTGATGCTTTAACCTCCTGACTTGACCATAGATCGAGTCTTGTTCCAGTAACCCCCATACTTGTTTCGTACTACCACTTGTCCCTGCCAAAAGTAGGGTACGGTTTAGTAAGTTGTCAACCCCTTTCTAGCACACACCGTACAGAGAGGCCATGGTGGAAGATACCGGCTGCATCCGATAGGCATGCCACCTGGTCCGGGGGCATGGGTGTTTGCGGTTGGAGCCGAAGGGGTAGCCCCCCTAGTTTACGTGCGTTATAAATTTTGTGATCCCATGCTAGTCGAGGTTGTAGCCTCTCCACTTAGAGTTTCGCTTAACGGGTGTCGTGGGTGATTCCAGACACCGGTAAGTTAGGCTGGTGTGTGCGGTCAGGTGTGTTCTCAATTAAAAGGCCGTTGACGGAATTAGTCCCGATGGACTAAAGGAATCCGTTACTCGTGGGTAAAGAGTACACCCTCTGTAGAGATTATATCTATTCAAATAGCCGTGTCCATGGGTAAGGACTACAGTCTAGGATGGGTCTAGTGATAGAAGCGAGGGGTCCGATCTTTTGATGAGATGGTAACTATCGATTTGGTGGAGACGGCTTTGATGATCAGACTACAAACGTGCACGATGTTGCGCCTTAGCAATCGCTAAACCAATCTCTAGGGGTTACTGATGATGCCAGAAGCACGATCAGCCTGACCACGAAGGTCTATTCCTGCATGCAATCGAAGAACAAGCAAGAATATGATAAAGCAATCTGAATATTGCAAATATAAATGAAGTATTGATAAAGATGGGGATCCGTAAGCGGTCTTGGTCTGGTCGTTGGACACAAACGAAGTACACGAAGTTGCAATGGCTAACTTTTGACTAAACAAATCCCCAAAGAAAAAGCTACTAGATGGATCTACTAATATAGGAGCAAGGGGTGGCGCCCAAGGAGGTGGAAGGACGTCCCAAGGCAGCCTAAAACTAACCCTAGGTCGTACAAGTCTCATGGGCCCAAGTGGAGGTGATGTAACACCTTTGGACTTGTAGTTTGGCTCGGATTCTGCTGCAGCGTCAGATTGTTTCGTCGGTATCTCAACGCCCCGGACGAATTTGAAGGTGAATCCAATTGGGTTGGAAAGTCTACGAAATCTAGTTTCCAACAAAAAAAGAATCACCCAATTTGGAGCCCGTATGAAGGAGTTCTTGCCGTTTTGAGTCAGGTATGTCTGTGCAGTCCGAATCTGGATGCAGAACGTGAGAGACTTGGACTCTACCTTCTCTTGGCCCAAAAGTGACGTGAGAGAACTTTTTGAACAGCACCTAAATTTCTCTTTTTCCCTTCTCTTCATATGTGGATTGTAGAAATGTCCCATACACCTGGAATTAGACATGGCACAAAAGTCTGTGAAGTATTTTTGTCCTGGATGACATAAATAAATTGTTGCATAGTTTGCATTAGAAATCACCTCACAAATATACATGTATGCAATATTTTTGGTCGTATCCAAGGTAGTCATGTCCTCATCATCCTCCCTTTCTTGAAAATAAAGTTGTCCTCGGCGTTGCTTAATCTGAAATTTGGGTAAGAAAATAGACAAGGTGTACATGTTGTATATGTATATGTCATCCATTTTTACTTCCCTTAATTTTTGCACATATGACACATATATAGATGAGTAACTTTCGTAGTTCATAAAATATAAAGCCAAAATATTATCACAAGAAGTAGAAGGCATGAAAATATTGCAACTCAATTTGCACATATAAGTGAAGCTCTTAATCGTTACAAAAGATTGGCAATGCTCATCATTAAACCATCCCAACCTTGATGAACCATCACCAAGATTAGAGGTCATATCAAAATGATTAAACATTGGCACAACTATTTTCACACGTATTTGATCCAAATCTGATTTATTCCCTGATTCAAATGGTTCTTTCGCATCAATAGTTAATTCAATTGGTTCACTCACAATTGTTTGATCACATGGCAAAGTCAAATCACGAACATATTCCTCTAAAATAGTTGGTGTGATCAAAGTAGTGGATAGCTCATCGCATGGTTCATTTAAATTGATAAGGCATTCATCATACTCATGTGGAGGTGGAAGATCGGTACCTTCGTCATTACCTCTTATGATCAACTCAGATGATGTAGGCACTGTCGGAGGTGATGTGTCACATGGTGGAGGTGATGTAGTCCTCACAACAACGGATGTGTCTGTCATAGTATGCCTAGTAGTGGAAGGAACAACCGTATCATCTCTTGGAATGTGCACCTGGCGCTTATTCTCCTTATGGACAATACGTCGTTTTATTTCCTGTTCAGCACTACTAGCAAGATGAAACAAATGGTTCATAGGATAACACTCTTCATTAATTAGCATCTCCTGAATATCACGGTTTAATCCTCCCCAAAATCTATCCATAAAATCATCTTCACTTTCCTCTAAAAAGGAGTGCAACAAGGTAGTTCGTAAATCATCATAATATTTTGTTACGGTGTCACTACCTTGTTTCAAATGTTATAGTTTTTTAATCATGCCACGAGTATAATAAACATCGACAAATCTATCTCTCATCACAAGTTTTAAATCATCCCAAGTAGTAGGTACATGATTAGGATATAACCGACAATATTCACTCCACCAAACTAAAGCATAACCAGTGAAAGAACCAACTGCAACCTTAACTTTTTTACGTTCATCAAAACTATGGGAAGCAAATATATTATTGATGTTGAACTCCCATTCAATATATAAATCGGGTTCAAAACGACCATGAAAAGGTGGCATGGAAATAAAAACCTGTTTGTGTGCATTCTGATGTCTTTGTACCTCTTGTGATGGTGGTTGTATTTTCTGAGGTGATGACACGTCTCCCACGATCGATGAAGCCCAACTGACTCTTGAACCTGCCATGATTAGTAGAAACAAGAAACAAAATCCAAAAATAATGTTCCTATGAACTACTAGGATGTGGTGGTAAAGCGCTCACAGTAAAGCAAATATCAATATCTTACAAGTTCTTACCATGCAGCAGGTGGTGATAGGCAACCAGCGGTGTCAAATAACTCCAAAGATTGAGTAAAGCGATTGCCAGGTGAACGTACGTAAACACGGTGTAGAAATATGTGGAGCTGGGTTGGCTTTATATATGGTAGCAAAAGATTAGCAATAATCAATTCAGAGATGCAATGTTGAATAAACGCTCAACGACGGTACTGTGCTGGTCCTAGGCTAGACTGGACTAGAGACGCGAGCCTAGAACACTAATGAGGTCACAGTGTAGCACAACTAGCATCAATAAAGGATACGAAGTAGCTCCAGACAGCAAGATATAAGTGAAGATCACAAAGGCAGTAAAGATAATGATGAAAACAACTGCCAATCAGAATATAGAACAACTCTCTCTCCAACTTTCTTTTTCTACTTTTTCTTTTTCTTTTTTCTCACACTTTTTTCTTTTTCTTTCTCTCCTCTTATTTTTACTTTTTTTTCTCTTTCTTTTTTTTCTTTCTCCCTCTTTCCAAGACAAACTAGACAAGGTGCCGATTGGATCAAGCAAAGATGCGAACGACTTCAAGTATGATTGTGACAATGAACAATGGGTAGCACGAGGTGGAAATTGATGGATGAGGTGGTGGACAGCGGAAGGGATAACGATGCAGCGGCGACGTGACTAATGTGAACAGAACTCGAAACTCTAACGAACTAGACACTAAGACCAGCAACTCGACACGACGATGCAACCGATAATTCAATAATGCAAACAATGAAAAGAAAATTGCAAAGGCTCAGACTGACTAGGACAAAGGATGAATAGATCTAACTTTTTTTGTAGCTTTTCCTTGGACAATAGGTAAGAAAATAAATCTAATCTAGGAATAACTGGAAATTCTCACCGAGCAACCTGAAAACTGATACCACTTGATAGAGGCAAAGGTGTCCCGTCTTTCGATGAGATGGTGGCTATCATTTTGGAGGAAGTCGACTTTGACGATCCGACTACGAACGTGCGAGGACGTCGCGCCTTAGCAATCGCTAAACCAACTCCGAGATGTTATTGACCACGCCGGAGCACGATCAACCTGACCACGAAGGTCTGTTTCATGCAGGCAAACGAAGAACAAGCAAGAAATTGAGATTGCAATCTGGATATTGCGAATTCAAGAGGAAAGCTTTATTGACCAAGTGGGGTTCTGTGACGTCTTTGTCTGGTCGTTGAACACAAACGAAGTACGGGAAGTTGCAGCTATAGTGAACTTTAATCTAAACAAAACCCCAATGAAAAAGCTACTAGATGGATCTACTTATATAGGAGCAAGGGGTGGTGGCCAAGGAGGTGGAAGGACGTCCCAAGGCAGCCTAAAACTAACCCTAGGTCGTACAAGGCTCATGGGCCCAAGTGGAGGTGGTGTAACACCTTTGGACTTGTAGTTTGGCTCGGATTCTGCTGCAGCATCAGATTGTTTCATCGGTATCTCAACGCTCCAGACGAATTTGAACGTGAATCCAATTGGGTTGGAAATTCTACGAAATCTAGTTTCCAACAAAAAAAGAATCACCCAATTCGGAGTCCGTATGAAGGAGTTCTTGCCGTTTTGAGTCAGGTATGTCTGTGTAGTCCGAATCTGGATGCAGAACGTGAGAGACTTGGACTCTATCTTCTCTTGGCCCAAAAGTGACGTGATATACTTTTTGAACAGCACCTAAACTTCTCTTTTTCCCTTCTCTTCATATGTGGATTGTACAAATGTCCCATACACCTGGAATTATACATGGCACAAAAGTCTGTGAAGTATTTTTGTCCTGGATGACATAAATAAATTGTTGCATAGTTTGCATTAGAAATCACCTCACAAATATACATGTATGCAATATTTTTGGTCGTATCCAAGGTAGTCATGCCCTCATCATCTAGTGTCGGTCTTAGTGTCGGTCTTCGGAGGAAAAAACTACTAAACCAGAACATTGATCATGACTTGTGACATAAGATGATTATTATTATTATTATTGTGGACTAACCATGTATATTACTTGAATTATTGGGTATCCCTGGGACGGTTCTACCTCCTGGATATTCATTGTGATTATTCTTTATAAGCCCTTTATGTGGTGTCGCACAGACGCCCGACTGTGGCATGCTGTTATTCATTTATCCGTATAAGCCCTTTATGTGGCGTCGCTGAGACGCCCGACTGTGGCATGTTCGTTGTTATTTTCTTTATAAGCCCTTGATGCGGCGTCGCTCAGACGCCCGACTGAGGCATGCTTTATATTATTACCCTTTCGAGGCATCGCTTCAGACACCCGATCGGTGCATTTCGTTTCTACTC
This sequence comes from Secale cereale, assembly GCA_902687465.1. Classification (NCBI taxonomy): domain Eukaryota; kingdom Viridiplantae; phylum Streptophyta; class Magnoliopsida; order Poales; family Poaceae; genus Secale; species Secale cereale. Next base: position 253,319,384 of record LR738709.1, on the reverse strand, counting down.
CCTTATTGCATATTCATATTCTATTTGACAACCTGCTTGCGTGCATCATGGATTTTTATTTCGTGACTGACGTTGTGATCATGAAATATTTCAGAGCGTGATTATCATTTGTGATGTTATACATGTGTCCCTAATGTTTGCAAGTACATTCAAAGTACTCACTGGCTTGTCCCTGGCTATTGTCTTGGCCAGATTTCTTGCATGGAGAGGAGCGTTGCAATGACCGCCTCGGAACCTACGCAATGGAGATAGTAGCCTCGCGAAGATAGGAGTTATCCTGGTCAGCTATTCCTGTGGGAAATGGAGTCCCATAGACACCGATGAAACACCAACCGCTTCCGCCATCAGCCACAAGAAACCTTGTGTTGTACTCATAGGCCAGAATGGTCTTGTACTACATATTTTGTATTTTGCTTGGAATTTCTGTTTCAAGTTCGTGCCTCATCAGCTAATAGTAATCCTGGGGCTGGTGAGCACAAGGGCCATTTTCTGGGAGATTTGTCCCGAAAATTCGGTCCTGACAAAAAGGTCCCATATAATCAAAGCCCCAAACAACAAATGGTTCAATAACAAGTGAATAATTCATAGGCATTTCTTGACGTCTACTAATATTGCCAATTCTTTGACATTCATTACATGATAAGACAAACTTATGGGCATCCTTGAAGAGAGTAGGCCAATAAAAACCGGATTGCAATACCTTGTGTGCAGTTCTGTCTCCCGCATGGTGTCCTACATAAGCTTCGGAGTGGCACTTGCGTAGGATCTGTTCCTGTTCATGCTCGGGTACACAACATCTAATGATACCATCTACTACTTCTTTATAAAGATGTGGGTCATCCCAAAAGTAATGTCTCAAATCATAGAAGAACTTTTTCTTTTGCTGGTATGTGAAGCTAGGTTGTATGAACTTAGCAACAATATAATTAGCTTAATCAGCATACCAGGGGGCAGTACAAGAAGTACTTATGACAGCTAGTTGTTCATCAAGAAAGCTATCATCAATAGGTTGTGGGTCATCAAGTATATTCTCTAACCTACACAAGTTATCTGCTACGGGGTTCTCAGCTCCCTTTCTATCAATAATATGCAAGTCAAATTCTTGCAGCAAGAGAGCCCATCTAATAAGTCTAGGTATTTGATAGCAGCATGATCGGTGTGAATAGTTACTTTAGAATCAACGATATAAGGTCTAAACTTATCACAAGCAAACACAACTGCTAAAAATTCTTTCTCAGTAGTAGCATAATTTCTTTGGGCAGTATCTAGAGTTTTACTAGAATACTGGATAACATTCAATTTCTTATCGACTCTTTGCCCTAAAACAGCTCCTACAGCATAATCACTAGCATCGCACATAATCTCAAAGGGTAAGTTCTAGTCAGGAGGCTGGACAATAGGTGCAGAGATCAATGCTTTCTTAAGTATTTCAAATGCTTCTAGGCAATCATCATCAAAGACAAAAGGAATATCTTTCTGTAAAAGCTTAGTCAGAGGCCTGGAGATTTTGGAGAAGTCCTTAATGAACCTCCTATAAAACCCGGCATGACCAAGGAAACTTCGTATACCTTTGATATCCTTAGGGCATGGCATCTTTTCAATAGCATCTACTTTAGCTTTGTCAACTTCAATACCTCTTTCAGAAATTTTATGTCCCAAGACAATGCCTTCATTAACCATAAAGTGGCACTTCTCCCAATTCAAGACAAGGTTAGTGTCTTCACATCTCTGCAAAACTCGATCAAGGTTGCTTAAGCAATCATCAAAAGAGGTTCCATAAACGGAGAAATCATCCATGAACACCTCAACAATCTTTTCACATAAGTCAGAGAATATAGCGACCATACATCTTTGAAAGGTAGCAGGTGCATTACATAAACCAAAAGTCATACGTCTATAAGCAAAGGTACCGAAAGGACAAGTAAAGGTGGTATTTTCTTGATCCCCCTTTGACAGAGGTATTTGAGAGAAACCAGAATAACCATCTAGAAAGCAGAAATGAGTATGTTTGGATAATCTTTCTACCATATGATCAATAAATGGCAAGGGGTAATGATCTTTCTTAGTAACTTACGGAAATCAATTACCATCCTATAACCTGTAACTATTCTTTGCGGGATCAATTCATCCTTATCATTAGGGAAAATAGTCATACCTCCTTTCTTAGGAACACAATGGAAAGGACTTACCCACTGGCTATCAGCAATGGGATAGATAATACCTGCCTCTAGAAGCTTTAGAATTTCCTACCTTACCACTTCTTTCATCTTAGGATTTAACCGTCGCTGGTGATTAATAACTGGTTTAGCATTTTCTTCCAATTTTATCTTGTGTTGACATATAGTGGGACTAATGCCCTTAAGATCATCCAGAGTATATCCAATAGCAGCTCGGTGCTTCTTCGGAGTTTTCAATAATCTTTCTTCTTCATCCTATGAAAGGTTAGCACTAATAATAATGAGGACATCACTAACAAGGTTACACCCACAGCTCCAACTGACACATATACAGGACCAATTACTAGAGCTCGCGCACGCCAATTAAATTACCAGGTACTTTCGTTTCTTAGTAATGAATCTAATGTTCATGAGAATATGATGCTGCCTAAATTGGATACATTTGTCTTGCTTACAAATGAAGGTCCTAGCTTGGACAAGAAGGATGAACATTGGAGCAAGATCAAGCATGGAGATGATGGCATGCATAAGGGGAACAAGAATGGAGTTACAAGTGATGATTTCAGGACTTTGAAGCCACCATAATGAGTGCGTGAAGCCTTGGACGAAATATACAAGATGCCACTTCATAAATTTCGTCCAGAGGTTATTATAGGTGCTGCGTCACCTTATTATTGGGCCAAGCCCATGTAATTTCGAAATACTTGAGTATAGGCTGTTTTTAGAGTCCGTATGTGTGGGGAAACAAGAGTTAGGGTTGGTTTCGGACCCCTCCACCAAGGGCCACGAAATTCCCCCCGCTTTCCCCCATATATACAGCCCTTAGGGCATCGTTTAGATTAGTGGGGTTTTGTTTAGATTAAAGTTCGCCATAGCTGCAACTTCGCGTACTTCGTTTGTGTTCAACGACCAGACAAAGACGTCACAGAATCCCACTTGATCAATAAAGCTTTCCTCTTGAATTCGCAATATCCAGATTGCAATCTCAGTTTCTTGCTTGTGCTTCATTTGCCTGCAGGAAACAGACCTTCGTGGTCAGGTTGATCGTGCTCCGGCGTGGTCAATAACCTCTCGGAGTTGGTTTAGCGATTGCTAAGGCGCGAAGTCCACGCACGTTCGTAGTCGGATCGTCCAAGTCGACATCCTCCAAAACAATAGCCACCATCTCATCGAAAGACGGGACATCTTTGCCTCTATCTAGTGGTATTAGATTTCCAGGTTGCTCGGTGAGATTTTACAGTTTTTCGTAGTTTAGATCGAGTCTGTTCTTCATACCTATAGTCCACGAAAAAGCCAAAAAAATTTAGGGTTAGTTCATCCCATCCGAACCAATCTGAGCCTTTGCATAATCTTTTCTGTATTTGCTTTGTTGAATTTGCGGTTGCATCGTTGTGTCAAGTTGCTGGTCTTAGCATCTAGTCCTTTTAGAGTTTCGAGTTCTGTTCACAGGTTGTCACGTCGCCGTTGCCATATATCACCACCGCATCATCATCATCGCTACTTCCATATACCACCACCGCACCAACTTCGTCACCGCTGCCATATACAACCACCACATATTCACCGCCAACCTGAGTCCATATAGGCCACCACATATCCGTCGCCATCACGCCAATCTGAGTCCACCTACAACATATATCCGCCACCAGTCCGAGTTCCACCAGATTCATCTCTGCCACCAGTCCTATTCCGAGTCCAGTATTATGTTACTCTATTTTGGATTTCCAGATCACGCCATACTCCGAGTCGTGACGGAGAAGGACTCCCAAACATCCGTGCTACCCGTAGTAGAAAAATAGTTCCAAACTCAAAAAAAAAACTAAGTCTGGAAATTTATGGCTAGGCAGTTTTTAGACCATTTGTAGACTTTTTTGAAAAAAAAATTGTTGCGGAGCAAAAAAAAAAGAGGAAAAAAAGTGCAAAAAAAAGAAACAAAGAGAAAAAAAATTCTGAGTGTGCTCCTCCCTTGTTTACGTGCTGCGCCGTGATTTTATTAGTGTTCTAGGCTCTTGTCTCTAGCACGGTCTAGCCTAGGACCAGCACAGTACCGTCGTTGAGCGTTTATTCAACTTTGCATCTCTGAATTGATTATTGCTGACCCTTTTTCCTACCATCTTATAAGCCTTCCCAGCTCCACATACATCTACGTTGTGCGTTTTGACTCTCCCTAGTAATCGCTTTATCCAACCTTTGAGAGGTTTGACTACCACGGTTGCCGATCACCACCTGTTGCTGGGTAAGAACGTGTAAGAATTTGAGATTTGCTTGACGGATTTGTGACGCCCGACCACCACCATTTTCTAGTAGTCTGTAGGATCATATTCTTGTGTGTTTCTATTGTTGCTAACCATGACAGGATCACAAGCCGACGAGACTGACTGGGAGAACTTGACGAACAAAGAGCTTCATGATAAGTTTCAGCAAATGATGAGTGTACAGGTGCAAGATGTGCTAAACAGATTTGACGAGGCCATGGAGAAGATAGATGGCATGGAGAAGACGTTTGAAACAATGCTCGATAACAAGTTTGCTTAATTGCTTTCGCGTTTTCCACCACCACCGGCTGCTGCAGCTGTCGCACCTCTACAACAACAACATCGCCTTCCAAATCAAGTGGGACGAGCACAACGCGTTCCCCTTGAGCCTGGTCAATCTTCTGGTGCCGCTGTTGATGTTTCTGTTGCTCCTGCTGCTACTACAGAGGTGGAGGACCATTACGAGGATGAGGTTGACCAAAATCAGAACTACGTGCAACCACCAGCACCACCACCACCTGGTCGTCTTCATGCATTTCATCGCAACGGTAGGGCTGCACCACCACCTGAGGTACATGACCATCTTCCTAAACTGAAATTGAATATTCCACCATTTGAGGGTAGATATGTTCCTGATATATATCTTACTTAGGAGTTAGAAATTGAACAACGTTTTACATGTTTACACTATCCCGAGGAGAGACGTGTTCCTGCTGCTATTTGTGCTTTCACTAGTTTTGCATGTGTTTGGTGGTCTGAACATTGTAGATTATATCCTATTCCAGCTACTTGGGCTGCTTTGAAAACTGCTATGCGTACTCGTTGGGTTCCACCATATTATCAACGTGAATTACTTCAAAAATTGCAGTGCTTAAGACAAGGAAAAAATTATGTAGAAGAATATTATCAGCAATTACAAACTGGCCTGATTAGATGTGGTATTGTTGAGGAGAATGAAGCTATGATTGCACATTTTGTGGGTGGATTAAATAGAGAGATTCAGACCATTCTAGAGTATAAGGATTATAATAATATCACTCGTTTATTCCATCTTGCTTGTAAAGCTGAACGTGAAGTGCAGGATCGACAGGCATTGGCGCGGACTAACTTTTCTGCAGGTCGACCTTCATCATGGACACTGCGTGCATCCTCTACTTCCACATATTCTACTGCACCGACACCTCCATCAGCTGTTACCTCCAGCCGTGATACAAGGAAGCGGGCACAACCACCATTATCTGCCAAGAGCACACCTATTGGGCCTCGAAAGTGTTCTTCTTCTTCCATGTCATCAATAGGGCACACCAGTGATATATTTGTTGTCGTTGTAAGGGAAGAGGACATTTTGCAACAGAATGCAAATCTCAGCGTGTGATGATTGCTATTGAGGATGGTGGATATGAGTCCGCTAGTGACTATGATGAGGAGACTTTGGCTCTTATTACACGTGAAGAACACGGCGGAGACGATTCTGATCATGAGACGCAATACATGGCTCCTGAAGATGCTGACAGGTATGAATGTTTAGTTGCTCAACGTGTTTTGAGTGTGCAGGTTACACAAGCTGAGCAAAATCAGAGGCATAATTTGTTCCATACAAAGGGAGTTGTGAAGGAACGTTCTGTTCGCGTGATCATAGATGGAGGGAGTTGCAACTACTTGGCTAGCATGGAGATGGTGGAGAAGCTATCTCTCACCACAAGACCACATCCACATCCTTACTACATACAATGGTTCAACAACAGCGGCAAGGTTAAGGTAACACGTACTGTTCGTGTGCATTTTAGTATCTCTACATATGCTGATTATGTTTATTGTGATGTGGTACCTATGCAAGCATGTTCCTTATTACTTGGTAGACCATGGCAATTTGATAAAAATTCTGTACACCATGGTAGAAACAATCAGTATACTCTTGTTCATAAGGATAAAAATATTACTTTACTTCCTATGACTCCTGATTCTATTTTGAAAGATGATATTAATAGAGCTAATAAAGCAAAACAGGAGAAAAATAAGAGTGAAAATCAGATTGTGGCAAAAGAATTTGAGCAACAAATGAAACATAATAATAAACCATCTACTGTTGCTTCTGAAATTAAATTGAAAAGTGCATGTTTACTTGCCACCAAATTTGATATTGATGAGCTAGATTTTAGCAAATCTTTTTGCTATGCTTTTGTGTGCAAAGAGGCATTATTTTCATTCGAGGACGTGCCTTCCTCTTTGCCTTCTACTATCACTAACATTTTGCAGGAGTTCGCCGACGTTTTTCCACAAGACGTGCCACCGGGATTACCACCTATTCAAGGGATTGAGCATCAGATTGACTTAATTCCCGGTGCATCGCTACCCAACCGCGCACCATACCGTACCAATCTAGAAGAGACGAAGGAGAATACGCGTCAAGTACTGGAGCTACTTGACAAAGGTTATATACGCGAATCCCTTATTCCTTGGGTTGTTCCTTTTATTCTAGTGCCAAAAAAGGATGGTACATCGCGTATGTGTGTTGATTGTAGAGGCATTAATAATATTACTATTCGTTATCGTCATCCTATTCCTAGGATAGATGATATGCTTGATGAATTGAGTGGCTCTATAATATTCTCCAAAGTTGATTTGCGTAGTGGATACCATCAAATTCGTATGAAATTGGGAGATGAATGGAAAACAGCATTTAAAACTATGTTTAGATTATATGAGTGGTTAGTCATGCCTTTTGGGTTAACTAATGCACCTAGTACTTTCATGAGATTAATGAATGAAGTTTTACGTGCTTTCATTGGACGATTTGTGGTAGTATACTTTGATGATATATTGATTTTTAGCAGATCTTTGGAGGAACATTTGGAACATTTACGTGCTGTTTTTATTGCTCTACGTGATGCACGTTTGTTTGGTAACCTTGGAAAGTGCACCTTTTGCACCGACCAAGTCTCTTTTCTTGGCTATGTTGTTACCCCACAGGGAATTGAGGTTGATAAAGCCAAGATTGAAGCTATTGAGAGTTGGCCGCAGCCCAAAACGGTCACACACGTGAGGAGTTTCCTTGGCCTCGCTGGATTCTATCGGCGTTTTGTGAGAGATTTCAGCACCATTGTTGCACCTCTCAATGAGCTTACAAAGAAGGATGTGCCTTTTGTTTGGGGTACTGCACAGGAAGAAGCATTCACGGTATTGAAAGATAAGTTGACACATGCTCCTTTACTCCAACTTCTTGATTTTAATAAGACTTTTGAGCTTGAATGTGCTGCTAGTGGAATTGGGTTAGGAGGTGTGTTATTACAAGATGGTAAACCTGTTGCATACTTTTCTGAAAAATTGAGTGGGCCAAGTCTGAATTATTCTACTTATGATAAGGAATTATATGCTCTTGTTCGGACTTTGGAAACATGGCAACATTATTTATGGCCCAAAGAATTTGTTATACATTCTGATCATGAATCTTTGAAGCACATTAAAAGTCAAGCAAAACTGAACCGTAGACATGCTAAATGGGTAGAATTCATAGAGACTTTCCCTTATGTTATTAAACAAAAGAAGGGAAAAGAAAATGTTATTGCTGATGCGTTGTCTCGTCGTTATACTATGCTTTCACAACTTGACTTTAAAATATTTGGTTTGGAGACCATCAAAGATCAATATGTGCATGATGCTGAATTTAAAGATGTATTGCAGAATTGTAAAGAAGGGAGAACATGGAACAAGTTCGTCGTTAATGATGGATTTGTGTTTCGTGCTAACAAGCTATGCATTCCAGCTAGCTCTGTTCGTCTTTTGTTGTTGCAGGAGGCGCATGGAGGAGGATTAATGGGACACTTTGGCGTGAAGAAGACGGAGGACATACTTGCTACACATTTCTTTTGGCCAAAGATGCGACCGGATGTTGAGTGTTCTATTGGTCGTTGCACTACATGTCAAAAAGCTAAGTCACGTCTCAATCCTCATGGTTTATATATGCCTTTGCCTGTTCCTAGTGTTCCTTGGGAAGATATATCTATGGACTTTGTTTTGGGTTTACCTCGAACAAAGAAGGGGATGGATAGCATATTTGTTGTCGTGGATAGGTTCTCGAAGATGGCACACTTTATACCATGTCATAAAAGCGACGATGCTGCTAATGTTGCTGACTTGTTCTTTCGTGAAATTATTCGCTTGCATGGTGTGCCAAATACTATTGTTTTAGATCATGATACTAAATTTCTGAGCCACTTTTGGAGATGTTTATGGGCTAAGTTGGGGACTAAACTACTTTTTAGTACTACTTGTCACCCCAAACTGATGGTCAAACTGAAGTAGTCAACAGAACTTTGTCTACTATGCTTAGGGCTGTTTTGAAGAATAATAAGAAAATGTGGGAAGAATGCTTGCCTCATATTGAATTTGCTTATAATCGTTCATTGCATTCTACTACTAAGATGTGCCCTTTTGAAATTGTCTATGGTTTCCTACCTCGTGCACCTATTGATTTGTTGCCTCTTCCATCTTCGGAGAAGGTTAATTTTGATGCTAAACAACGTGCTGAATTGATCTTAAAAATGCATGAGTTAACTAAGGAAAATATTGAGCGCATGAATGCTAAATATAAAGTTGTTGGAGATAAGGGTAGAAAACGTGTTGTCTTTGCACCTGGAGATCTTGTTTGGTTACATTTGCGTAAGGATAGGTTTCCTAATTTGCGCAAGTCAAAGCTAATGCCACGTGCTGATGGTCCTTTCAAGGTGTTAGAGAAAATAAACGATAATGCATATAAACTTGAGTTGCCTGGAGATTTTGGGGTTAGTCCCACATCTAACATTGCGGATTTGAAGCCTTACTTTGGTGAGGAAGATGAGCTTCCGTCGGGGACGACTTCAATTCAAGAAGGGGAGGATGATGAGGACATCACTAACAAGGTTACACCTACAGCTCCAACTGACACATATACAGGACCAATTACTAGAGCTCGCGCACGCCAATTAAATTACCAGGTACTTTCGTTTCTTGGTAATGAATCTAATGTTCATGAGAATATGATGCTGCCTAAATTGGATACATTTGTCTTGCTTACAAATGAAGGGCCTAGCTTGGACAAGAAGGATGAACATTGGAGCAAGATCAAGCATGGAGATGATGGCATGCACAAGGGGAACAAGAATGGAGTTACAAGTGATGATTTCAGGGCTTTGAAGCCACCATAATGAGTGCGTGAAGCCTTGGACGAAATATATAAGATGCCACTTCATAAATTTCATCCAGAGGCTATTATAGGTGTTGCGTCACCTTATTATTGGGCCAGGCCCATGTAATTTCGAAATACTTGAGTATAGGCTGTTTTTAGAGTCCGTATGTGTGTGGAAACAAGAGTTAGGGTTGGTTTCGGACCCCTCCACCAAGGGCCATGAAATTCCCCCCTGTTTCCCCCATATAAACATCCCTTAGGTCGTCGTTTAGATTAGTGGGGTTTTGTTTAGATTAAAGTTCGCCATAGCTGCAACTTCGCGTACTTCGTTTGTGTTCAATGACAAGACAAAGACGTCACAGAACCCCACTTGATCAATAAAGATTTCCTCTTGAATTCGCAATATCCAGATTGCAATCTTAGTTTCTTGCTAGTTCTTTGTTTGCCTGCAAGAAACAGACCTTCGTGGTCAGGTTGATCGTGCTCCGGCGTGGTCAATAACCTCTCGTAGTTGGTTTAGCGATTGCTAAGGCGCGAAGTCCACGCACGTTCGTAGTCGGATCGTCCAAGTCGACTTCCTCCAAAACAATAGCCACTATCCAGTTTTCAATAACCTTTCTTCTTCCTGTTCTGAAAGGTTAGCACTAATAATAATAGGATATATCTTCTTTTCATCAAGATAAACATACTTAAGATTATCAGGCAAATGTTTAAGTTCAAATACGGGATCACCCTTGGGTGGAGGAGGATCCCCTAGGATTTCAACAAGCAAGTTATTTTTCAATACGGGTCATGTGTAAGGAATATTTCATCTATCTCCCTTCTTTCATTCATTTGTATATCGTTTTCATGGTCTAGCAAGTATTGTTCTAAAGGATCATAAGGTGGCACATCAATAGAAGCAAGACCAATAAGTTCATCCTTACTGGGTGGTGCCTTTTCAAGGGGTTGTCTACGGAATTTAGCAAAGTTAAAATCATGAGACATATCCCCTAATCCGACAGTGACAATATCTTTCACACAGTCTATCTTGGCATTAACAGTATTCAAGAAGGGTCTGCCAAATATAATGGGGCAAAAAGCATCTTTTGGGGAGCTAAGAACAAGAAAATCAGCAGCGTATTTAACCTTCCCACGTAAGACCTCAATGTCTCTAACAATCCCAACTGGTGAAATAGTATCTCTATTAGCAAGCTTAATAGTAACATCAATCCCTTCTAACACAATAGGTGCAATATCATGCATAATTTCGTTATACAAATCAAGAGGGATAATACTCGCACTAGCACCTACATCACATAAACCATGATAGCAATGATCTCCTATCTTAACAGAGATTACGGGCAAGCCTACGATAGATTTATGTTTATTCCTAGCATTAGGTTTGGCTATCCTAGCAGACTCTTCTTGGAGATAAATAACATGTCCATCTAAATCTTCCACCAAGAGATCTTTAACCATAGCAACACTAGGTTCAACTTTAATTTTCTCAGAGGGTGTAGGTGTCCTAGTATTACTCTTACGGACTACAGCCGAAGCTTGAGCATGATCTTTTATCCTAACAGGGAAAGGTGGTTTCTCAATATAAGTAGTAGGTATAACAGGATCAACATTACAAGTGATAGTCTTTTCTTCAACTTTAATAGGTTCAACTACTTTCACTTCAATAGGGGGATGGTATTTAAACCACTTCTCCTTGGGGAGATCAACATGAGTAGCAAAAGATTCATAGAAAGAAGCTACTATCTCAGAGTCAAGTCCATATTTAGTGCTTAACTCACGGAAAACATCGGTATCCATAAAAGCTTTAACACAATCAAACTTGGGGGTCATACCTGACTCCTTACCTTCATCGAGGTCCCAATCTTCGGAGTTGCGTTTAATTCTTTTCAATAAATCCCATTTGAAGTTAATAGTCTTTATCATATAAGATCCAGAACAAAAAGTAACGAGTGTGGAGCGATTATTATGAGAAAGCCGAGCATAAAATTTTTGAATGATCATTTCTCTTGAGAGCTCATGATTGGGGCATGAATATAACATTGACTTAAGCCTCCCCCAAGCTTGAGCGATGCTTTCTCCTTCGCGAGGCCAGAAATTATAAATATAATTACGATCACGATGAACCTGGTGCATAGGGTAGAACTTCTGATGAAATTCCAACTTCAGACGATTATAGTTCCATGATCCCATATCATCGCATAGCCTAAACCATGTCAATGCATCTCCCTTCAAAGATAAAGGGAACACCTTCTTCTTGATAACATCCTCGGGCATACTTGCAAGCTTAAACAATCCACAAACTTCATCCACATAGATTAGATGTAAATCGGGGTGAAGTGTTCCGTCTCATGTATAAGGATTTTCAAGCAGTTTCTCTATCATACCCGAAGGAATCTCAAAGCAAACATTTTCAATAGTAGCAGTAGGTTGAGGAGCAACTCTTTGCTCTTCTGCTCGGGGTGAAGATACCCCGAACAAGCCCCTCAAAGGATTTTGAGCCATAGTAACAAGTGGCAATAAATTTCAACACACTATATAATTTTTTCCTTATCAAATTTCACTTACCAAAGGCGCTTCACTCCCCGGGAACGGCGCCAGAAAAGAGTCTTGATTACCCACAAGTGTAGGGGATCTATTGTAGTCCTTTCGATAAGTAAGAGTGTTGAATGCAGCGAGGAGCAGAAGGAAATGATAAGCAGTTTTCAGTAAGGTATTTTCTACAAGCACTGAAATTATAGGTAACAGATAGTTTTGTGATAAGATAATTGGTAGCAAGTGACAAACGGTAAAAGTAAATAAGTGCAGCAAGGTGGCCCAATCCTTTTTGTAGCAAAGGACAAGCCTAGACAAACTCTTATGCAAGGTAAAGTGCTCCCGAGGACATATGGGAATTATCATCCAGCTAGTTTTCATCACGATGATCTGATTCGCGTTCGGTACTTTGATAATTTGGTATGTGGGTGGACCGGTGCTTGGGTGCTACCCTTACTTGGACAAGCCTCCCACTTATGATTAACCTTTAATGCAAGCATCCTCAACTACAAAAGAAGAATTAAGGTAAACCTAACCATAGCCTGAAACATATAGATCCAAATCAGCCCCTTACGAAGCAACGCATAAACTAGGGTTCAAGCTTCTGTCACTCTAGCAACCCATCATCTACTTATTACTTCCCAATGCCTTCCTCTAGGCCCAAATAATGATGAAGTGTCATGTAGTCGACGTTCACATGACACCACTAGAGGAGAGACAACATACATCTCATAAAAATATCGAACGAAGACCAAATTCACATGACTACTAATAGCAAGACTTCTCCCATGTCCTCAGGAACAAAAGCAACTACTCACAAGACATAATATTGTTCATGATCAAAAGGGTATTAATATGCATAATGGATCTGAATATATGATCTTCCACCAAATAAACCAACTAGCATCAACTACAAGGAGTAATCAACACTACTAGCAACCCACAGGTACCAATCTGAGGTTTTGATACAAAGATTGGATACAAGAGATGAACTAGGGTTTGAGAGGAGATGGTGCTGGTGAAGATGTTGATGAAGAAAGCTTTCCCCAAGATGGGAGAGTTGTTGGTGATGACGGCGGTGACGATTTCCCCCTCCCGGAAGGGGAGTATCCCCGGCAGAACAGCTCTGCCAGAGCCCTAGATTGGTTTCCGCCTCGATTCCGCCTCGCGGCGGCGTCTGGTCCCGAAAGCCTTCTCTTGATATTTTTTTCCAGGTCAAAACGCTTCATATAGGAGAAGATGGGCACCTGGGGCCCACCGGCTGGCCCTCGAGGCAGGGGGGCGCGCCCCCACCCGCGAGGTCAACCAGTGGCCCCTCTCGTGGGTTTCTTCCGCCAAATATTTTTTATATTTTCCGAAAAAATGTTCTGTGAAGTTTCGGGGCTTTTGGAGTTGTGCAGAATAGGTTTCCAGATTTTGCTCCTTTTCCAGCCCAGAATTCCAGCTACCGGCATTCCCCCTTCTTCATGTAAACCTTGCAAAACAAGAAGGAAAAGGCATAAGTATTGTGACAAAACATGTATGAACAGCCCATAATGCAATAAATATCAACTTATAAGCATGATGCAAAATGGACGTATCACTCCTCCGCCTGCAGGTGCTCCTCGAGGAGATGGTGGTTGTAGGCGACGTCGGCCTGCGCCTCCCGGAACTGCTCCTCATGCTTCTGCCTCATCGTGTCCATATATTGGGCACGGGCCTCGCCAATGGTCATGGTGCAATGCACTGGCGAGGATGGCGCGGAGGAGGGGTTTGGCGCCGGATCGTCGACTACCATGTTCTCCATTGGGACGTCGTCGTCCCCCGGCTGCCTGCCGGCCAGCCAGTCGGCAGCAATGGCTGCCATCTCCATGTGGTTCGTCGTCCGCCCGTCCCGAAGAGCGCTGGAGCACGAAGAAGCCATGGTGGGCAGTAGTGGTGTGGATAGGAGAATAGGAACGGATGCGAATGACTGCGGCTATGGCCGGCACGACAGTTTATATAGGAATGGTGGGCAACGGAGGGACAGACATGTGGCGCCGGAGTAGCCACCTCGGCAACCGCGTATCATTAATGTGGGCGGCAGAAGGATGGACGGACGATACTTGTGTCGTTTGAAGGCGGAGCAATCGCATGCACCGGGAAGCGGGGCGGGCGGCGTTGACCGTTTTTGGCAGAAAGCGCACGTGGGTGAGGGAGGTGGTCTGGGTGGGCCAGGGCAGTCAGACTCGTGCTTGGCAGCTGGTCAGTCCAGCAGCCGGACATGCTGGCTTGCCAGCTACCTCGCCGAGCTGAGCGACGACAATCAGACGATGGACGTAGCTTCCGACCAGGAGCCGGCGCCACTGTCCAAGCCGGTTCATGTCATGTTCATCATAGAGCAGGTGCGGCCGCACTTCGACGTCCTAATGGCGGAAGAGCTACCAGTGCAGGAGGACCTATGCTGCAACCTCCGTCTCCTCAACGAGCACCGGTGAACAACAAGCAAACCACAATGTCGTTGCAGACATGTGGCCCTATGATCCTGGCTTCCCGAATGAGCAGCGGGCGCTGTATCAGACCATCCGTAGGGCCCTCGAGGCCCTCTCCGTCGTCCTTTGAGTTGTTGCGCTCGCCGTGGCGCCGCCGTCTCATGTTGTCAACATGGTCAACAGACATGAGGATGAGGAGATGACTTTACTTGCAGAGGATGACAGTGGGGACCCACCAGGGCCATAGCCGCACGTACGCAAGTGCCTCCTTATTAGTATATAAAACATTAACTTTTTTGCTTCCTCCTAGTTTCCAAACATCACGGTCCCACACCATTGTCAACCTATGTAGTCAATAAACGAAAGAATTGCACAAGAAGCGGCCGACAGCTGGGACCAAGCAGCTTGAGTAATATTTGTGTTTTTGAGGTGTGAGCACTGCAGAGTTTTTCTTGAGCGATGTTTAGCCCAGATATTAATTTTTCTCCCCTGAACAACAACGAAAACATCGCTGCAGCTATTAACTAGGGGGGTCGTGGCCCGTCTAGCCCAGGCCAGATATCCAGCCTAGATATTATTATTTTTCAAGCTGAAAATGGCTAGCCCTGCTATAATTTAGTTTTAGGAATACCCAGGCAAGGTCAAGTTGTTATTCTCCGCCCCGCTAGGCTGCAAATCTTTCCTAAGAGGGATGCATTAGGCTTAACAAGAAAATGGGCTTTAAGAAATAATAAATGGGATGTAATTATAAAAACTGGGCAGTAACTATAACAAATGTACCGAACACGTAATTACTTTATAAAATATTATTTTTGGATATTGAAAATTTTAATTTCATTAATTGTTGCGAGCCCAATGTTGCGTTGGATTTTTACGTAATATAAATTTATATTGAAATTGTATTTAATCTGACTAGAAATTTCGGGATAGAAATATTTCGGATCCCATCAAAATGTGGGAAATTTTATTGAATTATGTTTTGAACGGTTGGTTGAAATGGGCTGTACTTTGAACAAACTGTAAATGGGTTGTAGTAAATTCCCTTATAATTCAAAATTGGCTGTACATTCTTACAAATCTCAAATGGGCTATAAGTTCTGTGCCACACACTTGTGGCCTTACTAAGTTGACGCGTCCCCTAAAAAATTAGAGTTTACGCGTATGCAAGGCTTTGTCAACTTATAGTCAACACACGGTTCTAGCAGCAGTGGCCGTTGGATGTCCATCCAACGGATGCCGTGCTTCTTCTTCAATCTCGAATATTCTAGCTTCACACGCCCAAAAAATGATTCCTCCCCCTGACATCTGGGGCGCACCGTTTCGGAAGCTGACATGTGGGCCTACTAAGTTGACGCGTACCAAGGGCTTTGTCAACTTAGTCAATATAAATGATTCTAGCTGCAGTGATCGTATGATGTCCATCCAACGGCCATCGTGCTTCTTCAACCTCTGGTCATCATGCTCCAGCCGCTCAAAGCAGCGCCGGTCGTGCCGCCTGCTCCTGCCTGTCGTGGCCGGCTGTGCTGCCGCGGAGGCCTCACCGCGCCCTACTACTCCCACCGCTAGCCAGGCCATCCCTCTACTCACCCACACCCCCTGTTATTCCGCGGCGACGGCAGCCTCACGCTGCAGCCGAACTAGTGAACCCTCATACTCCTCTCCGCGCGGGCTTCCACTGCCGTCTCTTCCCCGGCTCCGCGTCGTCTCCTTCTTAGGCCTCGCCGTCGTCCACCGCCCTGGTGCTCTCGGCGCGACGTGGTCAACCTAGTCAAGGAACAGCTTCCATCGGACGTGGACTATACGTGGAGAGGCTGACAGCTGGGTCCACGATGGCAGCAAGGAAATGCCTCCTTATTACGTGGAAAATAATGATTCCTCCACCTGACAGCAGAGACCCATCGGACGGGCCACCGTATTTCCCAAAAAAAATGTTTCCCCTCTGACTGCTGGGACCCACTGGATGGGCCACCATATTGCGCGAAAAAACGTTCCCCCGCTGTTAGCTCGGACCCACCGGAAGTGCCTCCTTATTACGCACAAAAAAAATGAATACTCCCCCTGCTAGTTGGGACCCACCTTGGTGGGAGGCTGACTTGTGGGCCTAATAAGTTGAAGGGGACGGTGTGGTTTGTCAACTTAGTCAATATGAACGATTCCGGCTCCAGTGACCGTACGATGTCCATCCAACGGCCATAGTGCTTCTTCAACATCTAGTCTTGTTGCTCCAGCCGCCCAAAGTAGCGCGGGTCGTGCCGCATGCTCCTGCCTCCCGTGGCCGGCTGTGCTACCACGGAGGCCTCACCGCCCCCTACTATTCCCATTGCTAGCCAGTCCATCCAACTACTCACCCACACCCCCTGTTATTCTGAGGCGACGGCAGCCTCACACCGCAGCGAACCAGTGAACCCTCGTACTCCTCTACGCGTGGGCATCCACTACCGTGTCTTCCCCGGCTCCAAGTCGTCCCCTTCCTAGGCCTCGTCGTCATCCACCGCCCAGGTGCTCTCGGCACGGCGTGGTCAACGTGGTCAAGGAAGGACTTCCATCGGAAGAGTACTGTACGTGGAGAGGCTGACAGCTGGGTCCACGACCACAGCAAGGAAGTGCCTCCTTATTACGCGCAAAATAATTATTCATCCACCTGACAGCTGGGACCATCGGACAGGCCACCATATTTCATTAAAAAAATGTTTCCCCCAGACTGCTGGGACCCACCAACTACATCTTTGCACGCAAGAAAGTGCGTCGGGCAAAAAAAAACGATTCGCCCCCGTGACTGCTGGGACCCACCAGCTACATCTTCGCACGCAAGGAAGTTCCTGACAGTCGGGACCCACCTGGTCGAAGCGTACGTAGCGTTGTCATTCTGGTCGCGAACGTGTAAGTACATACTAGTCGATGTAGAGGCGTGCATGTGTCGTAGTAGAGGCGCGCAGGTAGCATGTACACGTACGTACAGCAGCAAGTGTGCAAGAAAGAAAATATGGCCACGTACATACATATGGGCAGGGTCTTGAACGCCTGCTCGCGCATACCTACGGCCAGGGCTCATGTACATGGTTGGGTCAGAATGGAGAAACAACATCGTCGGTGTGTTCATGGGGAGCCAATCGGCTGGGTCAGAACGGAATGCGTCGTCATGTTCATCGCGAGGGCTTGGACGGAACAGCCGATGGAAACAAGGCCTGGCGTACCGCAGAACGGAGGAAACGGCCTTGTGTTCGACCGGCCACGTTCGAAACGGGATCCTATTCATCGGGAGGGGTCTGGCGTACCGCAAAACAGAGGAAACGAACCTCCTAAGGTTGAAACGGGGGTCCTATTGATCGGGAGGGGTGTGGCGTACCGCAAAACGGAGGAAATGGACTTGTGTTGGAGTGCTACGGTTGAAACGGGGGTCCTGTTCATCGGGAGGGGTGTGGCGTACCGCAAAACGGAGGAAACGGACTTGTGTTGGAGCGCTACAGTTGAAACAGGGGTCCTGTTCATTGCGAGGGGTGTGTCGTACCGCAAAACAGGACTCCACAAGATACTATTCATCACCACCGTCGACCCCCTCCAGCCTCCACGGGCTACTGTTCCTCCACCATCGACCTCCTCCAACCTCCACCTACGACTGTTCAGCCTCCACTGTGCGCTACTCCACCGGCTACTGTTCAACCAGCCCTCTCCACGGGCTCCTGTTCAACCACCCCTCCACAGGCTACTGTTCATCCAGCCCTCCACTGTCTACTATTCATGCAGCCCTCCACAGGGTGGTCCTATTCATGTAGCCCTCCACGGGGTCCTGTTCATGCAGCCCCAACCGGCTCGATCGAACGGGGTCCTGTTCATGCAAAGGCAACACCACGGGGTCCTGTTCAGCCACCCCCACTGAGATCTGTTCATCCAAACCCCCTAGCAACGCTCACTGTTCATGCAGAAGCTGCATCGATCAGCTTCAGTTAGCAGCAGTAGCGAAGGAGTCGCTCGATCAGGTTCAGTTAATAGCCATCGATCGATCGCTCGGGTTCATTAACGCGTAGCCTGCAGTGCAATCGCTCGGGTTCAGTTGGAGCCCAACGCCTCGCACCCACGCACGTGCGTGTACAAGAGAAACGCACATCGCTCGGCCCCGACCACCCACCGTAACTGGGAACACCCTGATATTTTCCTCGCCCTCGCTTCTACCACAGTTTTTTCCGTCATGGACAGCCCAAAGAATGTCATGCAGTTGCGTCTCCGGCCCGCCCAGGACGAAAAGCCCATTTTCTGTCTTGATTTTTTGACATAGAAGTAGGACCCCACCACATCTATGATGATACCGTGTTTTGTCACAATTATTGTCATAGAAGTGTCATAAGTATGACAGAAAAAAGTTTCGTTCGGCCCAAAATGTCACGGATGTGTCTTTTTTTGTAGTGATTGCTAGCCTCTCTTGTACCGCGCAACTCTCGCTGGTACCATACACCCACCATATACCTTCCTCAAAACAGCCACCATACGTACCTATCATGGCATTTCCATTGCCATTCTGAGATATACTGCCATGCAACTTTCCACCATTCCGTTCATATGACACGCTTCATCTTGTCATATTGCCATGCATGATCATGTAGTTGACATCGTATTTGTGGCAAAGCCACCATCACAATACATTCATACATGTCACTCTTGATTCATTGCACATCCCGATACACCACCAGAGGCATTCATATAGAGTCATATTTTGTTCTAGCTTCGAGTTGTAATCTTCAAGTTGTAAGTCAATAAAAGTGTGATGATCTTCATTATTAGAGCATTGTCCCATGTGAGGAAAGGCCAAATAAAAAAAAGATGGCCCCAAAAGAATAGAGAGGGCCTAAATAAAAAAAGGGAGAAAGCCCCTCCAAAAAAATGAGAGAAAAGAGAGAAGGGACAATGCTACTATCCTTTTCCACACTTGTGCTTCAAAGTAGCACCATGATCTTCATGATAGAGAGTTTCTTGTTTTGTCACTTTCATATACTAGTGGGAATTTTCATTAGAGAACTTGGCTTGTATATTGCAACGATGGGATTCCTCAAATGCCCTAGGTCTTCATGAGCAAGCAAGTTGGATGCACACCCACTTAGTTTCTTTTGATGAGCTTTCATACATTTATAGATCTAGTGCATCCGTTGCATGGCAATCCCTACTCACTCACATTGATATCTATTGATGGTCATCTCCATAGCCCGTTGATACACCTAGTCGATGTGAGACTATCTTCCTCCTTTTTGTCTTCTCCACAACCACCACTCTATTCCACCTATAGTGCTACGTCCATGGCTCACGCTCATGTATTGCGTGAAAGTTGAAAGGTTTGAAAAAATTGAGTATCAAATCAATTGCTTGGTTGAAACCGGGGTTATGCATGATATGAATATTTTGTGTGATGAAGAGGGAGCATAGCCAGACTATATGATTTTGTAGGGATAACTTTCTTTGGCCATGTTATTTTGAGAAGACATGATTGCTTTGTTAGTATGCTTGAAGTATTATTATTTCTTATGTCAATATAGACTTTTGTCTTGGATCTTTCGGATCTGAACATTCATGCCACAATAATAAAATTACATTGAAAATTATGTTGGTTAGCATTCCACATCAAAAATTATGTTTTTATCATTTACCTACCCGAGGACGATCGAGAATTAAGCTTGGGGATGCTTGATACGTCTCCAACGTATCTATAATTTTTCATTGTTCCATGCAATTATATATTATGTTTTGGATGTTTAATGGGCTTTAATATACACTTTTATATTATTTTTGGGACTAATCTATTAACCCAAAGGCCCAGTGCAGATTGCTGTTTTTTGCCTATTTCAGCGTTTTGTAGAAAAGGAATATCAAACGGAGTCCAAACGGAACGAAACCTTCGCGAGAGTTATTTTTGGAATGATATCAACACAGAAGACTTGGAGTACACGCGAGGGAACGAAGGAGGCGGCCACGAGGGTCCAGGGCACGCCCCCACCCTCGTGGGCCCCCTCTGGCTCCCCCGATGCCCTCCTTCCTCCTATATATACCCATGTACCCTCAAAACATCGAGCCAACAGAGAAAACCCTAATTCCACCGCCGCAACCTTCTGTTCCCGTGAGATCCCATCTTGGGGCCTGTTCCGGAGCTCCGCTAGACGGGGGATCTTCCACGGAGTGCTTCTATATCAACACCCTTCCCTCACCATGAGTTGTGAGTAGTTTACCACAGACCTTCGGGTCCATAGTTATTAGCTAGATGGCTTCTTCTATTTTTTTGGATCTCAATACCAAGTTCTCCTCGGTCTTCGAGGAGATCTATTCGATGTAATCTTTTTGCAATGTGTTTGTCGAGATCCGATGAATTGTGGGTTTCTGATCAAGATTATCTATGAGAAATATTTGATTCTTTTCTGAATTCTTTTATGTATGATTATAATATCCTTGCAAGTCTCTTTGAATTATTGGTTTGGTTTGGCCTACTAGATCTATAGTTCTTGCAATGGGAGAAGTGCTTGGCTTTGGTTCAATCTTGCGGTGTCCTTTCCTAGTGACAGCAGGGGCATCAAGGCACGTATTGTATTGTTGCCATCGAGGATAAAAAGATGGGGTTTATATCATATTGCTTGAGTTTATCCCTCTATATCATGTCATCTTGCTTAAAGCATTACTCTGTTCTTATGAACTTAATACTCTAGATGCATGCTGGATAGCGGTCTATGTGTGGAGTAATAGTAGTAAATGCAGAATTGTTTCGGTCTACTTGTCACGGACGTGATGCCTATATATAATGATCATGCCTAGATATTCTCATAACTATGCACTTTTCTATCAATTGCTCGACAGTAATTTGTTCACCCACCATAGAATTCAGCTATCATGAGAGAAGCCACTAGTGAAACCTATGGCCCCCGGGTCTATTCTCGACATATTAATCTCCAATCTACTTTACTTTGCGTTATTTACTTTCTGTTATTATATCCAAAAATACCAAAAATATCAAACTATCCTATCTATCATATCTCACTTTCGTAAGTGACCGTAAAGGGATTGACAACCCCTTATCGTGTTGGCTGCAAAGTTCTTATTTGTTTGTGCAGGTGCGAGGGACTCGCGCATGGTCTCCTACTGGATTGATACCTTGGTTCTCAAAAACTGAGGGAAATACTTAGGCTACTGTGCTGCATCACCCTTTCCTCTTCGAGGGAATACAACGCAAGCTCGAGAAGTAGCATACTGATAAAGCCCATACCTCGTGGTAAAAGCTGTCCTAGGTATGTCATGTTCTCGGATCTTCAACTGATGATATCCATATCATAAATTGATCTTAGAGAAGACTTTGGCTCCTTGCATCTGGTCAAACAAATCATTGATCATCGCCAAAGGGTACTTGTTCTTGATCGTCACCTCATTCAGTGCACGATAATCCACAACCATCCTTAATGAACCATCCTTCTTCTCGACTAGGAGCACTGGGGCTCCCCAAGGTGAAGAACTCGGTCGAATGTAACCTTTCTCCATTAACTCTTTGATCTACTTCTTAATCTCCTCCAAATCATTAGCGGGCATCCGGTATGGTCTCTAGGATATCGGTCCAGTGCTTGGTAACAACTCAATCAAAAACTCGATGTCTTGATCCGATGGCATGCCTGGTAATTCCTATGGTTACGTCCAATTCCCTGGGATTCCAAGACAATGAGGTCGGTGGGAAAAACATGTCTCCCAATAGTCAATGGCAATTGATAACATCCTCGATTAGCCATGTACTCTACTCCAAGGGAACTCACTAACATAGGTGACTTAAGGGCTACGGTTGGTAAATTATACTTTTCCACAAAACCCCTTGATATGTATGAATGCGATGCACCAGTGTCAAAAAGAACAAATGTTGTAAATGCATTAACCAAAAACTTACCAACTACAGCGTTAGGTTGTTCGTCAATTTCCTCCACATTGACGTGATTCACCTGACCTCTGGTGAAGGAATTGGGCTTCTTTCCTGAGCTTCCATTGCCATTTCCATTATTTGCCTGAGGACACTCGGTGGCGTAGTGCCCGGTCTTTCCGCACTTGAAACAAGTAATGTGACTCACGTCCTTCTTGGCGGGGGTTGATGGGGTGGAACGGCTCTGATTGTTGTTTCCTCCATTCCCATTGCCATTCCTAGGGCCACTATGGTTGTGTGAATTTCCTCCATTGTGAGAATGGCCTCCATGGTTATGTCCTCCATGAGTGGAATGGGTATGTCCTCCTGAGTACGGGGAATAGCGGGGCTTCTACTGAGCTCCAGAGTTGTACTTCCCCTGTCCATACTTCCACTTGCGGCTCTCTATCTGCTACTGCTTGCCTTTAATCATGATGGCCCTGTCTACCAGCTCCTGGTAGTTGTTGAAGGTTGCTACCATCAGCTGCACACTCAGCTCATCATTGAGTCCCTCAAGAAATTTCTCCTGCTTCGCGGCATTTGTGGCCACGTTTTCTAGGGCATAGCGAGCTAACTGCCTGAAGTCATCCACGTACTACCCCACAGTACGGTTTCCTTGGCATAAGTTGCGGAACTCAAGCTTCTTCAGGCTCATGGCTCCAACTGAAACATGTGTAGTGCGAAAGGCTTGCTGAAGCTGATCCCAAGTAACTGTAGCGAGGGGATAAGTGGCGGTGTAGTTCTCCCACCAAGCGGCTGCTGGTCCCTCAAGATGATGTGCGGCAAAGCGCACTCTCTCTGCATTTGTGCATCCAGAAGTTGCTTGCTCTCTTCCCATCTTGCAGTGCCAGTCATCTGCAACAATCGGCTCGGTGCTAATAGGGAACACCGGCGGATTCAACCTTAGGAAATAGGTCAGGTTGTCAACTGGAGGAGGGTTGTTGTTGTCGTTGCCTTGGTTCTGGACAAGTAGTTGCATCAAAGTGTTCTGCTGCTGGATCAACTGAGTGAGCTCGGGTGGGAAAGTGAATCCGGGCTCATGTCTCGAAGGCATCTGACGGGTTAGAGGGGTGAGAAATAGAATAGAATAAGGTTTATGGTGAGATTTCACTACCCATATGCACATGAGACAAACATATTCATATCACGCCACTCAATTTCAAACAAGATGCACACAATCGATTCCTAAGCTACTATTAGAGAAACTCGCGAATGATCCTAACTACTTGGGAGAATCCTAATAGTAATAGGATGGTCATCTAAAAGTTTTGATCGTCTGAAGACTCCATAATATCAGCTCTAGCTTTGTCTTCATAATAATCACTGTCTGTGTCGGTGTCATCTAGTATGATGTAGTCTTTCGAACGAATGTCCATGTCAAGTTCTGGCTTAACCACGGGTACTCCTAGCTTCTTCTTCAGGTCTTCATTCTGATCCAGCAGCACAGTCATTTCTTCTTCATATCCATCGTGTGTTGCGCTGAGTTCTTCCTCTAGCTCGATATTCCGTGTCATCACCATCTTGGTCTTCAGCATGATAGTGCACATCTGATTCTCGTATCGACGAATGTGCTGGTCCATCTCTTATATGAATGTTGCAATAGATTTATTGTTCCTGGTGCGAATCATCTCCCATTGCTCATCTCGGCGTCCACAAATCTAGTAGGTGGTGACTTCAAGATCCTTGTTGTAAACTTCACAAATATGTCCAAAGGTGATGTGCGCTGCCATACTCTTTACTAAGCTCCAAGTTGGTGCATCAAAGATAAGCTCGATGGGCTCCGTGACTGGTGCAATCGTCCTCCCAGGAACACAAACTTCGATCCTCCATCGCTCCTCTTCTGGTAAAGTTGCGGTGAATGTTCTAGTGAAACTTGCTATACCGATGTTCAGGTACTTTGTGACTTCCTTCAAGTGTCTTCCGGAAGGGGTTTTGTCATTGGGCTGAGTAAACTTGTTCCTGGGGTCCGCCATCTATAGAGTAGAAATAGAGAAGGATTAGAAATGAGCAAAGAAGAGTATCCTGTGGTATTTCCTAGTGGCCGCGTCCTACAGTCAGCATGTGCTCTGATGCCATCTTGTAGCGACCACAATCCCAATGGATCAAAATCTCTGTGCATTAAGTGTCATCCATGGATCGGTATGCTGACACACACAGCACTCGAGGAATTATAACAGAGTTTCAATCACACACTTATTACATCAAGATCCTCATAAATAGTATTATTACAAAAATATGGTTGAAGGCCAACTGATGCGGAGCATCCCAAGCTCATCCCCATGGACCATCAACCACCTCACCAAGTGCTCCAAGGACCAATGACACGTGCTCGTGCTAGAGCACTTGAATCCCACGTTAACTCTCTCCTTGTTGAATTCCCATTTGACCACCTTGAGACATGGCTGCTACCTCAAACGGAGACACTTTGTGTGCTTAGGTGCCAAGGAGAAGTTACGGTGCAAGACAGAGGCCATGAGCATGAACCAGGATTCTCCCAGCGCAGAGAAACCGGTACAACCGGTCCAACTACCGGTCCACCGGTACTACCGGTCCAACTACCGGCCAACTACCGCTACACCTTCTGTGATCGACCGGTGCAAGGCCGGAACTTCCGGTAAATCCGCCAAGACCGGTACTACCGGACCCAGGACTGGTACTACCGCCCTGCCTGCGCGCAGTTGAAGGGTTTTCACCCATGTATCCCCCCAACTTACCCCCTAGACTATAAGTACTCTTTCCCTTTCATCTTTTAGGGTTAGCTTTTGGATAGCTCATCATAGACACCTCTGTGGATTCTCTCCTACGAGACCGCGGCCTCTTCTGAGAAGATCCACCTTGGATTCAAGACCTCCACATCCGGAAAGATCCCAAGGGATATTCAAGACCTCCTCCGGGAGAAGACTACCTTTGTACCATCGTGATTTGACTATGGATCGTGTATCTTAATGTGTATCGTGGATCTAGCACTTGTGTGATCATCTTTGTGTTGATTTGAGTGTTTCCCCTCGTGTTTTCCTCCGTTTCCTCCTTGTGTTCTCCGTGTTCATCGTGGGATTTCCTCCAATCGTGAAAGATCTGCTGATTAGGGTTCCACCCTACATCATTATGGTATCATGAGCATAGGTTGATCACGAATTTGGAGCCCCACACCTTGTTTTCTAGCTTGTTTTTGTTGTGTTCTTCCCAATTTCGAAAATTCCCCACAAAAATAGCCCCAAATTTTTTTTGTGATCTGTTGATTTGGCGAGATTTTGTTGAATTTGTTCCATGGATTTGCTGTGCCACGAGTGGATCTAGCATTTCCCCAAGTTTCCCCACTTTCCATCCTCTAAATCCACCCAATTTCGACCCCGAAATCATCCATTTCCGCCCATATTTCCGCCCAACCCAGTTCTGAGAATTTTCCCAACACCAGCAGTACTACCGGTGGTACTAGCGGTACTTCCGCTGAGCATCTCAACCGGTACTACCGGTCTCCCAAGCGGTACTTCCGCCCCACCCAGTTTCAGCCTTCCGAGTTTCACCGTTTCGACCGTAACTTTCACTCCCGAACTCCGATTTGAGTGTTCTTTGGCTCGTTGAAAATCTAGCGACGTGCCCGAGATGCTCATCTTGGTTTTACCACCATTATAATCCAACAAATTTTGTCAAATTTGGCAAGTTTGCTTAGGCCCTCCACCATATACACCTTCCGCATACCACCATCACTTCCGCAACCACCATCGTTTCTACCCTTCGTTTTTGACAATTTTGTCTCACTTTGCCTTGGATACTTGAGTTGTGATTTCATCGTTTCCTTGGATGTTTCGGCTACCTTGGAACGTAACGACATCGACAACACCACCGCTCACCCTCGGCAAGGACGGTAACATCGACGACACCTTGTTCATCCTACCTTGCAATTGCATTGTCACCCTATGAACCATCTTTGCGTAGCTTTCCCATTGAGACTAGCCATTTGAGTATTGCCGGGCCACGACACTTGTGCACATTAGTGATAGTCCTAGATATTGCATACCATATCATCATATCTCCGTGTGCTACAAGAGTGATCCGCATACACAATAGCTACCTTGATCCGAGAAGCATGCATAAGTGCCCAAAGAAAGAGCTCACAAGCTTTTAAGCAAACAGGCCAAGCAAAGCAAAAGGACAATAGCATCATAAGCCTTGCATCAAAAGAGATCATACATAGCAATACATCATCTTGTGCTCAAGCATCGGCACATCATACACTCATAGCATACTTGTGATAGATAGTCGTTACGTTTTGCCTCTTATAGGTCGTGCACAAGTGCGTATCCGCCTATTAAGCAATCAGTTAGCGTCTCTCTAGTGTTGTGCAACACGAGCATTTTCCGTGGATTCCACATTTTCGCTCATCCTTGGTTGCACAACCACATTTATCTATCCGTGCGTGTGTTCCGTGTGCCACTCTTTGCTAGTGATCTACTTGTTGCATGAGCAAATTGTGAACCATTTTCAACATCTTTGAGTCACTTTGACGATTGCATTGAATTTTGCCACCATCCTAACCAAGCTACTCTCAAAGCTTTACTTGTGTAGGTGTGAGAATCGACACGAAGTGGTACCAATAGTGCTATTTCCGGGTTACATTATTGAGTGATCATTGATCCATTTTCAACTTCGGTTAAGGTACATTTGGTATTGTCTTCTCCTTTCTCCCACTCACATACTTGCTTGTGATGATGGATAGGCCAAGTACATCTTCCAACCCGATCTACGACGATCCTCAAGAAGCGAACAACTACGTCACCAAACTACATCTCTTCGGTGTCCAACGAGCTCTACATCAAGAGAGTGAAGCTATGCGCGAGTACATTGGTCAAGTCGCCGAGGACGCGCACCAATTTGAAGCAAGAACAAAAGAACAATTCGACATCAGCAACACCAACATTTCAACTCAATTCAACGAGCTCCGGACATTTATTGTCAACCGACGTTCTTCTTCCACATCCTCTCAAAGACGAAGCCGCTCAAGTCGGCATTCCGACTCCACGCAAGACTCAAGTACCCCCTACGTCCAACACTCTTCGTCAAGCCGCACGTCAAGCTCGACATGACAACCGGCAGCCTCTTCATGACAAGAGTTCACAAGAGCTATTCGACGAGCAAGAAGGCCGACGTCGTCAAAACCAAGCTACACTTGAGCAAGCACAAGAACGGCAACGACTACGCCAACAACAACAAGAGCGAGCACGTCGACACCAAGAAGAACTAGATGCCGAGGCTAACCGCCAAGCACAACAATGTCGAGAAGCTCAAGCTATGGAGGCGCAACGAGCGTTACAAGATGCACATCGCAATGTGGCAGCCCGCACTCGACACACTCGTCAAGAAGAGGATTTCCTTCGTGATGAGATGCAAGAGAGGCGCCATCAAGCAAGAAGACAAGAAGAAGCTCCTCCTCAACAAGTACAACAAGCGCGGCAAGAGCAACGTGATAATGCCAACCGCCAACATCAAGACCGCCCTCCCAATAGGCAAGAAAACAATGATGAGCATCGCTATGGCAAGCTCAAATTCACAATGCCAAAGTTTTCCGGAAGCATTGATCCCGAAGACTATCTCTCATGGGCATTGAAGGTTGACAAGATCTTTCGCCTTCACAACTTCGATGAAGAGAAGAAGATCGCAATGGCATCCCTTGAGTTCCAAGACTATGTTCTCAGTTGGTGGGAGCAAATCATAGAGAGAAGAGAAGCCAAAGGCGAACCTCCTATCACCACTTGGGCTCAAATGAAGGAAGTCATGAGAGCACGCTTTGTGCCTACCCACAACAACCGTGACTTGTTCAAGAAGCTACAACTCCTCAAGTAAGGTACCAAGTCCGTTGAAGAGTACTACAAGGAGATGGAGATTGCCATGATAAGAGCCAACATCACGGAAGATGAAGAGCAAACTATGGCGAGATTCTTGAATGGACTCAACTATCCTATCAAGAAGATTGCGGACTTCCAACCATACAACAATCTCCTCGAGCTAGTACATCAAGCAACCAAAGCGGAGCGACAAGTTCAAGAGGACTACAAGTACTCCAAGTTCAACTCCAAGAACTTCGGCTCCTACAACCAAGCTTCAACGACTTCGGCTACTACTCCTAACTCTACCAAGCCATCTACAAACTTCGGTGACAAGTCAAGCTACAAGAATGCGACTACATCGAGTCGTCCACCTTCTACCAACAACTTCAAGCCAAGAGCTTCCTCAACTACAACTCCAACCGAAGAAAACACCAAGACGAGCTCCATCAAATGCTTCAAGTGCCAAGGACGAGGCCACAAGTCATTTGAGTGCAAGACCGTTCGCACCATGATCATCAACGATGACGGATCTTATGACTCCATGAGCGATGATGAGATGGAAGCACTTGAGCATGTCACTATGCATCGCCAAGTGAATGAAGAAGAAGACCGTAAAGTGTTTTGCGACAATGACTCAAGCCCCAATCTTGTTGTCTCCAAAGTCTTGACACTCCAACACCAACAAGATGACAACCAACGATGTCACATTTTCCATACAAAGGCCGGCATCAATGGACGCTCCGTCAAGATTATCATCGATGGAGGAAGTTGTCACAACTTGGCAAGCGAAGAGCTATGCGACAAGCTTCATTTGGTCAAGACGAAGCATCCTCACCCCTACAAGGTCCAGTGGCTCAATGACGCCGGAATTCTTCGAGTCGAGCACACCGTGCAAGTCTCTTTCAAGATTGGCGCCTACGAGGACACTCTTGAATGTGATGTGATCCCCATGTCTGTGTGCCACCTTATTCTTGGACGTCCATGGCAATATGATCGTGGAGTCACACACAATGGACGGACAAATCACTATAGCTTCAAGATGAAGGGCAAGGAATTCGTGCTCTGACCAATGACTCCAAGTCAAGTAGCCGCCGACAAGCTTTTACCTACCAACCATCATGGAGAGATTGGTGAGAGAGTGAGCCACCAAAAAGAGAGTGAGAGCCACAAGCCAAATATGAATGACTCCATGATGAGCGACAAGAAGCAACTAGTGCTATTTGCCACCAAAAGTGAGATGAGAGAAGTGTGCGAGAACCCATCGAGAGTCTTTCACCTTGTGCTTTTATGCAAAGGGGAAGCCAAACCTACTAACACTTCACCACCTCTACCTTTAGTGTTGTCTAATTTGTTGCAGGAATTCTCGGACGTCTTTCCCGATGAGCTACCTCCGGGCCTACCTCCACTTCGCGGAATCGAACACCGCATCGACCTCATACCCGGCGCACCACTTCCAAACAAGGCTCCTTACCGCGTCAACCCCGAGGAAACAAAGGAGATACAACGGCAAGTACAACAACTCATCGACAAAGGTCATGTACGTGAAAGTCTAAGCCCTTGTGCGTTCCGGTTATTCTCGTGCCTAAGAAAGATGGAAGTTTTCGCATGTGCTCCGATTGTCGACCCATAAATGCTATCACAGTTAGATACCGTTATCCTATCCCACGCTTAGACGATATGCTTGATGAATTATGTGGTGCCACCATCTTTTCAAAAATTGATCTTAAAAGTGGTTACTACCAAATTCGCATTCAAGAGGGTGATGAGTGGAAAACGGCTTTCAAAACCAAGTTTGGCTTATATGAGTGGCTTGTCATGCCAATGGGTCTATCCGAAGCACCCGGTTCATTCATGCGTCTTATGCATTTTTGTCTTCGACCCTACATAGGCATCTTTGTAGTGGTTTACTTTGATGACATCCTCGTTTTTAGCAAGACGCTAGAGGACCATGTGACACACATCCGTATGGTTTTACAAACCCTTCGGAAAGAGCGCTTATATGCTAATATGGAGAAATGCACTTTTGGCGTTGACAAGGTCGTCTTCCTAGGATTTGTCGTTTCTTCCCAAGGTGTTCATGTTGATGAAACTAAAATTGAAGCAACTAAAACTTGGCCTCAACCAACGAATCTCATGCAAGTGCGTAGTTTCCTTGGTCTAGCCGGTTTCTACCGACGTTTTGTGAAGGGCTTTAGCACCATTGCTATGCCTCTACATGCCTTGAGCAAGAAGAACGCACCCTTCATTTGGGGTCCTTCACAAGACACCGCGTTCAATGAGCTAAAAAGCTTGCTTACACACACACCACTTCTAGCCCTACCAAACTTTGATAAACCTTTTGAGATTCATTGTGACGCTAGTGGTACCGGCATAGGTGGCGTGCTCATGCAAGAAAAGAGCCCAATTGCGTACTTTAGCGAGAAGCTATCCGGAGCGCAACTTAACTATCCCATTTATGATAAAGAGCTTTATTCCTTGGTGAGAGTTTTACGTGTTTGGGAACATTATCTTAGACCTCATGAAATCATTCTTCATACGGACCATGAGACTCTCAAGTATCTCAAGGGTCGAACTAAGTTGAACAAGCGTCATGCTAAATGGAGTGAGTTCATTGAGTCTTTTCCCTATGTCAGCAAGTACATCAAAGGCAAAGAAAATGTTGTGGCGGACGCGCTTTCCCGCAAATGCATGCTTGTAACACAACTTGAGTTGAATGTGATTGGCTTTGAGCACATAAAACATTTATATGAGCATGATCCTTTCTTTGCACATCCTTATGCTAAGTGTTTGACTCACACTTCTTGGGAACATTATTACATAAAAGATGGATATCTTATGAGAGCTAACAAACTTTGCATTCCCGAGTCTTCGCTTCGTTTGCTTCTTTTGCAGGAATCTCATGGAGGAGGACTCATGGGACACTTTGGACGCGACAAGACGTTTGCTACCCTCTCTAAGAACTATTTTTGGCCCAAGATGCTCCGTGAAGTCTCACGCCTCACCAACCGATGTTCTACATGCCGCAAAGCTAAGTCCAAAGCTCAATCTCATGGTCTTTACATGCCTCTTCCTATTCCATACCACCCATGGGAAGACATAAGCATGGATTTTGTACTTGGTTTGCCTAGGACTCAAAATGGCAAAGATTCCGTGTTAGTTGTGGAAGATAGATTCTCTAAAATGGCTCATTTCATTCCTTGTAACAAGATAGACGATGCTTCACATGTTGCCAATCTCTTTTGTAGGGAGGTCATTCGTCTACACGGCGTGCCCAAAACGATCGTGTCGGACCAGGACGTCAAGTTCTTGAGCTACTTTTGGAAAACCCTATGCGCTAAGCTCGGAATCAAGGTACTCTTCTCTTCGGCGTACCATCCACAAACGGACGGCCAAACGGAGGTGATGAACCGCACGCTTTCGACGCTTCTTCGCGTGTTGATCAAGAAGAACATCAAGGAATGGGAGCAATGCTTGCCCATCGCCGAGTACGCCTACAACCGCGCAAGACATTCGACCACCGGCAAGTCTCCCTTCGAGGTCGTCTACGGCTTCAACCCGTTGTCCCCATTGGACATCCTACCTCTACCTCTACAAGAGCGAACGAACATGGACGCAAGTGCACGAGCAAGCTATCTCAAGAAGGTGCACGAAGAAACAAGGGCAACAATCGAGCAACAAGTCCATCGTCTCACCACCAAGCTCAATGTCAACAACACACCAATGGTGTTCCAACCAGGAGATCTTGTTTGGCTTCATCTTCGCAAGGACCGTTTCCCACACGAGCGCAAGTCCAAACTACTACCTCGCGCCGACGGACCTTTCAAGGTGCTAGCACGCTACAACGACAACGCCTACAAGATCGACATCCCACGAGACAAGTACTCCGTGAGCGACACCTTCAATGTCAAGGATCTCTCTCCTTTCCATGGTGATGAAGATTTCGATCCGAGGTCGGATCTTTCCCAAGGGAGGGGAGATGATGCGGAGCATCCCAAGCTCATCCCCATGGACCATCAACCACCTCACCAAGTGCTCCAAGGACCAATGACACGTGCTCGTGCTAGAGCACTTGAATCCCAGGTTAAATCTCTCCTTGTTGAATTCCCATTTGACCACCTTGAGACATGGTTGCTACCTCAAACGGAGACACTTTGTGTGCTTAGGTGCCAAGGAGAAGTTACAGTGCAAGACGGAGGCCATGAGCATGAACCAGGATTCTCCCAGCGCAGAGAAACCGGTACAACCGGTCCAACTACCGGTCCACCGGTACTACCGGTCCAACTACCGGCCAACTACCGCTACACCTTCTGTGATCGACCGGTGCAAGGCCGGTGCAAGGCCGGAACTTCCGGTAAATCCGCCAAGACCGGTACTACCGGTCCCAGGACCGGTACTACCGCCCTGCTTGCGCGCAGTTGAAGGGTTTTCACCCATGTATCCCCCCAACTTACCCCCTAGACTATAAGTACTCTTTCCCTTTCATCTTTTAGGGTTAGCTTTTGGATAGCTCATCATAGACACCTCTGTGGATTCTCTCCTACGAGACCGCGGCCTCTTCGGAGAAGATCCACCTCGGATTCAAGACCTCCACATCGGGGAAGATCCTAAGGGATATTCAAGACCTCCTCCGGGAGAAGACTACCTTTGTACCACCGTGATTTGACTATGGATCGTGTATCTTAATGTGTATCGTGGATCTAGCACTTGTGTGATCATCTTTGTGTTGATTTGAGTGTTTCCCCTCGTGTTTTCCTCCATTTCCTCCTTGTGTTCTCCGTGTTCATCATGGGATTTCCTCCAATCGTGAAAGATCTGCTGATTAGGGTTCCACCCTACATCACCAACTAAATAAGATACTGCGGAAGCTTCGAAGATAAATGAGTCCATCCAACTCCACGGCAAAACTGAGTGCATGACAACGACCTATCGCACCTTAAACCTCGTCTGAAAACTCTGCAACATGAGACATTGCAGCCATGTAGGTTAGCACATGGAATATGCTTGCAAAGTCACATTGTAGTAATAACGGCGAACAAATATCTACCACTACATGCATATTTGGCTGGTGGAGGCTCTAAGTTCAATTTCACATAAAGCTAATTTTTTCCTACAACAAAGGAATTAAGTTTTATTTACTACTAAGTTAAATTAAGTAATATTGAGAAGGTTCCTCCATCTCAATCCCAAAATCACCAATGTCATTAATAACCCAACAATTTAATTTAATGATCCCTTTGAGTCTGGGTGGCATTTCATAGGATGATCACATGGGTCCTCCGGGATCTCCTAGGAAGACATTGGATTCTCCAGGTACCCTGCAACCAATCCACCCAAATGTGTATTAATGTTGGCACCTTAAACATTCCCTTAGTTGTTATTACTCTCGCAACTTTCATGAATCTCACATACCAATCCATGTCTACGAGTATGGCTAAGCAATAAGTAACAAAGTGTATATTCCCGGGGTGATCACAAGTCATAGGTTCCTACCTCATGAACTACATAGCATAACCACATGTATCCAAGTCCTACTCATGCAAATCTTTGAGGGTATAACTAATGCAAGTAAAACTGTGTATTTGAAAAGTATGATCAAAGTGTAATTTGCCTTATTGTTGATCATTAAACCCTAGAGACTCATAGTAGCAAGCTTCACACTCCGGAAAGTCTAGCGTAAACAAACAATAGCATACATAAGCACTCATACACACGATTCAAAGAAAAGATCTTGGAAAACTTCGAAAACAAGTAGATAGCTCTTGCAATAGAAAACAATTTTAAATAGTACCAAAATTATGTGTATTAGATCTTAACAGAAAGTTTAGGTTAAGAGCTTCGATTTGCAAAAAGAATCAACTCAAACGGAGTTACGAAACTCAAGATACGATCAAAGGAAGTTCAAATTCAAATATGTTTGAGTTCAAAATTTAAAACTTTCAAAAATAAATTTGAGTTGGTTTTATGGATAGATAAGATCATACTGAATAGTTTGGCATTGGTTTCATCAAATTCGGACAAACGAGTAAAAAGTAATAAGCGTTTGAAGATCAGGGACTAATCTGTAAAAAAATACTAGCAAATAGGTCCCTGGCAGAAAATAAAAGAAAAAGAAATAACGAACGAACGAACGCTCGCAAAACAGAGAACATTCACTAAATAAAATAAAATAAAAACAAATCGCGTTTTAAAAGAAAACCAAAAAATGAAAACCAATCGGTTCGGTTTGGAGGCGGTTTTTTACCTGTCCACGACGGTTCGGTGGTTTCATCGACGACGGCGGGGATTCCGGCAGCGGAGGGCGACTCCAGCGGCGGCGGGCGGTGCGGGGCCTATGCGGGGCGGCGGCGCAGGGCGTGGTGGCGGCGGCGGCTGAGGGGTGGAAGAGGGTCGGGGCGCCCTATATATAGGAGGGGCGGAGACATGGGGAAGGGGCCGGGGCGGTGGAGTCCAGTGGCGGCATGAGACCGGCCGACGGCGCGAGGCTCAGGACTCCATCCCGAGCTTGGGGGCAGAGTGCGCGGCGATGTTGGGCCAGCTGGGATGGGCGCTGCCCAGTTCGGTCGGCGCAAACTAGAAGTTTTTTTTTATAAATGACTTTTCTGAAAATACATAATAAATATATATTTTTAAATCGCAGAAAATTCACACATAACTAGGGCCTTGTTAATGACCTTGCGAACATTTTTCTGGGCCTAAATGCCTAAAATAAAAAACAAACATTTTAGTGCTAATAAGATTGCAATAATTATATATTTTTGCAAATAAAAATCCAATGAATATATTTTTACTCAAAATTCAATTTCCAACTTTTTTATTCAATTTTTGAAGAAGTCATAATATATTCTCGCATTATTTTATTCATTTTTTAAATATTGGAAATGAAAGTTGGCAAAAAATTATTTGATCCAAACCCACTTGGAAAGAAATAAAAATTGTGGGTCCTTTTTTGGAAAACTTTCAACTCTCTCATTTGGTCCTTGAGTTGCTTAAAGTTTCTTGGATGAATTTTCCAACAAAATTCAAATTAGAAATGCTCAAATGATGAATGCATATGAATGATCTATATGATAACATCCAAACAGAAAATTGGGATGTTACAACCGACGGAGGTGCTGATGCACCAGAATG
Organism: Secale cereale; assembly: GCA_902687465.1. Lineage (NCBI taxonomy): Eukaryota > Viridiplantae > Streptophyta > Magnoliopsida > Poales > Poaceae > Secale > Secale cereale. The sequence goes on along the minus strand of LR738709.1, from coordinate 253,283,944 downwards.
TGTAGAAGTAGAAGATGCACATAGTGTCCATGATGAAGGTCGACCTACAGAAAAGTTAGTCCGCGCCAATGCGTGTCGATCCTGCACTTCACGTAGGCAAGCAAGATGGAATAAACGTGTGATATTATCATATTCATTATACTCTAGAATGGTCTGAATCTCTCTATTTAAACCACCCATAAAACATGCAAGCATAGATTCATTATCCTCAACAATACCACATAATCATGCCAATTTGTAATTCCTCGTAATATTCTTCTACATAATTTTTTCCTTGTCTGAAACGCTGCACTTTTTGTAGTAATTCACGTCGATAATATGGTGTAAACCAACGAGTACGCATACCAGTTTTCAAAGCAGCCCAAGTAGTTGGAAAATTATTAGGATATAATCTATGATATTCAGACCACCACACACAAACTATTGAAATCACAAAGAGCAGCAGCAACACGCCTCTCAAGTAAATATATACCAGGAACATATCTAACCTCAAATGGTAAATATTCAATTTTAATGTAGGGAGATGGTCAGGACCTTGTACCTGAGGTGGTGGTGCATCCCTACCGTTGTGATGATATGCATGTGGACGAACTGGTGGTTGTGGTGCTGGTGGTTGCATGTAGTTCTAATTTTGATCAACCTCATCCTCGTAATCACCCTCATAAATGTCATCCTCATCGGCACCAGCAGGAGCCAATGAAGCATCGACAGTAGGTACAGCATCAGCAGAAGTTTGACCATGCTCAAGAGGAATACGCTTTGCTCGTCCGAACTCATTCGGAAGTGGGCGTTGTTGTTGTCGGTGTAGAGGTGCGACAGGTGCAGCTGGTGGTGGTTGTAGAAGACGCCTGATTAATTCATTAAACTTGTTATGCAGCTTCGTTTCAAACGACTTCTCCATGCCATCTATCTTCTCCATGGCCTATTCAAATCTGTTTAGCACGTCTCCCACCTGGTCACTCATCATTTGCTGAAATTTATCATGCAACTCCTTGTTCATCATGTTCTCCCAGTCCAGCTCGTCAACTTGTGATCCTGGCATGGTTAGCAGAAATAAAAACACACAAGAATATGTCCTACATTCTACTATAAAGTGGTGGTAGTGGGGTGTCTAATCACAAATCCGTCAAGCGAATCTCAACCTCTTACTAGTTCTTACCAAACAGCGGGCGGTGATCAGCAACCGTTGTAGTCAAAAACGCCTCAAAGCTGGGATAGAGCGATTGCCAGGTGGTGTCAAACGCACGACGTAGACGTATGTGGAGCTGCGAAGCCTTATGATATGGTAGCAAAAATGTCAGCAATAATCAATTCAGAGATGCAAAGTTGAATAAACGCTCAACGACGGTACGGTGCTGGTCCTAGGCTAGACCGTACTAGAGACACGAGCCTAGAACACTAACAAAATCACGTCGCTGCACGTAATCAAGGGAAAAGCACACTCTGAATATTATTTTTTGCGCCTCTTTTTTTTGTGCTCTATTTTTTTTGCCGAAAAACACTATAATGGCGAGTGTCTCAAAACTCTTCCCAAATCAAAATAACAAGATAGGCACGAAATATTTTGACTATATTTTTTTAAAATCAGGGCAGCGATGGCCAAAAAGTGCGACAAAAAATCACTATGATGGCGAGTGTCTCAAAACGCTCCCAGGGACTTAAGAAAAGGTTAGGGAAAAAATATTTTCACCTGCCGGAATTTTGGCCTAAAAACTGCCTGAGGGTCTCCAAACTCTTTTTTTGAGACCTACGCAAGCAAGGAAATACGAATTGGATCTCGAGAACAAACCTAATATGAAAATAACTCGGATTGGTGGTGGCAGCGGTGGTAGGATATGGTGCGGCGGCGGCGGCGTGACAAACTGTGACAGAACTCGAAACTCTAAAGGACTAGACGCTAAGACCAGCAACTAGACACAACGATGCAACCGCAAATTCAAAAAAGCAAAACCCTAAAAAGATTATGCAACGGCTCAGATTGGTTCGGATATGATGAACTAACCCTAATAAAAAATTGGCTTTTTTGTGGACTGTAGGTATGAAGAACAGACTCGATCTAACTATGAAAAACTGGAAAATATAACCGAGCAACATAGAAATCTGATACCACTTGATAGAGGCAAAGGTGTCTTGTCTTTCGATGAGATGGTGATTATCGTTTTCGGAGGAGTAGACTTTGACGATCCGACTACGAACGTGTGATGACGTCGCGCTTTAGCAATCGCTAAACCAACTCCAAAAGGTTATTGACCACACCGGAGCACGATCAACCTGACCACAAGGGTCAATTTCCTGCAAGCAAACGAAGAACAAGCAAGAAACTGAGATTGCACTCTGGATATTGCGAATATAAGATGAAAGCTTTATTGATCAAGGTGGGGTTCTGTCACGCCTTTGTCTGGTCATTGAACACAAACAAAATACACGAAGTTGCAGATATGGCGAACTTTAATCTAAACAAAACCCAAAGTCTAAACAATGCCCTAAGGGCTGTATATATCGAGGAAGAGGGGGGGATTTCATGGCCCTTGGAGGAGGGGTCCGAAACCAACCCTAACTCTTGTTTCCCCATACATACAGACACTAAAAATAGCCTATACTCAAGTATTTCGAAATTACATGGGCCTTGCCCAATAGAAAGGTGACGCGGCACCTATAATAGCCTCTGGACGAAATTAAAAAGTGGCATCTTATATATTTCATCCAAGGCTTCATGCACTCATTATGGTGGCTTCAATGTCCTGAAATCATCACTTGTAACTCCGTTCTTGTTGCCCTTGTGCAAGCCATCATCTCCATGCTTGATCTTGCTCCAATGTTCATCCTTCTTGTCCAAGCTAGGCCCTTCATTTGTAAGCAAGAAAAATGTATCAAATTTAGGCAGCATCATATTATCATGAACATTAGAATCATTACCAAGAAACAAAAGTACCTGGTAATTTAATTGGCGTGTGCGAGCTCTAGTAATTGGTCCAGTATGTATAGCAGCAGGGCTTGTGGGTGTAATAATGGTATTGATATCTTCATCATTTCCCGATGAGCTACCTCTGGGTCTACCTCCTCTTCGCGACATCGAGCATCGCATCGACCTCATCCCCGGAGCACCTCTTCCTAACAAGGCACCTTACCGCGTGAACCCCGAAGAAATCAAGGAGATCCAATGGCAAGTTCAACAACTCATCGACAACAGTAACGTACGAGAAAGCTTGAGCCCTTGTGCCATTCCGGTAATCCTTGTCCCCAAGAAAGATGGTACTTATCGAATGTGTTCCGATTGCTGTCCAATCAATGCTATCGTTAGATATTGTAACCCAATACCACGCTTAGATGATATGCTAGATGAGCTTAGCGGAGCCCCAGTCTTCACTAAGATTGATCTTAAGAGTGGCTACTACCAAATCCGCATACAAGAGGGTGATGAGTGGAAAACCACATTTAAGACCAAATTTGGCTTATATGAATGGCTTGTTATGCCAATGGGCTTATCCGAAGCACCCAGTACTTTTATGAGAGTCATGCACTATGTTCTTAGACCTTACATTGGCATCTTTGTCGTGGTCTACTTTAACGACAACCTTGTGTTTAGCAAGTCTCTAAAAGATCATGTGACTCATCTTAGCACCATTTTGCAAACCCTTAGCAAAGAGAATATCTATGCCAACATGGAGAAATGCAAATTTGGTGTAGACAAACTTCTTTTTCTCGGATTTGTTGTTTCTTCCAAGGGTGTGCACATAGATGGAACTAAGATCGAAGTTATTAAAGCTAGGCCCAAACCAACGAGCCTACAACAAGTGCGTAGCTTCCTAGGCCTAGCCGGATTCTATCGATGATTTTTGATGGATTTTAGCACGATTGCTATGCCTATACATGATTTGAGCAAGAAGAATGCACCCTTTGTTTGGGGTCCATCTCAAGATACATATGCTCCTTTGATTTATTTACCCAACTTTGATAAACCTTTTGAGATACATTGTGACGCTAGTGGTACCGGGATAGGAGGCGTGTTAATGCAAGAGAAGCGCATGATCGCTTACTTTAGTGAAAAACTATCTAGAGTGCAACTTAAGTACCCCATCTATGACAAAGAGCTATATGCTTTAGTGAGAGTCTGGCATGTTTGGGAGCATTATTTACGGCCTCATGAGTTCATTCTTCACACGGACCATGAAACGCTTAAGTATCATAAGGGTGAAACTAAGTTGAACAAGCGTCATGCCAAGTGGAGTGAATTCATTTAGTCATTTCCTTATGTTATCAAGTATATCAAAGGCAAGGAGAATGTAGTTGCTGACACTTTATCCCGCAAATGCATGCTTGTTACTCAACTTGAGTTGAATGTTATTGGCTTTGAGTACATAAAAGACTTGTATGATCATGATGTTTTCTTTGCAAATCCTTATGTTAAGTGTTTGACGCATACATCTTGGGAACGATATTATATCAAGATGGTTATCTTATGAGAGCTAACAAACTTTGCATTCCCGAGTCTTCTCTCCGTTTGTTACTTTTGCAAGAAGATCATGGAGGACTTATGGGACACTTTGGACGTGACAATACATTTTCTACGCTCTCCAAGAACTACTATTGGCCCAAGATGTTCCATGATGTCTCATGCTTCACCAACCAGTGCTCAACATGTCGCAAAGTTAAGTCTAAATCTCAATCCCATGGTCTTTACATGTCACTTACTATTCCATATCAACCATGGGAAGACATTAGTATGGACTTTGTCCTTCGTTTGCCTAGAACTCACAATGTAATGGATTTCGTCATTGTTGTTGTGGACCGTTTCTCCAAAATGGCTCATTTCATTCCATGCAACAAGATAGATGATGCTTCACATGTTGCAAATCTCTTTTGTAGGGAAATCTTGCGCTTACATGGAGTGCCCTAGACGATCATCTCGGAACGTGATGTCAAATTTCTTAGCTACATTTGGGAGATGCTTTGCGCCAAGCTTGGAATCAATCTACTATTCTCTTCGGCATACCAGCCACAAACCGACGACCAAATGGAGGTGACGAATGGCACACTATCGACGCTTCTTCGCGTGTTGATCAAGAAGAACCTCAAAGAATGGGAGCATTGTTTACCCATCGCCGAGTATGCCTACAATCATGCAAGACACTACACAACCGACAAGTCCCCCTTCGAGGTCATCTATGATTTCAACCCGTTATCCCCATTGGGCATCCTTCGTCTACCTCCACAAGAGCGCATCAATATGGATGCAAGTGCACGAGCAAGCTATCTCAAGAAGATTCATGAAGATACAAGGCACACCATCGAGCGTCAAGTCTAACGTCTAGCGTCCAAGATCAACGTCAACCAGCACCACATGACATTTGACATTGGACATCTTGTGTGGCTACACCTTCGCAAGGAACGTTTCCCCAACGAGTGCAAGACCAAGTTACTTCCTCGAGCCGACGGACCCTTCAAGGTGCTTGCATGCTTCAACAACAATGCATACAAGATCCACATCCCGTGCGACAAGTACTTCGTGAGCGACATCTTCAAAGTCAAAGACCACTCTCCCTACCATGGTGATGAAGCTTTTGATCTGATGTCGGATCTTTACCAAGGGGAGGATGATGTGGAGCATCCTTCGGTCATCCCCATGGACCAATCTCCCCAAGTGCCAAGTGGACCGATGACATGATCTCGTGCGAGAGCACTAGAAACCTAGGTCGCATCTCTCCTTAATGAACTTCCATATGATGCATGTCAGGCATGGCTACTACCTAAAGTGGAGATGCTATGCATGATCAGGTATCGAGAGGGCAGGCGTCAAGACGCTACGGCAAGTGAACAATTCCACAAGTGCAAAGACCAAGAGAAGGAGCTGCCTAAAGATCACAGCTCTCGGACTTCCGACAAACCCCTGACGACCGACGCCAACTAGACTTGCGACGCCTGGAGTCATCACCAGCCCGTCCAAGTCCCAGCCTGCAGAAGCTACAACAACCGGACGTCCGACACCGACTGGACGTCCGATGCCGACCGGACGTCCGACACCCTACAGCGCCCGGATGACTGCCACCTCCGTGACAGAACCAAAACATCAGAAGTCCGAGTTCCTTCGGACGCCCGACGCACCAGACGACGGATCCCGATCAGATGTCCGACAAATCCATACCCGAGCGGAAGCATCGGACTTCCGATGGACGTCCGGTCCCTTGCGAGCCACCGGACATCCAGTAACCATAGGACTCCGACACCTGTGCGCACAGTTTGTGTTGGGCCTGAGGCCCATGTACCGTTTCGTCCACTTAGACCATAAATACTCCTCCCACCCCCTCTTTCTAGGGTTAGCATTGTGATAGCTCATCTCAGACCTACAGCTTTGCTCATCTTAGTTGTTCTACTCCTACAAGTGACCGCGGCCTCCCGACGGAGAAGATCCACACCTTATTCAAGTCCTCCTCACGGAGAAGACCCCCCAAGACCTCGTCACGGAGAAGAACTACCTTTTGTATCGTCCTTTTGATGCGGAGCATCCCAAGGTCATCCCCATGGACCCCCCCATCATCTCACCAAGTGCCAAGTGGACCCATGACACGTGCTCGAGCACGAGCTCTCGAGGCCGAGGTGACTTCACTCCTCTCTCTACGTCGCTTTGATTCACATGAGACATGGCTGCTACCCTCATCGGAGACTCTTTGCATACTCAGACACCTCGGGAGCAACCATGGAGAAGTCAAGGGACAAGAAGAATCGAAGGAGGAAGATGGAGGAGAAGAACAGCTAGGACTCAGCCTGCCCGGACGATCCGGACGATGTCCCGGACGATCCGGTCGAGGCCCAGATGATCCGGACATCCGTCCGGACGATCCGGCTAATGTGACCTAGGACACCCGAGAGCTCAAGCTGAAGCCAGATCATCCGGATCCAGGCCCGGATCATCCGGACACACCCGGACATTCGGACGAAGACCCGGACAACCGGACCACCTGCAGCGTGTCAGACACGTCCGGATCATCCGGACGCCGCCCCGGATCATCCAGACCCCCGAAGCCCGGATCATCCGGACAAACGTCCGGATCATCCGGATAGTGCCTGCGTGCATGATGATTGGGCCGAGGCCCATGTACCCCTTCGCCCCTCCTAGCCTATATATAGCACTCTACCTAAACTATGTAGGGTTAGCTTTGTGTTAGCTCATACCAAAAACCTTAGTGGTTCCTCTCCTACGAGACCGCGGCCTCTTCGGAGAAGATCCACCGGATTCAAGACCTCCGCTACGAAGAAGATCCCACGGGATACCATCAAGACCTCCTCACGGAGATGACTACCGCCACTTGTATCGTCCTTAGTTGGTCGTGTATCGTGTATCGCACTTGGTGTACCCGGATCTAGCATTTGTGTGACCTAAGTTGGTTGATTTGAGTGTTCTCCCCTTATCTCTCTTGTGTTTTTCCTCGTGCCCTCGTGTTCTTCCTCGGGATCCCTCCTCTTCGTGAAAGATCGGCCACGTAGAATTCCACCCTACATCATCTATGGTATCATGAGCCTTGGTTGATCACGAATTTGGAGCCCCACACCTTGTTTTCTAGCTTGTTTTTGTTGTTTTTCGTCCAAATTCGAAAATCCCCACAAAAATAGACCCACAATTTTTTTTGTGATTTGTGTGTTTTGATGAGATTTTGTTGATTGTGATCCGTGGTTGAGTTGTGTGACAAGTGGTTTACCTTGTTCCCCACCTTCCCCACCTTCAAACACCACCGAAAATCCGAGAAAAAATCTTTTTCCCCCAATTTTTCACCACCTCCACGAGCTCATCCCAACCGGATTGACCCACCCGGCCGAACATCCGGATCATCCAGCTCCGCCTGACGAAACTGCATCTTGCAGTATTTCGCACCCCGTTTCCGCCACCGCATAAACCCTAGACCCCCCTTCCGCTATACCCTCGACACATCCACCCCCACCATCATTACCTAACCAACATCACTACGGTTTTACCTCTTTGTGTCTTGGATCGTTTGAGTTGTGGTTACTCCGTTTTCGTTTGTGTTTTGGCTATCTCGGAGCGGAACGACATCGACAAGACCACCTCTCAACCTCGACAAGGACGGTAACATCGACGACACCTCGTTTACTACCTTGCAATTGCATTGATAGACCCTCTTCGACCATTTTGCGTAGCTTTCCTACCGAGACTAGCCATTTGAGTATTGCCGGGCCACGACACTTGTGCACATTAGTGATACTCATAGACGTTGCATACTACATACTTGATCATAGCATCTAGTGTAGTTGAGTGGTACTACATCATCATATCTACGTGTGACACAAGAGTGTTCCGCATACACAATCGCTACCTTGATCCGAGAAGCATGCATAAGTGGCCAAAGAAAGAGCTCAAAAGCTTTTAAGCAAAAGAGCCATCCAAAGCTTATACGCAAAAGCACAATAGCATCAAACGCCTCACATCCAAAGAGATCATACGAGATAGCAATAATTCACCTTGTGCTAAAAGCATCGGCACATCATACACTCATAGCATACTTGTGATAGGAAGTCGTTACATTGCTCTTATAGGTCGTGCACAAGTGCGTATCCACCTATTAAGCAATCGGTTAGCGTCTCTCTAGCGTTGTGCAACACGAGCATTTTCCATGGATTCCACATTTTCGCTCACTTTTAGTTGCACAACCACATTTATCTATCCGTGTGTGTGTGTGTTCCGTGTGCTACCTTTGCTTGTGATCTACTTGTTGCATGAGAGAATTGTGAATCATTTTCAACATCATTGAATCTTACTCACTTTTTGCATTGAATTTTTGCCACCATCCTAACCAAGCTCCTCTAAAAGCTTTACTTGTGTATGTGTGAGAATCGACAAGACTTGGTACCAATAGTGCTATTTCCGGGTTACATTATTGAGTGATCATTGATCCATTGTCAACTTCGGTCAAGGTACATTCGATATTGTCTTCTCCTTTCTGCCACTCACATGCTTGCTTGTGACGATGGATAGGCCAAGTACATCTACGAACCCGCTTTTCGACGATCCTCAAGAATCGAACAACTACGTCACCAAACTACATCTCTTCGGTGTCCAACGAGCTCTCCATCAAGAAAGCAAAGTTATGTGTGAACACATTGAGCAAGTCGCCGCCGACGCACGCCAATTTGAAGCAAGGACAAGAGAGCAATTCGACATCATCAACACCAACATGGCTACTCAATTCGATGCGCTGCGGACTTTGATAGTCAATCGACGCTCTTCTTCCACATCTTCTGAAAGACGAAGCCACTCAAGTCGCCACATCGACTCCACGGAAGGCTCAAGTACCCCTACATCAAACACTCTTCGTCAAGCCGCACGTCAAGCTCGACATGACAACCGGAATCCACTTCATGACAAGAGATCCCAAGACCTACTCGATCAGCAAGAAATTTAACATCGTCAAAACCAAGCTACACTTGAGCAAGCCCAAGAACGGCAACGACTACGCCAACTACAACAAGAGCGAGCACGTCAACACCAAGAGGAGCAAGATGCCAAAGCTCATCGCCAAGCACAACTACGCTGAGAAGCTTAAGCTCTTGAGGCGCAACGAGCATTATGTGATGCACATCGCAATGTGGCAACTCGCAATCGACACACTCGTCAAGAAGAGGATTTACTTCGCGATGAGATGCAAGAGAGGCGCCACCAAGCACGAATGCAACAAGAAGTTCCTCCGCAAACACGACAAGAGCAACAACCTCAACAAGAACCGCAAGCTCGGAAAGTACACCATGACAATGAACATCTACTACGCCAAGAGCAACATGAGGTTGACAACCGTCCAAATCACAAACGCCCTCCCAATAGGCAAGCAAACAATGAAGAGAATCACTACGGCAAGCATAAGTTCACCATGGCAAAGTTTTCCGGAAGCATTGATCCCGAAGACTACCTCTTGTGGGCATTGAAGATTGACAAGATCTTTCGCCTTCACAACTTTGATGAAGAGAAGAAGATTGCAATGGCCTCCCTTGAGTTCCAAGACTACGTTCTCATTTGGTGGGAGAAAATCATTGAGAGAAGAGAAACAAAAGGCGAACCTACTATCACTACTTGGACTCAAATGAAGGAAGTCATGAGAGCACGCTTTGTGCCAACACACTACAACCGTGACTTGTTCAAGAAGCTACAGCTCCTCAAGCAAGGTACCAAGTCCGTTGAAGAGTACTACAAGGAGATGGAGATTGCCATGATAAGAGCCAACATCACGGAAGATGAAGAGCAAACGATGGCGCGATTCTTGAATGGACTCAACTATCCCATCAAGAAGATTGCAGACTTTCAACCATACACCAATCTCCTCGATCTAGTACATCAAGCTACCAAAGCGGAGCGACAAGTTCAAGAGGACTACAAGTACTCCAAGTTCACCTCCAAGAACTTCGGCTCCTACAACCAAGCTTCAACGACTTCGGCTCCTCCTACCCCTACCAAGCCATCTACAAACTTCGGTGACAAGTCCAACTACAAGAATACGACTACATCAAGTCGGCCACCATCTACAAACAACTTCAAACCAAGAGCTTCATCATCTACAACTCCAACCGAGGACAACTCCAAGACGAGTTCCATCAAATGCTTTAAGTGCCAAGGACGAGGCCACAAGTGATTTGAGTTCAAGACCATTCGTACTATGATCATCAACGATCACGGATCTTATGACTCAATGAGCGATAATGAAATGGAAGCACTTGAACATGTAGCTATGCATCGCCAAGTGAAAGAAGATGAAGACCAACATGTGGTTTGTGACAATGACTCGAGTCCCAATCTCGTTGTCTCCAAGCTCTTGACACTCCAACATCAACAAGATGACGATCAAAGATGCCACATCTTTCATACCAAGGCCGGCATCAATGGACGCTCTGTCAAGGTCATCATCGATGGAGGAAGTTGTCACAACTTGGCAAGCGAAGAGCTATGTGACAAGCTCAACTTGGTAAAGTCAAAGCACCCTCATCCCTACAAGGTCCAATGGCTTAACAACGCCGGAACTCTTCGAGTCGAGCACACCGTACAAGTATCCTTCAAGATAGGCGCCTACGAGGACACACTTGAGTGTGATGTGATCCCCATGTCCGTGTGCCACCTTATTCTTGGACGGCCATGGCAATATGATCGTGGAGTCACATACAATGGACGGACGAACCACTATAACTTCACGATGAAAGGAAAGGAATTCGTGCTACACCCAATGTCACCAAGTCAAGTAGCCGCCGACAAAAACTTACCTACCAACCATCGTGGAGAAAATGGTGAGAGAGTGAGCCACAAAAAGGAGAGTGAGAGCCACAAGCCAAATATGAGTGACTCCACGATGAGCGACAAGAACCAACTAGTGCTATTTGCCACCAAAAGTGAGATGAGAGAAGTGTGTGAGAACCCCTCGAGTGTCTTTCACCTTGTGCTTTTATGCAAAGGGGAAGCCAAACCTACTAACACTTCACCACATCCACCGTTAGTGTTGTCTAACTTGTTGCAGGAATTCGCGGACGTCTTTCTCGATGAGCTGCCTCCGGGTCTACCTCCACTTCGAGGGATCGAACACCGCATCGACCTCATACCCGGTGCACCACTTCCGAACAAGGCTCCCTACCACGTCAACCCTGAGGAAACCAAGGAGATACAACGGCAAGTACAACAACTCATCGACAAAGGTCATGTATGTGAAAGCTTGAGCCCTTGTGCCGTTCCGGTTATTCTAGGAAAGATGGAAGTTTTCGAATGTGCTCTGATTGTAGGCCGATAAATGCTATCACCGTTAGATATTGTCACCCTATCCCACGCTTAGACAACATGCTTGATGAATTATGTGGTGCCACCATCTTTTCTAAAATTGATCTTAAAAGTAGTTACTACCAAATTCGCATTCAAGAGGGTGATGAGTGGAAAACAGCTTTCAAAACCAAGTTTGGGTTATATGAGTGGCTTGTCATGCCAATGGGTTTATCGGAAGCACCCTGTTCTTTTATGCGTCTTATGCATTTTGTTCTACGACCCAACATAGGCGTCTTTGTAGTGGTTTACTTTGACACACATCCGTATGTTTTTACAAACCCTTCGGAAAGAGCGCTTATATGCTAACATGGAAAAATGCACTTTTGGCATTGACAAGGTCATTTTCTTAGGATTCTTCGTTTCTTACCAAGGTGTTCACGTTGATGAAACTAAAATTGAAGCAATTAAAACTTGGCCTCAACCAATGAATCTCCAACAAGTGCGTAGCTTTCTTGGTTTAGCCGGTTTCTATCGACGTTTTGTGAAGGACTTTAGCACCATTGCTATGCCTCTACACGCCTTGAGCAAGAAGAACGCACCCTTTGTTTGGGGTCCTTCGCAAGACACCACGTTCATTAAGCTCAAAGACTTTCTCACGCACGCACCACTTCTTGCCCTACCGAACTTTGATAAGCCTTTTGAGATTCATTGTGATGCTAGTGGTACCGGCATAGGTGGCGTGCTCATGCAAGAAAATCGCCCAATTTCTTACTTTAGCGAGAAGTTATCTGGAGCACAACTTAACTACCCTATCTATGATAAAGAGCTTTATGCCTTGGTGAGAGTTTTATGCGTTTGGGAACATTACCTTAGACCTCATGAATTCATTCTTCATACGGACCATGAGACTCACAAGTATCTCAAAGTCAAACTAAGTTGAAAAAGCGTCATGCTAAGTGGAGTGAATTCATTGAGTCTTTTCCCTACGTCATTAAGTACATCAAAGGCAAAGAGAATGTTGTGGCGGATGCGCTTTACCGCAAATGCATGCTTGTCACAAAACTTGAGTTGAATGTTATTGGCTTTGAGCATATAATAGAATTATATGAGCATGATCCTTTCTTTGCAAATCCTTATGCTAAGTGTTTGACTAACACTTCTTGGGAACATTACTACATCAAGGATGGATATCTTATGAGAGCTAACAAACTTTGCATTCCCGAGTCTTCGCTTCGGTTGCTCCTTTTGCAGGTATCTCATGGAGGACTCATGGGACACTTTGGTCGCGACAAGACATTTGCTACGCTCTCCAAGAACTACTTTTGGCCCAAGCTGCTACGTGACGTCTCACGCCTCACCAACCGATGCTCTACATGTCGCAAAGCTAAGTCAAAAGCTCAATCCCATGGTCTTTACATGCCACTTCCGATTCCATTCCATCCATGGGAAGACATAAGCATGGACTTTGTACTTGGATTGCCTAGGATTCAAAATGTAAATGATTCCGTGTTTGTTGTCGTGGATAGATTCTCTAAAATGGCTCATTTCATTGCTTGTAACAAGATCGACGATGCTTCACATGTGGCAAATCTCTTTTGTAGGGAAATCATTCGTCTACATGGAGTGCCTAAGACGATCGTGTCGAACCGGGACGTCAAGTTCTTGAGCTACTTTTGGAAGACTCTATGTGCCAAACTCGGCATCAAGCTACTCTTCTCCTCGGCATATCATCCACAAACCGGCGGCCAAACGGAGGTGATGAATCGCACACTTTCGACACTTCTTCGCGTGTTGATCAAGAAGAACATCAAGGAATGGGAGCAATGCTTGCCGATCGCCGAGTACGCCTACAGCCACGCAAGACATTCAACTACCGGCAAGTCCCCTTTCGAGGTCGTCTACGGCTTCAACCCTTTGTCCCCATTGGACATTCTACCTCTACCTCTACAAGAACGCATCAACTTGGACGCAAGTGCTCGAGCAAGCTATCTCAAGAAGGTGCATGAAGATGGAAGGGCAACGATTGAGAGGCAAGTACATCGTCTAGCGTCCAAGCTCAACACCAACAAGAAGCCTATGGTGTTCCAACCGGGAGATCTCGTATGGCTACATCTTCGCAAAGACCGTTTCCCGCACGAGCGCAAGTCCAAACTACTACCTTGAGCAGACGGACCCTTCAAGGTGCTAGAACACTACAACAACAATGCATACAAGCTCGACCTTTCACACGACAAATACAACGTGAGCGATGTCTTCAATGTCAAGGATCTCTCCACTTTCCATGGTGATGAAGATTTTGATCTGAGGTCGGATCTTTCCCAAGGGAGGGGAGATGATGCGGAGCATCCCAAGGTCATTCCCATGGACCCACCATCGTCTCACCAAGTGCCAAGTGGACCCATGACACATGCTCGAGCACGAGCTCTCGAGGCCGAGGTGACTTCACTCCTCTCTCTACATCACTTTGATTCACATGAGACATGGCTGCTACCCTCATCGGAAACTCTTTGCATACTCAGGCACCTCGGGAGCAACCATGGAGAAGTCAAGGGACAAGAAGAATCGAAGGAGGAAGATGGAGGAGAAGAACAGCCAGGACTCAGCCTGCCCGGATGATGTCCCGGACGATCCGGCCGAGGCCCTGATGATCCGACTATTGTGACCCAGGACACCCGAGAGCTCAAGCTGAAGCCGGATCATCCGGATCCAGGCCCGGATCATCCGGACACACCCGGATGAAGATCCGGACATCCGGACCACCTGCAGCGTGTCAGACACGTCTGGATCATCCGGATGCCGCCCCGGATCATCCGGACCCCCGAAGCCCGGATCATCCGGACAAACGTCTGGATCATCCGGACAGTGCCTGCGTGCATGATGATTGGGCCGAGGCCCATGTACCCCTTCGCCCCTCCTAGCCTATATATAGCACTCTACCTAAACTATCTAGGGTTAGCTTTGTGTTAGCTCATACCAAAACCTTAGTGGTTCCCCTCCTACGAGACCGCGGCCTCTTCAGAGAAGATCCACCGGATTCAAGACCTCCGTTATGGAGAAGATCCCACGGGATACCATCAAGACCTCCTCACGGAGATGACTACCGACACTTGTATCGTCCTTAGTTGGTCGTGTATAGTGTATCGCACTTGGTGTACCCGGATCTAGCATTTGTGTGACCTAAGTTGGTTGACTTGAGTGTTCTCCCCTTATCTCTCTTGTGTTTTTCCTCGTGCCCTCGTGTTCATCCTTGGGATCCCTCCTCTTCGAGAAAGATCGGCCACGTAGGGTTCCACCCTACATCACCTTTATTGCGTTTGGATCATTGTATCACTCTTTATGTTCCTCGATCTAGCACCTGTGTAATTGTTCTCGTTGATTTGAGTGTTTCTCCTCATGTTTCTCCTCGTGTGTTCCTCGTGTTCTTCGTGGGATTCCCTCCAAATCGTGAAAGATCGGCCCTAGGGTTTCCACTCTACATCACTTTCCCAAGGTGACATATCGATGTCCTAGTTTGTTTTGGTCTTCTTGATCCGCTCTTTAACCCCTCAAAGAGCTACTCTCTGGCTTGGCCTTGATATGCATGTTGTCGCTGAATATAGAGGGCCATGTGTCTGTGTATGAGTCTGGGCAACAAACGTGGGAGTTCGTTGTACCGATAGACCACAAGTTTTCCATACACATGAGCGAGCTCGATGAAAGGATTTCTAATCAAACGGGGGAGTTTCGTGCCTTGTTGGTCAACCGTTCTTCAACGACATCGTCATCATCAAAATGGCACCACTCAAGCCGGCATTCCTTGGAATATTTTTCGGATGCAAGTCTTCCCCGAGTGTGTTCGCATTATCACCAAGACCATGAAGATCATCGAGCTCCACAAAACCAATTTCATGGCAATGGTTCACAAGACCGCCTTCGAGAACGTGAATGACTACATCATCAAGCTAATGATCCAATGGAACAAGAGCAAGCTCCACGATGCCAACGTCAACAACAAGAGCATCAAGCTGGCGACGCACTATGACAAGAGCAACTACGCCGCAAGGAACGAGCCCTTGACGCCCAATGTGCTCTACATGAAGCAACCAAAAACTTTCAAGAGCACAACCATCAAGTACGTATACAAGAAGAAGCCATCAATTGTGAGTGGCAAGAAGAAGCCGTATGCCTTGAGGAGCGCCAAGAGATGAGGAACAGTGCAAGATTCCCATGACCTCAACGTCAAGTTCATCAACAAGAGAATGAGGATCAAGAAGTTCAAGCACCTCCACCACGGCAAGAGCGTCATGACCATTGACACCAACGCAATGAAGAGCAATGCTACGGCAAGATCAAGTTCAACATTCTTAAGTTTTCTGGAAGCAACAATATCAAAGACTACCTATCATGGGCATTGAAGCTCGACAAGATATTCCATCTGCACAACTAGGAAGAGGAGAAGAAGATCACCATGGCATGTTGAGTTTCAAGATTATGTCCTCATTTTGTTGGAGCAAGTCATTGAATGACGAGAAGAAAAAGGCAAGCCAACCACCACAACATGGAACCAAATGAAGGATGTCATGCGAGCGCGCTTTTGTCGATGTGGTGCGACTATGGGCCCAATGAGCCCCTTTGCTATTCAGCAAGGGGGTCACTCAATGCAAAGAGCACGACTGACGGAGGACGCCAAGATCTTTACCCATGTTCGGGCCACCATTGAGGTGTAATACCCTACTCCTGCTTTGGTGTATTTGATTTGTGTGTGTGCACAAGTACAAGGAGCGCTTTCCCCTAGCAAGGCGCAAGGAGAGAGCAGCCACGCGTGCAAGTACATGGAGTTCTGCCATGGCCCTTGTAAAGGTTGCCATGGCCCTCCTTTTATAGCTTAAGGGGTTATCACAATGGCAAAATAGTCTTTATCTAGTGATTAGACAATAAACAGTGCTATCATACCTAACTCTGCTAGTTAGGACAAAAAACATTAAATGCGCTGCTATGTGTCACGAGGAGGAGAAGCCCCGACAAGGTTGTCGCACCGCTCTAGCTGGGTTACTACTATTATCTGGACATGCTACTCGGACGGGTGTCAATAAAGGTGAAACCACTTCCAGCATGCTGACAAGTGTCCGATGAGCCTTGTTAAGCTGCCCGTGGCTCAACACCTTATCGATTGGCGACTAGCTAGCTAATCGAGGAGGTGGAGCACTGATAATTTGGCGATGGTTCGACATCCATAGGTTTTCCCGGGCGTTCACCTTGTCGGGTCTGTGTCGCCATCAAGTGCTGCTTCTAGTGCTTGGTTTGGCTCTTTCTTGATATAAGTCTTGGGTCTTGGTCTTCTTGATGCGCTCCTTGATCTCACAAAGAGCTGCTCCTTGAGTTGGTAGTGTCTCTATGGTGATGCCCAGTGCCGGGGAGCCGTTGCTGCCTATTCAAAAGTTTGGGGTGCTAAGGATCCCGTTCTTAGTGCACTGACAACAGCCCCCGGGCCTGGGCCACACGCGCATGCAAGTCGTCGTTGCGTCAGGCCCAAGAACATGCACATGCACACGCGGTGGAGAAGAACTGTCACAATCTTTTGTTGTAATTTTTAATGAATCCTCTGGCACACATCCCATCTGTGCATTAAATGTGGTATGTGAGAATGTGGACCGTTGCGGTTATCTTGCGGTAGTGCGCCTGTAAGGTGCCGTTATAGTAAACAACGAAGCGCCAGCCCCCTCGCACCTTCCCTATAAAAATTCAACCACGAGGAGGCGCGGGTCATTTGTCTCTGTTTTCCCCAGTTCCACCTCCCACTTCTTGCAGAAATCGCTTCCACCGCCGCCGCCGTCGTCGATTTTCTAACCTACCCACGTGTCCTCTCCTCCTCCTTGAGCCGCGATGGCACCCAAGAAGGTCAATGCCAAAGGGAAGAAAGCGGCCAAACTTCTTGATGTCGAGGTGGAGAAGAAGAAGCAGGAGCTAGAAGAGATAGCGAAGCAGCAGAGGGAGAACATAGTTTTCATGTCGTCAGCCTTCTTGTGATAGCCTGGCTTATTAGGGATGATAGACTACTCATATCAATAAGGGATTCCTTCTTTTCTGGAAGCCCATTAGGATAGAAGTCCAAAGTTAAGCGTGCTCAGCTTGGACTAATTTCAGGATGGGTGACCGATCGGGAAGTTGCTCCCAGGTGCGCACGAGTGAGGACAAAGTGCGCAGAAAAGACTAGTATTGATATGTGGGGCCAGTCTAGATCCCGCCAAGAGTAACGACCACCGGCGGGTGTGTCCGGGGCGTTACAAGTTGGTATTAGAGCCGACCCTCGCGGTTAAACGGATGTTTGCGGATAGGTGTATGGTCATGTTGTTCATGACGTTTGTGACTCATCGTGGCACACGGCATGGTACATGTGACGTACTGGATGCACAGACGTATGTGCCAAGAGGGAACATTCCTATGGCCAGACGAGGACGTCGGTTCCTCTGAGTGGGGGTGTATGTGATAGCCTGGCTTATTAGGGATGATAGACTACTCATATCAATAAGGAATTCCTTCTTTTCTGGAACTCATTTGGATAGAACTCCAAAGTTAAGCATGCTCAGCTTGGAGTAATTTCAGGATGGGTGACCGATCGGGAAGTTGCTCCCGGGTGCGCACGAGTGAGGACAAAGTGCGCAGAAAAGACTAGTATTGATATGTGGGGACAGTCTAGATCTCGCCAGGAGTAACGACCACCGGCGGGTGTGTCCGGGGCGTTACACTTCTCAGACAACACCTTGATTGAGAGGTACTCTTTCATATGGGGGAAGGAGACCGACGAGCACGGAGCCCCGATGGTCCTTCCCCAAGGTCCAAAGGTCCCTGAAAACTCATATCCATTCTTTTGCGCATACTTCTACCGCGGGTTGTCCCCTTGATACCCAGATTTCTTCTGCACCATGATGTCCACCTTCGGAGTTAGGCTACTGGATTTCTCCCCGAACGCTATGACATGCACGAAAGTTTTTGCACATCTGTGCAAAAACTTTGTTGGGGTTGTTCCCAATGTGGATCTCTTCCTCCACTTATTCATCCCTGAATTGAAGATAAAACGCTCTCCGGCAGTGTGACATGGATTCCAAGGGGGAGAAGGACCAATGGGATTATATTTCCAGGGAGCTCCACGACAAATGGGAGGAGTGGAGGGGAAATTGATGTTGGATCAAAGAGAAAGACTTCCACGGATTCTACTTGTTGTGGACGGTGAGGATCGAACGCGGAGATGGTTGGGGCAAGTGTGGCGCCACTGAAAAGAAGCTTCGCCTGCCAATGAACATTATTGTTCGCCTAAAGCATGCTGGCCTGACCATAGAAATGGTGGGAGCCGATTTCCTCCGGTGCCGGATCTCGCCATTGAGGAAGAGGGATTATCCACAGCTTGCTAGGCACACCTTCAAAGACTGGCCACTCTTGATCAACCCACTCCAGGTAAGAACACTTATGTTAAACCTATAATATTTAAAACTAAATCAGTAACAATTGTTGGAGAAATGGGTTTCTAGCAACATAGAAAGTCACCACATACAAATTTTCAGAAACTGAAGAAACACGTTAATTATAACATATCTTCTCAAAAAGATCAATGTGCAAATGAAGTAATTGCTACTGAGACAACAACCAAATTCATAATCACATGCTATAATTAACTGCAACAACGCTACAAGTTCTTAGTAGTCATGTACTATAAATAACAAATTGAACATTTTATAAGGAAGCCAAATATAACTGGAACAACATAGCGACATCATTTGGATGACATCAAATTGATACTAACAGGTGTGTACATGCACAAATTTAGTAACATAGAACTAATAGCACTAAGGTCGTCCACTATGTATGCCCAAATCGGTGTCTAGACAATTGTTGCTACATTTGGCACCGGTGCCCTGCACTGCCGAGCCGATACCAAAGGAAAAAATCAGGGAACCAGACTCTGGAGCAGCTAGTTGCTCCATTGCCCAGTTCCTTCGTGCCATAGAGTTTTAGTATTTTACAGCTTGGCTACTCGGAAGTGTGGACCAAAGTTGGCTGCACAAACTACTGAAGCGGTGCCAAATGATTTTCTAATGGCATGGCTGATGAGATGGCAACGTTTTTAGACACTAGATAGAAATTGTGACAATATCTTAATCACAGCCAGCATAACAGAGCATAGTGAGAGTCTCTGAATCACATCTAACCAATGATTTGTAACAATGAAAGTGGTGCTAACCTTCTCTACACATGCCAGAAACTTCTCCCACTGTCCATAGATTCAAAGCAACTAACTTAATGCATGGAGATTGATGGTACAATGAGCAGGCAGATCTTCATCCTCCCCGCTCCATTCGTTGCAAGTGATGGTCCGAGGGAGAAACAAGTGGAAGAAATGACTCAAATCTGCCACCAGGTTAAAATCCTTAATTTCTAATCATACCCCGAGAGAGAGGTGATAGGCATACCCAGGTGGTGACAGAGTCGTCTGATACGTCCATTTTGTGTCATGTTTTCTTACTGTTATTTATATTCTTTTTATGCATAATAATGCTTTATGGAGTCTCTAATGTCTTTTCTCTCATAATATGCAATATGCACATAAAGAGGGAGAATGCCGGCAACTAGAATTCTGGACCTGAAAAAGCTATGTCAGAGATACCTATTTTGCACATCTTTAAACGAGCTGAAAATTTACGGAGAAATATTTTGGAATATATAAAAAATATTAGAGCAAATAACTACCGGAGGGGGCCACCCGGTGACCACAAGACACCACGGCGCGCTAGGCCCCCCAAGCGCGCCCTAGTGGGTTGTGGTCAGCCCAGCCCACTTCAAGTGCCCATCTTCTAGTATATAAGGTCCTTTGACCTAGAAAAAATAAGGGGAGGACTTTTGGTATAGAACGCCGTCGTCTGGAGGCAGAACTTGGGCAGGAGCACTTTTGCCATCTGGCGGAGCGATTCTGCCGGGGGTATTTCCCTCTTGGAGGGGGAAATCAAAGCCACCGTCATCACCAACAACCATCTCATATTTGGAAGGAAAATCTGCATCAACATCTTCAACAGCACCATCTCATCTCAAACCTTAGTTCATCTCTCGTGTTCAATCTTTGTAACGAAACCTCAGATTGGTACCTGTGGGTGACTACTAGTGTTGATTACATCTTGTAGTCGATTACTATATGGTTTATTTGGTGGAAGATTATATGTTCAGATCAATTATCCTATTTAATACCCCTTCGATCTTGAGCATGAATATCATTTGTGACTAGTTACTTTTGTTCTTGAGGTCACGGGAGAAGTCATGTTGCAAGTAATCATGTGAATTTGATGTGTGTTCAATATTTTGATGATATGTATGTTCTGATTCCCTTAGTGGTGTCATGTGAACATCGACTAAATGGCACTTCACCATCTTTGGGCCTAAGGGAATGCATTGTGGAGTAGTTATTAGATTATGGGTTGCTAGAGTGACAGAAGCTTAAACCCTAGTTTATGTGTTACTTCATAAGGGACCGATTTGGATCCACATGTCTAATGCTATGGTTAGGTTTTATCTTAATACTTTTCTCGCGGTTGCAGATGCTTGCGTGGGGGTTAATTATAAGTGGGAAGTTTGTTCAAGTAAGAACAACACCCAAGCACCGGTCTACCCACATATCAAATTATCAAACTAGTGAACGTGAATCAAACCAACATGATGAAAGTGACTAGATGAAATTCCCGTGTACCCTCAATAACGCTTTTCTTATTAAACAACACCGTTTTGGCATGTCCTTTGCCTCAAAAGGATTGGGCTACCTTTCTGCACTTTATTTACTGTTACCATTACTTACTCGTTACAAATTATCTTGCTATCAAACTACATGTTACCAACAATTTCAGTGCTTGCAGACATTACCTTGCTGAAAACTGCTAGTCATTTCCTTCTCCTCCTCATTGGGTTCGACACTCATACTTATTGAAAGGTGTATGGGTGATCCCCTAAAATTGTGGGTCATCAACACTCTTTTTTGGCACCATTGTCGGGAAGTGAAGCGCTCTTGGTAAGTCGAAATTTATTTTTACTTGTTACTATGGAGAACAATCCTTTGTGGGGTTTGTTCGGGGTATCTTTACCTCGACCGGAAGCACAATTAGTTTCCCCTCAACCTACTGCACCTACTGAAAATATTGGTTATGAAATTCCTTCTGGTATGATAGAACAACTGCTAGCTAATCCTTATGCAGGAGACCAAATTGAACATCCTTACACACTTGAGATATGTGGATGCAATTTGTGGATTATTTAAGCTTGCAGGTTTACCCGTAGATGAAGCTAAGAATAAGGTTTTCCCTTTATCTTTGAAGGGAAAAGCATTGACATGGTATAGGATATGTGATGATATTGGATCTTGGAACTAGAATCGATGAAATGGGAATTTCATCAATTTTTGGCCTTGTGAAGGAGAAAGTATCACTCTATCTTGGGGAGCCTTAAGTCAATGTTATATTCATGCCCCAATCATGAGGTCTCAAGAGAAATTATTATTCAGAATTTTTAGGCTCAGCTTTCTCATGATAATCGATCCATGCTCGATACTTCTTGTACTGGTTGTTTTATGAAGAAAACTATTGATTTCAAGTTGGACTTAAATGCAACTCTTAATATTGGGAACTCGATGAAGGTAGAGAGTAGGATATTAATGTCAGGACCCCGATCCTAAGTCACACTGATCTAGCTGTAACACGTCATATCACTTTGCGGCCTCACGCACGGTAACCCCACGGGTGCCACCTTACCTGGCCCGGGACCGTTTGCGCATTTTGGCACACGTATGTGACAGTGTCGCTAGCATCCATATGACACAGAACCCGGGCCGACATGGCTAGTTATAAACCAAAAGTGGCACTAAATTACAGAGACAGGCATCCATGACCCAGCAACGAACGTGTCGGTCATCAGCGTATGAACCCAAGTCGTAGCAAGCTACATGGACTTAAAGGAACAATGCATGACATTTCCCCTAAGGGACAGACACAGGAACGAAGAAGGACACATGCCGGCCAGCCTACGTGTTCCGAGCAGTTGCAAGCTACCAAGGCTCATTGGAGACACTAGGAGGCATTTCCCTGTAAGATAGGCTACCAAAGGAAAACAACTAGGTGTCGGATCCCACACATACCAAGCATTTCAATCATACACACAATATGATCAATATGTGCAAATACAACATTGCATCACAACAGAACTCTATGACTCAAAGTACCTAATTTAAGAGGCTCCAAGAGCCATACATAACATATCCATACAGGTAGGGGTCACATGACCAAACAGTCAAGTCATACAGTCATACAAGCACAAGCGGAAGCTACATGTCTGAGTACAGACAACTTAGAAAATAAAACAGGCTTGGTGTAGCCTGACTATCTACAAGGCCATTCACAAGCTCCAGATCTCCGTCTGGGTGTCAAGCTACTCGTCGACGTCAACGTCTATGTAGAACCCATCAGCAGGGGCAGGGTTCTCCTCTGCAACAGTTATTAAGCAAACATGAGTACAAAGGTACTCAGCAAGTCTTACCACAGAACCTGTCATACATGCAACATTATCAAAGGGGGTAGTGGAGTTCATAGCAGAAAGCCAGCTTTGACTCTTGGCTAACCTATACTACAACTCTCAACGGATTGCAAGATGTTAATACGAACACGAGTCCTCTACTCACCACAACAATACACCACCGAGGATCCTCTTCCGTCATCCTACGGAAGGGCCATCCACGGTACTCACGCTTATCTTGAGGCTTTTAGTAGTATCCATCAACTTGTCTATGAACTGTAAGAGTAACCAAGTAGTCCGTACCGCGAACAATGGCTATTCGAATAGATTGATAACCCTGCAGGGGTGTACCTCTTCACACACGCTTCCACCACTTATCGCCGTTTACTCGTCATGTACTCGGCAACCTTCAAGCGGAATCCCAGCGAGGGTGTCGGCCACGACCTGACTAACTACTCAAGTCTCTCGTCCAGGTTTATCGCCTATTTGGGTTCCATCCGTGGGGAGATCCGACCGGGGTGTCGCTCACGGCCCCAAACGATGTGTGCAGGGTTCCCGAGTCACCAAACGGGCAACCGGTACACCGTGCCACGTACCTGTCGCATCACAACCCACCCCGAGGGTCAGCACTGTGCACGACCTCCAGTAAACTATAAACACCAGAAACTAGTTGCAACTCCTGGACAGAGATCGAGGGTAATTAATAAGCCGAGAGGGTCCATTGGTTTCGGGCCCAATGCATGGTAGTAACTGTAACTTGAACCACACATACAGATCTCGGGTCCTATGGACGATTCCAATGAAACAACCCACCATGTACTCCTACATGGCCTTTCATCGATACCTTTACCAAGCGTATTCCACACTTCCTTCTCTTTATCGGTATGATCATTTCACTCTGATCCATCACCCAGATGAACCAGACCTGACACAACTCTAAGCATAGTAGGCAACATAAAAAAATAGCATGGTGGATCACACATCACATGGCTCAATCAACTCCTACACATGCTAGTGGGTTTCAACTATTTACTGTGGCAATGACAGGTCATGCAAGGGAATAGGGTTCAACTACCGCAGCAAGTAGCAGTTCACACGTTGTTGCCTTAATGCAGTAAAAGAGAGCAGGAGCGAGAAGATGGGTTTGTATCGGAATGATCAATGATTGCTTGCCTGACAAAGTGGTTGTCGGGTACTGCTCTTCAACTGGATACGCAGCAGTATCCTCGGGAGCAGGACCTAACACAGAGAATACCGGCGATACAATCATTAACAAACAAATGCAACAATATGATGCATGCTCATGACATGGCAAGATGCATGTGTGTTGGGCTAATGCAACTATAACCAGAAGGGTTTGGGCCTATTTGAATCAAAGATTCAAATTGGCACTTTAGCTATTATTTAAATAAGTGCATTATCATGTTTTAATGTATACAGCAAAGTTAACTTGCTCAAACATGCATGAAACCGGTGCCATTGGAAAGATTGGATTTTTCTGATCATTTTTCATATTAAATCTTTTCCATCTGAGCTACGGTTGAATTTATATGATTTTTTTGAAGTTTAGGCATTTTCTGGAATTTCCTGAATTATTTTTAAATCTAAAAATCCCAGAAAATCCTTTACTGCGTCAGCATGACATCATGCTGACGTCAGTCAGTCAACAGGGCGGCCCAGGTCAAACCTGACCAGTGGGACCCACCGGTCAGTGTCATAGTTAACTAATTAACTAATTAGAATTAAATTAACACCTAAACTAGGTTTGACTTGCAGGCAGGGCCCACATGTCAATGACCTAGGGGGGTCAAACCCGTGGTCAAACAGGCTCAACTCGCCGGCGTTTAGCCGCCGGCGAGGCCAAACACGGCGGTGAGGTTCGGGTTTCGTGCTCCGGCTGCCAAAACAACGGCGGAGCACACCTACGGATAGCTGGAGGCAAACCGCATCGAGTGGAGGTGGTGGCTGGCCTCGGGGTCACCGGAGATGACGCCGGCGACGAGTCCAGCGGCTGCCGGAGTTCGGCGAAGTCGAAAACGACGGTGCGGTGCTCGTGGAGCAGCGTGGAGTGGTCCTACAACACCTACGCGTGACGGTGAGGCTGATAGGCACGGTGGCCGAACCATTGGATGGCCGGAGCCTCGTCGGCGACGAGCTCCGCGGCGGTGCGTGCAGGTGAGCTTTGTGCGGTGCGTTCCAGGTTAGTAGAGGTCCAACAGAGAGGGGGGGACGAAACTGGGATCACAGGGGTTGCAGCAGACGCCGGAGCGAGCTTGTGGGTGGTCGGAGCTGAGCGTGACGGCGAGGGGTATCTCCGCGGCCGGAGTTGGGGAAGAAGGGGTTGGGGGCGTCTCCAGGGCGGGCGAGCGCTCGGGGCTCGGCCTGCTCGATGTAGTCGAGGATGGCGGAGACGACGGACACGGCGACGGGGCTCAGGGACGACGGTGGGCGCGGCTACTATGATGGTGCGAGCACGGCGGCGTCGGCCATGGTGCGGGGAGGGCGAAGGAGAGAAGCTGGGAAGAGTGGGGTGTGTCTGCGAGGTCGGGGGCGAGGTGGACTACCGATCCAAACCTCCAGGGCGGCGAGGGGAGGAAGCAGGGCGGCGGGCAGCTGCGTGGTGCGTGCTGCGGCCGCCGTCGAGCACCTGCCTGCCTGCCTGGCCGAGCCAAGCAGCTCGCTGGAGCGGCAGCTGGGCTGGGCCGGCCGGTGGGCCAGGTGGGGCGCCAGGTAACTCCTTTTCTCTCTCCTTTTTCCTATTTCTTTTTCTGTTTCATTTCTTTTGTAACTTTGTTTAATTAATAAAAATGCCAGAACATTTTTATAACTCATAAAACTTGTCATGCCCACTGTATATAACATGAACAACATGGAACATTATAGTTTATGAATATTTGAGCATTTAAAATATTTTATAGCATTTAAATGCCCAAATGCAAATACCATATGATTTAATCCAGAGACCTTGGATGTCCTAGAAAATTGTGCACCATTTTTGGCAGAGGTTTGAGACCAAGGTAGAAATGATGAACATTTTTTAAGGGCATTTTGGGTACATTGGAAAAGATTTTATCAAACCCTAGTTGTTAGAAGAGGGGTGCTGGGGTTTCTGTCATTCCCATTTCAAGTTTCTTTGATAAGTAAACATGATGCACACTCTAGCTAGTCCTAATGCAAGTGCTAACTAGGGATGTGACAACTCACCCCCACTTAAAAGAATCGCGTCCTGAGATTCGGGTTCCTCCGGAAAGAGGGTGGGGTACTCAAGTCGAAGACGATCCTCCCTTTCCCAAGTAGCTTCACTCTCGGAATGATGTGACCATTGAACCTTGAGAAACTTGATATTGTGGCGTCGAGTGGTGCGCTCGGTTTGGTCAAGAATACGAACGGGGTATTCTCGATATCTGAGATTGTCCTGGAGATCAAGCGTTTCGTGGTCCACTCCGCGGATAGGATCCGAGAAGCAACGCCTGAGTTGAGAAACGTGGAAGACGTCATGAACTCTGGATAGGTGCGGAGGTAGTTCCAATTGGTAGGCAACTTCTCCTCGTTTGGCAAGAATGCGAAAAGGACCGATGTAACGAGGGGCCAATTTGCCTTTGATACCGAAGCGATGGGTTCCCTTAAGAGGAGTAACCCGAAGGTAAGCCTTATAGCCGACTTCAAAAGTCACAGCCTTATGATGACTATCATATTGGCTCTTCTGGCGAGACTCGGTTGTTTTCAATCTCTCACGAACGATGCGAACTTGCTCTTCTCCTTCCTGAATCATATCAGGGCCAAAGAATTGTCTTTCCCCGGTTTCTGACCAGTTAAGAGGTGTTCGACACCTTCGTCCATATAGAACTTCGAAGGGAGCTTTGCCCAAGCTGGCTTGATAACTATTGTTATAAGCGAATTCGGCAAATGGAAGACACTTTTCCCATTCCATACCGAAAGAAATGACAGAGGCTCGAAGCATGTCTTCCAAAATTTGATTGACTCATTCCACTTGACCACTTGACTGGGGATGGAAGGCGGTACTGAAGGAGAGATGAGTTCCCATAGCATTCTGGAAACTTTACGAAAATCGTGAAGTGAAAAGACTTCCACGGTCTGAGTTAATCTCCAACGGCACACCATGAAGTGATACTATCCGAGAGACATACAAGTCTGCTAGCTGGCTAGCGGTAATACTCTCTCGAACAGGCAGGAAATGAGCTACTTTAGAGAGGCGGTCGATAACGACGAAGATAGCATTATTCCCTCTCCTGGTCCTGGGAAACCCGGTAATGAAGTCCATACCGAATTTGTCCCATTTCCATTCAGGAATAGCTAAAGGTTGAAGGGTGCCAGTAGGCCGTTGATGCTCTGCTTTGACTCGACGACAAACATCACAGTTAGCAATGAATTGAGCGATTTCTCTCTTCATCCTAGTCCACCAGAATCTTTGACGTAGGTCCTGATACATTTTGGTACTACCAAGATGAATTGTGAGAGGAGATTCATGAGCCTCCTTAAGGATCAAACGTCTCAGGTTTCGTACTTTAGGAACCACTAAACGGTTGCCAAAGAGTACGACTCCTTGATCATCAATTAAGAAACATCCCGCAACTCCTTTCTTGATGTTCCTCTTAATACGGGAAATTCCCGGGTCAACCTTATGTGCTTTGATGACCTGATCCGTAAGGGTAGGTTCCGCCACCAAGGTGGAAAGGAATCCTCGAGGAACAATGTGAAGGTTAAGCTTACAAAATTCCTCGTGGAGAAGTGGTTCCCTTGTTGTAACATCAAGTTGTTACAATAAGATTTACGACTTAGTGCATCAGCCATGACATTGGCCTTCCCAGGGGTGTAAGTGATTCCTAAGTCGTAGTCTGTGAGCAACTCGACCCAACGTCTTTGCCTGAGATTTAGATCCGGTTGGGTGAATATTTACTTCAAACTTTGATGATTAGTGAAGATTTCACAGCGATTACCAAGGAGGTAATGTCGCCATGTTTTGAGTGCATGGACTACAGCTGCAAGCTCTAGATCATGAGTAGGATAGTTATCCTCATGTGGACGCAACTGTCGAGATGCGTATGCAATCACTTGACGATCTTGCATGAGTATGCAACCTAGTCCTTGTCGCGAGGCGTCGCAGTAGATAATAAAATCCTTGGAAAAGTCTGGTGGTACCAGTACCGGTGCAGATGTCAGGCGTCTTTTCAGTTCCTGAAAACTGGACTCGCACTGTGGGGTCCACTCAAACTTTTTATCTTTCTTGAGGAGTTCAGTTAGAGGTTTAGCAACCTTGGAGAAATTCTCGACGAAGCATCGGCAATAGCTCGCTAAGCCAAGAAAACTCCTAACTTGCTTGACCGATTCAGGGGGAGTCCAATCAAGGACGGCTTGAACTCGCTCGGGATTGACAGCAATACCCTTGCCAGAGATCACATGACCTAGATAGGTTACTTCCGGCAACCAAAATTCACATTTAGAGAATTTGGCATAAAGGCGATGCTCTCGAAGTTTCGTCAATACCAGCCTTAAATGCTCGGCATGATCTTCCTTGTTCTTGGAATAGATGAGTATATCATCGAGGTATACCACGACGAATTTATCCAAATACTCCATGAATATAGAATTCATTAGCCGGGAAAAGGTAGCTGGGGCATTGGTTAATCCGAAGGACATGACGGTGTACTCATATTGGCCATAACGAGTAACAAAAGCCGTTTTAGGAACGTCCCCGTTCTTGATTTTGATTTGATGGTAACCCAACCTCAAATCCATCTTAGAGAAGACTGAGGATCCAGCGAGCTGATCATACAAGTCGTTGATCCTGGGGAGCGGATACTTGTTCTTTATGGTGACCAGATTGACAGGTCGGTAATCTACAACCATCCGCTCCGTTCCATCCTTCTTCTTGACGAAGAGGACGGGGCAAGCCCAAGGGGAAGAACTAGGAGGGATGAAACCTTTTTGCAAGGACTCATCGAGTTGTTTCTTTAGCTCAGCTAATTCTAGTGGTGCCATCTTATAGGGTCTCCTAGAGATTGGGACAGTTCCAGGGATAAGATCTATCACGAACTCGACATCTCTGTCAGGTGGAATTCCTGGCAGTTCTTCTGGAAAAACATCCGAAAAGTCACGGACTACCGGGATATCTTCGAGTTCTGGTAGAGGGCTGGCATTAAGAGAGTAGAGCTGACGCTCAGCCATTCGGGTCAAGACATTGACTATCTTGCCAGATGGGTGTGTAAGTTGAACGGTCCTAGTATAGCAATCAATCTTGGCGTAATGAGTTGTCATCCAATCCATACCCAAAATGATGTTTATGTCCGAGGACTTGAGAGCGATTAGAGATGCTAGGAAAACAAGTCTGTCGACAAGGATTTCATTTCCATGGCTTACCTAGAGGTTTGCCACTTTGAACCAGGAGTTTGAATAACCATGGAAGTAGGCATGTCACAAAAAGTCATGTTGTGCATTCGAGCATAGCTCTCAGATATGAACGAATGGGATGCTCCAGTATCGAAAAGAACAGATGCCGGATGGCAGTTAACGAGAAGCGTACCAAGAACGACGTTAGGATCCTCGTAAGCTTCCTCGGCACAGACATAGTTGACATGACCACGTGCAGTGGGGATTGGCTTGACATAATTCACCTTGCCGGTTGGCTTACCACGGCCAACGGGTTTTCCTGGTTGGTTCTGAGGACACTCACGCATGTAGTGTCCCGGTTCTCCACACTTGAAGCAGGTCACAGTGCTAGTGCGTGGAGCAAAGTTGGAAGGTGGTCCTCCATAGGTCTTAGCAGGTGCAAACTGTTGAGTTGGGCGAGGCGCCTCATAGGATGGCCTCGGTGTGTACTTGGGTGGCAGGGCAGTGTTAGGAACCCACACACGGCGCTTGTGAGAGCCAGAGCCGGATGAGGAACCAAAGTCTCGAGTATGCTTGCGTGTGGCCTCGAAGTCGGTCTGGCCCGTTTCAGCACTGATAGCCTTGTTTACCAACTTCTGGAAGGAAGTGCACTCGTGCAGACGTACATCTCGGTGGAGTTCATGGCTGAGTCCCTTGCGGAACCTCGCCTGCTTCTTGGCATCGGTGGATACTTCCTCAGGTGCATAGCGTGCCAAGTTGCCAAACTCGCGACTATAGCCATCTACAGTTAACCGGCCCTGGGTGAAGTTGCAGAATTCCTCCCGCTTGCGATCCATGAGACCATCCGGAATGTGATGTTCACGGAATGCCTCACTGAACTCAACCCAAGTAGTGATTTGGCCAGCAGGACGCATAGCTTCAAAGTTTTCCCACCAAAGACTGGCAGGGCCATCAAGATGGTAGGCGGCATAGGTAACCTTGTCAGCTTCGGCCACACGGGCAGAGTGTAGCTTGTGGGTGATACTACGTAGCCAGTCATCCACATCCAGAGGTTCAGTGGAGTGATGGAACTTCGATGGGCACATCTTGATAAAGTCATTAATTGACACCACGTCATTCCTCTGACGGAACCCAGTGTTCTGCTCTATGCGTTCCAGCAGACGGTTGGTATCTCTCTTGTTCCGTTCTGCCTCGAGCATAACTTCCGCCAAGGAGGGTGGCTGGGGCAGATTCCCATCTCTAGCCCCACTAGCCTCACCCTGCTCCTGGGCAGCAGGAGTGTTGCGAGTGTTGACCATCCTAAGAAAACAAAACAACGGTTCAGACAAGGATGGCAAAATTTTGACATAGAAGTGCAGAATGTAATGGATGACACGGAATGCAGAGTTGTTCATCCGTACGACATGGTAATATAGAAACTGCTATATATACACCAGTGGTCATACACACCATACATAGTTTAGTACAAGCCAAGGCTAAAGTACAACTGCGGTGAAAGACGATACATCCCATCAGAGGCATTCCAAGCTCCTAAACATTATTTAACTACACCTCCGGAACTCAGTACACACTAAGTCATATTCCACAAGACGCGCATGACTGTGGGAATACAACTACTACAATACTACTACTACCACGGTCTAGCTCAGGCATTCCCGTAGTAATCTTCGTAAAGATTACCACCGTAGCCTGGAAGTGGAACAGACGGATCTTGAAACTCGCAAGCGCTCGAAGGCTGTGGACCATAGGGACATGGATGTGGCCTCGGTCCCGATGCTGGTGGTAACCGACGCCCACGTGGAGGTGTAATACCCCCAACGTCACGCCAATCCATGCGATCAGGCAGACGAGTCCGCACGGGGTACAAATCCCGCATGTCCAGATAACCGGCGTGCACAGCAGGTGCAAGCCGTGTCAAAGTAGTCCAGTGGGCGGCTCGAGTGTTATACAGCTCCATTCGGAGGGCACGGACCTCACGGTCCCTATCCTCCAGCATCTGAACAGTAGTCTGAAGCAGTGGCTCTTCATGAGCAGCATCAGTATACAGACCAGTGTAGTAGCCTTCCTCTCCGGGAAGTGAGGCTGGCATGTAACAGACATCAGTGTTCAGCAACAGGGCATGCCTAGCCCGGAGAATGGTCATCATCGAATAGGCGGCATCCTGCACTGCCATCTCGATGGTAACCCCGAGTCCATAAGACCAATGGATGGGGTCGTTAGCTCCGGGATATGAGGGGTATATCCGGACTGTGCAGAAATACTGACTCTGATTGAAATCCCGGTACAGTTCCTCCACGGTGTACTCAGGATACCAGCGATAACCGGTCTCAGTCAGCACACGGACTAGCATGGCCGTGTGACCGGGCACATTAATGCACCGGGTCAAACGAACCACATGGTGAGGGGTGCGGCCAGACATCTGAAACACGAAATAATGCAAAGGCATTAGTGTTTCTGGAAGAAATCGGGCAGCATAACAACTATAAATGCTCAAACAAAGATTTGAGACATCATACAAATGATAGCATAGCCACTCAACAATCCAAATCAAGGTTCCGGGTCCAACAATCATCATACTAAAAGGATAGAAACTGAACTGAGGCTTGAAACCAACAATCCTAAGAGTCTACGGATTAGTAACACGTGAACCTAGTAAGGATAAGAGGCCTAATCCTAAATCCCCGTAGAAAGAATAGACTGACTCAGATCAGAAGGGCATAAGGTAAAGGAGTAAAAAGAGCCTTACGTTCCCTTCCACAATCAATTCCCCTACATATAACTAAAAAAAATTCTAGACTCAACATCGACCAGTTTGGCTTGAGAAACCTACAGGCAGTACAGCTCTGATGCCAACGCTGTCAGGACCCCGATCCTAAGTCACACCGATCTAGCTATAACACGTCATATCACTTTGCAGCCTCACGCACGGTAACCCCACGGGTGCCACCTTACCTGGCCCGGGACCGTTTGCGCATTTTGGCACACGTATATGACAGTGTCGCTAGCATCCATATGACAGAGAATCCGGGCTGACAAGGCTAGTTATAAACCAAAAGTGGCACTAAATTACAGAAAAATGCATCCATGACCCAGCTACGAACGTGTTGGTCATCAACGTATGAACCCAAGTCGTAGCAAGCTACATGGACTTAACGGAACAACGCGTGACATTTCCCCTAAGGGATAGACACAGGAACGAAGAAGGACACATGCCGGCCAGCCTACGTGTTCCGAGCAGTAGCAAGCTACCAAGGCTCATTGGAGACACTAGGAGGCATTTCCCTATAAGATAGGCTACCAAAGGAAAACAACTAGGTGTCGGATCCCACACATACCAAGCATTTCAATCATACACACAATATGCTCAATATGTGCAAATACAACACTGCAGCACAACAGAACTCTATGACTCAAAGTACTTTATTTAAGAGGCTCCAAGAGCCATACATAACATATCCATACAGGTTGGGGTCACATGACCTAACACTCAAGTCATACAGTCATACAAGCACAAGCGGAAGCTACATGTCTGAGTACAGACAACTTAGAAAATAAAACAGGCTTGGTGTAGCCTGACTATCTACAAGGCCCTTCACAAGCTCCAGATCTCCGTCTGGGTGTCAAGCTACTCGTCGACGTCAACGTCTATGTAGAACCCATCAGCAGGGGCAGTGTTCTCCTCTGCAACAGTTATTAAGCAAACATGAGTACAAAGGTACTCAGCAAGTCTTACCACAGAACCTATCATACATGCAACATTATCAAAGGGGGTAGTGGAGTTCATACCAGAAAGCCAGGTTTGACTCTTGGCTAACCTATACTACAACTCTCAATGGA
This sequence comes from Secale cereale, assembly GCA_902687465.1. NCBI lineage: Eukaryota > Viridiplantae > Streptophyta > Magnoliopsida > Poales > Poaceae > Secale > Secale cereale. Next base: position 253,250,502 of record LR738709.1, on the reverse strand, counting down.
TTGCAAGATGTTAATACGAACACGAGTCCTCTACTCACCACAACAATACACCACCGAGGATCCTCTTCCGTCATCCTACGGAAGGGCCATCCACGGTACTCACGCTTATCTTGAGGCTTTTAGTAGTATACATCAACTTGTCTATGAACTGTAAGAGTAACCAAGTAGTCCGTATCGTGAACAACGGCTATTCGAATAGATTGATAACCCTGCAGGGGTGTACCTCTTCACACACGCTTCCACCACTTATCGTCGTTTACTCGTCATGTACTCGGCAACCTTCAAGCGGAAGCCCAGCGTGGGTGTCGGCCACGACCTGACTAACTACTCAAGTCTCTCGTCCAGGTTTATCGCCTATTTGGGTTCCATCCGTGGGGAGATCCGGCCGGGGTGTCGCTCACGGCCCCAAACGATGTGTACAGGGTTCCCGAGTCACCAAACGGGCAACCGGTACACCGTGCCACGTACCTGTCGCATCACAACCCACCCCGAGGGTCAGCACTGTGCACGACCTCCAGTAAACTATAAACACCAGAAACTAGTTGCAACTCCTAGACAGAGATCGAGGGTAATTAATAAGCCGAGAGGGTCCATTGGTTTCGGGCCCAATGCATGGTAGTAACTGTAACTTGAACCACACATACAGATCTCGGGTCCTATGGACGATTCCAATGAAACAACCAACCATGTACTCCTACATGGCCTTTCATCGATACCTTTACCAAGCGTATTCCACACTTCCTTCTCTTTATCGGTATGATCATTTCACTCTGATCCATCACCCAGATGAACCAGACCTGACACAACTCTAAGCATAGCAAGCAACATAAACAAATAGCATGGTGGATCACACATCACATGGCTCAATCAACTCCTACACATGCTAGTGGGTTTCAACTATTTACTGTGGCAATGACAGGTCATGCAAGGGAATAGGGTTTAACTACCGCAGCAAGTAGCAGTTCACACGCTGTTGCCTTAATGCAGTAAAAGAGAGCAGGAGCGAGAAGAAGGGTTTGTATCGGAATGATCAATGATTGCTTGCCTGACAAAGTGGTTGTCGGGTACTGCTCTTCAACTGGATACGCAGCAGTATCCTCGGGAGCAGGACCTAACACTGAGAATACCGGTGATACAATCATTAACAAACAAATGCAACAATATGATGCATGCTCATGACATGGCAAGATGCATGTGTGTTGGGCTAATGCAACTATAACCAGAAGGGTTTGGGCCTATTTGAATCAAAGATTCAAATTGGCACTTTAGCTATTATTTAAATAAGTGCATTATCATGTTTTAATGTATACAGCAATGTTAACTTGCTCAAACATGCATGAAACCAGTGTCATTGGAAAGATTGGATTTTTCTGATCATTTTTCATATATAAATCTTTTCCATCTGAGCTACGGTTGAATTTATATGATTTTTTTGAAGTTTAGGCATTTTCTGGAATTTCCTGAATTATTTTTAAATCTAAAAATCCCAGAAAATCCTTTACTGCGTCAGCATGACATCATGCTGACGTCAGTCAGTCAACAGGGCGGCCCAGGTCAAACCTGACCAGTGGGACCCACTGGTCAGTGTCACAGTTAACTAATTAACTAATTAGAATTAAATTAACACCTAAACTAGGTTTGACTTGCAGGTAGGGCCCACATGTCAGTGACCCAGGGGGGTCAAACCCGTGGTCAAACAGGCTCAACTCGCCGGCGTTTAGCCGCCGGCGAGGCCAAACACGACGGTGAGGTTCGGGTTTCGTGCTCCGGCTGCCAAAACGACGGCGGAGCACACCTACGGATAGCTGGAGGCAAACCGCATCGAGTGGAGATGGTGGCTGGCCTCGGGGTCGCCGAAGATGACGCCGGCGACGAGTCCAGCAGCTGCCGGAGTTTGGCGAAGTCGAAAACGACGGTGCGGTGCTCGTGGGGGAGCGTGGAGTGGTCCTACAGCACCTACGCGTGACGGTGAGGCTGATAGGCACGGTGGCCGGACCATTGGATGGCCGGAGCCTCGTCAGCGACGAGCTCCGAGGCGGTGCGTGCAGGTGAGCTTCGTGCGGTGCGTTCCAGGTTAGTAGAGAGCCAATGGAGAGGGGCGGACGAAGGTGGGCTCAAGGGGTTGCAACAGACGCCGGAGCGAGCTTGGGGGTGGTCGGAGCTGAGCGTGACGGCGAGGGGGATCTCCGCGGCCGGAGTTGGGGAAGAAGGGGTTGGGGGCGTCTCCAGGGCGGGCGAGCGCTCGGGGCTCGGCCTGCTCGATGTAGTCGAGGACGGCGGAGACGACGGACACGGCGACGGGGCTCAGGGACGACGGTGGGCGCGGCTACTACGATGGTGCGAGCACGGCGGCGTCGGCCATGGTGCGGGGAGGGCGAAGGAGAGGAGCTGGGGAGAGTGGGGTGTGTCTGCGAGGTCGTGGGCGAGGTGGACGACCGATCCAAACCTCCAGGGCGGTGAGGGGAGGAAGCAGGGCGGCGGGCAGCAGCGTGGCGCGTGCTGCGGCCGCCGTCGAGCACCTGCCTGCCTGCCTGGCCGAGCCAAGCAGCTCGCTGGAGCGGCAGCTGGGCTGGGCCGGCAGGTGGGCCGGGTGGGGCGCCAGGTAACTCCTTTTCTCTCTCCTTTTTCCTATTTCTTTTTTTGTTTCATTTCTTTTGCAACTTTGTTTAATTAATAAAAATGCCAGAACATTTTTATAACTCATAAAACTTGTCATGCCCACTGTATATAACATGAACAGCATGGAACATTATAGTTTATGAATATTTGAGCATTTAAAATATTTTATAGCATTTAAATGCCCAAATGCAAATACCATATGATTTAATCCAGAGACCTTGGATGTCCTAGAAAATTGTGCACCATTTTTGGCAGAGGTTTGAGACCAAGGCAGAAATGATGAACATTTTTAAGGGCATTTTGGGTACATTGGAAAAGATTTTATCAAACCCTAGTTGTTAGAAGAGGGGTGCTGGGGTTTCTGTCATTCCCATTTCAAGTTTCTTTGATAAGTAAACATGATGCACACTCTAGCTAGTCCTAATGCAAGTGCTAACTAGGGATGTGACAGTTAAGCTTGAGTTTGATTGTTCTAAATATTTTATGAATACCGATGCTTTCCACAAGTTTAGCACTAAATATGGATTTGACTCTGAGATAGAACCCTCTTTTTGTGAATCATTCGCTACTCATGTTGATCTCCCTAAAAAGAAGTGGTTTAAATATCATCCTCGTATTAAAGAAGAAATTAAAGAACATGTAATTGTTAAAGATGAAACTATCATTTACAATGTTGATCCAGTTGTGCCTCCTGCTTATATTGAAAAAACACCTTTCCCTGTTAGGATAAAGGAACATGCCAAGGATTCAGTTGTGGTTTGCAAAAGTAATATTAAAGCACCTAACCCCCTGAACAAATTAAAGTAGAACCTAGTGTTGCTATGGTTAAGGATCTCTTGGTCGATAATATTTATGAGTGTGCTATTTATTTCATTGGTGAAGCTGCTAGAATTGCCAAATCAGATGAAAAAGATAAACATAGACATGCAGTTGGCATGACTATTGTCTCAATTAAAACTGGAGATCACTGCTATCATGGCTTCTGTGGTTTGGGTGCTAGTGTGAGTGTTATTCCTTCTACTTTATACCAAGAAATTATGAATGATATAGAACCTGCTAAAATAGAACACATTGATGTTACTATTAAACTTGCAAACCGAGACACCATCACACCACTTGGGATAGTTAGAGATGTTGAAGTCTTGTGTGAGAAAACAACATATCCTACTGATTTTCTAGTTCTTGGTTGTCCACAATATGACTATTGACCCATTATCTTTGGTAGACCTTTCTTGAACACTGTCAATAACTGTTAGTGTTAGTTTTGGTGATGTGTCTCATGAGATTAATTGCTCTAAGTTTAGTAGACAATCGTGTAATGAAGAATTACATAGTAAATATAAAATAATTGGTCTTGCTTCTATTGCCATGCCACCTACTGATCAACTAGAAAAATATTTGCTAGACCATGAAAATGATATGCACTTGCATGAAAGGAATGAAATAGATAAAATATTCTTTAATCAATAACCTCTCCTTAAACGTAATTTGCCTATTGAAACCCTAGGAGGTCCTCCTCCACCTAAAGGTGATCCTATGTTCGAATTAAAGCAATTGCCTGATGTAGGCGTTCTGGGATCAGGGGTACCCAGACTTGCCTGCCTACGGCCCAAGACATGGCTTCATTGACGACCCTGTACAGCCCAGCTTCAAGTCCCCAAGGATAAGACCCTCTCAAGGAGAACAATATCAAGACCTCCCGAGGGGTAGCGTCCCGAGCCTGCCTTCCGAGGAGTAGAGATCTCTAAGCATGTTCCTCCCTCGCGAGGCACGGGTTGGTGTAAGCCATGACGACCAAGGCCTAGCGTGCGCCAGCGGCACAGTCTAGGATAGTTTCCTCTTTGGTGATAAGGAAGCAAGGACGTACGCAGGTTCCCATGTAATCCCCCAAAGGTTTCCATTCCAATGTAACAAGACCAAGACCACGAGCTCGGCACGACGAATGTCATCCCCGAGCCCACCACTGCGTCACGACCAGAAGCTTCACAGACGAAGACGACCTTTAGTCAGGATAGGGTGTACTGATGTCCCCCTTCAAATTTGTCCATTGTGGCAACCCTTCCTGCCTTGTGCTCCAAAGGAAGAGAACCACGGCCAGTATAAATATAGGCTAGTCTCCACCGTAGGAAAGGGTCGACTCGACTAGAACGAGGGTCGACTCGACTAGAACGAGACCGAGTCCATCAACATCTGAGCCGTGCCGGGGCATCGATCTTGTACTAGTTCATCCTCAACCTCCTTGTGAGGCCAATCCACCACAAAGCAGGAGTAGGGTTTTACACCGCAAGGTGGCCCAAACCCGGGTAAAGCTCTGTGTTCTTCCCTTTCCCCGCTCGCACGAACTCGACGAGACCAAGCCATAGGGAGATGAGCTTGAGGCAGCCGTTGGACTAGGACTTTGTTCACGCCCTAGAGTTCTAACCTTATTTGGGTCTGCGGAGCCCTGATCCCGACATCTGGCGCGCCAGGTAGGGGCGTGTCAAAATCCTTCGCTTGCCTCCGCTTTGTCTCTGCTTCGCTTCTCCCATGGCTGACGCTCGATGAGTTCACGCCGAGCGTCAGGCCGCTCGTGTCGCCAAGACGGCACCCGCAGGCCGCAATGCTCCTCGCTGCTCCGCCTCTCCCGCGGCTAACGCTGCCACCGATTCTGTCGCTCACGAGTAGTAGGCCGCTTCGCTGCCGCCCTCCATGCAGCGTGACGGCCAGAATGCCACGCCTTCCTTCACTCCAGCCACGGCCTCGTCTTCCGATGCTCATGGCATGTGAACTATTGCGTTACTGTCCCACCGATGAGGGTTATGACGCCTAGCTGGGCCGCATCACCGAGCTCGTCGACACTACAGGCGAGGCTCCGACACACTCCCACCCGCTCCGTTCCCCGTCGTCCTGCGCGGGCGACGTGGCACATGGGACGCCTCCACATCCTCCCCTCCTGAACGATGACATTGGGCCTCGGTGCGAGGCACAACCATGCGATCCTCCACGCGGTCATGACAAAGCGAGGTACCGGATCGTGCCCCAGCCGCAGCATGATGCACACGCGCTTCCCGCGCTTCTGCATGAGCACCAGGGTCGGGCTCTCCAGGAACCTGTGTCCCAAGGGCGCCAAGACCATGCTTCCCCCGCGCGAGTTGTGCCCATGAGTGTGGTGGGTAACTGTGCCTTTACCTGTGAGCTATGCCACATCGTTTGGCCCGCCAAGTTAAAGCTGGATCTGCCCCCGCGCTACGACAGCACCCCCAACCATGCGGAGTTCCTCCAGCTCTACACATTGAGCATCGAAGCGGCGAATGGCAACGCCAAGGTCATGGCGAACTGGCCCCATGGCCCTCAAGGTCCATGCACGCTCCTGGCTCCTGCACCTTACAGAGGGGTCAAACTCCTCTTGGGATGAGCTTCACAAACACTTCATCACCAACTTCGAGGGCACCCACGACCGCGCTCTCACCGTCAATGACCTGTGGTCCGTAAAGCAACAGCCGGGCGAGACCCTCCGCAAGTTCATTCAATGCTTCACCAACGTTCACCTCAAGATCCCGAAGGCCTCGGACGAAGCCATCATCTCGGCATTCACCGAGGGCGTCACCAATGTCAAGATGAGCGAGGAACTTGCCATACATGATGACCTATGCTCATCCCTGGAGATGTTCAACCTGGCGGACAAGTGCGCCAGAGCAGAAGAAGGCCGCTTATCCCTCCTCAAGTTACCAGACATCGATCCAGAAGACAAGAAGGCCAAGACCAAGGAGGTTAAGTGCAAGGGCCCTACTGTGCAGGTGGTGGATCCTGAGCTAAACTATGGCCGTGACCGCCACAAGCCAGGAAAAGATAGCCACGCATTCTGCATCTTCCACAACCTCCACACCTACAACACCAACGATTGCTAGGAGCTCAGGGCGCTCCGGGATGAGCACCTGGGTCGCCGCCCAGAGCATGGCGACAGTGGCTTCGGGCGGGGAGGAGGCCACGGTGGAGGCCGGTAGGACAACCGCACCCCTCTTTAGGGCTAGCGCGACCAGCCTCATGACGACTCTTGGCGTGATCAGCCTCGTGAGGCTCGCCCGCAGGATAATGCCAGCCTCCCTCCGCTGCCACCACCACCAAGGAGGAACGAAGACAACCATCAGGACGATGGGGATGGGGGCTTCCAAGAGCCTTGAGTTATTGCTTGCATCCTTGAAGGTGCCCAGGCCCCCGTCTCAAACCGCATCTTCAAGCAGTTCTCTCATGAGGTGAACGTGGCCCACCCAAAGCTTGAGGCCGCGCGCCCCCTCAAGTGGTTGCAGTACGCAGTCACCTTCGACTTCAGGATCATCTCAAGTGTTCGGCCGTCGTCGGTGCATTCCCCATGCTCTACACACCCACCATCAGCAACATCTCCTCACCAACACCCTCATAGCTGGTGGCGCTGGTCTCAGTGTGCTCTCGGTCGAGATTTTCCAGAGGCTCCAGGAGCCTTATGATGAGCTCATGTCCACCGGGTTGTTCTCTGGGGTGACGGACGGCTCCACCGCCCCCTGGGGCAAGTGCGCCTCCCCGTCACCTTCAGCGATCGCGACAACTACTGCACCGAGCTCATCGACTTTGACGACACCCACATTGGCCTCCCGTACAACGCCATCCTGGGTTACCCTGCCCTTGCCAAGTTCATGGCGGCTGTCCACCATGGTTACAACGTCCTCAAGATGCCAGGATGATGTGGCGTCATCACGGTCGCCTGCGATGAGAAGGACACCGTCTCCTCTCTTGAGTTTGCCTACTGTGCCGCAGCGGCTGACAACTCTGATGATGAAGGTGGCATCTTTCCTCCTAAGGCCACCCCCGCGAAGAAGAAGAAGCACCTCCCAAAGGGCCGCCAGGAGGCCGAGAAACCCGCTGGTGACGCCTCATGCTCTATGCCCACTGTTGGGGCGCCTCTTCCGCCCACATAGGAAGGCGCGCCTGGTGCCTCCCTGAGGGTCGGCTCAGGGGCTTCCTATGGAGAGCCTTTGACCTGACCAGTGCGACAAGGGAGGCATTCGGGCACCACTTGGAGGCGTGCCTCGATGCGCGCCCCCACGATCAGGGAGCACAGCGCGAGGCGCCAGGAGCACAAGAATTCATCACCAAGGAAATCAAGGAGCTTCAAGAGGCGCAAGCCATGCGCGCCGAGCGCCGCCCCGCGCGGCACACAAGTGCAGCTGCCCCTCCCTCTATGAGCGCCGGGATGCGTGTCTTCGCAAACATTCTGGGCCTCAACAGGGCTGCTTCGCAGGGCATCTTCTGGCCGTCGCGCGTCAGCCTGGGGGCCACTCCTGCAGTTACGTCTGCATGTCTTTCGTCCTGCTGAACGCTGGGGCCACTTACCAGCGGTTCATATAGCGCATGATGTCATCTCAGGAGGCCCGGCACTTGGTGATCATGTCTAAGGAGGTCCCGGACCCTCGCGAGCCCCCAGGGCCTCGTGAGCTCCTCAGGCCTCCGGAGCCGCCCGGCTCTTGAGGAGCGACTTCCACTCCTTGCTTCTTGAGCTACCTCAACGCTTCGGCAACAATTTGGGTCGGTTATGCCTTCATAAGCTACTATGATTGTTAACCCTGCGCCTGGTAACACGTCGCCCTTGGAGTTGCCTTCGCAGCCTCCGCGCGTTGCTAGCTCTTCCCTTGAACATCCCATGAGAGGGGGCTACCGGCATGGCGCCTACGCTCGGGTCCATCCCAGCAATGCTGTTAAATTTAAGAGACTGGGCTCGGGCTTATGGGTAGGCCCCGTGCACGTCACCTCACCAGGTCCTTAGTGCCTTCGCCATCTCGCGAAATGATCCCGAGCAGATCAGAAATAGTGTGTCATTCCCCGTGCTCCATGATTGGCTTATATGCAGAAACCACAGGAGACGGGCCCCCAAGTGGCGTTAACGACACCCTGCCACCTCGGGAGGGTTAATTTCGACTAAGCAGCAGCTCGACCTGCAAAGGCTAAGTAAACCGGTTCACCCGCCTCAGCTGCTAGCCAAGGCCCTCTGTTGTAGGGTAGAACTCTAGAGGCCATTCTTTCACGAAATGGAGGGGATCCCACGAACAAGACGATGAAAACAGGGAAGAATGGAGATAAATCACAAGGAAAAACACTCAAGAACAAGTCCAATCACACATCCACTAGACTAACAACACATAGATCCATAAGATACATGAACAACAAAGGGAAAGATACAAGGTAGAGTTCATCCCAAATCCAAAGGAGATGGGGTCTTGATGATATCCCGTAGGATCTTCCCATGAAGGGGCTTGAATCCCATAGTATCTTCTCACATGCTCACATGGAGGTCTAGAACTCCATGGGAGTGGTAGTCTCTCTCTCTCTCTCTCTCTCAAGAGTAGAGTAGTACAAGGAGGAAAGCTCTCTATCAAATGAGATATCACTTTGCTAACCCTAGAAATGAGGTGGATGTGGTCTATTTGTAGTCTTAGCCACGAAGGAGTAAGTGGGAGAGGGATACAAGGCAAAAGGCCCATGGCTGCACACAGGCAGGGACCAGACGTCCGGTCGGTGTCGGACGTCCGAGGGACATCGGTCGTCCGGTGACTCGCGGGGTCCGGACGTCCGGGGGGCATCGTACTTCTAACGTTTTGGCTCTGGACATGTGGCGCCGGTCGTCCGGTCGGCGTCGGTCGTGCTGGCGCTAGGACTTGTCGGACGTCCGGAGATTGTCGGTCATCTGGCCGTTATAGACTATCGGACGTCCGATGGCTTCCGGTCGTTCGGCCGTTGTAGACTCCATAGCTCCATCTTCTTCCATCTTCACTTTGAAGCTTACCTCGCGGATGGTGTAGGTGTTCCTTGGCGCTTGCACTCCTCGTCGTCGGCCATTGATCTCCGGCAATACCTGTGCATGCACACGAGAGGGGTGTCAAGTAGTATACCATCCTTGATAGAGGCAAAGGTGTCCCGTCTATCAATGAGATGGTGGCTATCGTTTTCGGTGGAGTAGACTTCGATGATATGACTATGAACGTGCAAGGATGTTGCGCCTTAGCAATCGCTAAGAAAACTCCAAGAGGTTATGGACCACGCCGAAACACGATCAACCTAACCGTGAGGGTCTGTTTCCTGCAGGCAAACAAAGAATAAGCAAGAAACTAAGATTGCACTCTGGATATTGCGAATTTAAGAGGAAAACTTTATTTATCAAGGTGGGGTTCTGTGACACCTTTCTCTGGTCGTTGAACACAAACGAAGTACGCGAAGTTGCAGCTATGGCGAACTTTTAATCTAAACAAAACCCAAAGTCTAGACGATGCCCTAAGGGTACCTCATCATCCTAGGATGTCATCATCAATCCTCAAAGGGCTCAAGTGAACACGTGTAAAGGAGATGATTCACCTTTTGATATTAGAAGTAGAGGTCGGACGTGTCACTTGCCAAATGGACCCTTGACATGGCAATGTCCATAGGATGCACCGCACCATCCCCTCCCCCTTGGAAAAGATCCGACTTCGGGTCGGAAGCCAAATCACCATGGGAAAGAGATGGCCTCGCCGTGTCGAAGTGGTTGATCACCAAGCACTCATCATCTTGAGGGTCTAAATAGGCACTCTCCAATGTCCCACCGTCTAGTGATTCCTTCAAATGGACCAAGAACAACAAACACTTGGAGAAACAAATGTGGTTAGCATTAGTGCAAATCCAAGCATTCAAGAGGTGATTCACCCAACAAGTGTCCTCATCAAGATTAGTATATGTTGTGACAAAGGATTGTGACATGGCATGCTAGCATATGAATTGAGCACAATCAAGGTCATCATGGAAACAAGCATGTAAATGTGAGGTAGTGATGCAAATATGTGTGACAAGAGAAGAAGCATCTACCTCATGGTCATAGCAAGCATGCATAAAGCGCTAAAAAAATGGTCTATGGAAGGCATATGAATCATTCACAACACCAAATAAAATGAAGTGTCTAAACGCATGGGTCAAGTGCATGACCATCCAAGCATAACGTGCATAGGGTGTAGTGAAGATAGTATGGCACTCAATACAATAGAAATTCCAATTGTTCATCATGTGTGAGGCAATCAAGTCAATCATGTGACAAGCAATGGGACATGGCATATGTGAAGAAACGACATTGTTGCAACCAAGCATATGAGAGGAACACGTAATCCAAGAATTGGATGCACCACACAAGGTATATAAGTCATGAGGCATGGCAATATGGAAATGGCAAGGTGAACAAAGAGCTCTAGCATGTGTACAAAGTGTCATGGTGAAAGCAACACAAGTAGTATGATCCACAATGTTCATGCTCATGGTGTCGGGTTTCTCAAGAAAGAAGGATATCACCTTGAAAGAATGTCCGTGTGCGTCCTTCACAATAACGAAGCACAAGTAAGTGCGATGTAGAAGCGTCGTCAACGAAGGTGGTTCGCTCTTAAGATCTTGAATGGTCAACTCACGTGAAGTGGAAGTCGACACGAAGTTCAAGTGTCCTACACATGCACACAACAAAAGGAAGAACGTATGCGCATGGTAGATAAACACATCATCCATCATGATGGTTATCTTCTCTTGCACATAACCATTAGGAGCAAAAGTGCATGAATAATATGATGCAACAATATATATTATTCATGGCACTAGGCAAATGGTGCAAAGAGGTAATATAAGCATGCTTCACAGGAATTATGTCAAAATCTCCAAATATATGTGAGAATGCTATGGGGGCAAGCTCATTAGCAAGACTAAAATCATTGTTGCACTCAATACACGGAAAATCATCTAGCATGAGAGAGGAAACACATGGATACATATGAAAACAAGCAATAGAAATCATGTGAAGCACAAGGGAATAGATGACATCAACCACATGAAAAGAGCAAGTATGAATCATCGGTGACCCAATACTCAAAGCAAGAAAATCAATCACACTGTGCAAACTAGTGTAGCGAAGATGGAACACGAGAGGAAATCATGGCTATCATGTCATGTGAGCAAATAGTTGATATAGGCAATGCACATGACATATCACAAGTGTGAGAATAAGATATGAGCAAGGTATCATCATTTTATCAGCAAGAAGTCCTATGTAGATAGCAATGGGACATGACTCACCCAACACAAGAATCAACAATAGCATGGGTCACCAGGGAAACATGGCTAGAACGAGTAATATCTCCACCAAGCTTGCAAATACACATACAAGTACGAGAATCAATCATCATGTGTAATGCAAAGCATTGGTCACAAAAGGATGAGAAAGGAATAGGAATGAGCATATCATGCAAAGTGAACATGGCAAGATGGGCATTAGAGGTATAATGGACAATAACCCATAACCATGTGAGGTCCATGTAAAAGAAATGTGCGAAGTCTTTGCGCAAAGGGAGCGGTGGGAAAGAGAATCCATGGAATCCCAAGTCATCGTTGCCCTCTAGAGTTCGTTTCGTCAACTCGTGCTCTTGCGAGGTTGACAAGTAAGTATGGGGACCTACACAAAAGAGACACAAACCAAAGAAATTGTGTGTGTGGTAAATCTACACATCATCCATCATGATGTGTATGTGCACGTTAGATTTAGCACAAGATAAGCATCGTTTAAAGAAATTTGAGGCACGATAGAGAAATATGCCATCCATCATGAAAGAATAGGTTTCATGTATACAACTATGGGGACACAAATTAGAGAAAATATGTGGCACAATAATAGCATTTTCATTCATGGGGAGCATACTGTGCACATAATTATGAAAATCATCCAATGGATGGGATGGATCAAAATCTCATAAAATGTATGAGGAAACTATGGGGGTCTCCTCATGAGCAATATCGAAAGCATAATATGGAGAGGTGGAACAACATCCAAAACAATGCATGTCCAAAGCTAGGTAATCATGGCATGGCATATGAGATAAATGATGCAAAGGGAACATATCAATATCACCACAAGAAAAACAAATGCCAATAACCATGGGCTTGTCATCTATGCCATAAGAACAAATTGGGTTTATCTTAATGGCATATGCATAGTTACTACGATTATATTGCAAATATGACATATTATTGATCTCATGCATAGCATATGACAAGTCAAGCGGATAATCAAACATGATCTGATCAAGAGAATTATCACAAGAAATCCTATGCAACATGGCATCACAACTAATAGACTCCACATGGCAATCACCAAACTCATCATAAATGGGTATATCATCGCATGGGGAAATCATACTAGCACGAATCATCATGCAAGCAATCAATGTCAGCATAGGCCACTAGTGGGACAAGGTATCACCTTCACCTATGTTACCTTTCTCATTCCACTCATGTGGTGTAGGTGAGGTGGGAAAGACCAAATGGTGTTCATCATCTTCATCTTGATGGAACCATGTGAGGGTGCATCATATTCCACCATGGCCATCGTCTTTTCCAAAGGAAAGACGAAGTCGTCGATCGGCACGTCGTCATATATGGGACCTAGCACCAAATGAGAAGACACAATAGAGGTAGAGGTGAAGTCGTTAGTGTTGAGAGTGGCCTCACATGACCTATCAACTATCTCACTCTCTCTATGTGGTGGCTCACTCACTCCCTCAAATAGGTGCACTCAAACTCACATACGGTGGAGTCACTCATCTCACTCAAGTGGTGGGGGTTGTGTCTTCCTCACATGGGAATTTGGGCAGCTCATCATATATGGGGCTAGTGATGAAGTCACTCTCACTCTCAATATGGTGGCAAAAACAATCAAGTCATCATACGTCGCCGTGGTCGAAGGGAAAATCACATGCTCAACCATCTCGTAATCGTCACCATGGATGAAGGCCGAAGATGGCACATCATCACTCTTGCCTCCAAAGATGGAAGCATCATCCAAAGCTTGAGGTGCTTGTTGGAGAAGACGTGGTATGTCGAAAGGCAAAGATGCCTTGAAGTCGCTTGGCGAAGATGCCAAGGTAGATGGTGAATTCATTTAGCGGTTGTTGGTGTTGAGCTCATGACCTTCACGTTCTTGTCGTTGATGGTGTCGATGTCGATGTGATCTTGCCGGAGATGGTAGCTCGGAAGGATGTGCACTTGAGCGTCTTCTCGAAGATGAGGGTGACCTCTTGGTGGTTTTGATGAGGGCTTTGAGCTCCTTCATTTGAGCATCCATATTGGCGTACAAGTGGTTTGTCATGGAATCAAACTTGCCGTTCTTGTTGTGGACCGAAGTAGATGAAATGATTTGCCTATCCATTACAAGACTCGAGAAAAGGTGAGTAGGAAATGAAATAAACAATACCAAGTTACCTTTTCCCAAAGTTGAGGATGTATCCCGTTTCACTCAATGCGAAATGAAAGAATAGTGGAATTGGTACCAGACTTGTTCACTCACACTGCAAGTAAAGCTTATCGAGTGGCTCGGTTAGGATAAGTGGCACAAAAATTTGATGCAATTGTTAGAAAGAGTCAATAATGTTGAAAGAGATTCACAAATTTTCAAATGCAACAAGTAGACCAATAGCAATGAATGGCACATGGAAACAGACACACGGATAGATAAATGGGGTCGTGCAACCAAGGAATGAGCACAAAATGTGGAGTCCATGGAAAACGCTCCTGTTGCACAACTCAAGAGAGACGCTAGCATGATTGCTCAATATGCGGATATGACACTTGTGCACAACATATGAGATGCAAACTGTATCAACTTTCTATCCCAAGTATGCTATGTATGTATGGTTCCCTGTGTTCCTGTCAAGATTATCCAAGATGATCGGATATGACAATCTTATATGCAATGTGGTATGATGCTATGGCTCTTGCTTACAAGCTTCTTTGTTTTTCCCTTTTTGCTTAAAAGCTTTTTTTTTCTTTAGCCACTTTTGCAAATTCTCAAACCAAGATAGGAATTGTGTATACGGGAACAATCTTGTGACACACGAGATGATATGATGATACCAATATGAGTATACCGAGATGATATGGTATGTATGCGATGGAAGGTGTAGATCAATGATCACTAATGTGCACAAGTAACATTGTCGGCAATACTCAAAGGCTGGTCTCGATAGGCAAGTGACGCAAAACGAGCTAGGGACTAACAATGCAATGGCAAGAAGAATGTACAATGATGGGATACCACGATACCAAGGTGATATAGAGGTTACCGTTCTTGCTTATGGTTAGGAGTCAAAATGGTGAAGATCATCAATGTCGATTACGACCTCGAGGTGATGATAAGTGGTGGTGTACTCGATGTCGGACCGTTCCTAATTAGCCGAAACACCTTAGGAAACAGAAAAACCACAACTCAAAATCTCAAATGGCAAATGTCAAATGGTGCTAGCGGAAAGCGATGGTGGTTTTGCACCCGGCAATGCGGAAGTGTAATGATGAGTTATGCGAGTCAAAGTTGAGGTCAGTGCCTAAGTAGCAAACCACATTAGGACATAGGAGCCACAACTCAAACAAGCTCAAACAAAATTGGGTTAGGTTGGGGTGGTGGTAATGTATGGTGGGCAATGGTTATGCGGAAGTGGTGGTGGTGGTTGATGAAGAAGTAATCATCGCTAAGTAGCCAAAACACCTTAGGAGACTCGAATCACTACTCAAGCAACCACTAATGCGATGGGGAACAAAATGGGTTAGGTTGCGGAAAACTATTGTGGGTTAGGTTGCGCGGATGATATGGTGCATGGCCTAGGAAAACTTGCCAAATTTAGAAACATTTGATGGAGTCAAATGATGATGGGAGTATTTTTGTGGTATGGGGGATGTTAATAGCTTCAAAAGGAGCTAAAGAACGTCGAAATCAGAGTTTGGATGAATTAGTTATGGAGAAAACAAAAATCAGCCAAAGTGAAAATCTACACGTGTTGGACGTCGGAGAAGTGTCGGAAGTCCAGTCGTTGGACGTCCGGTCGGGCTCGGAAGTCCGATGTTTTCATTATGGAATGGGTTGTCGGACGTCCGGTAAGTGTCGGACGTCCGATGCTTCTGGGGGCGTCAGGCGTTTGAGAAAATGTCGGTCGTCTGGTGGGTCTGGTCAACGTGGGATTTGAGATTCAGGATGCGATTTTGGGCGGAAAGTGATGGTTTTGGGGTCAAATTGAGGAGATTTCATGGATGGGAAGTGGGGAAACTTGTGGAGATGCTAGATCCACTCGAAACACAACAAATCCATGGATCAAAATCAACAGAACATCATAAAACCAACAAATCACTAAAAATGGGGCTATTTTTGGTGGGGATTTTTGAAATTGGAGAAGAACACAACAAAATTAGGCAAGAAAACAAGGAGGGGGGCTCCAATTTCGTGAGAAACTTTGGCTCTTGATACTAAGATGATGTAGGATAGAACCCTAGAGGCCCATTTTTTACGAAATGGAGGTGATCACACGAAGAACACAATGAACACGGGAAAGAACGGAGAGAAATCACAAGGAAAAACACTCAAGGACAACTCCAGTCACACATCCACTAGACTAACAACACATAGATCTACAAGATACATTAACAACAAAGGGAAAGATAAAAGGTAGAGTTCATCGCAAATCTAAAGGAGATGGGTTCTTGATGATATCCCATAGGATCTTTCCATGAGGGGGCTTGAATCCCGTCGGATCTTCTCACATGCTCACATGGAGGTCTTGAACTCCATGGGAGTGGTAGTCTCTCTATCTCTCTCTCAAGAGTAGAGTAGTACAAGGAGAAAAGCTCTTTATCAAATGAGCTATCACTTTGCTAACCCTAGAAATGAAGTGGAGGTGGTCTATTTATAGTCATACCACGAAGGGGTAAGCGGGAGCGGGATACAAGGCCAAAGGCCCGCGGCTACGCACAGGCAAGGACCAGACGTCCTGTCGGTGTCAGACGTCCGAGGGACGTTGGTCGTCCGGTGACTCGCGGGGTTACGAATTTCCGGGGCACATCGAACTTCCGATGTTTTGGCTCTGGACAGGTGGCGCCGGTCGTCCGGGCACTGGGACTTGTCGGACGTCCGGAGATTGTCGATCGTCCGGCTGTTGTAGACTGTCGGATGTCCGGTGGCTTCCGATCGTCCGGCCGTTGTAGATTCTGCAGCTCTGTCTTCTTTTGTCTTCGCTTGAAAGCTTCCCTCGCAGATGGTGTAGGTGTTCCTTGGCTCTTGCACTCCCCGTCGTCATCCATTGAGCTCCGGCAATACCTATGTATGCACACGAGAGGGGTGTCATGTACTATACCATCCCCGAAGGGGTCAAGTGAACATGTGTAATGGAGATGATTCACCTTTATGTATGAGAAGTAGAGCTCGCACGTGTCACTTGGAAAATAGACTCTTGACATGGTGATGTCCATAGGATGTTCCGCATCAACCTCTTTCCTAGCAACCCTCGTGAAGCGAGACCATTCATTTTCCATGCAAACCGCTTGCACATTAAAAGGGGGCTTTTGAGCATCGCGTCTCAGGAGCTCCTACTAGATCTCGAGCCCTCACCCCATGGCCTTATACACGGCATCATGACCTAGCATACCATCGGCGGCTGAGCTTTGCTCGAGGGCCATGTCCTGGGGACGTAGAGCATCATGGTGGGCACAGGGATGAGGGGTGACCCTCGTGAGGGAACACTTGGAGAGGGATACAGCCAAGCGGTACAGGCATTTTTTCAAAGTATAATGGGCATCAATTCTTCTCACGCACCCCTAGTAGACTTGTGTTGGTTTATCATAGAATAGGAAATGCATGCAAGCCCAGAAACCCCAGAGAAGCACGTCCTCACGGCATAGGAACCCGCCATAGGCACACCAAGCTAAGTTATCCTATTTGCCCCGGGCGCGAACCTCATCTTTATTTCCTGACTTAAGTAAGGATGGCAATGGGTAGGGTATGGGGAGCGTAGAGCAATACCATACCCATACATGTGTAGTCAATAGGTACAGAATTCTACCCATACCCGTACCCGCAATTATGAAACTTTATCCATACACATACCCGACGGTTATCCATACCCCTTGGGTACCCAATGGGTAGATGAAATAGTACACATGTTATTTACAATTTTATGTTCATCTATAGCACATTGGAAAAACAAATACATTGATCTCAAATCAATAAAAGATAGACGAGTGCATGGCAATTATCTCAATTCCAATTGACAATTGGTGACAACTTTAACATATGCACAAGCTCACTACCCAATTTTAACATAGGTACACTTGTGAATCACAGGTAATGTTCACATGTCAGTATAAATGGGTAGGGTAGGTGTATATTGATGTGTAAAAGGCTATACCCGTGCCCTACCCATGACTTAATGGGTTGGGTATGGGTACTACCCATGGGTATAAAATTGTGCAAATACCCTACCCATGTGAGTACGGTATCCGCTGGCATCCGTACCCATGAGTAAAATTGCCATCCTTACACTTAAGTTCTCATGGCCCCGCTCGGGCAAGAAATCTCCCCGCTTTAATATTTCGTGAGCCGCTTGCGTGCCAAAGGGCACCTCATGAGCATCGCATCTCAGGAGCTCTTACTGGACCTCGAGTCGCTCACCTCCTGGCCTTGCACACCTCATCGCGACCTGGCATACCAGCGTCGGCAAAAGCTTACCTGGGGACTGTGTCCTATCGACGCAGAGAAACAAGCTACCGCAAAAACAAAAAGGGAACCCATGCCCAAGCGAGAAACGCAAACATAATTTAAGAAACATAAGCTGGAAATGCTAAGATAAAGGCGCAAGCACCACTATTCCTTACACGCCACCGCGAGGCCATTCATGACTTTGGTGCAGGAAATGAAACAAAAGAAATGGCCTCCCAAGGGCAGCAACTTAGGAGGTGCTGACTCCAACGTCGCGCCGCCTAGTCGGTGTCCTCCTCCTCCTTAACCCAGGAGTGGCGACGTGGCGGCTCGTCATAGTCGTCGTCGCTCGAGCTTCTCCCACAGGAGGTGCCGCCGCTGCTAGATGCATCGCGGCCGACGCCAAGGTCAAGTTCACATGTGAGGATGTCTTTGCTGCCATGGCCACCGTCATTGGAGAGGTGGTCACCGCTGCTGTTGTCGCCCTCTAGGCAGCACCCTAGGCGTCCGCCGTCTTTCCCAAAGATCTTCACGAAGAGCGTCATTGCATCATCGTACTTGAAGTGGAGGGAGTGCCTCCCCTTCAAGCCTTGGGCGCGGGCGAACGTCTACCACCCATGGGTCAGGAAGACGTGTCCTGGGGGGGGTAACCTCAACCTCCGCCCACGAGGCCTGGTTGCAGCAGCCGTCGGGCTGCAGCCACGGCCCGACGGGCCCTCCTCTTTGTAGCTCCTCCGCAAAGGAATACGGGAGTTGGATCCAGGTGCACAGCAGACTCTCCATCCACACCACGAACTCTCGGGTCATGTCGCTCGAGTAAGACCATGGGCGAGGTGGCCGGGTGGCCTTCGCTTGCCTCCCTCCTCGACCTTGGCCATCGCGACTCCCACGGACACGCACGCGGGTGGAGCTCTTCGCTCGATTGCCGGAGCCGGCGTGGCCCCCCGAGAGAGCGAGCCTGGATCCCTGGGGTTCCGCCGCGGTGTCGCAATGGACTAGCGGGGAGG
This sequence comes from Secale cereale, assembly GCA_902687465.1. Lineage (NCBI taxonomy): Eukaryota > Viridiplantae > Streptophyta > Magnoliopsida > Poales > Poaceae > Secale > Secale cereale. The sequence goes on along the minus strand of LR738709.1, from coordinate 253,231,356 downwards.
GTCGCACCCTCTTTTTGGTGGTGGTAGCTACGGCTCATCCCGTGGTGCCTTCCCCTTCTCAGCGGCGGAGAACCTCCTCATTGGCGCCATTGCTGCTGCAGTAGAAGTTTTCAATGGAGGACAGAAAAGATAAAGATAGGCTGGGGGCTTCATTCCCTTTGCCATTTTATAGGCGATCGAAGGAAGCCAACTGGTGCCCCTCCGCATTTGGGGCACTGATGGCCCTGCTGCGCGTTCCAGTCCTTGACAGTTTGGGAAGTTGTAGAGGCGACGTGGGAAAGTGGAGGCATCCGCATCCCGTTGTGCACCACGCGTCAAGACTTGCCTACATGTTGTTGGGGCCCACGACGCTTCTCCCTTCACCCCTTGCCTTCGTTCCGAATCCAGGCCAAGCACGCCTTAGGCCTAGGGGCTACTGTCGGAATTCTGGGATCAAGGGTACCTAGATTTACCTGCCTACGCCCAGGATGTGGCTTCATCAACGGCTCGGTACGGCCTAGCTTCAAGACCCCAAGGATAAGACCCTCACGAGGGCCCCTGGCCTCGCGAGGAGAACGGCATCAAGACCTCTTAAGGAGCAGCGTCCCGAGCCTACCTCCCGAGAAGGGGAGATCTCTATGCAGGTTCCTACCTTGTGAGGCATGGGCTGACGTAAGCCATGACGACCAAGGCCTGGCGGGCACCAGCAGGCACAGTCCAGTAGAGTTTCCTCTTTGCTGCTAAGGCGGCAAGGACGTACGCAAGTTCCCAAGGATTCCCGCAAAGGTTTCCATTCCAGTGTAACAAGATCAAGACCACGAGCACGGCAGGACAGATGTCATCGCCGTGCCCACCACTGCGTCACAACTAGAAGTTTCGCAGATGAAGACCACCTTTAGTCAGTATAGGGTGTACTGTAGCCTCCCTTCAAATTTAGCCATTGTGGCAACCTTTCCCACCTTGTGCACCAATGGAGGAGTACCATGGCCAATATAAATATAGGTTAGTCTCCACCGTAGGAAAAGGTCGACTTGACTAGAATGAGGGTCGACTCGACTAGAACGAGATCGATCCCATTAGGTTTTGAGCCCTCCCGGGGCATCGGTATTATACTAGTTCATCCTCAGCCTCCTCATGAAGCTAATCCACCACAAAGCAGGAGTAGGGTTTTACACCGCAAGGTGGCCCGAACCTGGGTAAATCTCTGTGTTCATCCATTTACCCGCTCACACAAACTCGACGAGACAAAGCCATAGGGCGGTGAGCTTGAGGCAGTAGTTGGACTAGGACTTCGTTCACGCCCCAGAGTTCGAACCTTATTTGGGTCTGGGGAGCACTTATCCCGACACCTGACACTTTGAAATGTGCTTATTTTCATGAGAAAAGATATATCCTGTTATTATTAGTGCTAACCTTTCAGAACATGAAGAAGAAAGATTATTAAAAATTCTAAAGAAGCACCATGCTGCTATTGGATATACTCCCGATGATCTTAAGGGCATTAGTCCCACTCTATGTCAGCACAAGATCAATATGGAACCTTATGCTAAACCCGTTGTTGATAACCAACGATGTTTGAACTCTAAGATGAAAGAAGTGGTAAGTACTTCAATACTAAAACTTCTAGAAGCAGGTATAATCTATCCCATAGCTGATAGTAGATGGGTAAGTCATGTTCATTGTGTCCCTAAGAAGGGAGGTATTACTATTGTTCCTAATGATAAAAATGAACTTATTCCACAAAGAATTGTTACTGGCAATAGAGTGGTAAAGGATTTTAGAAAATTAAATAAAGCTACTACAAAAGATCATTACTGTCAGCCTTTTGTTGATCAAATGCTAGAAAGATTATCTAAGCACACACACTTTTATTTTCTTGATGGATATTTTGGTTTCTCTTGAATACCTGTATCACAACCTGATCAAGAGAAAACCACCTTTACTTGTCCTGTTGGAACATACTCTTATAGGCGTATGCCTTTTGGTTTATGCAATGCACCTGATACCTTTCAAAGATGTATGACTGCTATATTCTCTGATTTTTGTGAAAAGATTGTTGAGGTTTTCATGGACGATTTTTCCGTTTACGGAACTTCTTTTGATGATTGCTTAAGCAACCTTGATTGAGTTTTGCAGAGATGTGAACAAACTAATCTTGTCTTGAATTGGGAGAAGTGCCACTTTATGGTTAATAAAGGTATTGTCTTGTGGCATAAAATTTTTGAACTAGGTATTGAAGTGGAGAAAGCTAAAGTTGAAGCAATTGAGAAAATGACATGTCCTAAAGATATTAAAGGTATTCGTAGTTTCCTGGGTTATGCTGGTTTCTATAGGAGGTTTACTGAAGACTTCTCTAAAATTTCTAGGCCTCTTAATAATCTTTACAAAAGGATGTTCCTTTTGTTTTTGATGATGATTACATAGAAGCCTTTGAAACACTTTAGAAAGCCTTAACTTCTGCACCTATTGTTCAACCACCTGATTGGAACTTTCCTTTTGAAATTATGTGTGATGCTAGTGATTTTGTTGTTGGTCCTGTTCTAGGACAAAGAGTTGATAAGAAATTAAATGTTATCCATTATGCTAGCAAAACTCTAGACAGTGCTCAAAGAAATTATGCTACCACTGAAAAATAATTTTTAGCAATTGTGTTTGCTTGTGATAAATTTATATCTTACATTGTTGATTCCAAAGTAATTGTTCACACTGATCATGGTGCTGTAAAATATCTTATGGAAAATAAAGATGGTAAACCTAGACTCATTAGGTGGGTTCTCTTGCTACAAGAGTTTGATTTACATATCACTGATAGAAAAGGAGTTGAGAAACCCGCAGCTGATAGCTTGTCTAGGTTAGAAAATATTCTTGATGACCCACTACCTATTGATGATAGTTTTCCTTGAACAACTAGCTGCAATAAATGTTTCTCATAATACGCATTGGTATGCTGACTATGCTAATTACATTTTTGCTAAATACATACCACTTAGTTTCACATACACCAACAAAACAAAACAAATCCTCTATGATTTAAGACATTACTTTTGGGATGACCCGCATATTTACAAAGAAGGAGTATATGGTATTATTAGACGTTGTGTACTTGAGCATGAACAGGAACAAATCCTACGGAAATGTCACTCTGAAGCCTATGGAGGACATCATCCGGGAGATAGTACTGCTTACAAGGTATTGCAATTTGGTTTTTGTTGGCCTACTCTCTTCAAGGATGCCCGTAAATCTGTCTTCTCTTGTGATGAATGTCAAAGAATTTGTAATATCGGCAACGTCAGGAAGTTCCTATGAGTTATTCACTTGTTGTTGAACAATTTGATATTTGGAGTTTTGGTTATATGGGACCTTTTCCTTCCTCTAATGGGTATACTCATATTTTGGTTATTGTTGATTATGTTACGAAGTGGGTAGAAGCTATTCCAACTAGTAGTGTTGATCATAACACTTCCATTAAAATGCTTGAAGAAGTTATTTTCCCGAGGTTTGGAGTCCCTAGATATCTAATGACTGATGGTGGTTCACACTTTATTCATGGTGCTTCCCGGAAAATGCTTGCTAAATATGATGTTAACCAAAGAATTGCATCACCCTATCATCCTCAATCTAGTGGTCAAGTTGAACTTAGCAATAGGGAAATAAAATTAATATTACAAAAAACTATCAATATCTCCCGAAAGAATTGGTCTAAGGAACTAGATGATGTAGTTTGAGCCTATAGAACAGCTTATAAAAATCCTATGGGTATGTCTCCATAGAAAATGGTTTATGGAAAAGCTTGTCATTTGCCTCTTGAGTTAGAACATAAAGCATTTTGGGTCATTAAAGAACTAAACTATGATTTCAAACTTGCCTGTGAAAAGAGGTTATTTGATATTAGCTCACTAGATGAATGGAGAACCCAAGCTTATGAAAATGCCAAATTATTTAAAGAAAAAGTTAATAAGATGGCATGGAAAAAGAATACAAAAGTGGGAGTTCAAAGTTGGAGAATATGTTCTTTCGTGCAAATCTCATTTTAGTTTTTTTGCAGGAAAACTTCTTTCCAAATGGGAAGGAGCATACATTATTGAAGTTATCGCTCTAGCCCTATCAAGATTAATAATGTTGAAGGTACTAACCCGAAGGTGGTCAATGGACAAAGAATTAAATACAATATCTCAGGTAGGCCTATTAATGTTGAAAGCAATATTATCCAAACCATGATACCGGAGGAACACATAAAAGAAACCTTCCAGAACACTCCAGAACCCTGAAAAAAGGAGGTACGCGATATGGTAAGTAAACAAACTCCAAAAAATCCGCAAAAATATTTCCTATCAGTTTTGGAATATTACAAAATTTAGGAAATTATGAAATAACTAGGAAGGCAACCGAGGTGATCACGATACACCAGGGTGCGCCTGCCCCACCTAGTGTGCCCTGGTGGGTTGTGGCCCCCTCGGGCATATTCCCGACCTCGTTTTCCTTCCATATTCTTGTTTCCCAAGATAAAAAATCTTTATATATACCTTCAGTTGATTTGACCAACGCATCGCAGAAATATCCTATGTTCTTGTTTCGTGCTATTTTCTCGTCAGATCTAGATCTCCATGGCTCCACCAAGCTCCTCCAAGGAAAAGTTCTTCGAGAGGGTCATCAACTCATACTTGTCAGAGGTGATGAAGCACCCTCAAGCCATTGAGATGCGTGAGGGGTGCTCTACATCTGGGATGTCCAGGGGCCCAGGAGGATGGGAAGCGTGGTGGCCAGGCTCAAGTCGATGGAACAAGACATCTTCAAGTGCCAAGGGATGGTGGAGCGTGGACTTAGCGCCAATCACTCCATGATCACAGAATTTACCCGTGACCACATGGTGGATGGCCGGTCCATGAAAGACATTGTCTTTACCTTCAACAAGCAAATCAATTTTCTGCAAAGCCAAATCCATGATCTTCAAAACCAAGTTTTTGAATATGAAGCAAGATGTAAAGGTATGAGTTTTGCTACCAGTTGCAGGACTCGGGAGACTCGTACATCGTCTTTTGATGGTGAGCCCCTGCCAAGCCGGAGGACAAACCTACTACCTCATCACCACCACCTTCATCATCTTCCCTGCCAAAGGAGACTTGAGTACACGGGTATGGGCGCTCCCCATGGCTTGTGCCAAGCTTGGGGGAGAAGCATCGGTATCGTATCACCATCACTTTTATTATCTTTACCAATTTTAGTTCAATCCTTAGTTATTTCGTGATTTAGTTGAATAAAAGTTTAGTATGATCTATTTTTGAGTTTTAGTTTCATGATCTATCTATGTAATTGAGCGAGAGTTACATAATAAATATTAGTTTGAGCTTTTTGCTTCTTCACTTTCTTGTTGCAATCAAATAAAAGGAAATAAATGAAAAAGATCATATGCTAATCTTATGGTAAGTAATAACATCACATATGGAAAGTATAAGTGGTAAAATTTGTTGGAGATTGACAAACATAGCATTGGTCAATGATGCAAGTCATGAAAGAACTAATAAGGGAAGAGAAGATTCACATGCAAATATACTATCTTGGACATCTTTGATGATTGTGAGCCACCATTAAATACTATATGCCAAAAAATTGAGGTTCCAAAGGAAGACAACGTAATGAGTTATGTTTGTTCATATCCACATATAAGTTATATTGTCATAGATCCTTCAACATGTTGCTAGCCAAATTTCCGCACTAAGTAGAGACACTACGTGTGCATCTAAAAACCCTAAACCCAACTCATGTTTTGAGAGTCCACCATACCTACCTATCGATATAGTAATATCCTTCAAGTAAGTTGTCATCGATGCAATAAGGCAATAAAAATTTCTTCTAAATGTGTTTGATCATTTAGGGTAAGAGAAAATTGAGTGTTGTACGAACTTGTGATGGCAAAGTAATAAAAGCGATGGACTGCATAATAAAGGTCGGTATCATAAGGGGCAATATAATGTGACGTTCTTTTGCATTAAGGGATTGAGCATACACACAAAAAGTGCATGACAACCTCTGCTTCCCTCTGCGAAGGGCCTATCTTTTACTTCTATGTATTTACTTTTATGCAAGAGGCAAAGTATCCTTTCATATTCCTTTTTATTTTCTCTTTTTGCAAGCATCATGTGGTGAGGAAAGATCTAGGCACATATATCCAGTTGGATATAAGTGGACATGCGTTATTATTGTTGACATCACCCTTGAGGTGAATACATTGGCAGGCAAAACTATAAGCCCCTATCTTTCTATGTGTACGATTCAAACTTTTTGTTGATGGATATGTTGTGAGTGTTAGCAATCATAGTAGATTAAATGATGGTTGAGTATGCGGACTTGCCAAAAGCCTCTGATATGAGACCCTTCCTGAAAGTATGACGAATTCTAGTTGCAAAGTTGACTGAGAACATAGTTTGTTGGTTTTCAATAAAGTTTATGCTTTCTACTTCGATGTTGTGATGAACTGTTACTTGTTTATGAGAAGTTATATGATAAAGTTTGTTATTGTTATAATAATAAGCATGATGCTACTATGTCTGTATTTTGTTTTTATCGACACCTCTCTCTCTGAACATGTGGACATGATATTCGATATCGGTTTTCGCTTGAGGACAAGCAAGGTCTAAGCTTGGGGGAATTGATACGTCCATTTTGCATCATGTTTTCCTACTGTTATTTATATTTTTTTTCTGCATGATAATGCATTACGGAGTAATTCTAAAGTCTTTGCTCTCATAATATGCAAGGTTTACACAAAGAGGGAGAATGCTGGCAGCTGAAATTCTGGACCTGAAAAAGCTATGTCAGAGGTACCTATTCTGCACATTTTCAAATGAGCTGAAAATTCACAGAGAATTATTTTTGAATATATAAAAATACTGGAGAAAATAACTACCGGAGGGGGCCTCCTGGTGACCACAAGACATCAGGGTGCGCCAGGCCCCCCAGGCGTGCCCTGGTGGGTTGTGGTCAGCGCATGCCACTCCAGTGCCCATCTTCTAGTATATAAGGTCTTTTGACCTAGAAAAAAATAAGGTGAGTACTTTCGGGACGGAACACAGCCGTCTCCACGTTGAACTTGGGCAGGAGCACTTTTGCCCTCCGGCGGAGCGATTCCGCTGGGGGAACTTCCCTCCCGGAGGGGAAAATCGAAGTCATCGTCATCACCAACAACCCTCTCTTCTTTGGGAGGCCAATCTTCATCAACATCTTCAACAGCACCATCTCATCTCAAATCCTAGTTCATCTCTTGTGTTCAATATTTGTACTGGAACCTCAGATTGGTATCTGTGGGTGACTAGTAGTGTTGATTAAATCTTGTAGTTGATTACTATATGGTTCATTTAGTGGAATATTATATGTTCATATCAATTATGCTATTTTATACCCCTTTGATCTTGAGAATGAATATCATTTGTGAGTAGTTACTTTTGTTCTTGAGGTCACGGGAGAAGTCACGTCACAAGTAATCATGTGTATTTGATATGTGTTCGATATTTTGATGATATGTATGTTATGATTCCCTTAGTGGTGTCATGTGAACGTTGACCACATGGCACTTCACCATAATTGGGCCTAAGGGAATGCATTGTGGAGTAGTTATTAGATGATGGGTTGCTAGACTGACATAAGCTTAAACCCTAGTTTATGCACTACTTCGTAAGATTTGGATCCATATGTCTAATGCTATGGTTAGATTTTATCTTAATAATTTTCTCGTAGTTGCGTATGCTTACGAGGGGGTTAATCATAAGTGGGAGGTTTGTTCAAGTAAGAACAGCTCCCAAGCACAGGTCCACCCACATATCAAATTATTAAAGAGCGAACGCAAATCAAATCAACATGATGAAACTGGCTAGATGAAATTACCATGTACCCTCAAGAACGCTTTGCTTGTTATACGACACCGTTTTGGCATGTCCTTTGCCACAAAAGGATTGGTCTACCTTGCTGACTTTATTTACCATTACCATTACTTGCTCGTTTCAAATTATCTTGCTATCAGACTACCTGTTACCAACAATTTCAGTGCTTGCCAATATTACCTTGCTGAAAACTGCTTGTCATTTCCTTCTGCTCCTCCTTGGGTTCGACACTCGTACTTATCGAAAGGACCACGATTGATCCCCTATACTTGTGGGTCATCATCGTCGTTGGAGGAGGAACCGTTGGAGAGGTCATTGTAGAAGACTAAGGTGACCACGGCGGTCGGATGCGACAGGGCGAGAGCGAGGAAGCAAGTGAGGAAGCGGCTATAGCTTGGGTAGGAAGGAAGGAGGAAACATGGGAAATGTGACTTGTGGTCAGAGAGAAAAGGGAGTTAGATATTTCGATGTTAGGCTTAAAAAATTGAAAGGTGGAGGGAAACTCTACGCGCGATGCTGCCGTACACAATTCACTTTGAACGAATGTGTGCATCGCAAATAATCTTCTGCTTTACGTGCATGCGATGAGTTTGATCATTCTAATTTTGGTGGAAATTTCCTTGTGTACTATGCTCATCCATGTCATTACATAATTTAACATCAGATGCTAATTTGGGTACACAAAAGAGCCTATACAGCACAGAGGCCACACTTACTGAATCGAGCTATTTTAGTAATTAAACTGTGCCAGTTGACCTAAACATTGCTCCAAAAGACAAGCATTATAAACAAAGCCTAAGTACGCATAGTTTTAACAAAGCCACCAACTTGCCTCCCTATGCATCACCGGTGTAAGATGAGACGTCAATGACTTGCCATGGCGACAATCCGCCGTTAGTGGACTCTGCGTCCCCTTGGCTAAAGTCAACCGCGCCATCGTCATTGTTCTCATCCTTGGTGCCACCCTCAAGGTTGTAGTACATGTAGTAGTGGCTGCACCCGAGCTCACGTTGGTACAACACCACCGATTCCTCGATGCACAAGCTCTTCTCTACCTCCTCAACCATATGCAACTCCTCCTTCCGGCAGACCTCGACCTCCGCCACGTCCTACATCTCCAGCTCCTGCGCGGCGATCTCATGAGGAAGCAGGTGCTCCAAGGCCTCAGTCGCCTTTTCGTACGTGATTTGCATGCTAGACTCCGAGGAGGCCTGAAATATCTTAGTGTGGGCTTCCTTGATCTTGGCGTGGATGGCATCGACCCGGGCCATGGCAGCATTGACGGCATGGATGGCTGCCGGAGCACTCTCGGTGTTTCTAGCCACCATCCCAGTAGCTGCTGCAGTCGTCTCGGCTGCTGCAGCTGGCTGCCTATCGCCTACCGCAGACACCCTCTCGGCGGATGCGGCCGCGCTCAATGTGGATATGTTGCACTCTTGACGTAGGCATCCGTGCTCTCGGTGGAGGTGACGGCGCTCAGGGAGGACGCGACCATCATATGGGTCCTCACACAAAGTGTCTCCACGGTGTCATTTTTTGCAACAAGGGGTTGGGAATGGGGACCGGGGATTCGTGGATTCGGGGGTGACCGGCACTAAAGCAGATGAAGCCGGCGAAGCTTATGGAGGAAGACTTAAATAGACCCAAGAATTTTCATCGCAAATTGTTCCTACAACAAACCGTGTGTGATATTGTTGATTTTTGTATTAGATGTGAAAGATGAATTTGGAGTATAGTGGCAATGCATGGTGTTTTAAATGTAGGAGAAATTTTTGTACCATTAAATTGTACTATACAACTGTCATGTTAAAATTTGGAAATTATATTGGTTCATTTGACCTTTTTAAGACATATAAGTGGTTTTATAGCCATTTAGTGACCGTAATTCAAATTTGAACTACATATACATTCAACAACTAACCATAACGGTTTGAAAAATCATATGTGTGTACTTATGTGCGAGTTAATTCCATGTGCAGTAAATTGGAAGGAATTTTCAAACATATTGGTGTCACGGCTTGGACACAAGCATCGAGTGTCATGGCATTTAAATTCTAGAAAAATCTAAAATGATCAAAAAACATGAAACCTTGCTTGATGTAATGTCATGGCACCAAGATGTCGTGGTAAAAAAATTGGCCAGTTTGGCGAAAGTTTGGACACACACCCCTCACAAACCGGAGCAACTCACTAGAAGGCCCGTGGTTCCGTGAGGGAACGATGCATGTTTGATGAAGAATCAGCGATAGCTTCCTCTTATGGCCTTAAAACTTTTTCTACCTCTAAAGTGCACTAATACAAATGTCATTATAAATTTGCAAATTTTCCGGGGTCATTTGATCTTTTTAAGACATAAATAATTGATTTTCTAGCCATTTAATGAACGTAATTCAAATTTGAACTACATGTACATGCAACATCTAACAATAACGGTTAGAAAAATCATATTTGTGTACTTGTGTGCGAGTTAATTCCATGTGCAGTAAATTGGAAGGAATTTTCAAACATATTGGTGTCACGGCTTGGAAGCATCCAGTGCCATGGCATTTAAATTCCAAAAGATTCAAAAATGATCAGAAATACATGAAACCCTGCTTGACGTAATGGCATGGCACGAAGATGTAGTGGTACAAAAATAGGCCTATTTGGCGAAAGTTTGGAGACACACCCCTCACATACGGGAGCAAACTCAATAGAAGGCTCGTGGTTCCGAGAGGGAGCAATGCATGTTTGATTACGAACTAACGATAGCTTCCTCTTATGGCCTTCAAACTTTTTCTACCGTTAACCTGCACTAATAAAACTATCATGTTAAAATTGGAAATTTTTAGGGGTCATTTGATCTTTTTAAACATTTAAGTGATTTTCTAGCCATATAATGACTGTAATTCAAATTTGAGCTACATGTACATGCAACATCTAACCATAAAGGTTTGAAAAATCATATTTGTGTACTTGTGTGCGAGTTAATTCATGTGCAGTAAATTTGAAGGAATTTTCAAATATATTGGTGTCACGGGCACAAGCATCGAGTGCCATGGCATTTAAATTCCACAAGATTCAAAAATGATCAGAAATACATCAAACCTTGCTTGACGTAATGGCATGGCACCAAGATGATGTGCTGAAAAATTGGCCTATTTGGCGAAAGTTTGGAGACACACCCCTCATAAACTGGAGCAAACTCACTAGAAGGCTCGTTGTTCCGAGAGGGAACAATGCATGTTTGATGACGAACCGGCGATAGCTTCCGCCTATGGCCTTCAAACTTTTTCTACCGTTAACATGCACTAATACAACTGTCATGTTAAAATTTGGAAATTTTCAAGGGTCGATTAACATTTTTAAGACACTTAAGTCATTTTCTAGCCATATAATGACCGTAATTCAAATTTGAACGACATGTACATGCAACTGCTAACCATAACGGTTTGAAAAATCATATGTGTGTACTTGTGTGCAAGTTAATGTTGTGTGCAGTAAATTGGAAGGAATTTTCAAACATATTGGTGTCATGAGTTGGACACAGGCATCGTTGCCATGGCATTTAAATTCTGAAGAAATAAAAAATGATCAGAAATACATGAAACCTTGCTTGACGTAATGGAATGGCACCCAGATCATGTGGTAAAAAAAAGGCATGTTTGACGAAAATTTGGACAGACACCCCTCACAAACCGGAGCAACTCACTGGAAGGCTCGTGGTTCCGAGAGGGAACAATGCATGTTTGTTGACGAACAGGTGATAGCTTCCTCTTATGGCCTTTAATTTTTTTCCACCGTTAGCATGCACTAATACAGTTATCATGTTAAAATTTCGAAACTTTCAAGGGTCATTTGACCATTTTAAGACATTTATGTGATTTTCAAGCCATCTAATGACTGTGGTTCCAATTTGAACTACATGTACATGCAACAACTAACCAATACCCTTTAAAAATCATATGTGTATGCTTGTGTGCGACTTAATTCCATGTGCAGTAAATTAGAAGGAATTTTCATACATATCGGTGTCACGGCTTGGACACAAGCATCAAGTGCCATGGTAACACAAAATAAGCACTTGTGCGTTATATAAGTAAAGAAAATGTAAATATCTGGCAAGACAACCATCCCCCACAGGATTGGCACTCTATTTCGCGCCTTCAGGTTTGGAAGGTGAGTGGCGCGTGTTATTAATCAGATGTTGTTCTGTATTGGAAACTGTCGGTGATTAAGTTCACACAAGACTTTTCCTGCGGAAATCATGTGCAATTCAAACTACAGTACTCATAAATTCCGACGACCGGCGTGTGTACAGTTTCTGTCGATCTAGATTCAGGTCGCCCAATAAATACTACATTGCTCACATCATCCCCCGTGCATTTTCATCTACATCCTCTTCTCGCTTGCCCCCTCTCTCGCAAAAAACTCTGTCATGGCACCGCCGATCTGCCCACACGCCTACAAGTAGGCGTCAGACACCGAGGATGTTCAGTCGCTAAGCAGCAATGAGGAGGACCCCTACGCACCGCCGGACGAGGTTGCGCTGGACCCCCCAACTTTGGAGTGGTTTTGGGGCCAGTACAATCTTTGTATATGGAAGTACTTGCCGCGAGTTGAGAAAGCCAGGCAAGTTGCGTTTAAGGAGATGGCGGAGAAGGAAGCTAGGTACCAGGCGACATGCGAAGCTCGTGAGGCCGCCTGGAAAAAGGAGGTGGTGGGGCTTTGGGGGTAGGCGCATCATCCTACAGAGGAGGTGTATGAAGACGGGTTCTTTGCGAGGAAGGCCAAAGGTGCTAGGCGCCTCATCGCTACATGGAGGTGGGCCGATAAGATCCAGCGTGCCACCAACAAGGAGCTCCAGTGGGTGCCCAGCAAAACAACAAGATCGTTCGTGCTCGTCCACTAGTAAGAGGAAGATCGGCACGTTAAGCATTGCGAGGCGGAGAAGGTGGAGTACTACCTCCACGCTGGGAAGACATCACTCACCAGGGAGCTGCTAGCGAGGGGCTACTACAATACTTCCCCCAAGGAGGGATTATTAGTTTTAGTATTGTTCGTTTTCAGTTTTATGTATTGTACATAGTAGTTAAGTATCATCACATATATGTGATGATATTATATATATTCTATGATGAACAAATGAACAATTAAAATATATTATGAATTCCATCTTCTATCTATTTTCTTATACTAATTTGTATCTAGCTCTTATCATCAACATATATAGAATGGAAAGCATATATACACACACATTGAAATAGAACAATATATAAGAATGGAAAACAGAGTACACACATTGAAATAGGGCAATAAAAAGATGAATATTATGATTATTGTGAATACATAGCGATCCACGTCGAAATGACTCAACAAAATAAAACACGTCCTTGACTAGTAGCCCTTGCCTATGGTAGCTCCTGGCTCCGCCTAAACTCGTGCAAGTGTTCGTCCAAGCGGTCGACACGCTCGTTGTACATATGGACCGCGGTCGCGAGCTCCAAGTTGTCTATTCCATCGAAGATCATGTTGGAGATATGCCCTAGAGGCAATAATAAAAGCATTATTATTATATCTCCTTGTTTATGATAATTGTCTGTTATTCATGCTTGAATTGTATTGTATGGAAACAACGATACATGTGTGAATACACAGACCACATTGAGTCCCTGGTAGGCCTCTAGTTGCCAGCTCGTTGATCAACAGATGGTCACAGTTTCCTGACCATGGACATAGGATGTCAGTGATAACGGGATCACATCATTAGGAGAATGATGTGATGGACAAGACCCAAACTTGAGCATAACACGAGATCGTATAGTTCGTAATGCATAAGCTTTTCGGTGTCAAGTATTTATTCCTTAGACCATGAGGTTGTACAACTCCCGGATACCGTAGGAGTACTTTGGGTGTGCCAACCGTCACAACGTAACTGGGTGGCTATAAAGGTACGCATCGGGTATCTCCGAAAGTGTCTGTTGAGTTGGTACGAACCGAGACTGGGATGTTGTCACTCCGTATGACGGAGAGGTACCTCTGGGCCCACTCGGTAATACATCATCATAATGAGCTCAATGTGACTAAGTAGTTAGTCACGGGATGATGGATTACGGATCGAGTAAAGAGACTTGCCATAATGAGATTGAACAAGGTATTGGGAATACCGACGATCGAATCTCGAGCAAGTACCGTACCGATGGACAAAGGGAATAACATACGGGATTGAGTGAATCCTTGACACGGTGGTTCATCCGATGAAGATCATCGAGGAACACGTAGGAACCAACATGGGTATCCAGATCCTGCTGTTGGTTATTGACCGGAGAGTGGTCTCGGTCATGTCTACGTGTCTCCCGAACCCGTAGGGTCTACACACTTAAGGTTCGGTAACGCTAGGGTCGTAGAGATAAATGCACGTGGAAACCCGAAAGTTGTTCGGAGTCCCGGATGAGATCCCGGACGTCACGAGGAGTTCCAGAATGGCCCGGAGGTAAAGATTGATATATAGGAAGTCCAGTTTCAGCCAACGGGTGATCTCCGGTGGTCACCGGGAGCGTCCCGGGACCACCGGAGGGGCCCCGGGGGTCCACCGGGTGGGGCCACCCATCCCGGTGGGGCCCCTAGGCCGCAAGGGGAAGTGTCCAGCCCTCAGGGCTGGCGCACCACAAGGGGGCCCACCTCCCCATGCGCCTAGGGTTAAAACCCTAAGGGGAGGGGGGCCACCACTTGCCTTGGGGGGCAAGGAGTCCCCCCGGCCGCCCCCCCCCCCCCTTGCAGATTGGATCTGCAAGGGGCTGGTGCCCCCCCTGGCCCCCTATATATATGTGGGGGGGGAGAGGGCAGCCGCACCCAAGCCCTGGCGCCTCTCCCCCTCCCGTCACACCTCCATACTCCCAACGCAGGGCGCCCGGCGAAGCCCTGCTGCGATCTCCACTGCATCCGTCATCACGCCGTCGTGCTGCCGGATCTTTGACGACTTCTCCTCCCCCCTTGCTGGATCAAGAAGGAGGTGACGTTGCTGCACCGTACGTGTGTTGAACGCGGAGGTGCCGTCCGTTCGGCGCTAGATCATCGGTGACGAAGAACGTGAAGAGTACGACTACTTCATCCCCACTTCGTTGAAAGCTTCCGCACGCGATCTACATAACGATATGTAGATGCACTCTTACTTGCTCGTTGCTAGATGTATCCATAGTTGGATCTTGGTGAAGACGTAGAAATTTTTTGAATTATGCTACGTTCCCCAACAGTGGCATCTGAGCCTAGGTTTTATGCGTAGCATCTTGCACGAGTAGAACACAAAGCAGTTGTGGGCGTATGCAGTTGTGGGCGTATGATCTTGTTCAACTTTCTTACCGTTACTAGTCAATCTTGATTCGGCGGTATTGTGGGATGAAGCGGCCTGGACCGACCTTACACATACGCTTACGTGAGACTGGTTCCACCGACAGACATGCACTAGATGCATAAGGTGGCTGGCGGGTGTCTATCTCTCCTACTTTAGTCGGATCGGATTCGATGAAAAGGGTCCTTATGAAGGGTAAATAGAAGTTGACAAATCACGTTGTGGTTTTGGCGTAGGTAAGAAACGTTCTTGCTAGAAATCCTATAGAAGCCACGTAAAACTTGCAACAACAATTAGAGGACGTCTAACTTGTTTTTGCAGCATGTGTTTTGTGACGTGGTATGGCCAAGAACGAAGATGTGATGAATGATATATGTGATGTATGAGATTGATCATGTTTTTGTAATAGGGAATCACGACTTGCATGTCGATGAACTTGACAACCGGCAGGAGCCATAGGAGTTGTCTTTATTATTGTATGACCTGCGTGTCATTGAATAACGCCATGTAATTACTTTACTTCATTGCTAAACGTTAGCTATAGTAGTAGAAGTAATAGTTGGCGTGACGACTTCTTCAAGACACGATGATGAAGATCATGATGATGAAGATCATGGTGTCGAGCCGGTGACAAGATGATCATGGTGACCCGAAGATGGAGATCCAAGGAGCAAGATGATATTGGCCATATCATGTCACTTTATTTGATTGCATGTGATGTTTATCATGTTTATGCATCTTGTTTACTTAGAATGACGGTAGTAAATAAGATGATCTCTCACTAAAATTTCAAGTATTGTGTTTCCCCTAACTGTGCACCGTTGCTAAAGCTCGTTGCTCCGAAGCACCACGTGATGATCGGGTGTGATAGGTTCTAACGTTCGCATACAACGGGTGTAAGACTGATTTACACACGCGATACACTTAGGGTTCACTTGACGAGCCTAGCATGTACAGACATGGCCTCGGAACACGGAAGACCGAAAGGTCGAACACGAGTCATATAGAAGATACGATCAACATGAAGATGTTCATCGTTGATGACTAGTCCGTCTCACGTGATGATCGGACACGGACTACTCGATTCGGATCGTGTATCACTAAGATGACTAGAGAGATGTCATTCTGAGTGGGAGTTCATTATAATTTGATTAAGATGAACTTAATTTTCATGAACTTAGTCTAAATTCTTTACAATATCTCTTGTAGATTAAATGGTCCACGCTCCAGTTTCCCTCAACTTCAACGCGTTCCTAGAGAAAACCAAGCTGAAAGACGATGGTAGCAACTATACGGATTGGGTCCGTAACCTGAGGATTATCCTCATAGCTGCCAAGAGAACTTATGTCCTAGAAGCACCGCTAGGTGATGCACCCGTTTTCCCAGCGACTCAAGACGTTATGAACGCCTGGCAGTCGCGTTGTGATGATTACTCCCTGGTTCAGTGCGGCATGCTTTACAGTTTAGAATCGGGGCTCCAAAAACGTTTTGAGCACCACGGAGCATATGAGATGTTCGAAGAGCTGAAAATGGTTTTCCAAGCTCATGCCCGAGTCGAGAGATATGATGTCTCCGACGCATTCTACAGCTGTAAGATGGAGGAGAACAGTTCTGTTAGTGAGCACATCCTCAAGATTTCAGGATTGCACAACCGCTTGTCTCAGCTGGGAATGAATCTCCCAGATGAAGCGGTCGTTGGCAGAATCCTCCAGTCGCTCCCACCAAGCTTCAAGAGCTTCGTGTTGAACTTCAATATGCAGGGGATCGAGAAGTCCATTCCCGAGGTGTATTCGATGCTGAAATCAGCGGAGGTGGACATCAAGAAAGAACATCAAGTGTTGATGGTCAATAAAACCACTAAGTTCAAGAAAGGCAAGGGTAAGAAGAACGTCAAGAAGGACGGCAAGGGAGTTGCCGCGCCCGGTAAGCCAGTTGCCGGGAAGAAGCCAAAGTATGGACCCAAGCCTGAGACAGAGTGTTTTTATTGCAAGGGAACGGGTCACTGGAAGCGGAACTGCCCCAAATATTTAGCAGACAAGAAGGCCGGCAACATCAAAGGTATATATGATATACATGTTATTGATGTGTACCTTACCAGCACTCGTAGTAGCTCCTGGGTATTCGATACCGGTGCAGTTGCTCACATTTGTAACTCAAAACAGGAGTTGCGGAATAAACGGAGACTGGCAAAGGATGAGGTGACGATGCGCGTCGGGAATGGTTCCAAGGTCGATGTGATCGCCGTCGGCACGCTGCCTCTACATCTACCCTCGGGATTAGTTTTAAACCTCAATAATTGTTATTTAGTACCAGCTTTAAGCATGAACATTGTCTCTGGATCTCGTCTTATGCGAGATGGATATTCTTTCAAATCGGAGAATAATGGTTGTTCTATTTATTTGAGAGATATTTTTTATGGTCATGCCCCGCTGGTCAATGGTTTATTTGATGAAACACAAGTCTGAGACCATTGAAAAGTTCAAGGAATTTCAGAATGAGGTTGAGAATCAACGTGACAGAAAAATAAAGTTCTTGCGATCAGATCGTGGGGGTGAATATTTAAGTCATGAATTTGGCACACACCTTAGAAGCTGTGGAATTGTTTCACAATGGACACCGCCCGGAACACCTCAACGTAACGGTGTGTCCGAACGTCGAAATCGTACTATGTTGGACATGGTGCGATCTATGATGTCCCTTACCGATTTACCGCTATCTTTTAGGGGTTATGCTTTAGAGACTGCCGCATTCACTTTAAATAGGGCTCCGTCGAAATCCGTTGAGACGACTCCGTATGAACTTTGGTTTGGCAAGAAACCGAAGCTGTCGTTTCTGAAAGTTTGGGGTTGCGATGCTTATGTCAAGAAACTTCAACCTGAAAAGCTCGAACCCAAATCGGAAAAATGCGTCTTCATAGGATACCCAAAGGAAACGATTGGGTACACCTTCTACCACAGATCCGAAGGCAAAGTCTTTGTTGCCAAGAATGGATGCTTTCTGGAGAAAGAGTTTCTCTCGAAAGAAGTGAGTGGGAGGAAAGTAGAACTTGATGAGGTGACAGTCACCCCTCCTGTACCGGAAAGTAGCGCAGCGCAGGAAACTGTTCCTCAGGTGCCTGCACCGACAAGGGAGGAAGATAATGATAATGATCATGAAGAAAGAGATCAAGTTGCTGCTGAACTTCGAAGGTCCACAAGGGTACGTTCCGCACCAGAGTGGTACGGCAACCCTGTACTGGAAATCATGTTGTTAGACAATGGTGAACCTTCGAACTATGAAGAAGTGATGGCGGGCCCAGATTCCAATAAATGGCTTGGAGCCATGAAATCCGAGATAGAATCCATGTATGAAAACAAAGTATGGACTTTGGTGGACTTGCCTGATGATAGGCACGCCATAGAAAACAAATGGATATTTAAGAAGAAGACAGAGCGGATGGTAATGTGACCATCTATAAGGCTCGGCTTGTCGCTAAGGGTTATAGACAAGTTCAAGGGATTGACTACGACGAGACTTTCTCTCCCGTAGCGATGCTGAAGTCAGTCAGAATCATGTTAGCTATTGCCGCATTCTATGATTATGAGATATGGCAAATGGACGTCAAAACAGCATTCCTTAACGGCTTCCTCAAGGAAGAGTTGTATATGATGCAACCGGAAGGTTTTGTCGATCCAGAGAACGCTAACAAGGTATGCAAGATCCAGCGCTCGATTTACGGGCTGGTGCAAGCATCTCGGAGTTGGAATATTCGCTTTGATGAGGTGATCAAAGCGTTTGGATTTATACAGACTTATGGAGAAGCCTGTATTTACAAGAAAGTGAGTGGGAGCTCTGTAGCATTTCTCATATTATATGTGGATGACATATTACTGATGGGAAATGATATAGAATTCTTGGAAAATGTAAAGGCCTACTTGAATAAAAGTTTTTCAATGAAGGACCTTGGAGAAGCTGCTTACATATTAGGCATCAAAATCTATAGAGATAGATCGAGACGCCTCATTGGTCTTTCACAAAGTACATACCTTGACAAAATATTGAAGAAGTTCAATATGGATCAGTCAAAGAAAGGATTCTTGCCTGTTTTGCAAGGTATGAGATTGAGTAAGACTCAGTCGCCGACCACGACAGAAGATAGAGAAAAGATGAGTGTCATTCCCTATGCCTCGGCCATAGGTTCTATCATGTATGCCATGCTGTGTACCAGACCTGATGTGAACCTTGCCATAAGTTTGGTAGGGAGGTACCAAAGTGATCCCGGTACGGAACACTGGACAGCGGTCAAGAACATCCTGAAGTACCTGAAAAGGACTAAGGATATGTTTCTCGTTTATGGAGGTGACGATGAGCTCGTCGTAAAGGGTTACGTCGATGCTAGCTTCGACATAGATCTGGATGACTCTAAGTCACAAACCGGATACGTGTATATTTTGAATGGAGGGGCAGTCAGCTGGTGCAGTTGCAAGCAAAGCGTGGTGGCAGCATCTACATGTGAAGCGGAGTACATAGCTGCTTCTGAAGCAGCGCAGGAAGGAGTCTGGATGAAGGAGTTCATCACCGACCTAGGAGTCATTCCAAGCGCGTCAAGCCCGATGACTCTCTTCTGTGACAACACTGGTGCTATTGCTATTACCAAGGAGCCCAGGTTTCACAAGAAGACCAAGCACATCAAGCGCCGTTTCAACTCCAACCGGAATTATGTTCGGGATGGAGACATAGATATTTGTAAAGTGCATACGGATCTGAATGTAGCAGACCCGTTGACTAAACCTCTTTCACGAGCAAAACATGATCAACACCAGAACTCTATGGGTGTTCGATTCATCACAATGTAACTAGATTATTGACTCTAGTGCAAGTGGGAGACTATTGGAGATATGCCCTAGAGGCAATAATAAAAGCATTATTATTATATCTCCTTGTTTATGATAATTGTCTGTTATTCATGCTTGAATTGTATTGTACGGAAACAGCGATACATGTGTGAATACACAGACCACATTGAGTCCCTAGTAGGCCTCTAGTTGCCAGCTCGTTGATCAACAGATGGTCACGGTTTCCTGACCATGGACATAGGATGTCAGTGATAACGGGATCACATCATTAGGAGAATGATGTGATGGACAAGACCCAAACTTGAGCATAACACGAGATCCTATAGTTCGTAATGCATAAGCTTTTCGGTGTCAAGTATTTATTCCTTAGACCATGAGGTTGTACAACTCCCGGATACCATAGGAGTACTTTGGGTGTGCCAACCGTCACAACGTAACTGGGTGGCTATAAAGGTACGCATCGGGTATCTCCGAAAGTGTCTGTTGAGTTGGTACGAACCGAGACTGGGATGTTGTCACTCTGTATGACGGAGAGGTACCTCTGGGCCCACTCGGTAATACATCATCATAATGAGCTCAATGTGACTAAGTAGTTAGTCACGGGATGATGGATTACGGATCGAGTAAAGAGACTTGCCATAACGAGATTGAACAAGGTATTGGGAATACCGACGATCGAATCTGGGGCAAGTACCGTACCGATGGACAAAGGGAATAACATATGGGATTGAGTGAATCCTTGACACGGTGGTTCATCCGATGAAGATCATCGAGGAACACGTAGGAACCAACATGGGTATCCAGATCCCGATGTTGGTTATTGACCGGAGAGTGGTCTCGGTCATGTCTACGTGTCTCCCGAACCCGTAGGGTCTACACACTTAAGGTTCGGTAACGCTAGGGTCGTAGAGATAAATGCACGTGGAAACCCAAAAGTTGTTCGGAGTCCCGGATGAGATCCCGGACGTCACGAGGAGTTCCGGAATGGTCCGGAGGTAAAGATTGATATATAGGAAGTCCAGTTTCGGCCAACGGGTGATCTCCGGGGGTCACCGGGAGCGTCCCGGGACCACCGGAGGGGCCCCGGGGGTCCACCGGGTGGGGCCACCCATCCCGGTGGGGCCCCTAGGCCGCAAGGGGAAGTGTCCAGCCCTCAGGGCTGGCGCACCACAAGGGGGCCCACCTCCCCATGCGCCTAGGGTTAAAACCCTAAGGGGAGGGGGGCCACCACTTGCCTTGGGGGGCAAGGAGTCCCCCTGGCCGCCGCCCCCCCCCCCCTTGCAGATTGGATCTGCAAGGGGCTGGCACCCCCCTGGCCCCCTATATATATGTGGGGGGGAGAGGGCAGCCGCACCCAAGCCCTGGCGCCTCTCCCCCTCCCGTCACACCTCCATACTCCCAACGCAGGGCGCCCGGCGAAGCCCTGCTGCGATCTCCACTGCAGCCGTCATCACGCCGTTGTGCTGCCGGATCTCTGACTACTTCTCCTCCCCCCTTGCTGGATCAAGAAGGAGGTGACGTTGCTGCACCGTACGTGTGTTGAACGCGGAGGTGCCGTCCGTTCGGCGCTAGATCATCGGTGACGAAGAACGTGAAGAGTACGACTACTTCATCCCCACTTCGTTGAAAGCTTCCGCACGCGATCTACATAACGGTATGTAGATGCACTCTTACTTGCTCATTGCTAGATGTATCCATAGTTGGATCTTGGTGAAGACGTAGAAATTTTTTGAATTATGCTACGTTCCCCTACAGTTCACCAGCTCAAGGATGCGACGGACATGTTCTTCTACTGCGCCTAGATGGACACCTGGGCCAAGGAGGCGGTCGAGCCTAGCGACCAGCGTGTTCGCATCGAGCGGTCCACGGACAAGGCGAACGGCGCGACCCATGCAAATGGCACGGCGGGGGTCCGGTCCAAGTATGGGGCGGTCAACCTCTGGTGCAAGTATGGCGCAGACAGCCTCTTCCCACCCGTGGCGAGGAATGGGGCAACTCATGGCTATCTGCCCAGCTATGACACCTATTGACAGCAGGCAAGCACCGATGGATCCACCCTTGCTGTGTGGTGCGCCACGCCGCGCCTCTCGCTGTGTGGTGAGCCATAGCCTATTGGTGCAGACGCGCCTAGCTAGCTCTGCGGTGCACCATCGATCCTGTTGTGCTACGAGCTTCAGCCTCTCGATGCTAACATGCCTATCTTGATCCACGGTGCTGAACCGCCGTGCGCCAAGGGTCTGCTCAACCCTGGCAATGACGCGCAGCATGGCGTCGTCCATCACATTGCCTGGGACACCGTCGGCCTCGACGGCCCATGGCGCCGTCTCGTTTTCTTCGTCAAGGAGGTTCATGGCAGAGTGATACGTCTCCAATGTATCTATAATTTTTGATTGTTCCATGCTATTATATTATCTGTTTGGATGTTTTATATGCATTAATATGCAATTTTATATTATTTTTGGGACTAACCTATTAACCTAGAGCCCAGTGCAAGTTTATGTTTTTTCCATGTTTTTGAGTTTCGCAGAAAAGGAATATCAAACGGAGTCCGAACAAAATAAAACTTTACGATGGTTTTTCTTGGACCAGAAGACACCCAGGGGACTTGGAGTACAAGTTAGAAGATCCACAAGGCGGCGGAAAGGGGGGAGGGCGCGCCCCCTACCTTTTGGGCCCCTCGTGACTACATCGACCTACTTCTTTGTCCTGTAAATTCACAAATATTCCCAAACCCTCAGAAGCATCCAAGAAAACACTTTTTCGCTGCCGCAAACTTCTGTTCCCTTGAGATCCCATCTTGGGGCCTTTTTCGGCATCCTGCCTCACGGGGATTCGATCACGGAGGGCATCTACATCAACCCTATTACCCTTCCGATCAAGCGTGAGTAGTTTACCACAGACCTACGGGTCCATAGCTAGTAGCTAGATGGCTTCTTCTCTCTCTTTGATTCTTAATACCATGTTCTCCTCGATGTTCTTGGAGATCTATCCGATGTAATCTTCTTTTGCGGTGTGTTTGTCGAGATCCGATGAATTGTGGATTTATGATCAGCTTATCTATGAATATTATTTGAATCTTCTCTGAATTCTTATATGTATGATTTGATATCCTTGTAATTCTCTTTGATTTATCGGTTTGGTTTGGCCAACTAGATTGGTTTTTCTTGCAATGGGAGAAGTGCTTGGCTTTGGGTTCAATCTTGCGGTGTCCTCATCCAATGAGCAAGTAGGGGCAGCGAGGCACGTATTGTATTGTTGCCATCAAGGATAAAAAGATGGGGTTTACATCATATTGCTTGAGTTTATTCCTCTACATCAAGTCATCTTGTTTAATGTGTTACTCTGTTCTTTATGAACTTAATATTCTAGATGTAGGCAGGAGTCGGTCGATGTGTGGAGTAATAGTAGTAGATGCAGGCAGGAATCGGTCTACTTGATGTGGACGTGATGCCTATATTACATAACCATTGCCTTAGATATCATCATAACTTTGCGCATTTCTATCAATTGCTCGATAGTAATTTGTTCACCCACCATATTATTTGCCTTCATGAGAGAAGCCTCTAGTGAAACCTGCGGCCCCCGGGTCTATTTTCTATCATATTAGTTCCGATCTACTATTTTGCAATCTTTTACTTTTAGATCTATAAATCAAAAACCCAAAAATATTTTATCTTTTGTTTAGTTTTATTTATCTATCTCTATCACATCTCACTTTTGCAAGTGGTCATGAAGGGATTGACAACCCCTCTATCGCGTTGGGTGCAAGTGTTTGATTGTGTGTGCAAGTATTGGTGATTTGCGCATTCTTCTCCTACTGGATTGATACCTTGGTTCTTAACTGTAATGCCCAGTATGAGATTATACCTCCTACGTGTCGAGGCACGACTTAAAGGTATAATCTCATACTAGAATGATCTCAAGTTTGGTATCTTTGCACGACTCATGTAAAAGTGGGATGAAATTGAAAAAGAGTAGTTGGCTTACACTTGCACGTCACACAATACATTACATAAGAAAACATCATCCAAATAACATCACAGTCCGACTACGGACGAAGATCCAAATGAAAGATACCAAATAAATAAACAACACAAGGTCCCTATCGCCCCTAGTAGGAACCACTATTGATCGTCGAAAACGTCACATACATACAGCTACGCTCTTCATCGAACTCCCACTGAAGTTCTGATCCATCTCCTGCGTCGTACTCAGCTGTACCTGCATCTGGTGTTGTGTTGAATCTATGAGCCACAGAGGACTCAGCAATCCCATAACCATGGGTATCAAGACTAGCAAAGCTTAATGGGTAAGGAGAGGTTAAGTGGTGAGGTTGCAGCAGCGGCTAAGCAATATATGGTGGCTACCTTACGAGTAAAAGAGTAAGATGAGCATGTACACAAGCGGTCGCAAACTAGTAATGATCGCTAAAGATCCTGATCTACCTACGAGTCAAAAATAATCACACCGTGTTCTCTTCTCAAAGTGAAAAGAGACATTCACGGTTACTCACACAGTTGTGTGTTTTACTTCGGATCCTCTGTCAAGTTTTCTACAACCGGACATTAACAAATTCCAATCTGCCACATAACCGCGGACACAGCTTTCGAAAGATCATAACAAGCTCTCACGATCAGCAGAATTAATAATAATATTACCCCTTATCTTAGGGACAGCCCGATCAGACTCGGAATCCCGGTGCACAAGACATTTCAACAATGGTAATACAAATCCAGCAAGACCTCCCGACGTGCCGACACCCTGATAGTGGCCGCACGTATCTCGTCTCAGGCCACGACCGGATGGGCGATCCTACAGGTAAAACCAATCCTCGAGTTTCCCCATGGTGGCCCCGCATAACCCCCGTTTGGGACCAACACCATCAACACTGGCCCCCCTGTTATGTAGAATTAAGAACCCGGGGACATGACCCCCTATGCAATTAATTAATTAAGTTTTTTATTATGTTGCAAATTAAAACCAATGTTGGGCCTTGCTGGAGAAGTTTTATTCAAAGACGAACTGTCAAGGGGTCCCATACACCCAACCGTGTAAGGAACGCAAAATCAAGGAACATAATGCCGGTTTATCGGCTCCTGAGGTAGCATGAGTGGAACAAAACACTGAGCAAAAGGCCAAGCCTTCCACCCATTGCCAAGTATATAGGTGTGTTAATATATTTAAGAAGTATTTTCATATTCCAACAACAAGTTCCAACATGGAACAATCTTCATCTTCACCTACAACTAACAACGCTATAAGAGGGGCTGAGCAAGCGGGTAACATAGCCAAACAACGGTTTGCTGGGAAGGTGTCAAAGGTTCGAGGTTTCATGGCAACAAGGAGAGGCTGACAACAAAAGATAGGTAGCGCGACATATAACGATAGCATCGAGTCTTCTAGCATGGCAATGATAGAAAACGTATCCAAGGGGATGGTCATCTTGCCTGGGATTCCGCAAGGAAGAAGAACGGGTCCACACAACTCCGGAACGGACCCGAAGCTAACAAGAGAAGCATACCGGAAAGATGCAAACAACACGGTAAACATACAAGCATAAACATGGCATACGATGCACATCCAAGTATGATGCATGTCCGGTTCAAATATGCATGGCATGGCAAGGTGCACAAACAATACTACAAGTTAAGTGGAGCTCAATATGCAACGAGTTGCATATTGACAAAACACCACATTATATTCATTTAGTTGACTCTCGTTTAAGCTACCCAACAATATTAAATGTTGTTAAACATGGCAAGAGGTGAAGCAAAAGTAAACTATCTATCTAGGCAATTTAAATGGGGACGGAAACAACAAACAACAATTCCAGAAAACCCCCATGTGCATAATTTGAAATTGGTATTGTTCTGCCTAAAACATATTTTAAATTTATTAAACAGCAAAAGTAAATGCACCAAGTTATTCTACACATTTTTCTACCCCATTTACATATAAAGTTTATTAAATTTGGAGCTACGGTTATTTAGTTATGAAATAAACCATTTTAACATGTTATTTAAGCAAAACAAAGCAAACATCAATTTTAATAATTTTTATCATGGATGAAATTAGCATATTATGAAACTAGACAAAATTTTGAGCATTTTACATATCTAAAGTTTTTACATATGATGCACTATTTGTGAGTTATTAAATGAATGAAGTTTGAGGGCTTTTATGTACACTGCAGTCTCTGGAATAATTAGCAAATTCGCAGGACTGGAGAAAACATAAGAGGCCGAAACTGGCTGCCGGCACAACATAAAAAAACAAAGGCGGGGCGTTGGAGGCTCACCCAATGGGCCTGGCCCAGTTCGGTGGTGAGGCTGGAGGCAGCTGGGCTCGGTGGGGAGAGGCTGGGCCTGGCGCGGCTGGCAGCCCACGTAGCTGGCCAGCGCGGGCAGGACCCGGTCGAGCGAGGGTAACGGGCGCAGTCAACGGGGCGACTGGTCAACCTGGGACGAGGGGCGAACGGGCGCCTCGTCCTTTGCTCGTCGGGAGGCAGAGCAGCGACGGTGATGCAGCAAGAGGACGACGGCGAACTTGGCGAGGGACGGCGGGGTGGTCTCCAGGCATGAGAGGGGTCGGGCGCTCTTCTCCTGGCGCCATGGATGAGAGCTCGTGCAGATCCTTGTTGTCGGCGGCTGGCGAAGGCAGACCTGCTCCCGATCCATCCTGGATCGAGGCACGGGATGAGGGGACGAGGCACTCAGGCCTTGGGGCGTTGCGCGGACGGAGGAGCTTCGGCACGGCGACGCAGCTTCAGTTGGTCATGGAGGTTCCTCCTCGTAGAAAGAAACAAGATCAAGCCGAGGGTGAGAGAGGAATAGAGAGAGTAGGGGATTAGAAGGGCATCAGCGGGGTTCCTACCAGCATCTGCACATGCCGGAGATGGACGACCGGAGGAAGAGCCAGGCCACGATGGGGAGTTCGTGCTCCTCGGCACGCAGGATCCAGGCCCAGAGTCATGGATGATTGTTCCTGGAGCCCTTGGTGACGACGCGTCGTGGGGACGAGGGCGCCATGCGGAGGTGCACGGGAGTGCTTGGGCAAGGAGCAGAGGAGGAGCGGCGCAGCTATGGTTGGGGGGATCAGGCAGGGGAGATCCCGAGGGAGATCCTATGGAGTGGTGGCGGCGACGGGTGGATGGGATAAGGTCCCTAGGTTTTAGGGTTTGGCCTTAGTTAGACTAGTGGTGGACTGCCTAAATAGGTAGGTAGGTTAGTAGAGATAAATTTTGGACCCTCCGATTAAATCGGACGGTTCGAGAAAAATAGGTAGAGAGTCCAAATAAGAAAACGGAGATATTTTAGGGATGTTTGGGGATGATCCGGACCCATCGGTACTGACAGACCGGTTCGGGTTCGGGGAAGTTTCAGGCGAGCAGTCGAGGGGGTAAAAGTGGGCTGGTTAGCGGGCTGTGTAGAAGGCATCGGGCTGAGACGAGAGAAGAGAGATAGAGTGGCCCGGTAGCAGTTTCGAAACACCGAAACGTCCGACGCTTTACCGGCTATAGTGCCGCTATATATATCCGTTAGGCTATCAAACGGACTCCGAATGCGATGAAATTTGGTAGGCGGCCCGTCTACACTATAATAAGACCACACACCAAGTTTCAACCCATTCCGAGAACGTTTTTCGGCCACTCATAAAATAAATATTCGGAGGCCCCGCGGGCGCGTGCGAGTGTGTCTGGGCTCAGAACGGACAACGGAGAGGATGGGCAGACTCGGACGGATGCAAGTTTTGAAAACATGATGATGCAACACACATGATGACATGGCAAGATGCAACACACTAGCAAATGACATGGCAACGATGACGAATAACTGGCTGACACCTGGCGCATCGGTCTTGGTGCGTCACAACTCTCCCACACTAACAGAGGGTCTCGACCCGAGATCCTGAAGATGGCACCGGATAAAAACGGAAAAGAAGAGGTAAAACAAAGTTGCTTCTTTGACCAACGAGTGAAACCACAAACCTTGAGAGGTTGAACAATCTTGAAAGAAAGAATACAACGGAGATGAACGAAGTTAAGAGCACTCCGGTAAAATGAGGAACAAGGAACATTACGAGAACCTTGTAGGTTGAAAGACATTAAACAAGAGCTCACGGATCATGGAAGAATTTAAACCGCTCCGGTTAAAACACGATAGAGAAGGAATAAGAACGAAAGAATTCGGACAACACTCCGACTCAAAATTGAAGGAATGAACATGAACTTGAGGAGAAGGGATGATACTTGATGAAATCAACAACACACTGCCTACGAAACAATTGAACGAATGGCACAAGGGGGTAAGAAGGATTTGAGACAGCACTCCGGTTAAAAAGGGAGGTAAAACTTAGTAAGGTGAGAGAACTTGAATGGAGAATACAACACTCCGGATAAATAGATAAACAAGGAAAAGAACATGATCTTGATATGATAAGATGATGGTTCGCAGAGAGCAATATCACAAGCCTCCGGAATGAAAGAATAGAATATAGATTTATGACAAAAAAGAACGGAGAAGAAAATGACAACTTCTCCCACAAATGAATTTGAAAAAGCATCCTTAGAAAGAATGATTGAATGAAGTTGTTGGAAAAATCAACAACAAAAAGAATAAGTTTGTTGTGGGCTTTTAGAAAACATCCCAAAATTACGAGGTGACAACCAGCCACTGACAAAAACATTTGATTGGATTGAGATCAACAAGGAGACAAAAACTTATTCCACCGGGAGGATAAATGAAGAACTTGGGTCATTTGTAAGCACCATAATTAGCAACAATCCTTAGGAAAAGCTTTTAGGTGAAATACAACCCAAGATAAATCCAATGAATAAATTGAAGGGTTGGAAAGATCTCCTGAACAAAGAAAATGATGGGTTTAAATATCTCATTCCTGACAACTTGTGAATCATGAAACATGGAAGAAAACGTCAAGAATGACATAACACCATCTCAAACGATAAGGTAGAAAGAATTGCACTTTGAAATGCATGAAGAAGACTACTTGAACTCCTCGCACAAGAATCTTGATGAACACTTCGAGGATGAATTAAATCATGAAGAACCACCATGAAGAACTCCGGTAATGAAAGCATGAGAATTGAAAGATGAAAAGAATAAGATTCAAAGCCTGCGATTAATTAGATGAAGCTTTGTGACAAGATAATTGAGAGAGCTTAGAACACCGGTGAACAAGACGAACAACTTGAAACCTAGAATTTATTCCTCATGAATAAACTGTAAACAAAGTGATTAATCCACTTGGATGAAATAAGAATAAGAATTATGTTATGCATATCCTTCATCAATTTAAATTGATGACAAAAAATGGATTTGGCATACTACTTATTCTCGTTGCAAGAATTAAAGAGATATCTCGCACAAACTTGAGAAAGTATTCAACGAATCACTAGTAGGATTATGTAAAGAACAAATGAATTAATACGATAACAAAGGAAGAGAAATCTTGAACGAACCACCGTAAGAATTGAGACCGGGTGATGAAAGAGAATAATCCACCAGGGAGAAAAAGCACTTGAGGAAATTTAGATACAAGAGAACGAAGAGATCGCGAACTGATTAAAGAATACCTGAACGATGCACCGGAAGAACATGGAGACGAACGGAGAGGCATCGATGAAGAATTTTTGGAGGACGAAGTTGAAAACTGAGAACAAGGAAATCTTCTGAAATGATGGCCTTCGGAGGAACACAAAGAAAAGAATTCATGAAATACTCCGAAAGAATGAAAAGAGGAAGGTTGACCTGAGGTTGAAAAGACTTTGAAAGCGGTCTTGGAGCGGTATGTGACTGATGGAATCCATACTTACGTCACACTTTGAAAAGAATTTTAGAATAACTTCGAAAAATTAGAAGAGTCGGGTAAGATCCTGGAAAAAGACCTGTGGGTTAGGGCCCACTCACAAGAAGTCACCGTTGAAAAAGATTGCTTAAGAGATATTGCACCAATTGAATTAAATGGCTGGAATAAGATGACAATCCTCAAAATAGCTTGAACGGATTAAGAATGGAAACGCAGATCTTTTGAGATATCTTGAACACTCCGGATATGAATAAAGAGATGTAAAGAAATAAGAGAGCCTTGGATAAGAAATTCCAACACGAAAAACATGTGAAACAAGAGGAACAAATATGATCAAGACCAAGCTTGAATTACATCCACCCGTAGAATTTGAGAACAAAAGAATGATGAACTTGAAGTTTACTGAGCATCTTCCTCAGAAATCACCGGATAGTGAAATTGAACGAAAGAATGAAGAAACATCACATGAATATAAGGAAACTTGATCAAGGACTCTGGCTCCATAAAGAAAAGGGAGGGAGGGTGGGGAAAAACAAAGACAACTTGGGATGAATGAAACAGACCCGTTGAGAAAACCCAAGGATTGGTCTTGCACAAATTGAAAGGATCGGATTAACTTGAAGAGAAGCACGCCGGTTGAAAATAATTTAACATGACAATCTTGATGATCAAGAAGGACTAGCACTCTCATAGAAATATGAGAACACCGCTTAGGAAAGGTATGGAATCAACACTTGACATCAAAGCAACTTGAATACCAGAATCAATCAAAAACAACGGATAGATATATGTTGCAACATTATCTTGACAATATCATTCGAACAGAGAATTGAACGAATGAATTCCATAGTTTAATGGTACAACAATCTTCTCGAGAAGCCACTTGGGAGAACAAAATGTAAATAAAAACAACAAGGAGCAGATAGAACAAATACAAGATAGAACCTTCGTTCCACATGTTCGTGCTGAAAGCTCATGGAATATGTTATGAAAGGGTTTTGAAATCCCCGGATCAGCATAGCCAAGGACCCTTTAAGATGCAACTCCCGATCGGAACAAACGCCCATAAAACTACTTCACTCAATGTAGAACCCCCGAACTCCATATCATGAATTCGTTGGAAGAATGCCTACGAGCTACTAGATGAACCCACCTATTAATTTCCGAAAGTTTCCAGTTATGCAATCAGGTGTCGGGGATACAGGGGAAGCACCGCGCACTCAACTCTAAACCTACATCCAGCTGTATCCATCCGTCAACACATAACCAGTTATTTCCGGAAACAGTTTACCTCAGACCTTCGAAACGCATCTGCTATACAAGCTATGGAAATACTCCCGAACTATCCCACCGGTACTGGGTGACGTCGGGGTTATCTCACCACTAACCGCATAGAAGAGTTTCCGATGTCGGCTGTCTTAAGTATTCTAGAACCGCTGCGATGCATTTGTGATGACAACACCTCGGAGCTCAACTCCCCGGGACACTGCCACAACCCCTAAATGACAGGAGGCATCGAGAACAATGTTCTCGTCACAAAGACATCGGAACAATCCAACAATACTCACGTGATCCTAAAAAAAATTAGTGAATTTTTAGAGTAGAAGAGATAAAGTAATCATCGGGACTCCTCACCAGAGTGATAAAGGGATGAGGAGTAAAAAGAAATCCTACTCTGCGATATATATATATATAGGACTCAAAACATTTTCAAGTGTGTGCCTAGACTCAACCGTCAACGATTCGATCAATCAGTGGGGGCTCCTAGGTCGGAGAAGGCTCTGATACCAACTTGTAATGCCCAGTATGAGATTATACCTCCTACGTGTCGAGGCACGACTTAAAGGTATAAGCTCATACTAGAATGATCTCAAGTTTGGTATCTTTGCATGACTCATGTAAAAGAGGGATGAAATTGCAAAAGAGTAGTTGGCTTACACTCGCCATGTCACACAATACATTACATAAGCAATCATCTTCCAAATAACATCACAGTCCGACTACGGACGAAGATCCAAATAAAAGATACCAAATAAATAAACAACACAAGGTCCCGATCGCCCCTAGTAGGAACCACTACTGATCGTCGAAAACGTCACATACATACGGCTACGCTCTTCATCGAACTCCCACTGAAGTCTTGATCCATCTCCTGTGTCGTACTCAGCTGTACCTGCATCTGGTGTTGTGTTGAATCTCTGAGCCACAGAGGACTCAGCAATCCCATAACCATGGGTATCAAGACTAGCAAAGCTTAATGGGTAAGGAGAGGTTAAGTGGTGAGGTTGCAGCAGCGGCTAAGCAATATATGGTGGCTACCTTACGAGTACAAGAGTAAGATGAGCATCTACGCAAGCGGTCGCAAACTAGTAATGATCGCTAAAGATCCCGATCTACCTACGAGTCAAACATAACCCCACCGTGTTGTCTTCTCAAAGTGAAAAGAGACAGTCACGGTTACTCACACAGCTGTGTGTTTTACTTCGGATCCTCTGTCAAGTTTTCTACAACCGAACATTAACAAATTCCAATCTGCCACATAACCGCGGGCACGGCTTCGAAAGATCATAAACCTGCAGGGGTGTCCCAACATGGCCCATCACAAGCTCTCACGATCAGCAGAAGTAATAATAATATTACCCCTTATCTTAGGCATAGCCCGATCAGATTCGGAATCCCGGTGCACATGACATTTCGACAATGGTAAAACAAATCCAGCAAATCCCGGCGTGCCGACACCCTGATAGTAGCCGCGCGTATCTCGTCTCAGGCCACGACCAGATGGGCGATCCTACAGGTAAAACCAATCCTCGAGTTTCCCCATGGTGGCCCCGCATAACCCCCGTTTGGGACCAACACCATCAGCACTGGCCCCCCTGTTATGTAGAATTAAGAACCCGAGGACATGACCCCCTATGCAATTAATTAATTAAGTTTTTTATTATGTTGCAAATTAAAACCAATGTTGGGCCTTGCTGGAAAAGTTTTATTCAAAGACGAACTGTCAAGGGGTCCCCATACACCCAACCGTGTAAGGAACGCAAAATCAAGGAACATAATGCCGGTTTATCGGCTCCTGAGGTGGCATGAGTGGAACAAAACACTTAGCAAAAGGCCAAGCCTTCCACCCATTGCCAAGTATATAGGTGTGCTAATATATTTAAGAAGTATTTTCATATTCCAACAACAAGTTCCAACATGGAACAATCTTCATCTTCACCTGCAACTAACAACGCTATAAGAGGGGCTGAGCAAGCGGGTAACATAGCCAAACAACGGTTTGCTGGGAAGGTGTCAAAGGTTCGAGGTTTCATGGCAACAAGGAGAGGCTGACAACAAAAGATAGGTAGCGCGACATATAACGATAGCATCAAGTCTTCTAGCATGGCAATGATAGTAAAGGTATCCAAGGGGATGGTCATCTTGCCTGGGATTCCGCAAGGAAGAAGAATGGGTCCGCACAACTCCGGAACGAACCCGAAGCTAACAAGAGGAGCATACCGGAAAGACGCAAACAACACGGTAAACACACAAGCATAAACATGGCATACGATGCACATCTAAGTATGATGCATGTCCGGTTTAAATATGCATGGCATGGCAAGGTGCACAAACAATACTACAAGTTAAGTGGAGCTCAATATGCAACGAGTTGCATATTGACAAAACACCACATTATATTCATTTAGTTGACTCTCGTTTAAGCTACCCAACAATATTAAATGTTGTTAAACATGGCAAGAGGTGAAGCAAAAGTAAACTATCTATCTAGGCAATTTAAATGGGGACGGAAACAACAAACAACAATTCCGGAAAACCCCCATGTGCATAATTTGAAATTGGTATTGTTCTGCCTAAAACTTATTTTAAATTTATTAAACAGCAAAAGTAAATGCACCAAGTTATTCTACACATTTTTCTACCCCATTTACATATAAAGTTTATTAAATTTGGAGCTACGATTATTTAGTTATGAAATAAACCATTTTAACATGTTATTTAAGCAAAACAAAGCAAACCGCAATTTTAATAATTTTTATCATGGATGAAGGTAGCATATTATGAAACTAGACAAAATTCTGAGCATTTTACATATCTAAAGTTTTTACATATGATGCACTATTTGTGATTTATTAAATGAATGAAGTTTGAGGGCTTTTATGTAAACTGTAGTCTCTGGAATAATTAGCAAATTCGCAGGACTAGAAAAAACATAAGAGGCCGAAACTGGCTGCCGGCCCAACAGAAAAAAAAACAAAGGCGGGGCGTTGGAAGCTCACCCAATGGGCCTGGCCCAGTTCGGTGGTGAGGCTGGAGGCAGCTAGGCTCGGTGGGGAGAGGTTGCGCCTGGCGCGGCTGGCAGCCCACGCAACTAGCCAGCGCGGGCAGGACCCGGTCGAGCGAGGGTAACGGGCGCGGTCAACGGGGCGACTGGTCAACACGGGACGAGCGGGCGAATGGGCGCCTCGTCCTCTGCTCGTCGGGAGGCAGAGCAGCGACGGTGATGCAGCAAGAGGACGGCGGCGAACTTGGCGAGGGACGGCGGGGTGGTCTCCAGGAATGAGGGGGGTCGGGCGCTCTTATCCTGGCACCATGGATGAGAGCTCATGCGGATCCTGGTCATCGGCGGCTGGCGAAGGCAGACCTGCTCCCGATCCATCCTGGATCGAGGCACGGGAGGAGGGGACGAGGCACTCGGGCCTTGTGGCATTGCGCGGACGGAGGAGCTTGGGCACGATGACGCAGCTTCAGTTGGTCATGGAGGTTCCTCCTCGTAGAAAAAAACGAGATCAAGCCGAGGGTGAGAGAGGAACAGAGAGAGTAGGGGATTAGAAGGGCATCAACGGGGTTCCTACCGGCATCTGCACATGCCGGAGATGGACGACCAGAGGAAGAGCCAGGCCACGACGGGGAGTTCGTGCTCCTCAGCACGCATGATCCAGGCCTAGCGTCATGGATGATTGTAACTGGAGCCCTTGGCTATGACGCGTCGTGGGGACAAGGGCGCCATGCGGAGGTGCACGGGAGTGCTTGGGCAAGGAGCAGAGGAGGAGCGGCGCAGCTGTGGTTGGTGGGATCGGGCAGGGGAGATCCCGAGGGAGATTTTTTGTAGTGGCGGCGGCGATGGGTGGATGGGACAAGGTCCCTAGGTTTTAGGGTTTGGCCTTAGTTAGACTAGTGGTGGACTGCCTAAATAGGTAGGTAGGTTAGTAGAGATAAGTGTTGGACCCTCCGATTAAATCGGACGGTTCGAGAAAAATAGGTAGAGAGTCCAAATAAAAAAACAGAGATATATTAGGCATGTTTGGGTATGATCCGGACCCATCGGTACTGATAGACCGGTTTGGGTTCAGGGCAGTTTCGGGCGTGCAGTCGAGGGGGTAAAAGTGGGCTAGTTAGCGGGCTGTGTAGAAGGCATTGGGCTGAGACGAGAGAAGAGAGAGAGAGAGAGTGGCCGGCGGCAGTTTCGAAACACCGAAACGTCCGACGCTTTACCGGCTATAGTGCCGCTATATATATCCGTTAGGCTATCAAACAGACTCCGAATGCGATGAAATTTGGTAGGCGGCCCGTCTACACTATAATAAGACCACACGCCAAGTTTCAACCCGTTCCGAGAACGTTTTTCGGCCACTCATAAAATAAATATTCGGAGCACCGCGGGCGCGTGCGAGTGTGTCTGGGCTCAGAACGGACAACGGAGAGGACGGTCGGACTCAGACGGATGCAAGTTTTGAAAACATGATGATGCAACACACATGATGACATGGCAAGATGCAACGCACTAGCAAATGACATGGCAACGATGACGAATAACTGGCTGACACCTGGCGCATCGGTCTTGGGGCGTCACATTAACTGATTGAAATACTTATCTCTACTTTGTTGCATCACCCTTTCCTCTTCAAGGTAAAAACCAACGCAAGCTCAAGAAGTAGCATGAAGAATTTCTGGCACTGTTGCCGGGGAGATCTACGCCAAGTTAAGATCTATATTGAGCCTATCAAGTACCCATCATAAACTCTCATCTCTTGCATTACATTATTCGCCATTCTCCTCTCGTTTTCCTCTCCCCCACTTCTAAAACATTTTTAGAAAAACACAAAAAGATTTGCCTTTTTATTTGCCTTCTTTTTCGTTCGCCCTTATGCCTTACTTGGTTTGTTTGCTCGTTTACTTGGCATAATTTTGTTTATTGAAATTTAGAAGCAAAAATATCTATGGATCCTCATCCGCTTGCTAATCTTTTTAGAGTATCCAATTATGTTGAACTAATTACTAGTGAGTTGACTGCACTAGATTATCTTTATGAGGTTTTGCTTGAAATTCGTGAATCTGAAAATTGTGATGAAGTGTTGAAAAAAGAAAATTTCACAATGACTCGTGATAGCTGCTTGAATGAAAAACATGACGGCAATGATGTTATTATAAATTCTATTAATGTCAAATGTGTTAATAATATGCACAACCCTAAGCTTGGGGATGCTAGTTTTGTTATGTCTACTACTTGTTGCAATGATCATGATTGAGGTGATCCTTCTTATTTTCTTGAAAAATTATTTAAGCCCCATGATGAATATAAGATTGATAATAATGTTTGCAATAATATTGAAAGTGGGTTTGGAAGACTGTTAACTTTAGATCCCACATATTTGGAGAATGTTCAATCTTATGAAAAAAATTATGAAAGTAGGTTTGGAAAGGTCATGACTTTATTTAATGATAATCCCACTATTTTGGAAGAGTGTCAACTTTGCATGCATGTGGATCATGTATAGAATACATTGCGTGATAGCTATATTGTTGAATTTGAATATGATCCTACATGTAATTATTATAAGAGAGGAAAATATGGTTGTAGAAATTTTCATGTTATTAAATTTTGTCTCTTTATGTTGAGATTGCTATTGCTTCTCTCTTCTTCCTTGCATATGCTAGTATTTGCTTGCCTTGACAATTTGTTTTCTTATAAAATGCCTATGCATAGGAAGTATGTTAGACTTAAACTTGTTTTTCACATGCTATATGATGCTCTCTTTGTGCTTCAATTCTTATCTTTCATGTGAGCATCATTGAAATCTCAATGCCTAGCTAAAAGG
Source organism: Secale cereale (assembly GCA_902687465.1). Taxonomy (NCBI): domain Eukaryota; kingdom Viridiplantae; phylum Streptophyta; class Magnoliopsida; order Poales; family Poaceae; genus Secale; species Secale cereale. Next base: position 253,194,416 of record LR738709.1, on the reverse strand, counting down.
CTTTAAAGAAAAGCGCTTGTTGGGATACAACCAATTATTTTTTTCCTTGCTGTTTTTCAATAAAATTTTCATCTAGCCTCTGGTTAGATTTTTTTTGAGTTTTCATTTAGTGTTTGTGCCAAGTAAGACCTTTGAAGATAGTAGATTGGTTTTGCTGAAAATACAAACTTTGCGTCCAGTATCAGAATTGTTTCTGGTTACTGGAGCGCGATAAATTCTTGAATTTTTTTACACGTTTCTAAAATACAAATTTCCCATGTTTTCCTAATTTTTCGGAATTTTTAGACTTGCAAAAGTTTCACATCAATTCGCATCATTATAGATTGTTCTGTTTTTGACAGATTCTGTTTTCTTTGTGTTGTTTGCTTATTTTGATGCATCTATGGCTAGTATCAGGGGTATGAACCATGGAAAAGTTGGAATAAAATAGATACTACACAAATATAACATAAGAATGAGTTCACAACAATACCTACTAGTAAGGATTGAGTTTGTTTTACTAACGGATCTCACGAGTTTTCTGTTGAGTTTTGTGTTGTGAAGTTTTCAAGTTTTGAGTAAAGATTTGATGGACTATGGAATAAGGAGTGGCAAGAGCCTAAGCTTGGGGATGCCCTAGGCATCCCAAGGTAATATTCAAGGTCAACCAAGAGCCTAAGCTTGGGCATGCCCCGTATGGCATCCCCTCTTTCGTCTTCATCTATTGGTAACTTTACTAGAGGCTATATTTTTATTCACCACATGATATGTATTTTTCTTGGAGCGTCTTGTATTATATGAGTCTTTGCTTTTTAGTTTGCCACAATCATCCTTTATGTACACACCTTTTGAGAGGGACACGCATGAATCGTGATTTATTAGAATACTCTATGTGCTTCACTTATATCTTTTGAGCTAGGCAATTTTGCTCTAGTGCTTCACTTATATCTTTTTAGAGCATCGCGGTGGCTTTATTTTATAGAAATAATTGAACTCTCTTGCTTCACTTATATTATTTTGAGAGTCTCTAAACAGCATGGTAATTTTCTTAGGTTGTGAATTTAGTCCTAATATGATGGGCATCCAAGGGAGATAAAATAAAAAAATCATATAGAGCATTGAATACTATGAGAAGTTTGGTTCCTTATGATTGTTTTGAGATATGAATATGGAAATATTAGAGTCATGCTAGTAGTAAATTGTGGAGTTAAAGAAATAATTGTGTTAAGGTTTGTGATTCTCGTAGCATGCACGTATGGTCTCCTAACTATGTAACCAAATTGAAGCGCATTGTGTCTTGATTGTTTATCTTTGCATGAAAGTCGGGAGCGCGCGATGGTTAACTCCTACCAACCTCTCCCTACGAGCATGCGCAGTAGTAATTTGCTTCGAGGGCTAATAAACATTTTGCAATAAGTATGTGAGTTCTTTATGACTGATGTAGAGTCCATGGATTATACGCACTCTCATCCTTCCACCATTGCTATCCATTCTAGTACCGCGCAGCTTTCACCCGTGCATCAAACCACCTTTTACCCTTCCTCAAAACAGCCACCATACCTACCTATTATGGCATTTTCATAGCCATTCCGAGATATATTGCCATGTAACTCCACCGTTCCGTTTATTATGACACGTACCATCATTGTTATATTGCTTTGCTTGATCATGTAGTTGGCATAGTATTTGTGGCTTGGCCACCGTTCATATTTTTATACATGTCACTCTTGATCATTGGACATCTCGGTACACCACCGAGGAATTCATATAGAGCCATATTTTTATTATAATATCAAGTTGTAAGCAAATAAAAGTGTGATGATCACCATTATTAGAACATTGTCCGATGTGAGGTTTTGAATAAAGAGGCCAAAATAGTCTCCAAAAAAAGAAAAAAGGGTCTCCAAAAAAGGGAGGAGCCTAAAAACAAAAACAAATGAGAGAAAACGAGAGAAGGGACAATGTTACTATCCTTTTCCACACTTGTGCTTCAAACTAGCACCATGTTCTTCATTATAGAGAGTCTCCTATTATGTCACTTTCATATATTACTAGTGGGAAATTTTCATTATAGAACTTGGCATGTATATTCCAACGATGGGCTTCCTCAAATGCCCTAGGTCTTCATGTGCAAGCAAGTTGATGCACACCCACTAGTTTTCTTTTGAGCTTTCATACACTTATAGCTCTAGCGCATTCGTTACATGGCAATCCCTACTCACTCACATTGATATAAAATTGATGGGCATCTCCATAGTCCATTGATTTTCCTAGTTGATGTGAGACTTTTTCCCTACTTTTGTCTATTACCACCTTCTATTCCACCCATAGTGCTATGTACATGGATCACGCTCATGTATTGCGTGAAGAGTTGAAAAAGCTGAAGTGCGTTAAAAATTATGAAACAATTGCTTGGCTCACATCGGGGTGGACATGATTTATACTTTGTGTTGAGAAGAGGGAGCATAATAAGACTATACGATTTTGTAGGGATAACTTTCTTTAGCCATGTTATTTTTTCAAGCTTAATGATTTGTTTACTAATATGCTTGAAGTATTATTGTTTTTTATGTCAATATTAAACTTTTGTTTTGAATCTTATGGATTTGAACATTCATGCCACAATAAATAAAATTACAAGGATAAATATGTTAGGTAGCATTCCACATCAAAAATTCTGTTTTTATCATTTACCTACTCGAGGACGAGCAGGAATTAAGCTTGGGGATGCTTGATACATCTCCAACGTATCTATAATTTTTGATTGTTCCATGCTAATATATTATCTGTTTTGGATGATTTATATGCATTAATAATGCTATTTTATATTATTTTTGGGACTAACCTATTAACCTAGAGCCTAGTGCAAGTTTCTGTTTTTCCTTGTTTTTGAGTTTCGCAAAAAAGGAATATCAAACGAAGTCCAAATGGAATAAAACTTTACAATGATATTTCTTGGACCAAAAGACACCTGGAGAACTTAGAGTACAAGTCAGAAGAGCCACGAGGCGGCGGCAAGGGGGGGGGCGCCCTAGGGGGTGGGTGCGCACCCTTACCTTGTGGGCCCCTTGTGACTCCACCGACCTACTTCTTCGTCCTATAAATTCACATATATTCCGAAACCATCAGAAGCTTCCATGAAAACACTTTTCCACCATCGCAACCTTCTATTCCCGTGAGATCCCATCTTGAGGCCTTTTCCGACATCTTGCCGGAGGGGAATTCGATCACGAAGGGCATCTACATCAAACCTATTGCCCTTCCGATGAAGCGTGAGTAGTTTACCACAGACCTACGGGTCCATAGCTAGTAGCTAGATGGCTTCTTCTCTCTCTTTGATTCCCAATACCATGTTCTCCTCGTTGTTCTGGGAGATCGATCCGATGTAATCTTCTTTTGTGGTGTGTTTGTCGATGGATTTATGATCAACTTATCTATAAATATTATTTGAATCTTCTCTGAATTCTTATTTGTATGATTTGATATCCTTGTGATTCTCTTCGAATTATCGGTTTGGTTTGGCCAACTAGATTAGACACCCCAATTATCGGTTTGGTTTGGCCAACTTGTAAGAGGTTGAGATTCGCTCGACGGATTTGTGATTAGACACCCCACTACCACCACTTTCTAGTAGTCTGTAGGACATATTCTTGTGTATTTTTATTTCTACTAACCATGACAGGATCACAAGTTGACGAGCTGGACTGGGAGAACATGACGAACAAGGAGTTGCATGATAAATTTCAACAAATGATGAGTGGCCAGGTGGGAGACGTGGTAAACAGATTTGAAGAGGCCATTGAGAAGATAGATGGCATGGAAAAGTCGTTTGAAACAAAAATCTGGATAACAAGTTTAATGGATTGCTCAAGCGTCTTCCAAAACCACCACCAGTTTCACCTGTCACACCTCTACAACGACAACAACAACGCCCACTTCCGAATGAGTTCGGACGAGCGAAGTGTATTCCTCTTGAGCATGGCCAAACTTCTGTTGTTGTTGTACCTACTGTTGATGCTTTATTGGCTCCTGCTGCTGCTAGTGCTGCTGGTGCCGAGGAGGATGGCATTTATGAGGGTGATTACAAGGATGAGGTGGATCAAAATCAGAACTACGTGCAAGCACCAGCACCACAACCACCAGGTCGTCCACATGCATATCATTGCAAAAGTAGGGCTGCACCACCACCTCAAGTACGAGATCATGAACTTATCCCTAAATTGAAATTGAATATTCCAACTTTTGAGGGTAGATACATTCCTGATATATATCTTACTTCGGAGTTAGAAACTGAACAAAGTTTTACTTGTTTAGAATATCCCGAGGATAGACGTGTTGCTGCTGCTATTTCTGCTTTCACTAGTTTTGCTTATGTGTGGTGGTCTGAACATCGTAGATTATATTCGCATAATATTCCAACTACTTGGACTGCTTTGAACATTGCAATGCATACTCGTTGTGTTCCTCCATATTATCAACGTCAATTACTACAAAAATTGCAGCGTTTAAGACAAGGAAAAAAATTGTAGAAGAATATTACCAGGAATTGCAAACTGGCATGATTAGATGTGGTATTGTTGAGGATAATGAAGCTATGCTTGCACATTTTATGGGTGGCTTAAATAGAGAGATTCAGACCATTCTAGAGTATAAGGAGTATAATAATATCACTCGTTTATTCCATCTTGCTTGCAAAGCTGAACATGAAAGGCAGGATGGACAGGCATTGGCGCGGACTAACTTTTCTACAGGTCGACCTTCCTCATGGACACCGCGTGCATCATCTACTTCCACTCGTCCGGTTGCACCACCGCCTACTTCATCCATCACTTCAAACCGTGATACAGGAAAAAAGGCACCGCCACCATCAGCCAGGAATACACAAGCCGGTCCTACGTAGAGCTCTTCTTCATCCCTGGCATCAATAGGGCACACAAGTGATATTATTTGTCGTCGTTGTAAGGTAAGAGGTCATTTTGCAAGGAAATGCAAATCTCAGCGTGTGATGATTGCTACTGAGGATGGTGGGTATGAGTCCGCTAGTGACTATGATGAGTAGACTTTGGCTCTTATTACAAGTGAAGAACACGGTGGAGATGATTCTGAACATGATACGCAATACATGGCTCCTGAAGACGCTGACAGGTATGATTGTTTAGTTACTCAACATGTTTTGAGTGTGCAGGTCACACAAGCTGAGCAAAATCAGAGGCACAATTTGTTCCATACAAAGGGAGTTGTGAAGGAACAATTTGTTCGCGTCATCATAGATGGAGGGAGCTGCAACAATTTGGCTAGCATGGAGATGGTGGAGAAGTTGTCTCTCACCACAAGACCACATCCACATCCTTACTACAACCAATGGTTCAACAACATCGGCAAGGTTAAGGTAACATGTACTGTTCACGTGCATTTTAGTATAGCTACATATGATGATTATGTTGATTGTGATGTGGTACCCATGCAAGCATGTTTCTTATTACTTGGTAGACCATGGCAACTTGATACAAATTATGTACACCATGGTATAAACAATCAGTATACTCTTATTCGTAAGGATAATTATATTGATTTGCTTCCTATGACTCATGATTCAATTTTGAAAGATGATATTCATCGAACTAGTAAAGCAAAACAGGAGCAAAATAAGAGTGAAATCAGATTGTGGCGAAAGAATTTGAGGAACAAATGAAACCTAATAGCAAACCATCATCTCATGTTGCATCTAAAATTAAATTGAAAAGTGGATGTTAACTTGCCACCGAATCTAATATTGCTTATCTAGATTTCAGCAAATTTGTTTGCTATGCTTTTGTGTGTAAAGAGGCATTATTTTCATTCGAGGATGTGCCTTCCTCTTTGCCTCCTGGTGTCACTAACATTTTGCAGGAGTTCGCTGACGTCTTTCCACAAGACGTACCATCGGGATTACCACCTATTCGAGGGATTGAGCATCAGGTTGACTTAATTTCCAGTGCATCGCTACCCAGCCGTGCACCATACCGTACCAATCCAGAGGAGACGAAGGAGATTATGCGTCAAGTGCAGGAGCTACTAGATAAAGGTTATATCCGTGAATCCCTTAGTCCTTGTGATGTTCCTATTATTCTAGTGTCGAAAAAGGATGGTACATCGCGTATATGTGTCGATTGTAGAGGCATCAGTAATATTACTATTCGTTATCATCATCCTATACCTAGGCTAGATGATATGCTTGATGAATTAGGTGGCTCTACTATTTTCTCCAAAGTTGATTTGCGTAGTGGATACCATCAAATTCATATGAAATTGGGAGATGAATGGAAAACAACATTTAAAACTAAGTTTGGATTATATGAATAGTTAGTCATGCCATTTGGGTTAACTAATGCACCTAGTACTTTCATGAAATTAATGAATGAAGTTTTACGTGCTGTTATTGGACGATTTGTGGTAGTTACTTTGATGATATACTGATTTATAGCAGATCTTTGGAGGAACATTTGGAACATTTACGTGCTATTTTTATTGCCCTACGTGATGCATGTTTGTTTGGTAACCTTGGGAAGTGCACCTTTTGCACCGACCGAGTATCTTTTCTTGGCTATGTTGTTACTCGACAGGGAATTGAGGTTGATAAAGCCAAGATTGAAGCTATTGAGACTTGGCCGCAGTCCAAAACGGTCACACACGTGAGGAGTTTCCTTGGCCTCACTGGTTTCTATAGGCGTTTTGTGAAAGATTTCAGCACCATTGCTGCACCTCTCAATGAGCTCACAAAGAAGGATGTGCCTTTTGTTTGGGGTACTGCACAGGAAGAAGCCTTCACGGTATTGAAAGATAAGTTGACACATGCTCCATTACTCCAACTTCCTAATTTTAATAATACTTTTGAGCTTGAATATGATGCTAGTGGAATTGGATTAGGAGGTGTGTTATTACAGGATGGTAAACCTGTTGCATACTTTTCTGAAAAATTGAGTGGGCCTAGTCTGAATTATTCTACTTGCAATAAGGAATGATATGCTCTTGTTCGGACTTTGGAAATATGGCAACATTATTTATGGCCCAAAGAATTTCTTATACATTCTAATCATCAATCTTTGAAGCATATTAAAAGTCGAGCTAAATTGAACCGTAGATATGCTAAATGGGTTGAATTCATTGAGAATTTCCCTTATGTCATTAAAGACAAGAAGGGTAAAGAAAATGTTATTGTTGATGCATTGTCTCGTCATCATACTATGCTTTCACAACTTGACTTTAAAATATTTGATTTGGAGACCATCAAAGATCAATATGTACACGATGTTGAATTTGAAGATGTATTGCGGAATTGTAAAGAAGGGAGAACATGGAACAAGTTCATCGTTAATAATGGATTTGTGTTTTGTGCTAACAAGCTATGCATTCCATCAGTAATATTACTATTCTTTATCGTCATCCTATTCCTAGGCTAGATGATATGCTTGATGAATTAAGTGGCTCTATTATTTTCTCCAAAGTTGATTTGCGTATTGGATACCATCAAATTTGTATGAAATTGGGAGATGGATGGAAAATAGCACTTAAAACTAAGTTTGGATTATATGAGTGGTTAGTCATGCCTTTTGGGTTAACTAATGCACCTAGTATTTTCATGACATTAATGAATGAAGTTTTACGTGCTTTCATTGGACGATTTGTGGTAGTTTACTTTGATGATATGCTGATTTATAGCAGATCTCTGGAGGAACATTTGGAACATTTACGTGTTGATTTTTTTGCTCTACGTAATGCACGTTTGTTTGGTAACCTTGGGAAGTGCACCTTTTGAACCGACCGGGTATCTTTTCTTGGCTATGTTGTTACTCGACAGGGAATTGAGGTTGATATAGCCAAGATTGAAGCTATTGAGAGTTGGCCGCAGCCCAAAACGGTCACACGCGTGAGGAGTTTCCTTGGCCTCGCTGGTTTCTATAGGCATTTTGTGAGAGATTTCAGCAATATTTCTACACCTCTCAATGAGCTCACAAAGAAGGATGTGCCTTTTGTTTGGGGTACTGTACAGGAAGAAGCCTTCACAGTATTGAAAGATAAGTTGACACATGCTCCATTACTCCAACTTCCTGATTTTAATAAGACTTTTGAGCTTGAATGTGATGCTAGTGTAATTGGATTAGGAGGTGTGTTATTACAAGATGGTAAACATGTTGCATACATTTCTGAAAAATTGAGTGGGCCTATTCTGAATTATTCTACTTATGATAAGGAATTATATGCTCTTGTTCGGACTTTGGAAACATGGCAACATTATTTACGACCCAAAGAATTTCTTATACATTTTGATCATGAATCTTTGAAGTGTATTAAAAGTCAAGCTAAATTGAACCGTAGACATGCTAAATGGGTTCAATTCATTGAGACTTTCCCTTATATCATTAAACACAAGAAGGGTAAAGAAAATGTTATTGCTGATGCATTGTATCGTCATTATACTATGCTTTCACAACTTGACTTTAAAATATTTGGTTTGGATACCATCAAAGATCAATATGTGCATGATGTTGAATTTAAAGATGTATTGCATAATTGTAAAGAAGGGAGAACATGGAACAAGTTCGTTAGTTAATTATGGATTTGTGTTTCCTGCTAACAAGCTATGCATTCCAGCTAGCCCTGTTCGTCTTTTGTTGTTGCAGGAGGCGCATGGAGGAGGATTAATGGGACACTTTGGCGTGAAGAAGATGGATGACATACTTGCTACACATTTCTTTTGGCAAAAGAAGAGACGGGATGTTGAGTGTTTTGTTGCTCACTGCACTACATGTCAAATAGCTAAGTCACGACTCGATCCTCATGGTTTATATATGACTTTGCCTATTCCTAGTGTTCCTTGGGAAGATATATCTATGGACTTTCTTTTGGGTTTACCTCGAACAAAGAAGGGCAGGGATAGCATATTTGTTGTCGTGGATAGATTTTCAAAAACGGCACACTTTATACCATGTCATAAAAGCGATGATCCTGCTAATGTTGCTGATTTGTTCTTTCGCGAAATTATTTGCTCCCATGGTGTGCCAAATACTATTGTTTCAGATCATGATACTAAATTTCTTAGCCGGTTTTGGAGATGTTTATGGGCTAAGTTGGGGACTAAACTGCTTTTTAGTACTACTTGTCACCCACAAACTGATGGACAAACAGAAGTAGTCAATAGAACTTTGTCTACTATGCTTAGGGCTGTTTTGAAGAATAACAATAAAAAGTGGGAAGAATGCTTACCTCATTTTGAATTTGCTTATAATCGTTCGCTGCATTCTACTACTAAGATGTGCCCTTTTGAAATTGTATATGGTTTCCTACCTCGTGTGCCTATTGATTTGTTGCCTCTTCCATCTTCAGAGAAGGTTAATTTTGATGCTAAACAACATGCTAAATTAATCTTAAAAATTCATGAGTTAACTAAGGAAAACATTGAACGTGAATGCCAAATATAAACATGTAGCGACCACGATCCAAATGGACCGAAGTCTCTGTGTTCTGTGTCATCCCTGGATCGGTAATGCTGACACACACAGTACTTGAAGGATTTATAACAGAGTGGTAATCACACACTTATTACATCGAATGTCTCAAAAGAGAACTTATTACAAAAGTCTATGGCATAAGGCCATCTAACAAAATAACAACGGAAGGCTTGGAAGATAAGTGAGTCCATCAACTCCAACGACATAGCTGAGTGCATGACCAATGACCTATCGCACCTTACTCTTCTTCTGAAAAGTCTGCAACGTAACATGTGGCAGCCCGAAATGGGTCAGCACATGGAATATGCTGGCAAGATAACACAGTAGAGCAAGTAACAGAATAAAGGCTAACACTATATGCATATTTGGCTGGTGGAGGCTCTAAGGTTAAAGTTTTTGCATAAAGCCAATTTTTCCCTACAACAAAGGAATGACTTTTATTTTAACTATCATGGTAGTTTAAACATCATTGAGAAGGTACCTCCAACTCAATCCCAATTAAAGTAGTCATCATTAACCCAACAAATTAACTTTAGAGTGTTGAGATCAATCAATAATTCAAGTACCAGATACTCAAGGCGTCCATAACCGGGGACACGGCTAATCATGATTAGCTTGTACACTCTGCAGTAGTTTGCGCACTTTTCCCCACAAGACTCGATCTCCTCCGTTGGGTTTCTCACACTGCATGGTGTTTGAGAAACGGATGACCGAGACACAATCTTTCAGAAGCATTCACTCTTTACCCCGGGTGGACCCGTACACCTACTTTCCCCTACATCAGCTAGTCCACCACTGAAAGAGCTCACACAACTTACTCATACTATGCCAGAGCCCATAATGGCATTGTGGCTGCACACGGAAGTTTCTAGCATGAATAGTCTTATGATCCCTTTGAGCCTGGGTGGCATTCCATAGGATAATCACACAGGTCCTCCGGGATTTCCTAGGATAACACTGGATTCTCCAGGTGCCCTGCAACCAATCCACCCAGATGTGTATTCAAGTAGCCACCTTGAGTTAAACCATTAATTAACAACTCACATCTATCATGGATACTCTCAAACCCAATCCACGTCTACGAGCATGGCATGACAACCTAAGCATGACGTAGAAGTAACTCCCAGGGTTTGAAAATAATGCATGTAATAGGTTCTACCTCAATCTACTTCCCAGACCCAGAAGTTAAGATATCCTACTCATGCAATGTGTGAGGATTTGATCTAATGCATAAAACCTGGGTAATAAAGGGGTATGATCAAAGTGTTACTTGCCTTGCTGATGATTCGCAAAACCTAGGGACTCGTAGTAGCACGCTTCGCACTCCGGGAATTTATCGCAAGCAAACAATAGCATACATAAGAAATCAAGCAAAGATGCGGAGATAAAACTCCAAATAAGAAGATCTAACCAGAAAGTTCAACTTAAGAACTCCGGTTTGCAAAAAGAATCAAATCAAACGGAGCAACGAAACTCAAACAACAAAAGAAACAAGATTCGTTTACTAGATTGATCTAAAGTCAAATTTTACAGTAGAAAAACCTTGTTCAAGTTGGTTAAACGGAAAGAGGGCTTCCAGACGAAGATCTGGATGCTTGAATCGCCTGATTCCGACCTTCGAACAAAAATAAAAACTAAAAACAAGATCGGGGCAGAAATCACGATAGAAAATAATCGTGGAAAAACCCTGAAAAAGAAAAACTGACGAATAGGCTAACGAATGAGCGTTCGTCATCTCTGACTAACAGGCGGACAACGTTCGTTAAAACGAACGTACGGACGAATGTCCGCTAACTAACTAAACCGAAAAAAACGAACCGATCTATTTAAAAAAACAGATCTAGGGTTTCGAAAAAAAACAGATCAGTTTTTCGAGAAAACCGACGGCGGCGGCAACTACCTTGGCGGCGGGGCTCCGGCGAGAATGACGGGGGCGCTTCGGCGGCGGGGCGGCGGCTCGTGGCGGGGCGGCGGCGGGCGGTGCGGCGGCGGCGCAGCGGCGGGCGGCGATGGCTCGAAGCGGCAGCGGCGGCGCGGGGCTCAGCGGTGGCTCGCTAGGGTTCGAGCGGCGGGGTTGGCTGCGGGGCGGCCGGCCTCGGGCTTTAAAGGCCTCGGGCTGAGGAGTCCTACTCGGGTACGGCCCGACTAGGTCGGTGCACCTTTTTTTTCCAAATAGTCCTAACGTACTAAAGCAGGCGAAAAAAATACTAAACGGACTCCAAAAATTCCGAAATAAATTTTCACCGTCCTCTAATAGTATTTAGGACAAAGTGAACATTTTTCCTAGACCGAAATGCAATTTTGAAAAACGTGCATTTTTCCTATGCGAATAAATCACAAATAAATCCGAATAAAATACCAAAAGTGATTTTAATATTTTTCCTCCGATATTTATTTTATTTTGGAGAAGTCATATTATCTCCGCTCATATATTTTATTAATAAATAGTTTTTTGGAGAGAAAAACCATTAAAACCAAAGTGATCCCCGTACCAGTATTTGAGAAAACTCAAATACGAAAACGGTGAAATCCCCAACTCTCTCCGTGGGTCCTTGAGTTGCTTAGAACTTTTCGAGGATCGCAAGCACACAAATGCAATAAAATATGCAATGCAATATGATCTATGTATAACATTCCAAATTGAAAATTTGGGATGCTACAAAACATGCTGGAGATAAAGGTAGAAAACGTGTTGTCTGTGCGTCTGGAGATCTTGTTTGGTTACATTTGCATAAGGATATGTTTCCTGATTTGCGCAAGTCAAAGCTAATGCCACGTGGCGATGGTCCTTTTAAGGTGTTAGAGAAAATAACTGATAATGCATATAAACTTGAGCTGCCTGCAGATTTCGGGGTTAGTCCCACTTTTAACATTGCAGATTTGAAGCCTTATTTGGGTGAGGATGATGAGCTTCCGTCGAGGACGACTTCATTTCAAGAAGGGGAGGATGATGAGGACATCAATACCATTGTTACACCCACTACCCCTGCTATTATATATAATGTACCAATTACTAGAGCTCTCGCACGCCAATTGAATTACCAGGTACTTCTGTTTCTTGGTAACGATTGTAATGTTCATGAGAATATGACGCTGCCTAAATTGGATACATTTATGTTGATTACTAATGAAGGGCCTAGCATGGAGAAGAGGGATGAACACTGGAGTAGGATCAAGCATGGAGATGAAGGCACGCGCAAAGGGATCCAGAACGGTGTTTCTAGGGCGTATTTGAGCACTTTGAAGCCTCTGTGATGACCTGCAAGGACATGGACGAAATATACAAGACGCCCCTTCATAAATTTCGCCCATAGCTTATTTTAGGTGTTGCATCACCTTATTTTTGAGCCAGGCCCATGTAATTTCGAAATACTAAAGTATAGGTTGTTCTTAGAGTCCATGTGTGTGGGGAAAACAGAGTTAGGGTTGGTTTCGGACCCCTCCTCCAAGGTGCCACGGAATTCCTCCCTCTCTTCCTCCATATATACAGCCCTTAGGGCATCGTTTAGACTTTGGGTTTTATTTAGTTAGAGTTAGCCATTGCTGCAACTTCGTGTACAAAGTTTGTGTCCAAAGACCAGACCAAGAACGCTTATGACACCCCACTTTTATCAATACTTCATCCATATTCGCAATATTCAGATTGCTTTATCATATTCTTGCTTGTTCTTCGATTGCTTGCAGGAATAGACCTTCGTGGTCGGGTTGATAGTGCGCCGGCGTGTTCAATAACCACTCGGAGTTGGTTTAGCGCTTGCTAAGATGCAACGTCGTGCACGTTTGTAGTCGGGTCGTCAAAGTTATCTCCACCAAATCGATAATTATCATCTCATCGAAAGATCGGGACACCTCGCCTCTATCACCAGAAAAATAACTCTTGTGCCCAAAATCTTTCTCGAACCTTCTCTTTATTTTCTCTAAAGTTTTGTTTATCTAATAAATAGGAAGAAAAGAGATAAGAGGGAGAAGGGAGCCCAGCCCAGCCGATCACTTGGGCCTCCTACATCCGCAGCCACCAGAAGCCCACTCACCCCCATCTTAACCCTAGTCGATCCCTCGACCCACACCCGTTAACCCTACACGACCCCCTGATCGATCACCTCCCCCCCTACGTCCTCCTCCTCCTACGCCGCCACACCCACACAAAGAGAGTTGCAGAGCCCACACGCCCGCGCCAAGCCCCTCTCCATGGGACGTCGCCATGCCCTGGTGCCCGCGCAGCCACCTCCCATGGCTCCCTCATCCGTGCCGCGGGACCTCCCCATCGTAAGCACCGCTGCCCCGCCATGCCTGAGCCTCCTCGTGGCCTCCTGCAATCGCGCCGAGCTGAGAGCTCGTGCCCGAGCTCCTGTTTCCTTCGTCCATGGGGCCGATGCCTCGCCCGCGCCTCAAACTTTGACCCACCTAGATCCATCATCTCTGCTTTGCTCCTCAGCTACCGCCCCCAACTCCAACCTCCCACGTGCACATCCGCTGCCTTTCTGTGGACACCATGGCCGTCCACGTTTTGACCTCCAAGACCATTATGGTTTTTTTCAAGAACCCCCATACCCCAAACCAGGGACGCAAGTCCGTGTTCGTGATTTTTGTTCCGCAACTCCGCCGGCGAGTCCGGTCCGAGGTTGCGGAGCGGTGGGCGAGCGTCGTAGACGAAGTAGTAGAACAAGCGAAAGTAGATTAACACAGGGAAATATGAGGAGACCAGCTTTATTAATCAATGATCAGGGGTTACAATGATTGCTCCTCGTCTCTTTATATAGGGGTATAGGGCAAAGGGATAAGTACCCACTTAGCGTAAAGTGGGGGAACGGGAGGGGCTACCTACGCACGAGGCTGCCGCCACGCCCTGGTGGCCCAGGTTTCCCAACACTCCCCCTTGGGTAATTATCCGTATATCCATGCCTCAAAACTCCGAAAAACCAAGTGGGAAAAAATATGGAGAAAGAGCACATAGTATACGTTGTTGTATTGCACGAATTGCCTCGTTAAAAACCTCGTGTGAGAAACATCAGGAAAACTCACCCAAGGGAAAAAGAGTACAATCCACTCAACCATCATGTCGAGTACTCGATCATCGGGATTGAGATTTTAACGACGAGTTTGTGAAGTTTCTCCCCCTGAACCTTGCATCTCTCTAAGTCTCATCATACCGATTCCACGCACACACCTCTCTAAGGTTGATGCCGGTAATGACTTAGTGAACATATCAGCAAGATTGTCACAGGACTTAGTATGCAAAACTCTCACCTCGTTCAACTGCTGCAACTCATGTGCATAGAAGAACTTGGGACTAATATGCTTTATGAGGTTACTCTTCACATAACCCATCTGAACTTGTGCAACACAAGCAGCATTATCTTCATAGATAATGGTAGGGGTTTGTACGGTGTTCAGTCCACATGTCTGCTGAATGTGGCCGATCATCCGCCGAAGCGATACGCATTCTTTTGACGCTTCGAATAGTGCCATGATTTCCGAGTGGTTTGTGGAAGTTGACACAAGAGTTTGCTTGGACGATTTCCAGGAAAACGCAGTTCCACCACAAAGGAAAACATACCCAGTCTGCGATTTGCAATCATGCGGGTCCGATAGGTACCCGGCATCGGCATAGCCTATAATAGATAGGTCTTGATTCCTCTTATAAAACAGGCCAAGATCTTTGGTCCCTTGCAGGTAACGGAAGACGTCCTTGACACCTTTCCAATGTCTTTTGGTAGGTTCAGAACTGTACCTAGCAAGCAAACTGACGACGAACGCAATGTCTGGCCGTGTGCAGTTTGCGAGGTACATAAGTGCTCCAACTGCACTCAGGTAAGGAACCTCTGGTCCCAGAGTTTCCTCCCCCTCTTCCTTTGGCCTGAACGGGTCCTTGTCTGGCTGTAAAGATCTTCCGACCATCGGGGTCTTAGAAGGATATGCCTTATCAAATCCAAATCTTTCCAACACCTTCTGGGTGTAGGTCGACTGGTGCACCAGAATCCCATCAGGGGAATGTTCAAGTTGCAGACCTAGACAGAACTTGGTTTTACCCAAATCCTTCATCTCGAATTCCGACATCAGGTAGGAACTCGCTTCCTCAATATCCTCAGGTGTACCGATTATGTTTAAATCGTCCACGTACACCGAGATTATACATAATCCATCTTGGGATCGCCGTATAAAAACACATGGGCAATCGTTATTGCTCGTGTAGCCCTTCTGATGAAGGAAATCACTTAGGCGATTATACCACATTCTACCTGACTGCCGAAGTCCATAAAGTGCCTTTTGAAGTTGGACACTGTATAGACTCCTGTTTGCTCTATCATGGTTCGAAACAGGGATACCTTCAGGAACCTTCATGTATATGTTCGAATCCAAGTTACCATACAGGTAAGCAGTGACAACATCCATTAATTTCATTTTCAAGCCCATGTTTACTGCCATCGTGATCAAGTATCTAAAGGTAACTCCATCCATGACCGGGGAATAAGTCTCCTCAAAATCGACACCTGGTCGTTGAGTGAACCCTTGAGCGACGAGCCTTGCTTTGTACCGTACTACCTTATTATTCTCATTTCTCTTTCGAACAAAAACCCACCTATGGCCAACAGGGCGAATGTGGGGAGGAGTTCGACACACTGGTCCAAACACCTTCCTTTTGTTGAGAGATAATAATTCGGCAATGATTGCCTGCTGCCAATCTTTCCAATCTGACCTTTTCTTACAATCGGCGAGCGTGTTAGGCTCAGGGTCAAGATCTATGATTGAGGCAATTTTTGTAGCAAAGTTAATGTCGACAATCACCGTTGCTCGGTTCATGGACACCCCCGTATAAATATAATTTATGGCCATTTCGTCATGGGGCGCATCCGGCACCAACACTTGCTCTACCAAATTTCCCATTATGGGAGCAAGGTCCTTTAGATTTCCCGCGCCAATGTGTGCGCACACATCTCCGCTGGGCGTTTCCCCTATGGGAAAGTTTAAGTCCGGAATTTCGTGCACTGAATTTTCCGTACTTGTGCCAGGTCTCGACTGGCTCCCCGTTTCACTTTGGGGTACTTTGGTGACAGGCTGTAATAAATCTCTCTTATCCTTTTTCGTCGGGCTTCCCCGAGTACTTGGGATTTGAGAAGCCGGATTTCGCGTCCTTTTAGGCCTTTGGACGGGAGCGGGTATACCATCATTTTTCTTCGGTATTTCAACCCTTTCCGGTGCATTGCGCGCGTGCACATGCGATTTTATCACAGTCTTTAAGTCACTAAAGTGGTGAGGCAGTTGATTTGCTAACGACTGCAAATCTATTATCTTTTGGACTTCTCTCTCTGTCTCAGCAGTGCGCGGGTCATGAGCGTGGATCCCCGTGGCTTGCCACGTGATTTCTCGACTTTTAGCATCAAGGGGTTGATTCTCTCCCCCTAAAGTCGGGAAAAAATCCTCGTCAAAGCTACAATCAGCAAAACGGGCCGTGTGACAGTCACCTGTCATGGGGTCCAGATACCTGATTATGGACACAGTCTCATAACCAACGTATATCCCCGACTTACGGAGCGGGCCCATCGCCGATCGCTGGGGTGGTGGTATTGGTACGTATACCTGGCAACCGAACCTACGAAGGTGGGAAATTTTCGGTGCCGACCCTTGCGCAAGCTGAACAGGAGAGTGGATGTTGTAGGCCGACGGTCAAAAGTTGATGAGTTTGGCCGCGTGTAACACTGCGTGGCCCCAACACGTAGTTGGTAAATTACAACCCTGAAGGAGCGGTCGAGCAATGAATTTAATTTGTTTAATCAATGCCTCGGCAAGCCCATTTTGTGTATGGACATGCGGTACTGAGTGCTCAACTTTGATTCCCATTGCCATGCAATAATCATCGAACGCCTTTGAAGTAAATTCTCCGGCGTTGTCCATTCGAATAGACTTTATACGATAATCGGGGTAATTATTCCTCATTTGTATGATCTGAGAGATCAACTTTTCAAAGGCATGGTTCCGTGTTGACAGCAGGCAAACATTGGACCATTTAGAGGAAGCATCAATGAGCACCATGAAGTACCGAAACGGCCCCGTGAGGGGCTGAATTGGACCGCATATGTCCCCTTGGATACGTTCCAAGAACACGGGGATTTCATCCCTCACCTTGAGGGGCGATGGCCTAATGACTAACTTCCCCGTGGCGCATGCGGAGCATACGAAATCATCGGGATTCGGGAAGTTCTTGACATTAACATTATGACCATGCGAGTTGTTAATTATATTTCTCATCATCGTAAGTCCGGGGTGGCCTAACATATCGTGCCAGAGGCAGAAGAGTTCAGAGCTTCTAAAAACAGTCTTGAGGGTAGTGTACACGGGCGGTGCTACTATTTTAGTGTAGTATAGCCCTGTGTCGAATGAAGGAAGCCTTTCGATAACATGTTTACCATTTACATCCCGCTTTGTGATGAGTAGGCACTCCTTGCCGTTCTCGTCATCGGTCTCAATATGAAGACCATTGGCGCGGATGTCTCTGAAGCTCAAAAGAGTACGAGTCGACTCCGGGAACAACAACGCTTCTTTAATGATCAAAGTTGTTCCCATAGGAAGTATGATAGTAGCTCGTCCGGAGCCAACTATGTTTGAACCGCAGCCGGCGATTGTCATAATACTTCCCGGAGATTTTTTAATAGACTCAAAGTACTTAGTTTCTCATAAAATGGTATGTGTGGTTGCGCTATCGGCAAGGCATGTTTCCTCCATTCGGGCGCCACACGCGTTCTAAAATATGACATCTAATTAATGTAATGAGGAAGACGCTACATTAATAATAAATGCACACATTTCAGAACATAACATACTATCATGAATAAATAATGGAATAAATGAATGGGATAAATGTCATCCAATCACCAAAATAAAGAATAAGTTTGTGCTCTCATAGAGCTTACAACCAAATCGAATTTATTCGAATATATTGTATCAAATCACGGAATCCTGAGGACTAACAAGGGAAGCTAAGTAGACTCGGCAAAGAGGCCATTGATCTCAGCCTGGATCTCCATACTGGCGATCCCATCGTCGTTAGAGATCATCTTGGCTGCAGCATCAATGTCCAGTGGCGGCGCCGTAGGGGCGACCATGTGCTCAATCTCCATGGCAACGTTGGCGTCATTAGAGACCGCCAAAGCCGCCGCTATGGGCACATGCGGGGTCGCAACTATGGGCGTGGTGGTCGGCGTAGGGATCATCACGGGTGCCGCCATGGGCGCCGGTGGTGCTCCCCCCTGAACCAAGGCGAGGTGCGTCTCACGCGCCTTTCGAGCCTTGTATGCATACACGACCTCCTGTGGTGCGCGACACTGGCGGGAGAAATGCTCCACCGAGCCACAGCGGAAACAGTCCTGAGGCCTCTGCCCACCCTTGCCCGGCTTTTGCTGCTTAGCCTGAGCGGATGGTTGAGAGCCCTTCTTCTTGCCCTTGCGACCCCTCTTCTTCTGTCGAGGCTTGCGGACTTTGAGAGCGTTCACCTCCTGGCTAGAACTCCCCCCTAGTGGTTGCGCGACAAAGTTCTTTTTCAGAACCTCGTCCTGCGCCTCTGCCACCTGGAGGACGTCAATCAACTCTGAATACCTCGTGTAGTTGCCCTGGCGGTAGTTCCGTGAGGACTGGACCGCGTCAGGGTGGAAAGTGGATAGGGTTTTCTCAATATTCTGGGTGTCGGTAATCTCAGTACCACACAACCGAAGAGTCGTACAAATCCGGTGCAGAGCCGAATTTTACTCCCCAACCGTCTTGAAGTCCGCAAACCTCAGACGGATCCACTCTGCCTCTGCACGTGGCTTTACAGTGTACTTCAGCCGTTCAAACCGCTGCTGAAGAGCGGTCCAAAGGCCAGAAGCACTCCGCTCAGCCATATACTCATCTTTCAGAGTAGGTGACAGGTGATGACGGAGAAAATGCAGAGCCTGCGCATTCTCAGGTTCAAACTTGGGATTAGTGGGGGCCAGCTGAGCCCCCTTACCGATCGCCCTCAGGAGGCTCGTGCCCTGGAGAAAGATCTCGCAGTCCGAGGCCCATGACAGGTAGTTCATCCCAGTCTGGGCCAACTCAGCAAACTCCTTGTTAACGATTCCGGCCATCTGCAATTTATGCAAAAATCATGAGATTACAGCAGGTAATCTTTTGCGTAAATGCGATGTTGATAAACTTATTCAATAAAATGACGTTCCAATATTTAAAACATGCTATTATATGACTTACTAATTGATTAAGAGTGCTAAACAATTAATCTACATCAGTAAAATCATATAATAATACCATGTTACAAAATATAGCATGTTAAGCGCATCTAGTACGTGAAGAATAGCCCAAAAAATGAGTTCCCGAGGCATTTTTAAGACCAAATACGCATCTTTAGCGAAAACAGACAGTTCCAGGGGCTTCTACGCAAAATATTACAACTGGAATATAATACGCGTAGAAACAAGGAACTACAGGGGCTAAAATGCAAAAAACCTGCGCTACAGCCAGCGCCACCCCCTTTTTTTAAGGAGTGGCCCACAGCCGCGGCCCGTCTCGGCCCAGCTGCCAGCGCCTCGCCAGCCCACCCGTGCGGCCCACCCGGGGTGCGCTAGGTTTTCCTAGTGCCCGATGGGCAGGGCGGCGGCGGCGGCTCGCACGGCACGGCCGGCGGCCAGCGGCCAGCATGGCTCGCGGCGGCGCGGCCGGCGGCCCGCACGCGGCGGCGCGGCCCGCGGCCAGCATGCGGCGGCGCGGCCAGCGGCCAGCACGCGACGACGCGGCCAGCGGCCAGCACGCGGCCAGCACGCGGCCAGCGGCCAGCACGCGGCCAGCGGCCAGCACGCGGCCATCGGCCAGCACGCGGCCAGCGGCCAGCATGCAGCCAGCACGGCTCGCGGCGGCCAGCGGCCAGCAGCCTGGCTCGCCCGCGCGGCAGGGCCTGGCCAGCTCGCGCCCGCCCGGCACGCCACAGCGCGGCGGCTGCAAGGCCAGCCAGCTAGGCGGGCGGCGGCCACGGGGCGGGCTGCAGGCGAGCATGCGTCAGCAGGACGCGGCGGCGACGAGCCGGGACGATGGCTGTGGCGACGTCAACAGGACTGGTGCACAGATCTTCGTCGCGTTCTTCCGGAACATCGACGGCGCGTGGCACAGCAGGTGCGTTGCGGCGGTACCGTGATCATCTGGATCACGATTTGTACCGACTCCCGTATAGTGTAGTCAACAAGCCTCTCGTGATCCAAGAACATCGACATTGGTCGGCGACGTATTCGTCAGCCAGTTCTTGGGAGAGAAATCCACACCATAGGTAGATATATCCGAAAAATAAACTAATCGCAAAAACGGAATCGTAGTAACGAGGGGGATCCATTTTTGCAAAAGATAGATCGGATCTTATACCTCCGCGTGAACGACGAAAGCCTGCTTGATGCAGGCTTGACGCAGGCTTGATGGAGAGTTGGTGGAGCGAAGCGTGCTGATAATGTGTTCCGCAACTCCGCCGGCGAGTCCGGTCCGAGGTTGCGGAGCGGTGGGCGAGCGTCGTAGACGAAGTAGTCGAACAAGCGAAAGTAGATTGACACAGGGAAATATGAGGAGACCAGCTTTATTAATCAATGATCAGGGGTTACAATGATTGCTCCTCGTCTCTTTATATAGGGGTATAGGGCAAAGGGATAAGTACCCACTTAACGTAAAGTGGGGGAACGGGAGGGGCTACCCCGTGCGATACGCACGAGGCTGCCGCCACGCCCTGGTGGCCCCGGTTTCCCAACAATTTTCGCCAAGCCCCAAGACCTCCATTTCATCTTCACCGAACGACTACACGGCATCCTCGAATAACTGCACACGAGTACAACTACTTCCCATAACGACTCGTGCATGACTACGTGGAATCACCAAGTACCCCGGAACCGCTAGCGCGTCCGGATCGCCAGGACTGACTACACGATATCACGCCATGCACCACGACGACCGCGTACGACTACCGTCACCAAGACCCGAGACCATTAAGTACCCCTGCCCTCGACCACCAAAGAACTCGAATTCGTCAAGTTCCTCTCCAAGATGTGTACCACTACTTCCACCATGATCCATGAACATCTACACCGCATCGGACTCGACACGCCCCAAAACGCACGGTTCAAAGGTATAACCGCCAGGACGACGCCCATGGATGAATGCACGTGTTGTATGAGATGCGCGTGTTTGCATCGTGCCCGTTTATTCTTGAACATTTCCCGTTTCCATGACACCGACACGTGGGAACCTGGTAACCGGGATCACCTCACCATCTTTTGCATGACATGCTTACATTCACACGTCATCTTTTGCACTGACAACTCGATGAGTTGTCGGATCACCGGAATGTTGCAGTAGAATCATTTTCATTGTCGTTTTCATGGCATCCCTTTCTTTCCGTCATGGCGATAAATGCTCCCTATCATATTAAGTGTGAGCATTTTCAAAAAATTGCATAAACCTTGAATATGTCATTCGCATCATGATAACAAAATTTAAAATGGTTAAAATTGTTCTTTGCATTAATTTGCATAAAGACATGCTAAAATGAATTATTTCGGAACTATTTAACCATAGGTCAGAATTAAATGAACTTTATATGTAAATGGGGTAGAAAATTTTGTAGGTGAACATGGTGCACTTTATTTTGCTGTTTAACAACATTAAAATTCTGTATAGGGCAGAACGGTAGCGAATTCGAAAATTGTACATGGGGATTTTCCAGAATTGTTTTTTGTTGTTTCCGACCTCATTTAAACTTGCCTAAATAGTTAGTTTACTTATGCTTCACCTCCTGCCATGTTTAAAAACATTTAATATTGATGAGTGGTATAAACGGGAGGGAACAAAATATTGGAATGTGGTGTTTTGTCAATATGCAATTCGTTGCATATTGAACTCCACTTAATTTGTAGTATTGTTTGTTGCACTTTGCCATGCCATGCCTCATTAAAATGGACATGCATCATAATTGTTTGCGCATCATATCATGAATATGATATGGTGTTTACCGTTCCCTTTGTTTCTTTTCAGATTTGCTTCTCCCCGCTAGAGTTCCGAAATGTTGCGGATTGTGAGGATCCGTTCGACTATGATTGTTTGAGTACTTCATGGACCATGTCTTCTTCCTAGCTGGATTTCAGGCAAGATTACCATTACCTTTGATATCACTACTATCTTTGCTTTGCTAGTTGTCTCGATGCTATCGCTATGTCACGCTACCTACCACTTGCTTGTCAAGCCTCCCAAATTTCCATGAAATAGCATCTAACCTTTTCCACCATCCTAGCAAATCATTGTTTGGCTAAGTTACCACTTTGCTTACCCCCCCTCCTTATAGCGTTGCTAGTTGCAGGTGCAGTTGCATGTTGTTCCATGTTGGGACATGAATATCATGGGATATCACAATATCTCTTATTTAATTAATGCACATATATACTCGGTAAAGGGTGGAAAGCTTAGCCTTTTGCCTGCTTTTCTGTTCCACTCTTGGTGCCCTAGTTTCCTTCATACTGGTGTTATGTTCATTGATGAGCGGTCCTAACACATGTGGGTATATGGGACCCCCTTACCAATCGGTTAAGAAAGAACTCTTCCAGCAATGCCCAACTTGCTTTTACCATTAGCCTTATAACAACTAAAACCTGCATAGGGACTTTTCGGACCCCTAGGATAATTAATCAATAACCCGGGCCAGTGCTCCTCATGAGTGTTGGTCCAAACGAGAGCCACTTGCAGCGCCACCGCGAGGAAAATCGAGGACATGTTTTAGTTGTACGGACTGCTCATCCGATTGTGCCCTGAGAACGAGATACGCGGCTCCTATCGGGATTGTCGGCACATCGGGTGGCCTTGCTAGTTTAGTTTTACCTTTGAGGAGAGGCTGGTCCACCAGAATTCCTTATCGTAAGCATCGTGTTCTTCACGGTCTGAGGTTGTTCCATTGGATGTGTGTGGTGGATTAAGTTGGAGCACACCTGTAGGGTTAAATATTTTCTAAAGCCGTGCCCACAGTTATGTGGTGACTTGGAAATTTATAATATTCGGTTGTAGATAACTTGACACTGAACCCAAAATAAAATACACCAACTGCATGAGTAACCGGGGCAGTCTCTTTTCAAGGGAGTACGAGAAGAGAACACGGTAGGGTTATGATTGACTCGTATGTAGTTTAGGATCACTTCTTGATCATTAATAGTTGCGACCATTATGCGTAGACTACTCTTCTTACTCTTGTACTCGTAAGTTAGCCACCATACAATGCTTAGTGCTTGCTGCAACCTCACTACTCATCCATTTCGTACCCATTAAGTGTTGCTAGTCTTGATACCCATGGTAATGAGATTGCTGAGTCCTTGTGGCTCACAGATTAGTACAACAATAGTTGCAGGTACAGGTAATGCGATGATCTGACGTGAGAGTGATGCATGTTTTGCTTTGGAGTTCTTCTTCTGCTTCTTCCTTGGTCAAGGGATAGGTTCCACGTCGAGAGCCTGGTATTAGCAGGGTGGATGTGGTTCTCCTCTTTCGTTTGATTTCATCCATAGTCGGATCCTGCTCTTCTCAATGATGATTGATATGTATTGATGAATTCATGTATTCATACTGTAGCTTGTGGCGAGTGTAAGCCTTTATCTGGTATTCTCATATATTCAGTACATGGTATGTTGTAATGATATCCACCTTGATATGCACTTGAAATGCAGTTGTGCCCCAATCACGTATTCATCACATGATCGGGATAGAACCTCATCTTGGGCGCTACAGGACTACATCAACACCATGGATCACTTGCTTGTTAGATACAAGTACAAGGTGGTCAACATCGACCTCCAGTACATCGACGGTCATCCTAGCATAGCTCAAAAGGTTATCGTCGACCAGTTGTGCATGCACCATCATGTCTTCATCTACCACTAATGCATGGCCACAGAGCCTTGCGACCATTTCGCCAGGTTTGTCAACTGCACCGACTACAAGTTCGCCATGGTGGAAACCACCAACGCTGTAAAAGCTCTCGAGGTTACGAGCTTGTCGATGCGTGGCATCCTACAGTCATCCCCATGGACCCGTCTCCCCAAGTGCCAAGTGGGCCGATGACACGATCTCGTGCGAGAGCACTCAAAATCAAGGTGACGTCTCTCCTTAATGAACTTCCATATGATGCATGTGAGACACACGAACCTCCTTGAGCTAGTGCACCAAGCAACCAAAGTGGAGCGACAAGTACAAGAGGACTACAAGTACTCCAAGTTCACTTCCAAGAACTACGGCTCCTACAACCAAGCTTCAATGACTTCAGCGCCTCCTACTACAACCGAACATTCTCCAAGCAAAGGCGACAAGTCAAGCTACAAGACTTCGACAACATCAAGTCATCCTCCTACTACGACCAACTTCGAGCCGAGAGCTTCATCATCTACAACTCCAACCGAGGATAACTCGAAGACGAGTTCCATCAAATGCTTCAAATGTCAAGGACGAGGTCACAAGTCATCTGAGTGCAAAACCATATGGACCATGATCATCAACGACGATGGCTCCTATGACTCTATGCGCAATGACAAAATGGAAGCCCTTGAGCACATGGCCATGCATCGTCCCGTGAACGAGGATGAAGACAATCAAGTCTTTTGTGACAATGAACTGAGCCCCGCTCTCGTTTTCTCCAAGGTCTTAACGCTTCAACACCAACAAGACTTGGACCAATGTTTCCATAGCTTCCACACCAAGGCCGACATCAATGGACGTTCCATCAAGGTTATCATCGATGGAGGAAGTTGTCACAATTTGGCAAGTGAAGAGCTATGCCACAAGCCACAATTGATCAAGATGAAGCACCCTCATCCCTACAAGGTCCAATGGCTTAGAGACTCCGGCACCATTCGAGTTGAGCACACGGTGCAAGTACCCTTCAAGATTGGCGCCCATGGGGACACCTTGGAATGTGATGTGATACCTATGACCATTTGCCACAAGCCCAAATCGAGTGCCTCCGCGATGAGTGACAAGAAACAAATAGTGTTATTCACCACCAAAAGTGATATGCGAGAAGTGTGTGAGAACCCATCAAGTGTCCTTCACTTTGTGCTCTTATTCAAAGGTGAAGCGGAACAACCTAACACTTCACCACCTCTACCTTTAGTGTTGTCTCATTTGTTGCACTAATTCCAAGATGTCTTCCCCGATGAGCTACCTCAGGGTCTACCTCCTCTTCGCGGCATCGAGCACCGCATCGACTTCATCCCCGGAGCACCTCTTCCTAACAAGGCACCTTGCCGGGTGAACCCCGAAGAAACCAAGGAGATCCAACGGCAAGTTCAACAACTCATCAACAACGGTCACGTACGAGAAAGCTTGAGCCCTTGTGTCATTCCGCTAATCCTTCTCCCCAAGAAAGGTGGTACTTATCGAATGTGTTCCGATTGCCGTCCAATCAATGCTATCACCGTTAGATATCATCACCCCATATCGCGCTTAAATGATATGCTAGATGAGCTTAGCGGAGCCACAATCTTTTCTAAGATTGATCTTAAGAGTGGCTACTACCAAATCCGCATACAAGAGGGTGATGAATGGAAAACCGCATTTAAGACCAAATTTAGCTTATATGGATGGCTTGTTATTCCAATGGGCTTGTCGGAAGCACCCGATACTTTCATGAGAGTCATGCACTATGTCCTTAGACCTTACATTGGCATCTTCGTTGCGGTCTACTTTGATGACATCCTTGTGTTTAGCATGTCTCTAAAAGATCATGTGACTAATCTTAGAACCATTTTGCAAACTCTTCGCAAAGAGAAACTCTATGCTAACATTGAGAAATGCAAATTTGGTGTAGACAAACTTGTTTTTCTAGAATTTGTTGTCTCTTCCAAGGGTGTTCATGTAGACGAAACTAAGATCGAAGCTATTAAAACTTGGCCCCAACCCAAAAACTTACAACAAGTGCATAGTTTTCTTGGTCTAGCTGGATTCTATAGACGATTTGTGAAGGACTTTAGCACCATTGCTACATCTTTACATGCTTTGAGTAAGAAGAAAGCACCTTTTGTTTGGCGACCATCACAAGATACCGCGTTCAATGATCTTAAGAATTTGCTTGACTTACCAAATTTTGACAAACCTTTCGAGGTACATTGCGATGCTAGCGGTAATGGCATGGGAGGCGTGTTAATGCAAGAGAAGTGCCCACTCACTTATTTCAGTGAAAAAATTCCGGAGCGCAGCTTAACTATCCCATCTATGACAAAGAGCTTTATGCTTTAGTGAGAGTCTTGCATGTTCGGGAGCATTATTTACAGCCTCATGAGTTCATTCTCCACATGGACCATGAAACACTTAAGTATCTTAAGGGTCAAACTAAGTTGAACAAGTGTCATGCTAACTGGAGTGAATTCATTGAGTCTTTTCCTTATGTCATCAAGTATATCAAAGGCAAGGAGAATGTAGTTGACGACGCTTTATTCTGCAAATGCATGCTTGTTACCCAACTTGATTTGAATGTTATTGTCTTTGAGCACATAGAAGACTTGTATGCGCATGATGTTTTCTTTGCAAATCCTTATGCTAAGTGTTTGACGCATACATCTTGGGAACGATATTACATCAAGGATGATTATCTTATGAAAGCTAACAAACTTTGCATACCCAAGTCTTCTCTTCATTTGTTACATTTGCAAGAAGCTCATGGAGGAGGACTTATGGACACCTTGGACGCGACAAGACATTTGGGATGCTCTCCAAGAACTACTTTTGGCCCAAGATGTTCCTCGATGTCTCACGCTTCACCAACCGATACTCAACATGTCACAAAGCTAAGTCTAAAGCTCAATCCACGGTCTTTACATGCCACTTTCTATTCCATATCAACCATGGGAAGATATTAGTATGAACTTTGTGCTTGGTTTGCCTAGAACTCAAAATGGAAAGGATTCCGTCTTTGTTGTTGTGGACCGTTTTTCCAAGATGGCTCATTTCATTCCATGCAACAAGATAGACGATGCTTCACATGTTGCGAATCTCTTTTGTAGGGAAGCCTTGCGCTTACATGGAGTGCCCAAGATGATCGTCTCGGACCGCGACGTCAAGTTTCTTAGCTACTTTTGGAAGACGCTTCGCACCAAGCTCGGAATCAAGCTACTATTCTCTTCGGCATACCACCCACAAACCAACGGCCAAACAGAGGTGACGAACCGCACGCTATCGACGCTTCTTCGTGTGTTGATCAAGAAGAACCTCAAGGAATGGGAGCAATGTTTTCCCATCGCCAAGTATGCCAACAGCCGCGCACGACATTCTACAACCGGCAAGTCCCCCTTCGAGGTTGTCTATGGTTTCAACTCATTGTCTCCATTGGACATTCTTCCTCTACCTCTCCAAGAGCGCACAAACATGGACGCTAGTTGATACGGAGCTAGACCCGGTTTTGGCCGATCTTTCACAATTGGAGTGGATTCCCGTGAAGAACATGAAGAACATGATGAACACGGGGAAGAACGGAGAGAAATCACAAGGGGAAACACTCAAGAACAAGTCCAATCACACATCCACTAGACTCACAATCACACAAGATCCACAAAGGTACAAGAACAACAAAGGGAAAGATACAAGGTAAAGTTCATCCCAAATCCAAAGGAGATGAGGTCTTGATGATTTAGATAGATCCTTCCCTAGAAGGGGTCTTGAATCCCTAGGGATCTTCCCCAATGGAGGCCTTGAACTCCAATGGAGTGTTCTCTCTCTCAAGAGGAATCCCACAAGGGGAGAAACATGAGCTAAGCTCTAATGTCTAGATCTATCCTTAGCTTAGTCCAAATGGAGGGGGTGGTGGAGTATATATAGTCCTAGGGGATGGAGGGTAAGTAGGGGCGAAATGGGGATTACATGGGCACAGCCCGTAGCAACACACAGGGGGCCCCGTGCGCACGGGGTAAGTGGAGCCCGTGCGCACGGGGTCTCCAGAGACCTGACGCAGCAATGTAACGACCCGAATTTGATAAGATTTGATGTCTCTATGCTCACCGTGCTAGTCCCTGTATCGAATCGCTAGCACACACAATACATAAGAATATCAAATAACAAGTGCATCATTTACTATAATGTATGATGCAGAAGTTATAAAGTATTACAATCTTGTAGCACATAGCTAGCTTTATTCAATAATATCAGCGGAAATGTAGCATAAGAAAATGAAGAGTCCCATCAATGCCCACTGGAGAAAATGCTGAGTGAAGACTCGCGACCCTACTGTATCTCACAGATCATCTGAAAATCCCGCAACATGATAGTTGCAGCCACAAAGGGTCAATACATTGAATGTATTGCCAAATCACAGAATATGATATAGCAAACCTACATCCACAAGTAAAGTATGACAAACAAAACACTCAAGTTTGGTTTTGCATAAAACTAACTTCACCTACCACCACTTCATAGGCAAGGTGCACACAACGCAGACGCTAAAGATCTTCAAGATGTCTCAAGTGCGCTCAGTCCTATCGCATTCTCTAGGGATAATAGAGCGCTCAGCCGGTGACGCATTCATGTGAGAAAAAGCCCTGACAACTCAAGTGTGCTCAATCATGACGCGTTCTCTAGGGACAATAGAGCGCTCAGCCATTGACGCATTCACCAGAGGAAAAGTCCCGACCCTACAGCTATAAAGACTCACCACTTCCATGGATCACTTCACACATGCCCGCGTCTACCATAGCAAGTTGATCACACCATCCCATAACACAATAAATACCAAACATGACAACACAAGATACACATATCAGGCCAAACACATATCATAGCATAAAACCACACTTGCATAGCAGAATTTAGGATGAGAAAAAACAAAAGTGTAAACTTGGCTTGAATGCTGTGGAAGTACTCTAACGATTAATTCCCATCCACTACACACTCCGGGCAATCTATACGATAACGAAGGCGCCGATAAATAAACCATACTCACAAACACTATAATAAAGTCAACAACAAGGAATTCAAATAAGAACCTAATTAACAGAACATAACAATAGGTACATCTTTTATACGTGCTAGTAGGATCATAATGCAAAAAGAATCAACTGAATTGGATCGTCGGTTTAAAAGATATAGCCTCCGGATGATTGAATTCAACTTTAAACAAATTCAAATTTGAATTGTTCAACAATGTGAAATTTTTGTTATACAATATTCTCCTGGTCTCTACGAGTACACAGGAAGAAGAATGGGTGAATTTGGAGTTATGGATCTTAAGATAAACCTAAATGAAAATTTGGTATGAAATCTGCCCAAAGTAAATTGTGCTAAAACTGTGTTCGTGGAAGAACTGATGCGGCTGTTGTACATTGCCACGTGTCACTTTCTGAGTGGCCGAAACGTGTTCGCTGCTAAGCTTATGCGACGGACGGCTGCGACTTAAGGGAAAATGGTTCGAAGAAAGAAAAAAACTAAGCGGGCTAATCCTAACCACCGCTACGCGATCGGACGACCTGGGTTGACTCACCGGAGAACAGAAGCTGGAGCTGCCGGACTTGGGCAAGACGACGATGACGCGGCTCGTACTTTGATGTGACGGCGGTTCTAATGGTCTTCGGTGTCGGCGAAGGCGGACGATAGGTGCAGATCGACGAGGGGTGGTGTACGCGGCGAAGGGAGCATCCTCTGTGGCCGGCGGGGGCGACCTGAGTGGAGGTTGTGAGCAGCGGCGAACTTTCAGCAGGGCCGAGGGTTTGCTCTGTTGCGTGCCTGCGAGAATTAGAAGATGAGGGAGGTGGAGTGCACCCAGGAGAAGATAACAGAGAAGTAGGGCGATGCGAGGAACCTCAGGTTGTGACGGAATCGACAACGGTACAGTTCGGCAGAGGCGCATCTCCGGCGAGATCTTGGATGCGCTATAGGGCATGAAACCTTTTGATTTCTCCAAAACTTGGACGAGAATTACTTGGAGAATATCTATAGAATAACTCCCGTGCCTGAGGGGAAGTAAATCTCTAGTGAACTCCCAAGGATTTGGATGGGGAACGGAAGAACCCGTGAGCGTGCGGGAGTCTGGATAGAGCTAGGAGATGACATACTGGGCCCAGTGTCAGTGGCAGAGAGAAGGAATGGAAAAAACGGGGGGTGGGCTGCGCTTTGCGGGAACCGGGCCGAAGGCCTGCTTGCAGCTGCCGCTGCGTCGCGCGCGCTGTGGTCGACTGGTTTGGCCGCGGCTCTGCGGTAGCGCACAGTGCGCTAGTTGTCTTTTTTTTAATCTATCTATATGTAGGGATGAAGGGGGGAACTTTCTCGGTAGCTTGGTATTGGTGATTGAAGAAGTCACTGATCCGGCAACCTTAGAAGCAGTGGTATGTCGGGAGGCACTAGCCCTCGCTGAGGATTTGAGCATCCAACAGTTTGTAGTGGCTTCTGACTGTCGACAGGTGGTCTCTGACATTAGAAGGAGAGCCCCGGGACAATATGGAGCAATCATTAGCGAGATAAATCTTAAAGCTACCTTTTTCAATGTTCATTTACTTTTGAGTGTCGTGATGTTAATTATGAAGCACATAGATTAGCAAAGTTTTGCTTGAACAGGGGACCGGAACGCCGCGTCTGGTTTGGCACTCCCCACGACCCGAGATGTATCCCACTACATGTGGAATTCCATGAATAAAGTTGGTTTTCCACCCTAAAAAAACTACAGAAAGTAAAATAACGCTAAATAAAATACCACAACGACAATATAAAATATCAAAAACACACACTAAAATATTATCACTAATATATAAAAAGTGAACATTTTTACAACACAAAAGAAATTTTGAAAAACTGTTTTATGCAATACAAGCCATATAGAGTAATATAATAACAACTATAAAATAAATTTGAGTTTCTGAAATACCCAAAATAATTCCTGGGAAATTCAAACAATGTTCTTATCACTTTCGAACTACACTTAATAG
Organism: Secale cereale; assembly: GCA_902687465.1. Classification (NCBI taxonomy): domain Eukaryota; kingdom Viridiplantae; phylum Streptophyta; class Magnoliopsida; order Poales; family Poaceae; genus Secale; species Secale cereale. The sequence continues at coordinate 253,163,014 of LR738709.1, read as the reverse complement.
GGGAGAAGTCATATTATCTCCACTCCAAAATTTTGACTTGAGTTGAAAAACATTTTGAAAAAACAGAAATTTGGAATATGCATAGAAATCATGATGAATAGGAATGGCCCTATTAACATTCCAAATTTTAAAATTTGGGGTGTTACAAGCAGCCCGTGCGCACGGGGTCTAAGGCCCGTGAGCGTGGGGGTCTCGTGTGCACGGTACATGCCCATGCGCATGGGGTCTTCAGGACCGTGTAGCCTGGGAGGCCCGTGGGCACGGGGTTGGAGGGGCCCGTGCGCACGACGTCGTCTCGGAGCTCCTGCCTTCTTCTTGGCCTGTTCCTTCCCCGCTTCTACGTGTCGGTGCAACAAAGCCTAGGTCTGTTGCCCAGACTGTGCACAGGCTCAAGAACAAGATTGAAGCACCAGCCCCGGCCAAAGTACAAAGAATCAAGAGGAACGAAGACCCATCTCAGAGCGGAGAGACCAAGGACAAGCCAGAGAAGCAAGACATCACCAAGAGAAGGGCCTCCCTTGTCGGGCAAGCGAGCTCGGCAAGGGGCGAGGCCACCCCCCAGAGCAGATAGCAGAAACACCCCGGCAGGGCCTGCCGGGGCTCGCGGAGGCCAAACCGCCCCACTGAACACTCAATCACGGCCCACGTCATCAATCAATGCGGTGTCAAGACGCAAGATGATTAAGTGGCAGCCATTAGCCACATGGCAGCCAGTTCCTACAAGAAGAACCCGCAGATGACACCCGTCTTGCGACGTGTCAAACAAGCAGACTTGGAGTTGGCGATATAGCCCGGCAAGGCTTGTCGGGCAGCCAATGATATGACGTCAAGTGGTGCATTTAATGCGCCCTGTCAGCCTGCAGAGTTAGGTATGATAGCACTGTTCGCTATCATATCAGTGCATAATGACTACTTTCTCACTGTGGTAACCCCTTAATCTATAAAAGGAGGCCCACGACAACCGTAGAAAGGGTTGGAAAGTAGATGAACCGACACCACCATATGCGTGTAGTCCCTGCTGCCCTAAGGTAAACCCTGTCGGGTAAGTGTACCACGGACCACCTCACTCATTCCACCATCAATACACCAAAGCAGGAGTAGGGTCTTACGCCTCGCGGTGGCCCGAACCTGGGTAAATTGCTTGTGTGATCTCTGTCGCGTTGTCGTACGCCGATCTTCTCTTTGTGCAACGCGATGTCCCCCCGCCAAACCAGCAAGGGGCCACCTAGTCCCATAGGTGGCCGCTGATATCCCATGACATCTTTGGCGCGCCAGGTAGGGGGATCGCTTTGCATGAACCTAAAAGTGTGCGCAGCGCGTCATCTTCATCACCATTTTCATCTTCGACAGCGCTATCGACCATGGCGCCCAAGAAGAAATCTGGTGCCTCGGCCCATCCCTCCACCTCGAAGGCTTCACCGCCCATGGCCTCCAACACCACGGAAGCTGCGGGGGCACATCAGGACTTGGACGCTGCTGGGGACGTGGTTGGAGCAGGTGGCGCCATCACCACTTCCCCCGAGGCCGACACGGGGGCCGGAGCTACCGGAAGAGAACAACATCAGCAATGCCTTGATGGTCATGCCCTACAAGGTGCGGGTGAGGGGGTCACTCCGTCCGCGCCCCCACCTCTCACCGACGGGCACAGTCGCAGCAACGGCGCTCGGTCCGGGACCAGCCATCGCCCTCCGGTCGCCCCCACCACGGGAGCGACCATGGCGCATGCGCCTCCTCCTAGGCGAGCCAACCAGAATGCAGCGCTCGACGGAGGAGCACCATCGCCGCGCGACCCTACTGCCCAGGTGGTCATCCCACAGCAGCGTGGGCGCGACACCGTCGTCGTTGCCGCCGCCGCCGGCATCGTCGGGAGCTAGGCGACGGTGCGGTCAATGTCATTGACATCTATGCCAAGCACAGTGCTACTTCTCGAGCGTGCGTTGTATTCCCTCGAAGAGGAAAGGGAGATGCACCACAGTAGCGTAATTATTTCCCTCAGTTTTTGAGAACCAAGGTATCAATCCAATAGGAGACCACGCGCGTGTCCCTCGCACCTGCACAACCAAATAAGAACTTCGCAGCCAACGCGATAAGGGGTTGTTAATCCCTTTACGGTCACTTAAGAAAGTCAGATCTGATAGAGATGATAGTTTATATTTTTGGTATTTTTGATTTATAAGAACAGCAAATAAAAGCGATAAAAGTAAAGTAGACGTAGATTGATATGTTGAAAATAGACCCCGGGGCCATAGTGTTCTCTAGTGGCTTCTCTCATGATAGCGATATTCTACTGCGGGTAAACAAATTATTGTCAAGCAATTGATAGAAAAGTGAATAATTATGAGACTATCTAGGCATGATCATTGTATATAGGCATCACGTCCAAGACAAGTAGACCGACTCCTTCCTGCATCTACTACTATTACTCCACACATTGACCGCTATCCAGCATGCATCTAGTGTATTGAGTTCATAAGAACAGAGTAACGCCTTAGGCAAGATGACATGATGTAGAGGCATAAACTCAAGCAATATGATATAAACCCCATGTTTTTATCCTCGATGGAAACAATACAATACGTGCCTTGCTGCCCCTACTGTCATTGGGAAAGGACACCGCAAGATTGAACCCAAAGCCAAGCACTTCTCCCATTGTAAGAACTATAGATCTTATAGGCCAAACCAAACCAATAATTCGAAGAGACTTGCAAGGATATTATGAGCACACATAAAAAGTTCAGAGAAGAACAAAATATCTTTCATAGAGAATCTTGATCATAAACCCACAATTCATCGGATCTCGACAAACACACCGCACAAAGAGATTACATTGAATAGATCTCCTCGAAGACCGTGGAGAACTTTGTATTGAAATCCAGAGAGAGAGAAGAAGCCATCTAGATACTAGCTATGGACCTGAAGGTCTGTGGTAAACTACTCACAACTCCTGGTGAGGGCGATGATGATGATGATGAAGAAGAAGAACTCCGTGATGGATCCCTCTCCGGTGGAGCTCCGGAACAGGCTCCAAGATGGGATCTCACGGGAACAGAAGGTTACGGTGGTGGAATTAGGGTTTTCTCTCTGTTGTCGAAGGTTTCGGGGTACGTAGACTTATATAGGAGGAAGGAGGACACCGGGGGGGGTGCTCAGGGGTCCCACGAGGAAGGGGGGCGTGCCCCCACCCTCGTGGACGCCCGAGGCTCCTCTGACGTGGTTCTCAAGTCCCTCGTGCGTGATTTTTTGCAAAAATATCTCTCGCAAAGGTTTCATTCCGTTTGGACTCTGTTTGATATTCTTTTTCTGCAAAACCCTGAAACAGGCAAAAAAACAGCAATCTGGACTGGGCCTTTGGGTTAGTAGGTTAGTCCCAAAAATGATATAAAAGTGTAAGATAAATCCCATTCCAGATTGTTGTTCCATTGGGCTTTGTCGTACACTTTTATATTATTTTTGGGACTAACCTACTAACCCAAAGGCCCAGTCCAGATTGCTATTTTTTGCCTGTTTCAGGGTTTTACAGAAAAGAGATATCAAACGAAGTCCAAACGGAATGAAACCTTCGGGACAGATATTTTTGGAGAAAATCACACACGAGAGACTTGAGAACCACGGAGTAGGGGCCACGTGGTGCCCATGAGGGTGGGGGCACCCCCCCTAGGGCGCGCCCCCTACCTCATGGGTCCCACATAAGGCCCCCGGTGCCCTCCTTCCTCCTATATCAGCCTACGTACCCCGAAACCATCAGAAGAAGAGATAAAACCCTAGTTCCACCGCCATAACCTTCTGTTCCCATGAGATCCCATCTTGGGGCCTGTTCCGGAGCTCCGCCGGAGGGGGGATCTACCAAGGAGTGCTTCTACATCATCATCATCGCCTCACCATGAGTTATGACTAGTTTACCACAGACCTTCGGGTCCATAGCTAGTATCTAGATGGCTTCTTCTCTCTCTTTGGATCTCAATACAAAGTTCTCCTCGGTCTTCGAGGAGATCTATTCGATGTAATCTCTTTTTGCGGTGTGTTTGTCGAGATCGGATGAATTGTGGCTTTATGATCAAGATTATCTTTGAGAAATATTTGGTTCTTCTTGGAACTCTTTATGTATGATTATAATATCCTTGCAAGTCTCTTTGAATTATTGGTTTGCTTTGGCCTACTAGATCTATAGTTCTTGCAATGGGAGAAGTGCTTGGCTTTGGGTTCAATCTTGCGGTGTCCTTTCCCAATGACAGTAGGGGCAGCAAGGCACGTATTGTATTGTTGCCATCGAGGATAAAAAGATGGGGTTTATATCATATTGCCTGAGTTTATACCTCTACATCATGTCATCTTCCTTGAGGCGTTACTCTGTTCTTATTAACTCAATACACTAGATGTATGCTGGATAGCGGTCGATGTGTGGAGTAATAGTAGTAGATGCAGAATCGTTTCGGTCTACTTGTCTCGGACGTGATGCCTATATATAATGATCATGCCTAGATAGTCTCATCATTATTCGCTTTTCTATCAATTGCTCGACAGTAATTTGTTTACCCGCCGTAGAATATCGCTATCATGAGAGAAGCCACTAGAGAACACTATGGCCCCCGGGTCTATTCTCAACATATCAATCTACACTTACTTTAATTTTTCCGCTCTTACTTTCTGTTCTTATAACCAAAAATACCAAAAATATCAAACTATCATCTCTATCAGATCTCACTTTCGTAAGTGACCTTAAAGGGATTGACAACCCCTTATCGCGTTGGCTGCGAAGTTCTTATTTGTTTGTGCAGGTCCGAGGGACTCGCGCGTGCTCTCCTACTAGATTGATACCTTGGTTCCCAGAAACTGAGGGAAATACTTACGCTACTGTGCTGCATCTCCCTTTCCTCTTCGAGGGAATACAACACAAGCTCAAGAAGTAGCAAGAAGAATTTCTGGCGCCGTTACCGGGGAGGCTTACGCAAAAGTCATATACCAAGTACCTATCACAAACCCTTATCCTTTGCATTACATTTTTACCTCTCGTTTTCCTCTCCCCCACTTCGCCCTTACCGTTTTATTTGCCCTTCTTCTTCAGTGTGTTTATTGTTCGCTTGCTTCTTGTTTGCTTGTGTGTGTTGGATTGCTTGCTTGTCACTATCGCTCAGAACAATACCAAATTGTGTGACTTCTCCGATACCAACAATAATGATTTTATTAGCACTTCGATTGTTCCTATTACCGATGCTGAATCTTGTGAGATCAATGCTGCTTTGTTGAACCTTGTCATGAAAGATCAATTCTCCGGCCTTCCTAGTGAAGATGCCACTACCCATCTAAACAACTTTGTTGATTTGTGTGATATGCAAAAGAAAAGGGATGCGGATAACGATATTGTTAAATTGAAGTTATTTCATCGTGCTAAAACTTGGTTCTTTTCTTTTCCTAGAAATAGTATTGATTCGTGGAATAAGTGCAAAGATGTTTTTGTCTCTAAGTATTTCCCTCCTGCTAAGATCATCTCTCTTAGAAACGATATTATGAATTTTAAGCAACTAGATCATGAGCATGTTGCACAAGCTTGGGAGAGAATGAAATTAATGATACGTAATAGCCCTACACATGGTTTGAATCTATGGATGATTATTCAGAACTTTTATGCTGGCTTGAATTTTGCTTCTAGAAATCTTTTAGATTCGGCCGCAGGAGGCACTTTCATGGAAACTACCTTAGGAGAAGCTACCAAACTCCTAGATAATATTATGGTTAATTATTCTCAATGGCACACCGAAAGATCTACTAGTAAAAAATGCATGCTATTGAAGAAATTAGTGTTTTGAGTGGAAAGATGGATGCACTTATGAAATTATTTGCTTCTAAGAGTGCTTCTTCTGACCCTAATGATATGCCTTTGTCCACTTTGATTTAAAATAACAATGAATCTTTGGATGTGAATTTTGTTGCTAGGAATAATTTTGGTAACAATGCTTATAGAGAGAACTTCAATCCTAGGCCTTTTCCTAGTAATTGCTCTAATAATTATGGTAATTCCTACAACAACTCTTATGGAAAGATGCCTTCTGAATTTGAAACTAGTGTTAAGGAGTTTATGATTTTGCAAAAGAATTTAATGCTTTGCTTGAAGAAAAATTGCTTAAGATTGATGAATTGGCTAGAAGTGTGGATAGAATTACTCTTGATGTTGATTCTTTGAAACTTAGATCCATCCCACCTAAGCATGATATCAATGAGTCTCTTAAAGCCATGAGAATTTCCGTTGATGAATGCAAAGAAAGAACCGCTAGGATGCGTGCTAAAATAGAGGATTATATTAAAGCGAGTTCTTCTAGTTATCATAAAAATAAAAATGAAGATCTGAAAGTTATTGATGTGTCTTCTATTAGATCCTTGTTTTCTAGCATAAATCTTGATGAAGATACGATTGGAGATGATTCTACTTTAAGGTGTCCCAATGATTCAGAGTTTTTAGATCTTGATGCTAAAATTGTTAAAAGTGGGAGTGAAGAGATTAAAACTTTGCATAGTGATGAACCCACTACTTTGGATTTCAAGGGATTCAATTATGATAATTGCTCTTTGATTGATTGTATTCCCTTGTTGCAATCCGTACTAAACTCTCCGCATGCTTATAGTCAAAATAAAGCTTTCACCAAACACATAGTTCATGCTTTGATGCAATCTTACGAAGAAAAACTTGGTTAGAAGTTTCTATCCCTAGAAAGCTTTATGATGAGTGGGAACCTACTATCAAAATAAAAATTAAAGATCATGAATTCTTTGCTTTGTGTGATTTGGGTGCAAGTGTCTCCACTATCCCAAAAACTTTGTGTGATTTGCTAGGGTTCCATGAGCTTGATGATTGTTCTTTAAATTTGCATCTTGCGGATTCCACTATTAAGAAACCTATGGGAAGGATTAATGATGTTCTTATTGTTGCCAATAGAAATTATGTGCCTGTAGATTTCATTGTTCTTGATATAGATTGCAATCCTTCATGTCCTATTATTCTTGGTAGACCTTTCCTTAGAACGATTGGTGCAATTATTGATATGAAGGAAGGAAATATTAGATTCCAATTCCCGTTAAGGAAAGGCATGGAACACTTTCCTAGAAAGAAAATCAAATTACCATATGAATCTATTATGAGAGCCACTTATGGATTGCCTTCAAAAGATGGCAATATCTAGATCTATCCATGTATCGTGCCTAGCTAGGGGCGTAAACGATAGCGCTTGTTGGGAGGCAACCCAATTTTATATTTTTTGTTTTTGCTGCTGTTAGGGAAGAAATATTGCATCTAGCTTCTTTTTAGATGTGGTTTTGTGTTTTGTTTAGTGTTTGTGCCAAGTAGAACCTTTGGGAAGACTTGTGTGAAGTTTATGTGATCTTGCTGTGAAAAACAGAATCGTTAGTGCTCGCTAGAATGGTCATCAGATTTTACTGGTGTGTGTTATTTAGTTGATTCTTTTTGCAGATGATTAATAGACAAATTCCTCACGTTTGCCAATTTAGTTTGAATTTTTTGGAGTTACAAAAGTATGCGAAACCTGCAGATTACTACATACTGTTCTGTTTTTGATAAATCTAGTTTTTCTTGTGTTGTTTGCTTATTTCAATGCATCTATGAGCAATATTGGGAAGTATGAACCATAGATAAGTTGGAATACATTAGGTTTAACACCCATATAAACAAAGAATAAATTTATTGCAGTACCTATGAGTAGTCGTTTGCTTTCTTATACTAACGGAGCTCACGAGATTTTTGTCTAAGTTTTGTGTTGTGAAGTTTTCAAGTTTTGAGTATTGCTTTGATGGACTATGGAACAAAGAGTAGCAAGGGCCTAAGCTTGGGGATGCCCATGGCAGGAGAACCAAAAGCCTAAGATTGGGGATGCCCCGGGAAGGCATCCCCTCTTTCGTCTTCATCCATCGGTAACTATACTCGGAGCTATGTTTTTATTCACCACATGATATGTGTTTTGCTTGGAGCGTCTTGTATAATTTGAGTCCTTTCTTGTTAGTTTTCCACAATTATCCTTGCTGGACACACCTATTTGAGAGAGTTAAATATGGCCTAGGAATTGTTAGAACACTCTATGTGCTTCACTTATATCTTTTGAGTTGAATAGTTTTTGCTCTAGTGCTTCACTTATATCTTTTAGAGCACGGTGGTGATAATATTTTGAAGAAATTGTTGAACTTTCATGCTTCACTTATATCCATTTGAGAGTCTATTAAAACAACATGGTAATGTGTTTAGGCTATAAAACTAGTCTTCACATGATAGACATCCAATATCAATGTAGTAAAAACTTTCACACTAAGTGCATTGAATATGATGAGAAGTTGGATGCTTGATAAATATTGAGATATGAGGATAGTGATATTAGGGTCATGCTAGTGGAGTTATTATGAAATTGAGAAATGCTTGTGTTAAGGTTAGTGATTCTCATGGCATGCACGTATGGTGAACCGCTATGTGACGAAGTTAGAGCATGAGGTATTTGTAAAGTGTCATCCTTTGTGTGGAGGTCGGGGGCGTGCGATGGTTAACTCCTACCAACCTCCCCCCTAGGAGCATGCGTTGATTGCTTTGTTTTGATGACTCATAGATTTTTGGAATAAGTATATGAGTTCTTATGACTAATGTTGAGTCCATGGATTATACGCACTCTCACCCTTCCACCATTGCTAGCCTCTCTTGTACCGCACAACTTTCGCCGGTACCATACACCCACTATATATCCTTCCTCAAAACAACCACCATATTATTCCTCAAAACAGCCACCATACCTACGTATCATGGCATTTCCATAGTCATTCCGAGATATATTGCCATGCAACTTTCCACCGTTCCGTTCATATGACACGCATCATATTGTCATATTTCCATGCATGATCATGTAGTTGACATCGTATTTGTGGCAAGGCTACCATGCATAATTTTTCATACATGTCACTCTTGATTCATTGCACATCCCGGTACACCGCCGGAGGCATTCATATAAAGTCTTACTTGTTCTAGTATCGAGTTGTAATATCGAGTTGTAATTCAATGAAAGTGTGATGGTCATCATTATTAGAGCATTGTCCCATGTGAGGAAAGGCTAAATCAATAAAGCCCCTCCACAAAAAAAGAAGAAGAAAAGAAAGGCCAAAGAAAAAAAGAAAGGCCCAAAAAAAGAAAAAAAAGAAAAAAAAGGACAATTGCTACTATCGTTTTCCACACCTGTGCTTCAAAGTAGCACCATGTTCTTCATGATAGAGAGTCTCATGTTTAGTCACTTTCATATACTAGTGGGAATTTTCATTATAGAACTTGGCTTGTCTATTCCAACGATGGGCTTCCTCAAATGCCCTAGGTCTTTGTGAGCAAGTAAGTTGGATGCACACCCACTAGTTTATTTTGTTGAGCTTTCATACATATTTAGCTCTAGTGCATTCGTTGGATGGCAATCCCTACTCACTCACATTGATATCTATTGATGGGCATCTCCATAGCCCGTTGATACGCCTAGTCAATGTGAGACTATCTCCCTCCTTTTTGTATTCTCCACAACCACCTCTCTATTCCACCCATAGTGCTATATCCATGGCTCACGCTCATGTATTGCATGAAAGTTGAAAGGTTTGAAAGAATAGAGTATGAAAACAAGTGCTTGGCTGAAATCGGGGTTGTGCATGATATGAATATTTTTTGTTATGAAGAGGGAGCATAGCCAGACTATATGATTTTGTAGGGATAACTTTCTTTAGCCATAGTATTTTGAGAAGACATGATTGCTTTGTTAGTATGCTTGAAGTATTATTATTTCTTATGTCAATATAGACTTTTGTCTTGAATCTTTCAGATCTGAACTTTCATGCAACAGTTAAGAGAATTACATTGAAAAACTATGTTGGTTAGCATTCCACATCCAAAATTCTGTTTTTATCATTTACCTACTCGAGGACGAGCAGGAATTAAGCTTGGGGATGCTTGATACGTCTCCAACGTATCTATAATTTTTTATTGTTCCATGCTATTATTTATGATGTTTTGGATGTTTAATGGGCTTTGTCATACACTTTTATATTATTTTTGGGACTAACCTACTAACCGAAAGGCCCAGTCCAGATTGTTGTTTTTGCCTGTTTCAGGGTTTTACAGAAAAGGGATATCGAACGGAGTCCAAACGGAATGAAACCTTCGGGAAAATCACGCACGGGAGACTTGAGAACCACGGAGTAGGGGCCACGTGGTGCCCACGAGGGTGGGGGGCACGCCCCCCTAGGGCGCGCCCCCCTGCCTCGTGGGTCCCACGTAAGGCCCCCGTTGCCCTCCTTCCTCCTATATAAGCCTACGTACACCGAAACCATCAGAAGAAGAGAGATAACCCTAGTTCCACTGCCGTAACCTTCTGGTCCCGTGATATCCCATCTTGGGGCCTATTCTGGAGCTCCACCGGAGGGTGGGTCTACCATGGAGTGCTTCTACATCATCATCATGGCCTCACCATGTGTTGTGAGTAGTTTACCACAGACCTTCGAGTCCATAGCTAGTATCTAGATGGCTTCTTCTCTCTCCTTGGATCTCAATACAAAGTTCTCCTCGGTCTTCGAGGAGATCTATTTGATGTAATATCTTTTTGCGGTGTGTTTGTCGAGATCCGATGAATTGTGGGTTTATGATCAAGATTATCTTTGAGAAATATTTGGTTCTTCTCTGAAATCTTTATGTATGATCATAATATCCTTGCAAGTCTCTTTGAATTATTGGTTTGGTTTCGCCTACTGGATCTATAGTTCTTGCAATGGGAGAAGTGCTTGGCTTTGGGTTCAATCTTGCGGTGTCCTTTCCCAATGATAGTAGGGGCAGCAAGGCACATATTGTATTGTTGCCATCGAGGATAAAAGGATGGGGTTTATACCATATTGCTTGAGTTTATCCCTCTACATCATGTCATCTTGCTTAAGGCTTTACTCTGTTCTTATGAACTCAATACACTAGATGCATGTTGGATAGCGGTCGATGTGTGGAGTAATAGTAGTAGATGCAGAATCGTTTCGGTCTACTTGTCTCGGGCGTGATGCCTATATATAATGATCATGCCTAGATAGTCTCATAATTATTTGCTTTTCTATCAATTGCTCGACAATAATTTATTTACCCGCCGTAGAATATCGCTATCATGAGAGAAGCCACTAGAAAAAACTATGGCCCCCGGGTCTATTATCAACATATCAATCTACACTTACTTTAATTTTTCCGCTTTTACTTTTTCTTCTTATAACCAAAAATACCAAAAATATCAAACTATCATCTCTATCAGATCTCACTTTCGTAAGTGACCGTAAAGGGATTGACAACCCCTTATCGCGTTGGCTGTGAAGTTCTTATTTGTTTGTGCAGGTACGTGGGACTCGCGCATGGTCTCCTACTGGATTGATACCTTGGTTCTCAAAAACTAAGGGAAATACTTATGCTATTGTGCTGCATCTCCCTTTCCTCTTTGAGGGAATACAACGCAAGCTCAAGAAGTAGCAATGGAGAAAGGAAGGAAGTTGCCCGAGAAGGAGATTACATTAATGTTGATTCAGAGGATGAGGATGAATCTACTAGCCGGAAAAAGGGCAAGAAGCGCAATAAGAAGCCGAGGGATAAGGCAGTGATTATTGTGGAAGGATCGGGCACGCCTAGTATCGGCAAGAAGGCCAAGGTTGGGGCCCCCGGCAAGGAAGCTGCCGCGTGCACTGCGTGTCGGGAAGCCGCTGGCACCCAAAAAGTTGGGAAAGGCGATGGGCCGTACTGGAAGATCCATCGGACCAAAGGCCGTGACCTTCAGGAGTGTTATCAGGTTGAGCAGCTCGTTAAGAAACAGAGGGCCGAGTATGATAAGTGTGATAAGGAAAAAGGTCAGAATGCTGCTGGCGGTAAGGGTCGGGGTGGTGAAGCAAATCGTCTCGGTAGACCCTTTCGGAACCAAGGAAAACCCGCCAAGGGCCAAGAGAAGGAGATTCGTGATGATGCCAGTAATGGAGGGGATGAAGAGGGAACTAGTGAGCAGGAAGTCCAAAAGGCCACTGACGCCCTATGCATTGATGGGGGTGCCTCCTTGCACACCTCTCATCGCCAACTCAAGCGATGGGCATGAGAGGTCAATGTTATGGAACCAGCGCTAGAGGCCCGGAAACAGCTCAAATGGTCCCGCACGCCCATCATCTTTGACGAAGAGGATCACCCTAGTCGCACCACTATGGTAGTGTGTTTGTCGTTGTTGGTCTCGCCGACAATTCGCAACCTCAAAGTTACAAAGATGCTAGTGGATGGCGGGGCCGGGTTGAATCTGATTTCCCCAGCAGTTATCAGCAAGCTTCAGATAGGAGAAGAAGAGTTGGAGGTCACCGGCACATTTCAAGGAGTTAATCCCGGCAGGAGGCATCCTCGGGTAGGGGTCCCAAACTATGCGTCTGAGGATTGATGGTAACACGAGGCTGGGGACATGATGTTTACCCACGTTCAGGCCCTCTCGATCGAGGTAATACCCTACTTCCTACTATATTAATATGGATGAATATGAATACAAGAGTTGATCTACCTCGAGATCGTAACAGCTAAACCCTAGAGTCTAGCCTATGAGGATTTTGTGATTCTCTATTAGCCTCTACAGACTAGGATTTTGTGATTCTATATTAGCCTCTACAGACTAAACCCTCCAGTTTATATATGCACCGGAGGGGCCTAGGGTTTGTACATAACCATCTTGCGGAGGAAGGAAATATTACACCTGAACCTAAAACTTGCCATTATACGAATACAGGAGTCCTATCCGGATACAAGAGACGATCTTCAGCAATTATCTTCACGGCCCACCACGAGTTATCCGGCCACATGAGGACCCCTCAATCCAGGACTCCCTCAGTAGCCCCTGAACATGTCTTCGATGACGATGAGTACGGCTTCCGTATTGTCTTCGGTGCTGCAAGGCGGGTTTCTTCTTTCGAATATATCTTCTGCAAAAAGGTGTATTGTGTTCGACTCTACATGGTTAGTACAACCCTTAGCCACGAAGGCAAGGCCTTGAAAGAAAACGAATATTGTGTCTTTACTGACAACTTTTTGAAGAAGCATCGCGTCCATCCCATTAACATACCGAACCGTTTTACTTGGTCCTAGTTTCGTGTTTGGAGGTACAACCCCATTGACACATCTTATCAGAGTAGAGATCGTGCCCGCTTCTTGTGGGATCCTTATTAACATGACGTGAGCATCCAAACCATGCATTACGCACGACCGCTTTGGGAACCGTCGAGGTTTATGGTTAAAGTGGGGGGGGGGGCATTCTGTATTCACAGCGTTATAAAAGGATACCAATCCCTTTGATCAGCGACACGCTTTCCTCAAGCTCGAGCTCTCCAATCTCCCTAGCCCTAACATCCTCATCTCTTGCGCCCACCGCTCTTTGTTCCTCAACCACTACTTCCTTCCCCAGCAATGGTTGGATCTGGTGCCAGGGGCAAGTGGGAGGCCTCCATGGTCACTGAGAAAACCGTGGAGGATCTTTGGAGCATGGGCTATCTCACTGCCGACATCGCGCGCCGACTCCCGCCAAGGGCCAGGTGATCCCTATCCCAGAGGCGGGTGAGAGAGTCGTGTTCCTTTCGCACTTTGTTAGGGTGCTAGGATTCCCGCTCCACCCCTTTGTTCGGGGTTTGCTATTTTTCTACGGGCTAGATAATGTAGGGTGGAACCCTAATCGACAGATCTTTCACGAATGGAGGATATCCCACGAGGAACATGGAGAACACAAGGAGGATACGGAGGAAAACATGAGGGGAAACACTCAAATCAACACAAATATGATCACACAAGTGCTAGATCCACGATACACATCAAGATACACGATCCATAGTCAACGACGGTGGTACAAAGATAGTCTTCTCCCGGAGGAGGTCTTGGATATCGCTTGGGATCTTCCCCGATGTGGAGGTCTTGAATCTGAGGTGGATCTTCTCCGAAGAGGCCGCGGTCTCGTAGGAGAGAATCCACAGAGGTCTATGATGAGCTATCCAAAATCTGACCCTAAAAGATGAAAGGGAAAGAGTACTTATAGTCTAGGAGTAAGTTGGGGGGATACATGGGTGAAAACCCTTCAACTGCGCGCAGGCAGGGCGGTAGTACCGGTCCTTGGATCGGTAGTACCGGTCTTTGTGGTTTTACCGGAAGTTTCGGCCTTGCACCGGTCGATCACAGAAGGTGTAGCGGTAGTTGGCCGGTAGTTGGACTGGTAGTACCGGTGGACCGGTAGTTGGACCAGTAGTATCGGTTTCTCTGCGCTGGGAGAATCCGTGTTCATGCCCTTGGCCTCCGTCTTGCACCGTAACTCCTCCTTGGCACCTAAGCACACAAAGTGTCTCCGTTTGAGGTAGCAGCCATGTCTCAAGGTGGTCAAATGGAAATTCAACAAGGAGAGAGTTAACCTGGGATTCAAGTGCTCTAGCACGAGCAGGTGTCATTGGTCCTTGGAGCACTTGGTGAGGTGATTGATGGTCCATGGGGATGAGCTTGGGATGCTCCGCATCATCTCCCCTCCCTTGGGAAAGATCCAACCTCGGATCGAAATCTTCATCACCATGGAAATGAGAGAGATCCTTGACGTTGAAGGCATCGCTCACATTGTACTTGTCTCGTGGGATGTCGATCTTGTAGGCATTGTTGTTGTAGCGAGCTAGCACCTTGAAGGGTCCGTCGGCGCGAGGTAGTAGTTTGGACTTGCGCTCGTGTGGGAAACGGTCCTTGCGAAGATGAAGCCAAACAAGATCTCCCGGTTGGAACACCATTGGTGTCTTGTTGATGTTGAGCTTGGTGGTGAGACGATGGACTTGTCGCTCGATTGTTGCCCTTGTATCTTCGTGCACCTTCTTGAGATAGCTTGCTCGTGCACTTGCGTCCATGTTCGTGCGCTCTTGTAGAGGTAGAGGTAGGATGTCCAATGGAGACAAGGGGTTGAAGCCGTAGACGACCTCGAAAGGGGACTTGCCGGTAGTTGAATGTCTTGCGCGGTTGTAGGCGTACTCGGCGATGGGCAAGCATTGCTCCCATTCCTTGATGTTCATCTTGATCAACACATGAAGAAGCGTCGAAAGCGTGCGGTTCGTCACCTCTGTTTGGCCGTCGGTTTGTGGATGGTACACCGAAGAGAAGAGTAGCTTGATTCCGAGTTTGGCGCATAGGGTTTTCCAAAAGTAGCTTAAGAACTTGATGTCCCGGTCCGACACGATCGTCTTGGGCACGCCGTGTAGACGAATGACCTCCCTACAAAAGAGATTTGCAACATGTGAAGCATCGTCTATCATGTTACAAGGAATGAAATGAGCCATTTTAGAGAATCTATCCACGACAACTAGCACGGAATCTCTGCCATCTTGAGTCCTAGGCAATCCAAGTATAAAATCCATGCTTATGTCTTCCCATGGGTGGTATGGAATAGGAAGAGGCATGTAAAGACCATGAGATTGAGCTTTGGACTTAGCTTTGCGGCATGTAGAACAACGGTTGGTGAGGCGTGAGACGTCACGGAGCATCTTGGGCCAAAAGTAGTTCTTTGAGAGGGTAGCAAACGTCTTGTCGCGACCAAAGTGTACCATGAGTCCTCCTCCATGAGATTCCTGCAAAAGGAGCAAACGAACCGAAGACTCGGGAATGCAAAGTTTGTTAGCTCTCATAAGATATCCATCCTTTAGGTAGTAACGTTCCCAAGAAGTGTGAGTCAAGCACTTAGCATAAGCTTTTGCAAAGAAAGGATCATGCTCATATAAATCTTTTATGTGCTCAAAGCCAATCACATTCAACTCAAGTTGTGTTACAAGCATGCATTTGCGGGAAAGCGCGTCCGCCACAACATTTTCTTTGCCTTTGATGTATTTGATGACATAGGGAAAAGACTCAATGAACTCACTCCACTTAGCATGACGCTTGTTCAATTTAGTTTGACCCTTGAGATACTTGAGAGTCTCATGGTCCGTATGAAGAATGAATTCATGAGGTCTAAGATAATGTTCCCAAACACGTAAAACTCTCACCAAGGCATAAAGCTCTTTATCATAAATGGGGTAGTTAAGTTGCGCGCCGGATAGCTTCTCGCTAAAGTACGCAATTGGGCGTTTTTCTAGCATTAGCACGCCATCTATGCCGGTACCACTAGCGTCACAATGAATCTCAAACGGTTTATCAAAGTTTGGTAGGGCTAGAAGTGGTGCGTGTGTAAGCAAGCTCTTAAGCTCATTGAACGCGGTGTCTTGCGAAGGACCCCAAATGAAGGGTGCGTTCTTCTTGCTCAAGGCATGTAGAGGCATAGCAATAGTGCTAAAGTCCTTCACAAAACGTCAGTAGAAACCGGCTAGACCAAGGAAACTATGCACTTGCATGAGATTCGTTGGTTGAGGCCAAGTTTTAATTGCTTCAATTTTAGTTTCATCAACGTGAACACCTTGTGAAGAAACAACAAATCCTAGGAAGACGACCTTGTCAACGCCAAAAGTGCATTTTTCCATATTGGCATATAAGCGCTCTTTCCGAAGGGTTTGTAAAACCAAACGGATGTGTGTCACATGGTCCTCTAGCGACTTGCTAAAAATGAGGATGTCATCAAAGTAGACCACTACAAAGACACCTATGTAGGGTCGTAGACAAAAATGCATAAGACGCATAAATGAACCGGGTGCTTCCGATAAACCCATTGGCATAACAAGCCACTCATATAACCCAAACTTGGTTTTGAAAGCCATTTTCCATTAATCACCCTCTTGAATGTGAATTTGGTAGTAACCACTTTTAAGATCAATATTCGAAAAGATGGTGGCACTACATAATTCATCAATCATGTCGTCTAAGCGTGGAATAGGATAACGGTATCTAACGGTGATAGCATTTATGGGTCGACAATCAGAGCACATGCGAAAACTTCCATCTTTCTTAGGCACAAGAATAACCGGAACGACACAAGGGCTTAAGCTTTCACGTACATGACCTTTGTCGATGAGTTGTTGTACTTGCCATTGTATCTCCTTTGTTTCCTCGGGGTTGGCGCGGTAAGGAGCCTTGTTTGGAGGTGGTGCGCCGGGTATGAGGTCGATGCGGTGTTCGATTCCGCGAAGTGGAGGTAGACCCAGAGGTAGCTCATCGGGAAAGACGTCCGAGAATTCCTGCAACAAATTAGACAACACTAAAGGTAGATGTGGTGAAGTGTTAGTAGGTTTGGCTTCCCATTTGCATAAAAGCACAAGGTGAAAGACACTCGATGGGTTCTCACACACTTCTCTAATCTCACTTTTGGTGGCAAATAGCACTAGGTGCTTCTTGTCGCTCATCGTGGAGTCGCTCATATTTGGCTTGTGGCACTCACTCTCTTTTTGGTGGCTCACTCTCTCACCATTCTCTCCACGATGGTTGGTAGGTAAGTGTTTGTCGGCGGCTACTTGACTTGGAGACATTGGTCGAAGCACGAATTCCTTGCCCTTCATCTTGAAGCTATAGTGATTTGTCCGTCCATTGTGTGTGACTCCACGATCATATTGCCATGGACGTCCAAGAATAAGGTGGCACACGGACATGGGGATCACATCGCATTCAAGAGTGTCCTCCTAGGCACCTATCTTGAAAGAGACTTGCACGGTGTGCTCGACTCAAAGAATTCCGGCGTCGTTGAGCCACTGGACCTTGTAGGGGTGAGGATGCTTCGTCTTGACCAAATGAAGCTTGTCGCATAGCTCTTCGCTTGCCAAGTTGTGACAACTTCCTCCATCGATTATAACTTTGACGGAGCGTCCATTGATGCCGGCCTTCGTATGGAAAATGTGACATCGTTGGTCGTCATCTTGTTGGTGTTGGAGTGTCAAGACCTTGGAGACAACAAGATTGGGGCTTGAGTCATTGTCGCAAAACACTTGATGGTCTTCTTCTTCATTCACTTGGCGATGCATAGCGACATGTTCAAGTGCTTCCATCTCATCATCGCTCATGGAGTCATAAGATCCGTCATCATTGATGATCATGGTGCGAACGGTCTTGCACTCAAATGACTTGTGGCCTCGTCCTTGGCACTTGAAGCATTTGATGGAGCTCGTCTTGGTGTTGTCTTCGGTTGGAGTTGTAGATGATGAAGCTCTAGGCTTGAAGTTGTTGGTAGAAGGTGGACGACTCGATGTAGTCGCGTTCTTGTAGCTTGACTTGTCACCGAAGTTTGTAGATGGCTTGGTAGAGGTAGAAGGAGTAGCCGAAGTCGTTGAAGCTTGGTTGTAGGAGCCGAAGTTCTTGGAGTTGAACTTGGAGTACTTGTAGTCCTCTTGAACTTGTCGCTCCACTTTCGTTGCTTGGTGTACTAGCTCGAGGAGATTGTTGTATGGTTGGAAGTCCGCAATCTTCTTGATAGGATAGTTGAGTCCATTAAAGAATCTCGCCATTGTTTGCTCTTCATCTTCCGTGACGTTGGCTCTTATCATGGCAATCTCCATCTCCTTGTAGTACTCTTCAACGGACTTGGTACCTTGTTTGAGGAGTTGTAGCTTCTTGAACAAGTCACGGTTGTAGTGTGTTGGCACAAAGCGTGCTCTCATGACTTCCTTCATTTGAGCCCAAGTGGTGATAGGAGGTTCGCCTTTTGCTTCTCTTCTCTCTATGATTTGCTCCCACCGAATGAAAACATAGTCTTGGAACTCAAGGGATGCCATTGCGATCTTCTTCTCTTCATCGAAGTTGTGAAGGCGAAAGATCTTGTCAACCTTCAATGCCCATGAGAGGTAGTCTTCGGGATCAATGCTTCCGGAAAACTTTGGCATGGTGAACTTGAGCTTGCCGTAGCGATGCTCTTCATTGTTTCCTTGCCTATTGGGAAGGCGGTCTTAATTTTGGCGGTTTGCAATATCATGTTGCTCTTGTCGAAGTAGATGTCCATTATCATGGTGTGCTTGTCGAGCTTGTTGTTCTTGTTGAGGTTGATGCTCTTGTCGCGCTTGCGGAGGAGCATCTTGTTGCATTCTTGCTTGGTGGCGTCTTTCTTGCATCTCATCACGAAGGAAATCCTCTTCTTGACGAGTGTGTCGAGTGCGGGCTTCCACATTGCGATGTGCATCGCGTAATGCTCGTTGCGCCTCCATAGCTTGAGCTTCTCGATGTTGTTGTGCTTGGCGGTTAGCCTCGGCGTCTTGTTCTTCTTGGTATTGACGTGCTCGCTCTTGTTGTTGTTGGCGTAGTTGTTGCCGTTCTTGGGCTTGCTCAAGTGTAGCTTGGTTTTGACGACGTCGGCTTTCTTGCTCATCGAATAGCTCTTGTGAACTCTTGTCATGAAGAGGCTGCCGGTTGTCATGTCGAGCTTCAAGGGCGGCTTGACGAAGAGTGTTGGACGTAGGTGTACTTGGGTCTTGCGTGGAGTCGGAATGTCGACTTGAGCGGCTTCGTCTTTGAGAGGATGTGGAAGAAGAACGTCGGTTGACTATCAATGTCCGTAGCTTGTTGAATTGAGTAGACATGTTGGTGTTGATGATGTCGAATTGCTCTTTTGTTCTTGCTTGAAATTGGCGCGCGTCCTCGGCGACTTGACCAATGTACTCGCGCATAGCTTCACTCTCTTGATGTAGAGCTTGTTGGACACCGAAGAGATGTAGTTTGGTGACGTAGTTGTTCGCTTCTTGAGGATCGTCGAAGATCGGGTTGGAAGATGTACTTGGCCTATCCATCATCACAAGCAAGTATGTGAGTGGGAGAAAGGAGAAGACAATACCAAATGTACCTTAATCGAAGTTGAAAATGGATCAATGATCACTCAGTAATGTAACCCGAAAATAGCACTATTGGTACCACTTCGTGTCGATTCTCACACCTACACAAGTAAAGCTTTGAGAGGAGCTTGGTTAGGATGGTGGCACAAATTCAATGCAATTGTCAAAGTGACTCAATGATGATGAAAATGGTTCACAATTTGCTCATGCAACAAGTAGATCACAAGCAAGAAATAGCACACGGAGCACACGCACAGATAGATAAATGTGGTTGTGCAACCAAGGGTGAGCGAAAATGTGGAAACCACGGAAAATGCTCGTGTTGCACAACACTAGAGAGACGCTAGCCGATTGCTTAATAGGCGGATACGCACTTGTGCCAAACCTATAAGAGGCAAAACGTAACGACTTCCTATCACAAGTATGCTATGAGTGTATGATGTGCTGATGCTTGAGCACAAGATGATGTATTGCTATGTCATATGATCTCTTTTGATGCAAGGCGTATGATGCTATTTTCCTTTTGCTTATAAGCTTTGGTTGGCTCTTTTGCTTAAAAGCTTGTGAACTCTTTCTTTGGCCACTTATGCATGCTTCTCGGATCAATGTAGCTATCGTGTATGCGGGACACTCTTTTGTCACACGGAGATATGATGATGTAGTATGCAATATCTATGACTATCACTAATGTGCACAAGTGTCGTGGCCCGGCAATACTCAAATGGTTAGTCTCAATGGGAAAGCTACGCAAAGATGGTCCATAGGGTGACAATGCAATTGCAAGGTAGGATGAACAAGGTGTCGTCGATGTTACCGTCCTTGCCGAGGGTGAGCGGTGGTGTTGTCGATGTTGTTCCATTCCAAGGTAGCCGAAACATCCAAGGAAACGGTGAAACCACAACTCAAGTATCCAAGGCAAAGTGAGACAAAATTGTCAAAATCAAAGCGGTGAAGCGATGGTGGTTGCAGAAGTGATGGTGATATGCCGAAGGTGTATATGGTGGAGGGCCTAAGCAAACTTGCCAAATTTGACAAAATTTGAAGGAGTCTAATGGTGCTAAAACCAAGGTGAGCAGCTCGGGCACGTCGCTAGCTTTTCAATGAGCCAAAGAACACTCAAATCGGAGTCCGGGAGTGAAAGTTACGGTCAAAATGGTGAAACTCGGAAGGCTGAAACTGGGTGGGGCGGAAGTACCGCTTAGTAGACCGGTAGTACCGCTTGTGGTGCTCAGCGGAAGTACCGCTAGTGCCACCGATAGTACCGCTGGTGTCGGGAAAATTCTCAGATTTGGATCGGGGCGGAATATGGGCGGAAATGGATGATTTCGGGGTCGAAATTGGGTGGATTTCGTGGATGGAAAGTGGTGAAACTTGGGGAAATGCTAGATCCACTCGTGGCACAGCAAATCCATGGAACAAATTCAACAAAATCTCGCCAAATCAACAGATCACAAAAAAAAATTGGGGCTATTTTTGTGGGGAATTTTCGAAATTGGGAAGAACACAAGAAAAATAAGCTAGAAAACAAGGTGTGGGGCTCCAAATTCGTGATCAACCTATGCTCATGATACCATAATAATGTAGGGTGGAACCCTAATCGGTAGATCTTTCACGAATGCAGGATATCCCACGAGGAACACGGAGAACACAAGGAGGATACAGAGGAAAACACGAGGGCAAACACTCAAATCAACACAAATATGATCACACAAGTGCTAGATCCACGATACACATCAAGATACACGATCCATAGTCAACGACGGTGGTACAAAGATAGTCTTCTCCCAGAAGAGGTCTTGGATATCCCTTGGGATCTTCCTCGATGTGGAAGTCTTGAATCCGAGGTGGATCTTCTCCGAAGTGGCCGCGGTCTCGTAGGAGAGAATCCACAGAGGTCTATGATGAGCTATCCAAAAGCTGACCCTAAAAGATGAAAGGGAAAGAGTACTTATAGTCTAGGAGTAAGTTGGGGGGATACATGGGTGAAAACCCTTCAACTGCGCGCTGGCAGGGCGGTAGTACCGGTCCTGGGACCGGTAGTACCAGTCTTTGTGGTTTTACCGGAAGTTCCGGCATTGCATCGGCCTTGCACCGGTCGATCACAGAAGGTGTAGCGGT
Source organism: Secale cereale (assembly GCA_902687465.1). NCBI lineage: Eukaryota > Viridiplantae > Streptophyta > Magnoliopsida > Poales > Poaceae > Secale > Secale cereale. The sequence continues at coordinate 253,141,156 of LR738709.1, read as the reverse complement.
AGTTGGCCGGTAGTTGGACCGGTAGTACCGGTGGACCGGTAGTTGGACCGGTAGTACCAGTTTCTCTGCACTGGGAGAATCCTGGTTCATGCCCTTGGCCTCTTGCACCGTAACTTCTCCTTGGCACCTAAGCACACAAAGTGTCTCCGTTTGAGGTAGCAGCCATGTCTCAAGGTGGTCAAATGGAAATTCAACAAGGAGAGAGTTAACCTGGGATTCAAGTGCTCTAGCACGAGCACGTGTCATTGGTCCTTGGAGCACTTGGTGAGGTGATTGATGGTCCATGGGTATGAGCTTGGGATGCTCCGCATCACTAGATTTCCATGATCTAGCCCCGAACTCAATCCTTCACATCTCCGCTTTTATAGTGGTGTGTGAAGGTTTCCTCCGCATCCCTCCACACTTTAGCCTATGGCTTAAAACCTTCAACGTGAAGCCGAAGGTGGTGGACGGGCAGCACGCGGAGTGCGTGGGCGCTACGATTAGCAAGCTCCCGAATGTGACTTGGTCAAAAGGGTCGTTCATTGAGACGAACAAGGTCTGGCAGCAGGAGTGGTTTTATATCACTAAACCCCGCGACACTAAATGGGCGGCGAAACCTGTTTCCAGATCTGGACCCCTGAAGAGGTGAACCTCCTGGACTCATAAGAGTCCGAACTGGGGGTCTCAAGTTGAGGTGACGACATTCCAGAGCCTTGTGTCCGGCGTGATTTCCAAGGGCTATCAGCTCTCGACCGTGGTCCAGGTAATGATGGCCCGGCTTGTCCTCCCTTGCCAAAGCTGAGACTCCTCCCTATGGGAGTTCTATCCGGCAGGAGATCGGCCTCTGAAGCATCTCTTTGGCTTTACGCACAAAGAGATCTGGAAGCATCTCTTCAAGAATCAGAAGGAGTGGCCGAAGGAAACCGAGGACGCGGGCTATAGTACCGCATTCTCCGCCCCAGAGGTAATAGAAAATTCCGCCGAACATATATCCTCTTTCTTATTTAACGATAATAGGAATTGGAGTTTTTGCGTGATATACAGGGCTGGACGAAGAAGGCAATCTGGATGAAGTGTCCAGCGCCATTGCCCGAAGACCTAGAATCGCCTCGACTGACGGCGATGCTGGTCCCAGCGCCGTACAAGGCGACGGTCAAGAAGCCCAAGAAGAAGGGCAAGGAGGCCGAAGACTGCCCCCCGCCCCGTGGATGAGAAGTCCGAGAAGATCAACATCCTCTCCTCCGAAGAGGAGGAGGATGACGAAGAAGAGGAGGAAGAAGAGGAGCCCTTGCGCAAGGCAGGGGACGAAGAGGGGGGCCGCCGCTGACACGGGCACGGCCGCACCCCGGAGGAGGCTGAACCTCTCTAATCGTTCGGACTCATCATCCGAACAGAGCTTTGTGGTGAAGCCCAGGGAGAAGCCCCCGACCGGAATGTAAGTTAGTCCGGATATATTAACTGATGCACCTTTATTTGTCTAGCATTTTATATTTATTTAGTATTTCTCACCTGCTGACCTACAGCCCTCCGCGAGGACACCCTGATGCCTCCTTATCAGAGGGGAACTCTCTAGCTCCTGGAGAGACGGAGAGTGACCCGCTGGTCAAAGGTCCATCGCCCATGATTGGCGGGGACACCGAAGTGTGCTCCCAGCGAGTGTCCCCCGCTCACGGATATGAGGGCGGGGCAAGTGACAGGGCGACAGGAGGTAATACCTCGGCTGCCACTAACCATGGGGAAACAGTCCCCATGGAGACCGAAGACGGGGGCCCAAACAATCCGGGGCCCTCCAGAATACTAACCTGGAGACTAGTGCGGCTCCGAGGTCTAAAGACCGGACCCCCCCCCAGGCGTGGGTGGATACGACGGTACCCGGAGTCAATCCGGAGGCGCCGGACCCTATGGAGGGGGCATTGCAAAGTGCTTCCGTCGTGGAGGAGCACCACACCGTAATGGGTGCGGTGATGAAGAAGATTTAGTCCGTCAAAGGCGGACTGAATGAAGGTTTCAACAACCTGTTAACAGGCTTTGAGGTAAGCAATGTAATGTTCTTTATGGAACTTTATTTGTTTTAAATACACATATATAGCCAGTAGCGCCTAACGCTTTGTGTGATTCTCAACAGAATCAGACGAAGTATCCATAATATAGCATATTCTAGAGCTGAACTGTATATTTTTTGTATTTGAGCAGGCTTCACTAGTTGCGGCAACAGCACGAGATGCATAAGTTGTCGAACTAAATCGGAAGCTCTTGCTGGCCAACGCGGACCTCGACCGCGTCAACCAGCGTTTAGATGAAACGCAAGGTATGCGGATTAAAATGTCAATAAGACTAATAATGGCAATTGAGTATTGGTATAAACTTTTTGATGATATTCTGTATTACACAGTTGGCGCCACTGAGCTCGAGGCCCTTAAGGGCGAGCTCGCGAAGGCCAAGGAGGAGGCCAAAGCAAGCAAGGCAATCGCTGATAAGGCGGTTGCCGAACTAGAGACCGAAAAGGCCGCGTGCGAGAAGCACCAGGCTCGGATGTCCAAAGTCGAGGTTGAGCTCAAAGATGCCATTCGCAACTGCGAAGCGTTGGAGCTGAAGGCTTCGCAACAAGCATCCGAGCTGAATGCGGCAGTTAAGGCTGCCCAGGATGCGCGAAGCAAATCGCGCAGCGCCTATGAAGAAATCAAGCAGGCACGACAGATAGCATCTGGTAAGACCTTTCTCTTACAGAGCATCTTCGGAGGGCAGAAGTATCTTGGGCTGACACGATTATGGAGTTCTCCAGGCGTGTTTGCTGATCTTCCGAGGAGCAGTGCTGACGCCGCCCAATACTTTTGAGCCCAGGAGGGGAACAACACGGAGAAGTTGTTTTGGTCGCAGTTCTATGCGCCAAAACATCTGGTGCCCCTCAACGACTAGATGAAGCAGCTAGTCGAGTTGCACAATATGGCGGGTTCGGCCATGAAGGACTTGATAGTCCGGCTATGGCCCGTTAATCCAATCAAGTAGCTACTTCGGATTGGTGAAGTGGCTCGTCGAGGCGAGTCCGCGGGTTGACGCATTGAAGCGTTCGCCCTGCATAGAAGGTGCTCGGATGGCCTTCGCTCGTGTGAAGGTGCACTGGGCGAAGATGAGGACGCATGACATAGCTACTGCTGGCCCGCCCGCAGGCAAGGAGCACCGCAAGCCGGAGAAATACTTCGAGGACGTCATAGAAGGCGCCCGCCTTGTAGAAGGCCAGTGCTCAAAGGATATTATCTTTGGGTAATTGTATCCGGTTGTACAGACTTAAGCTTATGGAACGATGTATATAACTTTTGCGCTATTATATTATGAGCGACTTTTATCTCCTATGTGGCTGTTTCTATAAATATGAAAGTTTCCAGCGTCGGCTTCAGCCCCCATGTACATAGTACTGGGGTGTTCGGTCATATGCATATACACTCTTTATCCAACATCTTGGTCTGTGTAGGAGGTGTATGCGGAGCGAACAAGACAATCAGACTATGCGGCATCATTGCTTTCACTTAGCCATAGGAATTTGATAAGTGAGGCTAGGTACTAGCCCCTGGTGCGGATATGATATTCCCTAATTAAGGTATCCAATTGCACCTGGCTGGGCGAAAAAACCAACCCGTATAACACTGGGTAGATCTCTATTGATCGTAGTATAAAACTAAGTCACCGGATTGCGGACCAGGTTCTCTCCTATCATGACAGTCAGTTTTCGGCTTTCTCTACTGAGCTACTTCACTGGACGAGCAAGAAGTACAATCATAGTAGTTCTCCCTTTACACCGTAGCCCAACAATCGGGAACGTAGGGGTAAGCACAGGAGCCGGGCAACCCAACTATTGACCCAAGACATGATTCGGAACTGATGCATATAAGGCAAATATCCAGGATGCCGAACACTCCTTATAGGAGTTCGGACTTTTCGTCATATACCGGGTTGAATTCAGCCCCTGGTAATAGACCCTGTTGACAAGGCACATGTGGCAATCTGACATGGGGAGAGTACATTTATGGTGAGTGAATAAAACTCCGAACATAATGTGAATCAAGTTGCTCTATTAAAATCCCTTTATAGTACGGTGAGCCGTTGATACGTCCAAAACGTATCTATAATTTCTGCTTGCTCCATGCCTCTTTTGGGTGATATTGCTATGATATTTATACACTTCCATACACTTTTGATCATATTTGGACTAACCTATTAACTCAGTGCACCCCAGTGCCAGTTTCTGTTTTCTGCTGTTTTTGTATTTCAGGTTTTCCCGTCACGTAAACTGCCAGAAAAATCCCGGAAAAATTATATAAAAAATCAGCGTTCCGGAAGCTTCCACACGGTCGAAGTAGGGCCGGAGGGGGGCCACCAGGGCTCCGGCGCCCTGGTGGCGCGGCCCCCCTCCTGGCCGCGCCGGGGGGGCGCCTGGGCCCCCCAGGCCTCCGCTGATGCCCCCCTTTGGCATATATTTAACACGCGTCCCGAAACCCTCGAGGACGGAACCCTTTTTCGCGATCTCATCTCTGTTCCGCCACCGCCGCGCTTCCAAGATCGGGAGCACCAGGAGAACTCTTCCCGGCACCCTGCCGGAGGGGAGGATCACCACCGGGAGCCTCTCCACTGATACGTCCAAAACGTATCTATAATTTCTACTTGCTCCATGCCTTTTTTGTGTGATATTGCTATGATATTTATGCACTTAAATACACTTTTGATCATATTTGGACTAACCTACTAATGGTTGCAAAAGTGCACAATGTTCTTGTTTTACACTTTATTGTGTAGGAATTACTTGGAAATTGACAAAAACGCAAAAGGAGTCGTATTGGAGTAGGACTCTGACTTTCAGCAAATGATGAGTGTACAGGTGCAAGATGTGCTAAACACATTGGACGAGGCCATGGAGAAGATAGTTGGCATGGAGAAGACGTTTGACACAAAGCTCGATAACAAGTTTGCTGAATTGCTTTCGCGTTTTCCACCACCACCGGCTGCTGCAGCTGTCCCACCTCTTCAACAACAACAACAACAACAACAACAACAACAACAACGTCGCCTTCCGAATCAAGTGGGACGTGCACAGCGCGTTCCCCTTGAGACTGGTCAAGCTTCTGGTGCTGCTGTTGATGTTTCTGTAGCTCTTGCTGCTACTGCAGAGGTAGAGGACCATTACGAGGATGAGGTTGACCAAAATCAGAACTACGTGCAACAACCAGCACCACCACAACCAGGTCGTCCTCATGCATATCATCGCAACGGTAGGGCTGCACCACCACCTGAGGTACATGACCATCTTCCTAAACTGAAATTGAATATTCCACCATTTGAGGGTAGATATGTTCCTGATATATATCTTACTTGGGAGTTACAAACTGAACAACGTTTTACATGTTTAAACTATCCCGAGGAGAGACGTGTTCCTGCTGCTGTTTGTGCTTTCACTAGTTTTGCATGTGTTTGGTGGTCTGAACATTGTAGATTATATCCTATTCCAGCTACTTGGGCTGCTTTGAAAACTGCTATGCGTACTCGTTGGGTTCCACCATATTATCAACGTGAATTACTTCAAAAACTGCAGCGCTTAAGACAAGGAAAAAATTCTGTAGAAGAATATTATCAGCAATTACAAACTGGCCTGATTAGATGTGGTATTGTTGAGGAGAATGAAGCTATGCTTGCACGTTTTATGGGTGGATTAAATAGAGAGATTCAGACCATTCTAGAGTATAAGGATTATACTAATATCACTCGTTTATTCCATCTTTCTTGTAAAGCTGAACGTGAAGTGCAGGATCGACAGGCATTGGCGCGGACTAACTTTTCTGCAGGTCGACCTTCATCATGGACACCGCGTGCCTCCTCTACTTCCACACATTCTACTGCACCGACACCTCCATCAGCTGTTACCTCCAGCCGTGATACAAGGAAGCAGACACAACCACCATTATCTACCAAGAGCACACCTATTGGGCCTGCACAGAGTTCTTCTTCTTCCATGGCATCAGCAGGGCACACCAGTGATATTATTTGTCGTCGTTGTAAGGGAAGAGGACATTTTGCGAGAGATTGCAAATCTCAGCGTGTGATGATTGCTACTGAGGATGGTGGATATGAATCCGCTAGTGACTATGATGAGGAGACTTTGGCTCTTATTACACGTGAAGAACACGGTGGAGACGATTCTGATCATGAGACGCAATACATGGCTCCTGAAGATGCTGGCAGGTATGAATGTTTAGTTGCTCAACGTGTTTTGAGTGTGCAGGTTACACAAGCTGAGCAAAATTAGAGGCATAATTTGTTCCATACAAAAGGAGTTGTGAAGGAACGTTCTGTTCGCGTGATCATAGATGGAGGGAGTTGCAACAACTTGGCTAGCATGGAGATGGTGGAGAAGCTATCTCTCACCACAAGACCACATACACATCCTTACTACATCCAATGGTTCAACAACAGCGGCAAGGTTAAGGTAACACGTACTGTTCGTGTGCATTTTAGTATCTCTGCATATGTTGATTATGTTGATTGTGATGTGGTACCTATGCAAGCATGTTCCTTATTACTTGGTAGACCATGGCAATTTGATAAAAATTCTGTACACCATGGTAGAAACAATAAGTATACTCTTGTTCATAAGGATAAAAATATTACTTTGCTTCCTATGACTCCTGATTCCATTTTGAAAGATGATATTAATAGAGCTAATAAAGCAAAATAGGAGAAAAATAAGAGTGAAAATCAGATTGTGGCAAAAGAATTTGAGCAACAAATGAAGCCTAATAATAAACCATCTACTGTTGCTTCTGAAATTAAATTGAAAAGTGCATGTTTATTTGCCACCAAATCTAATATTGATGAGCTAGATTTTAGCAAATCTATTTGCTATGCTGTTGTATGCAAAGAGGCATTATTTTCATTCGAGGACGTGCCTTCCTCTTTGCCTCCTGCTGTCGCTAACATTTTACAGGAGTTCGCCGACGTCTTTCCACAAGACGTGCCACCGGGATTACCACCTATTCGAGGGATTGAGCATCAGATTGACTTAATTCCTGGTGCATCGCTACCCAACCGCGCACCATACCGTACCAATCCAGAAGAGACGAAGGAGATTATGTGTCAAGTACATGAGCTACTCGACAAAGGTTATATACGCGAATCCCTTAGTCCTTGTGCTGTTCCTATTATTCTTGTGCCGAAAAAGGATGGTACGTCGCGTATGTGTGTTGATTGTAGAGCCATTAATAATATTACTATTCCTTATCGTCATCCTATTCCTAGGCTAGATGATATGCTTGATGAATGGAGTGGCTCTACAATATTCTCCAAAGTTGATTTGCGTAGTGGATACCATCAAATTCATATGAAATTGGGAGATGAATGGAAAACAGCATTTAAAACTAAGTTTGGATTATATGAGTGGTTAGTCATGCCTTTTGGGTTAACTAATGCACCTAGTACTTTCATGAGATTAATGAATGAAGTTTTACGTGCTTTCATTGGACGATTTGTGGTAGTATACTTTGATGATATATTGATTTTTAGCAGATCTTTGGAGGAACATTTGGAACAATTACGTGTTGTTTTTATTGCTCTACGTGATGCACGTTTATTTGGTAACCTTGGAAAGTGCACCTTTTGCACCGACCGAGTCTCTTTTATTGGCTATGTTGTTACTCCACAGGGAATTGAGGTTGATAAAGCCAAGATTGAAGCTATTGAGAGTTGGCCGCAGCCCAAAACGGTCACACATGTGAGGAGTTCCCTTGGCCTCGCTGGATTCTATCGTCGTTTTGTGAGAGATTTCAGCACCATTGCTGCACCTCTCAATGAGCTTACAAAGAAGGATGTGCCTTTTGTTTGGGGTACTGCACAGGAAGAAGCATTCATGGTATTGAAAGATAAGTTGACACATGCTCCTTTGCTCCAACTTCCTGATTTTAATAAGACTTTTGAGCTTGAATGTGATGCTAGTGGAATTGGGTTAGGAGGTGTGTTATTACAAGATGGTAAACCTGTTGCATATTTTTCTGAAAAATTGAGTGGGCCTAGTCTGAATTATTCTACTTATGATAAGGAATTATATGCTCTTGTTCGGACTTTGGAGACATGGCAACATTATTTATGGCCCAAAGAATTTGTTATACATTCTGATCATGAATCTTTAAAGCACATTAAAAGTCAAGCAAAACTGAACCGTAGACATGCTAAATGGGTTGAATTCATAGAGACTTTCCCTTATGTTATTAAACACAAGAAGGGAAAAGAAAATGTTATTGCTGATGCATTGTCTCGTCGTTATACTATGCTTACACAACTTGACTTTAAAATATTTGGTTTGGAGACCATCAAAGATCAATATGTGCATGATGCTGAATTTAAAGATGTATTGCAGAATTGTAAAGAAGGGAGAACATGGAACAAGTTCGTTGTTAGTGATGGATTTGTGTTTCGAGCTAACAAGCTATGCATTCCAGCTAGCTCTGTTCGTCTTTTGTTGTTGCAGGAGGCGCATGAAGGAGGATTAATGGGACACTTTGGCGTGAAGAAGACGGAGGACGTACTTGCTACACATTTCTTTTGGCCAAAGATGCGACGGGATGTTGAGCGTTTTGTTGCTCGCTGCACTACATGTCAAAAAGCTAAGTCACGACTCAATCCTCATGGTTTATATATGCATTTGCCTGTCCCTAGTGTTCCTTGGGAAGATATATCTATGGACTTTGCTTTGGGTTTACCTCGAACAAAGAAGGGGAGGGATAGCATATTTGTTGTCGTGGATAGGTTCTCGAAGATGGCACACTTTATACCATGTCATAAAAGCGATGATGCTGCTAATGTTGCTGATTTGTTCTTTCGTGAAATTATTCGCTTGCATGGTGTGCCAAATACTATTGTTTCAGATCGTGATACTAAATTTCTTAGCCACTTTTGGAGATGTTTATGGGCTAAGTTGGGGACTAAACTGCTTTTTAGTACTACTTGTCACCCCCAAACTGATGGACAAACTGAAGTAGTCAACAGAACTTTGTCTACTATGCTTAGGGCTGTTTTGAAGAATAATAAGAAAATGTGGGAAGAATGCTTGCCTCATATTGAATTTGCTTATAATCGTTCGTTGCATTCTACTACTAAGATGTGCCCTTTTGAAATTGTCTATGGTTTGCTACCTCGTGCACCTATTGATTTGTTGCCTCTTCCATCTTCGGAGAAGGTTAATTTTGATGCTAAACAACGTGTTGAATTGATCTTAAAAATGCATGAGTCAACTAAGGAAAATATTGAGCGCATGAATGCTAAATATAAACTTGTTGGAGATAAGGGTAGAAAACATGTTGTCTTTGCACCTGGAGATCTTGGTTGGTTACATTTGCGTAAGGATAGGTTTCCTAATTTGCGCAAGTCAAAGCTAATGCCACGTGTTGATGGTCCTTTCAAGGTGTTAGAGAAAATAAATGATAATGCATATAAACTTGAGCTGCCTGCAGATTTTGGGGTTAGTCCCACATTTAACATTGCAGATTTGAAGCCTTACTTGGGTGAGGAAGATGAGCTTCCGTCGAGGACGACTTCAATTCAAGAAGGGGAGGATGATGAGGACATCACTAACAAGGTTACACCCACAGCTCCAACTGACACACATACATGACCAATTACTAGAGCACGCGCACGCCAATTAAATTACCAGGTACTTTCGTTTCTTGGTAATGAATCTAATGTTCATGAGAATATGATGCTGCCTAAATTGGATACATTTGTCTTGCTTACAAATGAAGGGCCTAGCTTGGACAAGAAGGATGAACATTGGAGCAAGATCAAGCATGGAGATGATGGCATGCGCAAGGGGAACAAGAATGGAGTTTCAATTGATGATTTCAGGACTTTGAAGCCACCATAATGAGTGCGAGAAGCCTTGGACGAAATATACAAGATGCCACTTCATAAATTTCGTCCAGAGGCTATTATAGGTGCTGCGTCACCTTATTATTGGGCCAGGCCCATGTAATTTTGAAATACTTGAGTATAGGCTGTTTTTAGAGTCCGTATGTGTGGGGAAACAAGAGTTAGGGTTGGTTTCAGACCCCTCCACCAAGGGCCACGAAATTCCCCCCTCTTTCCCTCATATATACAGCCCTTAGGGCGTCGTTTAGACTTTGGGTTTTGTTTAGATTAAAAGTTCGCCATAGATGCAACTTCGCGTACTTCGTTTGTGTTCAACGACCAGACCAAGGCGTCACAGAACCCCACCTTGATCAATAAAGCTTTCCTCTTATATTCGCAATATCCAGATTGCAATCTTAGTTTCTTGCTTGTTCTTCGTTTGCCTGCAGGAAACAGACCTTCGTGGTCAGGTTGATCGTGCTCCGGCGTGGTCAACAACCTCTCGGAGTTGGTTTAGCGATTGCTAAGGCGCGACGTCCTCGCACGTTCGTAGTCGGATCGTCAAAGTCGACTTCCTCCAAAACGATAGCCACCATCTCATCGAAAGACGGGACACCTTTGCCTCTATCAAGTGGTATCAGATTTCCAGGTTGCTCGGTGAGATTTTACAGTTTTTCGTACATTAGATCGAGTCTGTTCTTCATACCTACAGTCCACGAAAAAGCCAAAAATAATTAGGGTTAGTTCATCCCATCCGAACCAATCTGAGCCTTTGCATAATATTTTCTGTATTTGCTTTGTTGAATTTGCGGTTGCATCGTCGTGTCAAGTTGCTGGTCTTAGCGTCTAGTTCAATAGAGTTTCGAGTTCTGTTCACAGTTTGTCACGTCGCCGCCGCACCATATTCATCGCCGCTGCCATACCACCACTGCTGCCATATCCCACCACCGCCACCACATACCACCACCGCTGCCATAGCATACCACCGCTGCCATAACCTACCACCGCTGCCATATCCTACCACCATATATCCACCGCCAATCCGAGTTCTTTTCATATTAGGTTTGTTCTCGAGATCCATCTAGGTTTCGGATTTGTGTTTCTTTGCCTGCGCAGGTCTCGAAAAAAACAATTCGACAGGTGAATTTTTTTCCCTATCCTATTTTTGGGCTTTTCTGAGTCTTTTGAGACACGTGCCATCATACTGTTTTTTTACCGCACTTTTTCGTCGTCGCTACCCTGATTCCGAAAAAAAAATCGTCAAAAAATTTTCGTGCCTATCATCTTAGTTTGACTTAAGAAGTGTTTTGAGACACTCGCTATTATAGATATTTTCGGCCAAAAAAAAAGAGCGCAAAAAAAAAGAGGCGGAAAAAGATCAGAGTGTGCTTTCCCCTTTATTACGTGCAGCGCCGTGATTTTGTTAGTGTTCTAGGCTCGCGTCTCTAGTACGGTCTAGCTTAGGACCAGCACAGTACTGTTGTTGAGCATTTATTCAACTTTGCATCTCTGAATTGATTATTGCTGAGCACTTTTGCTACCATCTTATAAGCCTTCCCAGCTCCACATACATCTACGTCGTGCGTTTCACTCTCCCTGGTAATCGCTTTATCCAAGCTTTGAGAGTTTTGACTACCACGGTTGCCGATCACCACCTGCTGCTGGGTAAGAACTGGTAAGAATTTGAGATTTGCTTGTCGGATTTGTGACACCCGCCACCACCACCACTTATTAGTAGTCTGTAGGATCATATTCTTGTGTGTTTCTATTGCTGCTAACCATGCCAGGATCACAAGTCGACGAGACTGACTGGGAGAACTTGACGAACAAGGAGCTTCATGATAAGTTTCAGCAAATGATGAGTGTACAGGTGCAAGATGTGCTAAACACATTGGACGAGGCCATGGAGAAGATAGTTGGCATGGAGAAGACGTTTGACACAAAGCTCGATAACAAGTTTGCTGAATTGCTTTCGCGTTTTCCACCACCACCGGCTGCTGCAGCTGTCCCATCTCTTCAACAACAACAACAACAACAACTACTACTACTACTACTACTACAACAACAACGTCGCCTTCCGAATCAAGTGGGACGAGCACAGCGCGTTCCCCTTGAGACTGGTCAAGCTTCTGGTGCTGCTGTTGATGTTTCTGTAGCTCTTGCTGCTACTGCAGAGGTGGAGGACCATTACGAGGATGAGGTTGACCAAAATCAGAACTATGTGCAACAACCAGCACCACCACCACCAGGTCGTCTTCATGCATATCATCGCAACGGTAGGGCTGCACCACCACCTGAGGTACATGACCATCTTCCTAAACTGAAATTGAATATTCCACCATTTGAGGGTAGATATGTTCCTGATATATATATTACTTGGGAGTTAGAAATTGAACAACGTTTTACATGTTTACACTATCCCGAGGAGAGACGTGTTCCTGCTGCTGTTTGTGCTTTCACTAGTTTTGCATGTGTTTGGTGGTCTGAACATTGTAGATTATATCCTATTCCAGCTACTTGGGCTGCTTTGAAAACTGCTATGCGTACTCGTTGGGTTCCACCATATTATCAACGTGAATTACTTCAAAAACTGCAGCGCTTAAGACAAGGAAAAAATTCTGTAGAAGAATATTATCAGCAATTACAAACTGGCCTGATTAGATGTGGTATTGTTGAGGAGAATGAAGCTATGCTTGCACGTTTTATGGGTGGATTAAATAGAGAGATTCAGACCATTCTAGAGTATAAGGATTATACTAATATCACTAGTTTATTCCATCTTTCTTGTAAAGCTGAACGTGAAGTGCAGGATCGACAGGCATTGGCGCGGACTAACTTTTCTGCAGGTCGACCTTCATCATGGACATCGCGTGCCTCCTCTACTTCAACACATTCTACTGCACTGACACCTCCATCAGCTGTTACCTCCAGCCGTGATACAAGGAAGCAGGCACAACCACCATTATCTACCAAGAGCACACCTATTGGGCCTGCACAGAGTTCTTCTTCTTCCATGGCATCAGCAGGGCACACCAGTGATATTATTTGTCGTCGTTGTAAGGGAAGAGGACATTTTGCGAGAGATTGCAAATCTCAGCGTGTGATGATTGCTACTGAGGATGGTGGATATGAATCCGCTAGTGACTATGATGAGGAGACTTTGGCTCTTATTACACGTGAAGAACACGGTGGAGACGATTCTGATCATGAGACGCAATACATGGCTCCTGAAGATGCTGACAGGTATGAATGTTTAGTTGCTCAATGTGTTTTGAGTGTGCAGGTTACACAAGCTGAGCAATATCAGAGGCATAATTTGTTCCATACAAAGGGAGTTGTGAAGGAACGTTCTGTTCGCGTGATCATAGATGGAGGGAGTTGCAACAACTTGGCTAGCATGGAGATGGTGGAGAAGCTATCTCTCACCACAAGACCACATCCACATCCTTACTACATCCAATGGTTCAACAACAGCGGCAAGGTTAAGGTAACACGTACTGTTCGTGTGCATTTTAGTATCTCTACATATGTTGATTATGTTGATTGTGATGTGGTACCTATGCAAGCATGTTCCTTATTACTTGGTAGACCATGGCAATTTGATAAAAATTCTGTACACCATGGTAGAAACAATCAGTATACTCTTGTTCATAAGGATAAAAATATTACTTTGCTTCCTATGACTCCTGATTCCATTTTGAAAGATGATATTAATAGAGCTAATAAAGCAAAACAGGAGAAAAATAAGAGTGAAAATCAGATTGTGGCAAAAGAATTTGAGCAACAAATGAAGCCTAATAATAAACCATCTACTGTTGCTTCTGAAATTAAATTGAAAAGTGCATGTTTATTTGCCACCAAATCAGATATTGATGAGCTAGATTTTAGCAAATCTGTTTGCTATGCTGTTGTATGCAAAGAGGCATTATTTTCATTCGAGGACGTGCCTTCCTCTTTGCCTCCTGCTGTCACTAACATTTTACAGGAGTTCGCCGACGTCTTTCCACAAGACGTGCCACCGGGATTACCACCTATTCGAGGGATTGAGCATCAGATTGACTTAATTCCCGGTGCATCGCTACCCAACCGCGCACCATACCGTACCAATTCAGAAGGGACGAAGGAGATTATGCGTCAAGTACAGGAGCTACTCGACAAAGGTTATATACGCGAATCCCTTAGTCCTTGTGTTGTTCCTATTATTCTAGTGCCGAAAAAGGATGGTACATCGCGTATGTGTGTTGATTGTAGAGCCATTAATAATATTACTATTCGTTATCGTCATCCTATTCCTAGGCTAGATGATATGCTTGATGAATTGAGTGGCTCTACAATATTCTCCAAAGTTGATTTGCGTAGTGGATACCATCAAATTTGTATGAAATTGGGAGATGAATGGAAAACAGCATTTAAAACTAAGTTTGGATTATATGAGTGGTTAGTCATGCCTTTTGGGTTAAATAATGCACCTAGTACTTTCATGAGATTAATGAATGAAGTTTTACGTGCTTTCATTGGACGATTTGTGGTAGTATACTTTGATGATATATTGATTTTTAGCAGATCTTTGGAGGAACATTTGGAACATTTACGTGCTGTTTTTATTGCTCTACGTGATGCACGTTTATTTGGTAACCTTGGAAAGTGCACCTTTTGCACCGACCGAGTCTCTTTTCTTGGCTATGTTGTTACTCCACAGGGAATTAGGTTGATAAAGCCAAGATTGAAGCTATTGAGAGTTGGCCGCAGCCCAAAACGGTCACACATGTGAGGAGTTTCCTTGGCCTCGCTGGATTCTATCGGCGTTTTGTGAGAGATTTCAGCACCATTGCTGCACCTCTCAATGAGCTTACAAAGAAGGATGTGCCTTTTGTTTGGGGTACTGCACAGGAAGAAGCATTCATGGTATTGAAAGATAAGTTGACACATGCTCCTTTACTCCAACTTCCAGATTTTAATAAGACTTTTGAGCTTGAATGTGATGCTAGTGGAATTGGGTTAGGAGGTGTGTTATTACAAGATGGTAAACCTGTTGCATATTTTTCTGAAAAATTTTGTGGGCCTAGTCTGAATTATTCTACTTATGATAAGGAATTATATGCTCTTGTTCGGACATTGGAGACATGGCAACATTATTTATGGCCCAAAGAATTTGTTATACATTCTGATCATGAATCTTTAAAGCACATTAAAAGTCAAGCAAAACTGAACCGTAGACATGCTAAATGGGTTGAATTCATAGAGACTTTCCATTATGTTATTAAACACAAGAAGGGAAAAGAAAATGTTATTGCTGATGCATTGTCTCGTCATTATACTATGCTTTCACAACTTGACTTTAAAATATTTGGTTTGGAGACCATCAAAGATCAATATGTGCATGATGCTGAATTTAAAGATGTATTGCAGAATTGTAAAGAAGGGAGAACATGGAACAAGTTCATTGTTAGTGATGGATTTGTGTTTCGAGCTAACAAGCTATGCATTCCAGCTAGCTCTGTTTGTCTTTTGTTGTTGCAGGAGGCGCATGGAGGAGGATTAATGGGACACTTTGGCGTGAAGAAGACGGAGGACGTACTTGCTACACATTTCTTTTGGCCAAAGATGCGGCGGGATGTTGAGCGTTTTGTTGCTCGCTGCACTACATGTCAAAAAGCTAAGTCACGACTCAATCCTCATGGTTTATATATGCCTTTGCCTGTCCCTAGTGTTCCTTGGGAAGATATATCTATGGACTTTGTTTTGGGTTTACCTCGAACAAAGAAGGGGAGGGATAGCATATTTGTTGTCGTGGATAGGTTCTCGAAGATGGCACACTTTATACCATGTCATAAAAGCGATGATGCAGCTAATGTTGCTGATTTGTTCTTTCGTGAAATTATTCGCTTGCATGGTGTGCCAAATACTATTTGTTTTAGATCGTGATACGCCACTTTTGGAGATGTTTATGGGCTAAGTTGGGGACTAAACTGCTTTTTAGTACTACTTGTCACCCCCAAACTGATGGACAAACTGAAGTAGTCAACAGAACTTTGTCTACTATGCTTAGGGCTGTTTTGAAGAATAATAAGAAAATGTGGGAAGAATGCTTGCCTCATATTGAATTTGCTTATAATCGTTCGTTGCATTCTACTACTAAGATGTGCCCTTTTGAAATTGTCTATGGTTTGCTACCTCGTGCACCTATTGATTTGTTGCCTCTTCCATCTTCGGAGAAGGTTATTTTTGATGCTAAACAACGTGCTGAATTGATCTTAAAAATGCATGAGTTAACTAAGGAAAATATTGAGCGCATGAATGCTAAATATAAACTTGTTGGAGATAAGGGTAGAAAACGTGTTGTCTTTGCACTTGGAGATCTTGTTTGGTTACATTTGCATAAGGATAGGTTTCCTAATTTGCGCAAGTCAAAGCTAATGCCACGTGCTGATGGTCCTTTCAAGGTGTTAGAGAAAATAAATGATAATGCATATAAACTTGAGCTGCCTGCAGATTTTGGGGTTAGTCCCACATTTAACATTGCAGATTTGAAGCCTTACTTGGGTGAGGAAGATGAGCCTCCGTCGAGGACGACTTCAATTCAAGAAGGGGAGGATGATGAGGACATCACTAACAAGGTTACACCCACAGCTCCAACTGACACATATACAGGACCAATTACTAGAGCTCGCGCACGCCAATTAAATTACCAGGTACTTTCGTTTCTTGGTAATGAATCTAATGTTCATGAGAATATGAAGCTGCCTAAATTGGATACATTTGTCTTGCTTACAAATGAAGGGCCTAGCTTGGACAAGAAGGATGAACATTGGAGCAAGATCAAGCATGGAGATGATGGCATGCGCAAGGGGAACAAGAATGGAGTTTCAATTGATGATTTCAGGACTTTGAAGCCACCATAATGAGTGCGAGAAGCCTTGGACGAAATATACAAGATGCCACTACATAAATTTCGTCCAGAGGCTATTATAGGTGCTGCGTCACCTTATTATTGGGCCAGGCCCATGTAATTTTGAAATACTTGAGTATAGGCTGTTTTTAGAGTCCGTATGTGTGGGGAAACAAGAGTTAGGGTTGGTTTCGGACCCCTCCACCAAGGGCCACGAAATTCCCCCCTCTTTCCCTCATATATACAACCCTTAGGGCGTCGTTTAGACTTTGGGTTTTGTTTTGATTAAAAGTTCGCCATAGCTACAACTTCGCGTACTTCGTTTGTGTTCAACGACCAGACCAAGGCGTCACAGAACCCCACCTTGATCAATAAAGCTTTCCTCTTATATTCGCAATATCCAGATTGCAATCTTAGTTTCTTGCTTGTTCTTCGTTTGCCTGCAGGAAACAGACCTTCGTGGTCAGGTTGATCGTGCTCCGGTGTGGTCAACAACCTCTCGGAGTTAGTTTAGCGATTGCTAAGGCACGACGTCCTCGCACGTTCGTAGTCGGATCGTCAAAGTCGACTTCCTCCAAAATGATAGCCACCATCTCATTGAAAGACGGGACACCTTTGCCTCTATCAACATCCTCCTCACCATGTCCATGTGTGAGTAGTCTTCTCCGAGGCCGAGGGCTCGTACGTGTAGCTATATGGTTATCTCTCTCTCCCATGATGTGATCTTTGTTGTGATCATAGGCTATGTTAATCTAGGGTGATCCCATGATATTTCCCCTTCCTCTATGTATTGGATTGATGTACTCACTTGTCTTTATCTAGTATAATCCCCGAGACCAAGGTGACAACGGTCTATTGGACATGGATTAGAAAAATATTTTCATGAGTGATTTCCTCTCTTGTGTGTTGATTGAAGATTGAGAGTCTCTTGGTGCTTGTCTTTGACTATCCTTTAGATATGTTGTGGTGATTGTGGGACTCTCTTTGGATGGCCGCGGTGACATTGGGAAATCCTTAGATTGAGAACTACGAACTTTGAGGTGTGCTTTTGTAGCCCTACATAATTCTCGTCCTCTCTTGACTACGAAGGAATGACCTCCGGGTGCGTCCCCATTGCATGTTTTATGGGAAATATCATGTGATTCGATTATGTTAATGTTGTTGGGAGTTGCCACTAGTGAAAGTATGAACCCTAGGCCTTGTTTCCACCATTGCAATACCATTTGTGCACACGTTTACCACTTGTTTGCTTGCTGCACTTTTTATTACAGATTTATATTACTTTGTTTTGCCATCCATATCACTTGCCATTTAACATCTCTTCGCCGAACTAGTGCACCTATACATCTAACAAGTGTATTTGCTGTGTTGGGGACACAAGAGACTTCTTGTATCTTAGTTGCAGGGTCGCTTGAGGGAGACCATCTTCAACCACTACTTCCCTGAGTTCGATAAACCTTAGGTCATCCACTTGAGGGAAATTGCTGCTGTGCTACAAACCTCTGCGCTTGGGGCCCAACATAGTCTACAAGAGTAGAAGCGTGTGTAGACATCAAGCTATTTCTGGCGCCGTTGCCGGGGTAGTGAGTGCTTGAAGGTATATCTTTAGATCTTGCAATTAAATCTTTTTGTTTCTTGTTTTTATTTTCACTAGTTTTGCTTAATGGAAAACAACAAAAATATGAGAGAGCTTTATAAGCTCTACCTTGAACTTGGACATGATGTGTTCGAAGAGAAAATTAAAAAACCTTTGAAACTTTATTATTTGCATAACAATCATGACGGTGGTGATGTTATTAGTATGTTTCTTTTTAATATCAATATTGCTAATGACATGGAAAGCTCTAAGCTTGGGGATGACACGTTTGATGAACATGATATTTTTAGTCCCCCAACTTTTGAGGAGAAAATTTACTTTGATGATACTATGCCTCCTATATATGATGATTACAATGATGAATATGATATTTTCAGTCCACCTACTATTGAGGATAAAATTTATTATGATTATGATATGCCTCCTAAATACGATGATTACCATGATGGTTATGATAGTCTTACTCTCACTATTCCTAATAAGAAAGATTTTTCTTATATGAAGAGTAATGACACTTTTATGCTTTTGGATCATGGAAATAATGCCTTATGTGATAGTTATATTGTTGAGTTCATCCATGATGCCACTGAAATTTATAATGAGAGAGGGAGACATGGTTCTAAATATCTTAATAATAAGAAGTTTCCTCTCTTTATGGTGAATATTTTGAAGTTATGCTTGTTTTGCCTTCCTATGCTAGTTGCTTTATGCTTCAATAATTTATTTTCTTACAATATTCCCATGCATAGGAAGCATGTTAGGCTTAAATGTGTTTGGTATTTGCTTCTTGATGCTCTCTTTTGTTCTTCAACTCTTATTCCTACGAGAGCATCATTAAAGTCTTAAGCCTATCTTTATGGCTATAAAGAAAGAGCTCTAGGGAGACAACCTTTGTTATCTTTGCTTTCAGCTTGTCCTTTCAGTTTTTAGTGGTCTTGATGTTTGTTACTATTGTAGCAACATCATTGTATCTTTATTTTTCAGCTTTGTGCCAAGTTTAGCATCTGATTGCAAAAAGTTCAAAAGTTGTGACGTGCAGTCCAGAAAACAGATTCTGTCCTTGGACAGAAAAATTCGTATAAAATCACCAGATCATCTTTTTGGTCTAAATATTTTCGACAGCGTGCTCTATACAATTGGCTTTCGGGCGTATGTTCTGGGTTTTTTGATTTGAGTTGCAGAAGTGCCCCGAAAAAATTATTTACTACCTGCTGGTCTGTTTTTCATAGATTGTGTCCTGTTTTGCCTTTCCTTCATTTTGCAAACCTTGAGCTTGCTTTTTCTTTGCAAAAACCTTTTGGCAATCTTGAGAAACAGTAGACCTTCAAGAATATCCTTATTTCCAGCAAGGAAAAATTATTTTATTATGGGTACTAACCTCGCTAATCAGATTATGATGAGTTATGTATGAAGGGAGTTTTCAAGTGTGCGAGGGAAGATGATAAAAAGATTCAGGAGTGTCAAACGCTCAAGCTTCGGGATGCCCCCATGCATCCCCAAGAAATATTCAAGAAGACTCAAGCGTCTAAGCTTGGGGATGCCCCCGTGCATCCCCTTCTCCATCAACATTATCAGTTCGTCTTTCGTTCCACTATATTTGTATCACTTCATGTGTTATGTGCTATGCTTGGAGCATCTTGCTTTTAGTTTCCTTTTTAGTTATCTTTAGCTTTGCTTGCTTTTCATAACGAGTTGGAACTCAGCTTTCTTTGTGTGGAAGAGAAACACGCTCCACTTCAACCTAGAACACAACATAGAATTTTCATGTTTATCTTTGTTGTGTATGTTCTTGGTCTTTCAATAGCTACTGTCATGCTTAGCTCTTAGTTTTCACGCTTTACTTTTTAAATAGCTTTTGTTTAGTTGGTTGCTAGAACTCTCTTTAGTTATCATGCTTATCTTGTTAAGAGAGTTGGCTTCTATTGCACTGGTTGATATGTCCATGATAAAAATGCTATGTGCATAATGGTGCTTAGTAGTTTATGTTTTCTTATGGTTAGTCTCAAATAGCTGGGGGGTTCAAAATGTGTTATTGGAGTACCAACATGATTTGTTTGCCTATGATGTGGTATGGTTTAGTGATATCTTCCTTCAAGAATTTATTTTGATTGACTTGGCATATGCTCACGCATATTTAAGACTGTAAAGAAAGTCTATCAAGCCTTGATGATCTTTAATTTCTGAGTAGCGCTATAACTTCCATGCCCGATTCAATGTTGCTTTGTCGCTCTGCATGGTTATGACCGACATTGCTCTCTTAGTTGGTCGCTCCCAGTCTTTTGCTAACCTTCGCCTGTACTAAGTGGACTGACTGCTTGTGCATCCAAAATCCTTTAAACCAGTTATGCCATATGAGTCCACCATACCTTCCTATACATGGTATTTACCTGCCATTCCTAACGAAGACTTTCATGTACCATCTCGAAATTATTCAAAAAAGCATTTCTCTTTTGTGCCTCTGTTTTAGCTCATGAGGAAGTAGTAGTTAATTCATGATCTTTTTAAGTTGGACAAGCTTCACCCCGGGATTGCATGTCTAATGTGCAAACCCATAATACGAGAAGGAACTGGCATAGAGTGAGCCCTGCTCATTAAAAATTATACAACAAACAAACCCTCCTTCACGCTTTGTTCATGAGAAATCAGAAAACTTTGGCAGTGATAAACAAAGGAGATTAAGAGGATGTGATCGTCCTCATTCGGGAGCCGTTCCTCGAAACTTGTCCAGCTCAAGAAGTGATTGAGTTATCTGCTAGCATTCGTTGACGAAATATGCATATTCTAAAAAAAATAATTATTACCTCTGTTTTTAAAACCAAGAGCTCTGGTACATGTTTAGTTTTTGTTTCCGACCACGGGTTTTCAACCTTGCCATCAAAAGCCATGGTTCGAGAGTCTCCACCTTCTTTAAAGCACCAACTATTGAGAGCATGATTGTCATTCTGAGTGTAATGTGCATTGTCCCAAAGTACCATTGTCTTTTGCATGATTATGATATCGTTTATTCTGAAATCATTGTATCTAGTCGTCACTTAAACCTTGGAGGTGCCCCTGTATTTATGTTTTGCTTCACTAAAGGGGCAAGCGAGGTACCACTTTGTCATATTTGCACACCATGCTCACTACAAATCTATAGAGTGTTTCAATATCATATTGTAAAACTTTCAGTTCTTTGTGATTTTCTCATGAGGCAACTTAATTACTACAGATTCATTATCTCAGTAAGCATTTGTCATGTGACTGTGAAAAGTTCTTATATGGTTAATAGCATGTCACCACATAAATTATGCTTGTTATCATTTACCTACTCGAGGACGAGCAGGAATTAAGCTTGGGGATGTTGATACGTCCAAAACTTATCTATAATTTCTGCTTGCTCCATGCCTTTTTTGTGTGATATTGCTATGATATTTATGCACTTCCATACACTTTTGATCATATTTGGACTAACCTACTAATGGTTGCAAAAGTGCACAATGTTCTTGTTTTACACTTTATTGTGTAGGAATTACTTGGAAATTGACAAAAACGCAAAAAGAGTCGTATTGGAGTAGGACTCCGACTTTCCTGAAATCTGTCTGAGAACGTTTTTTAAAGATGGTCACGTTCCGGCATGAAGACGACGTCAAACGGAAAAAGTCTAGTTGAGAAAGTTGTGGGGAATTTCGAGACGATGCTTCTGGATATAGATTTCCTCCAAATCGGAGTCCGGACGGCCGAGTGAAGCCCATTTTACTGAGGCCCAAAATCTGATGACGGGAATCCGAGAGTCTATATAAAGAGAGGAAACCTAGGTTACCAAGAGCCACGAATTTTCCTCCTCCCAAGCCGCCGTCTTGGAGGGGAGGACCAGCACCATTGCAGCACCATCCACAAGGAAGAAGGGGGGGCCAAGGAGCCGCTGCCCCCTAGGGCCGGCGCCGCCCCGAGGGCTGCCGCCACCGCCTCCGTGGCTGCCGCCGGCCGTCTCCTCCTCGCGGGGCTGCACCTCTCCATCAACACCATCATCAACCTCCTCCTCACCATGTCCATGTGTGAGTAGTCTTCTCCGGAGCCGAGGGCTCGTACGTGTAGCTATGTGGTTATCTCTCTCTCCCATGATGTGATCTTCGTTGTGATCATAGGCTATGTTAATCTAGGGTGATCCCATGATATTTCCCCTTCCTCTATGTATTGGATTGATGTACTCACTTGTCTTTATCTAGTATAATCCCCGAGACCAAGGTGACAGCGGTCTATTGGACATGGATTAGAAAAATATTTTCATGAGTGATTTCCTCTCTTGTGTGTTGATTGAAGATTGAGAGTCTTGGTGCTTGTCTTTGACCATCCTTTAGATATGTTGTGGTGATTGTGGGACTCTCTATGGATGGCCGCGGTGACATTGGGAAATCCTTAGATTGAGAACTACGAACTTTGAGGTGTGCTTTTGTAGCCCTACATAATTCTCATCCTCTCTTGACCACGAAGGAATGACCTCCGGGTGCGTCCCCATTGCATGTTTTATGGGAAATATCATGTGATTCGATTATGTTAATGTTGTTGGGAGTTGCCACTAGTGAAAGTATGAACCCTAGGCCTTGTTTCCACCATTGCAATACCATTTGTGCTCACGTTTACCACTTGTTTGCTTGCTGCACTTTTTATTACAATTTATATTAGTTTGTTTTGCCATCCATATCACTTGCCATTTAACATCTCTTCGCCGAACTAGTGCACCTATACATCTAACAAGTGTATTTGCTGTGTTGGGGACACAAGAGACTTCTTGTGTCTTAGTTGCAGGGTTGCTTGAGAGAGACCATCTTCAACCTCTACTTCCCTGAGTTCGATAAACCTTAGGTCATCCACTTGAGGGAAATTGCTGCTGTGCTACAAACCTCTGCGCTTGGGGGCCCAACATAGTCTACAAGAGTAGAAGCGTGTGTAGACATCATCCACCACCATGGACGCCTCCCGGATGAGTTGTGAGTAGTCTCCCTTGGACCATGGGTCCATGACCAGTAGCTATGTGATGTTCTCCTCCCCTTCTTGTGCTTCACTAATTAGACCTCGTGAGCTGCCCTACATGATCGAGGCACATATGTAATCCTTATGCTGTTGCTATGATGAGTTTGCTGGGATCCGATGGATTGTGAGATTATGTTCAGATTGTGTTCGAGTAATATATTTGATTTACCTCTTTTATATTTATGTTCGTAAGTAATTCTTGCATGTTCTCCGTTGCTATTTATTGCTTTGGCCAAGTAGTAGGTAGTGACTCCAAGAGGGAACGTTATGCTCGATTGTGGGTTCATGCCCCTCGATGACTAGCTTGAGTGACAGAAACATGAGTCTAGGGGATGTGTTGTTGCCACAAGGGGGAAAACAACGGTGCTTGTGCCCGCGGGTGCAAGGATTGTTTACTTTACGCAAAGTTCTTTTAATGCAGTTGCCTGTTGCTTTGAGTTTACACTATGGGTGGGACTCGCAACTTAATACCAGCGAGATGTTCTGGATAGATATCTCAAGGTGGATGATTAGTAGTAGATGCAGATGGATTTCGGTCTACTTGACTTGGCATACCGCCCATGCTTTGAACCTCTACCGTTCTTGCAACATAGTTAGCATTGGTTTGCGCACATAATTCTGTCAATTGCCCAGCTGTAATTCGTTTACCTCACATAGCTGTTTTATCGTCTTTTGGGAGAGAGACATCACTAGTGAACATCATGGGACCCCGGTCCATATTACCATCACTGATCACATCCGCTATTTACTTTCTGTTTTTACTTACTATTTGCAGCAATACCTATCACTATTATCACTTGCGTTTGATCCTTTGTAAACGACAAGGCCGGAGGGATTGACAACCTCTCTGTACTCGTTGGGAGCAAAGTTATTTGTATCTGTGTGCAGGTCCAAGTTGATTGCTAATATCTGGCGCCGTTAGCAGTTGACACCTTCTTGTTGAAACTAGGAGTCTCAGGGGAAATCCATCCTTGGTATCTTTGCCAAGGGAAAACTACCGCTACACTGCATCTCAAACCTTCCACTTGGGGTAACCAACGAGGGGCGAGAAGCCATCAAGCAAAGTTTTCTGGCGCCGTTGCCGGGGATTCCACTCTTCAAGATAGGGGAGTTGCACACTATCTTTTACCTTTGCTTTTTAGTCTTGTTAGTTTACCTTTCAGTTTTGCTTTAGTGTCTTTATTGAAAATCACAAAAAAAATTAATTATTTGCTATTAGTCCTTTCTGTTTAGTCAAGCATTTTGGATTTGGTGCTTTGAGGGAATCAGAAGTTTTAGATTTCATCAAAAGGATGGAGAAAATATGAAGAAGGCATGGGACAGAATTTCTGATGCACATAGGAGAATTATGCCTTGGATACCTATAAAAATTGTGCTTAGAAATTTTTACCATGGTCTTTTTAAATGGTGTAAACACTCTCTTGATATTATAGCTGAAGGAGATTTCCTAGAGTGTGAAGAAGCTAGAGCTCTTGAAATTATACATGGTCTATCTAGTTACTTTGTTTATGATCATAACTTTGATACTGTCATAGATAGACTTGCTACTATTGAGAAGAGAATGGATGCTCTAGACTTAATGAAGGTAGAGAAACCCAAACCCAATAAGAGAGATATTTTGGAAATAGACAATGATTGGGAGCCTTTTGTTAGGATTAGCATCTCTAATCAAGACTTCCTTGCTTATTGTGATATTGGATCTATGGTTTCTACTATGCCAAAAATTGTTCATGATTCTTTGAAACTTAACATGGATAGATTACCATCTTATCATGAACACACTAATGGAGATATTTCTGAAATCCAAGGAAGAATAAAAGACGTGCCAGTTAAATTCCTTAAAGGGATTACAATGGTTGATTTCTTCATCATGAAGCCAAATCAAGGAAATATAGTGCTTGGAAGGGACTTCCTCCGAGCAGTTAAAGGCTTCATCGATATAGGTAAGGGACAAATCCGCTTACGCGGAAAGGCAAAAGGTGTGTACCCCTTTCCTAGAAGGAACAAGAGTGAACTTGTTGAGGAACCATTTGAAGCAATTTATAACTCTGATTATTATGATGATTATTGATTCCTCTTTGCATTATGCCTAGCTTAAAGGCATAAAAGAAAGCGCTTTTGGGAGGCAGCCCACATGAATTAAATTTTATTTTGCTTTTGTTGTGTCTTGATGTTGTTACTACAGTAGCATCATCATTGTATCTTTACTTTTCAACTTTGTGCCAAGTGTAGCCTCTGATTGCAAGAAAGTTCAAAAGTTATGACGTGCTCTCCAGGAAACAGATTATGTCCTTGGATAGAAAAATTCGTATAAAATCACCAGATCATCTTTTTGGTCTGAATTTTTTCGACAGCGTGTTCTATACAATTGTCTTTCGGGCGTCTGTTCTGGGTTTTTTGATTAGAGTTGCAGAAGTGCCCCAAAAAAATCATTTACTACCTGCTGTTCTGTTTTTCATAGATTATGTCCTGTTTTGCCTTTCCTTCATTTTGCAAACCTTGAGCTTGCTTTTTCTTTGCAAAAACATTTTGGCAATCTTGAGAAACAGTAGACCTTCAAGAATATCCTTATTTCCAGCAAGGAACAATTATATTATTATGGGTACTAACCTCACTAATCAGATTATGATGAGTTATGTATGAAGGGAGTTTTCAAGTGTGCGAGGGAAGATGATAAAAAGATTCAGGAGTGTCAAACGCTCAAGCTTGGGGATGCCCCCATGCACCCCCAAGAAATATTCAAGGAGACTCAAGCGTCTAAGCTTGGGGATGCCCCCGTGCAGCCCCTTCTCCATCAACATTATCAGTTCGTCTTTCGTTCCACTATATTTTTATCACTTCATGTGTTATGTGCTATGCTTGGAGCGTCTTGCTTTTAGTTTCCTTTTTAGCTTTGCTTTCTTTTCATAACAAGTTGGAACTCAGCTTTCTTTGCGTGGGAGAGAAACACGCTCCACTTCAACCTAGAACACAACATAGAATTTTCATGTCTATCTTTGCTGTGTGTGTTCTTTGTCTTTCAATAGCTACTGTCATGTTCAGCTCTTAGTATTCATGCTTATCTTTTTAAAGAGCTTTTGTTTAGTTGGTTGCTTGAACTCTCTTTAGTTATCATGCTTATCTTATTAAGAGAGTTTGCTTCTGTTGCATTGGTTGATATGTCTATGATAAAAATGCTACGTGCATAATGGTGCTTAGTAGTTCATGTTTTCTTATGGTTAGTCTCAAATAGTTGGGGGGTTCCCAATGTGTTATTGGAGTACCAACATGATTTGTTTGCCTATGATGTGGTATGGTTTAGTAATATCTTCCTTCAAGAATTTATTTTGATTGACTTGGCGTATGCTCACGCATATTTAAGACTGTAAAGAAAGTCTGTCAAGCCTTGATGATCTTTTGTTTCTGGGTAGCGATATAACTTCCATACATGATTCAATGTTGCTTTGTCGCTCTGCATGATTATGACTGTCATTGCTCTTTTAGTTGGTCGCTCCCAGTCTTTTGCTAACCTCCACCTGTACTAAGCGGACTGACTGCTTGTGCATCCAAAATCCTTTAAACCAGTTATGCCATATGAGTCCACCATACCTTCCTATACATGGTATTTACCTGCCATTCCAAACGAAGACTTTCATGTACCATCTCGAAATTATTCAAAAAAAAGCATTTCTATTTTGTGCCTCTGTTTTAGTTCATGAGGAAGTAGTAGTTAATTCATGATCTTTTTAAGTTGGACAAGCTTCACCCCGGGATTGCATGTCTAATGTGCAAACCCATAATACGAGAAGGAACTGGCAAAGAGTGCGCCCGGCTCAAAAATAATATAACAAACAAACCCTCCTTCACGCTTTGTTCATGAGAAATCAGAAAACTTTGGCAGTGATAAACAAAGGAGATTAAGAGGATGTGATCGTCCTCATTCGGGAGCCGTTCCTCGAAACTTGTCCATCTCAAGAAGTGATTGAGTTGTCTGCTAGCATTCGTTGACGGAACATGCATAATCTAAAAAATAATTATTACCTCTGTTTTTAAAACCAAGAGCTCTGGTACATGTTTTGTCTTTGTTTCCGACTACGGGTTTTCAACCTTACCAACAAAAGCCACAGTTCGAGAGTCTCCACCTTCTTTTAAAGCACCAACTATTAAGAGCATGATTGTCATTCTGAGTGTAATGTGCATTGTCCCAAAGTAGCATTGTCTTTTGCATGATTGTGATATTGTTTATTCTGAAATCATTGTATCTAGTCATCACTTAAACCTTGGAGGTGCCCCTGCATTTATGTTTTGCTTCACTAAAGGGGGCAAGCGAGATATCACTTTATCATATTTGCACACCATGCTCATTACAAATCTATTTGATGTTTCAGTATCATACTGTAAAACTTGCAGTTCTTTGTGATTCTCTCATGAGGCAACTTAATTACTACAGATTCATTGTCTCAGTAAGCTATTGTCATATAACTATGAAAAAGTTCTATATTGTTAATAGCATGTCACCATAGAAATTATGCTTGTTATCATTTACCTACTCGAGGACGAGCAGGAATTAAGCTTGGGGATGTTGATACGTCCAAAACGTATCTATAATTTCTGCTTGCTCCATGCCTCTTTTGGGTGATATTGCTATGATATTTATACACTTACATACACTTTTGATCATATTTGGACTAACCTATTAACTCAGTGCACCCCAGTGCCAGTTTTTGTTTTCTGCTGTTTTTGTATTTCAGGTTTTCCCGTCACGTAAACTGCCAGAAAAATCCCGGAAAAATTATATAAAAAATCAGCGTTCCGGAAGCTTCCACACGGTCGAAGTAGGGCCGGAGGGGGGCCACCAGGGCTCCAGGCGCCCTAGTGGCGCGGCCCCCCTCCTGGCCGCGCCGGGGGGGCGCCTGGGCCCCCCAGGCCTCCGCTGATGCCCCCCTTTGGCATATATTTAACACGCGTCCCGAAACCCTAGAGGACGGAACCCTTATTCGCGATCTCATCTCTGTTCCACCGCCGCTGCCGCGCTTCCAAGATCGGGAGCACCAGGAGAACTCTTCCCGGCACCCTGCCAGAGGGGAGGATCACCACCGGGAGCCTCTCCACCACCATGGACGCCTCCCGAATGAGTTGTGAGTAGTCTCCCTTGGACCATGGGTCCATGACCAGTAGCTAAGTGATGTTCTCCTCCCCTTCTTGTGCTTCACTAATTAGACCTCGTGAGCTGCCCTACATGATCGAGGCACATATGTAATCCTTATGCTGTTGCTATGATGAGTTTGCTGGGATCCGATGGATTGTGAGATTATGTTCAGATTGTGTTTGAGTAATATATTTGATTTACCTCTTTTATATTTATGTTCGTAAGTAATTCTTGCATGTTCTCCGTTGCTATTTAATCCTTTGGCCAAGTAGTATGTAGTGACTCCAAGAGGGAACGTTATGCTCGATTGTGGGTTCATGCCCCTCGATGACTAGCTTGAGTGACAGAAACATGAGTCTAGGGGATGTGCCGTTGCCACAAGGGGGAAAACAACGGTATTTGTGCCCGCGGGTGCAAGGACTGTTTACTTTACGCAAAGTTCTTTTAATGCAGTTGTCTGTTGCTTTGAGTTTACACTATGGGTGGGACTCGCAACTTAATACCAGCGAGATGTTCTGGATAGATATCTCAAGGTGGATGATTAGTAGTAGATGCAGATGGATTTCGGTCTACTTGCCTTGGCGTACCGCCCATGCTTTGAACCTCTACCTTTCTTGCAACATAGTTAGCATTGGTTTGCCCACATAATTCTGTCAATTGCCCAGCTGTAATTCGTTTACCTCACATAACTGTTTTATCGTCTTTTGGGAGAGAGACATCACTAGTGAACATCATGGGACCCCGGTCCATATTAGCATCACTGATCACATCCGCTATTTACTTTCTGCTTTTACTTACTATTTGCAGCAATACCTATCACTATTATCACTTGCGTTTGATCCTTTGTAAACGACAAGGCCGGAGGGATTGACAACCTCTCTGTACTCGTTGGGAGCAAAGTTATTTGTATCTGTGTGCAGGTCCAAGTTGATTGCTAATATCTGGCGCTGTTAGCAGTTGACACCTTTTTGTTGAAACTAGGAGTCTCAGGGGAAATCGATCCTTGGTATCTTTGCCAAGGGAAAACTACCGCTACACTGCATCTCAAACCTTCCACTTGGGGTAACCAACGAGGGGCGAGAAGCCATCAGCCGTAAGCTTACAGATAAGGCCGATGACTTTCTTGGACATTTTACATGCCAGAAAGGTATAGAACAAGAAAGAGAAAAAAAGTTTTACACAGGGTCTTAATCTACAAAGGAACCTTAACACGGGTCCCTGCTGCACGTCTGCACCGTTTCCTCCTCTGTAATGTGTCCTTGAAGGGGAGAGTGTGATGGCCATCTGTAAATAGAAAAAGAAACCTGGAAAAGAAAAAGAGATCCAGTGTGGCCATAAACAAGACTGTGAACCTTAAAAGATAATTTTAGAGTCCGAATAGGGTCAAGCCGAACTATGGACTATATGTATGCAGTGTGCCCCCAGCGTTGCTCAAGGGATTTTTAGGGCATAATTATGTATCCGAGGCACATATGCTATCACCTTATGGGGCAGTCGATGGGGGCGTAGCTACTAATCTAGCTCAGGTTCATCTGAGCTACCGCACTAAGGCGTATGTCAGACACGTTTAGCTATGCCCGCAACCGATTGGTTATCCGGCTTGAATAGGCCGTTTTGGACTTCGGCTGCTAAGGCTGCAGTGTCCTCCTCCATACGGAGAGAGCGCTCCATATTTCCATTGACCGTGAAGATGCCACGTGGTCGAGGCATTTTAAGCTTTAGATAACCATAATGCGGGACTGCATTAAAGCGGGCGAAGGCCGTACTTCCGAGTAGTGCATGATGGCCACTTCGGAATGGAGCTATGTCGAAGATTAACTCTTCGCTTCGAAAGTTATCAGGAGAGCTGAATACGACCTCCAATGTTAAAGAGCCCGTGCAACGGGCTTCTACGCCCGGTATCACTCCTTTAAAGGTCGTGCTGATTGGCTTTATTCTTGATGGGTCGATCCCCATCTTGCGGACAGTGTCCTGATATATCAGATTGAGACTGCTGTCGCCGTCTATAAGGACTCAGGTGAGATGGTATCCAACGATTATTGGGTCGAGCACTAGGGCAGCGGAACCCCCATGATGGATACTAGTCGGGTGATCCCTGTGATCGAAAGTGATCAGACAGGCCGACCATGGGTAGAATTTGGGGGAACAGGCTCGACGGCATAGACATCTCGGAGTGCGCGCTTGCGCTCCCTCTTTGGGATATTAGTGGCATATATCATGTTCACTGTTTTGATCTCCGGTGGAAATTTCTTCTGTCCCCCTATATTCGGTTGGGGAGGTTCATCCTCGTCTTCGCTCCGAGGTCCCTTCCCTTTGTGTTCGGCATTGAGCTTGCCGGCCTGCTTGAAAACCCAACAATTACGGTTGGTATGGTTTGCAGGATTTTCTGGAGTGCCATTGATAGAGGCGAGGGGCCCGATCTTTCGATGAGATGATAACTATCGATTTGGTTGAGACAACTTTGACGATCCGACTACAAACGTGCACGCCGTTGCGCCTTAGCAATCGCTAAACCAATCTTCAGGGGTTACTGACAATGCCAGAAGCACGATCAGCCTAACCACGAAGGTCTATTCCTGCATGCAATCGAAGAACAAGCAAGAATATGATAAAGCAATCTGAATATTGCAAATATAGATGAAGTATTGATAAAGGTGGGGATCCGTAAGCGGTCTTGGTCTGGTCGTTGGACACAAACGAACTACACGAAGTTGCAATGGCTAACTTTTGACTAAACAAATCCCAAAGAAAAAGCTACTAGATGGATCTACTTATATAGGAGCAGGGGGTGGTGGCCAAGGAGGTGGGAGGACGTCCCAAGGCAGCCTAAAACTAACCCTAGGTTGTACAAGGCTCATGCACCCAAGTGGAGGTGATGTAACACCTTTGGACTTGTAGTTTGACTCGGATTCTGCTGCAGCGTCAGATTGTTTCGTCGGTATCTCAACGCTCTGGACGAATTTGAAGGTGAATCCAATTGGGTTGGAAAGTATACGAAATCTAGTTACCAACAAATAAAGAATCACCCAATTCGGAGTCCGTATAAAGGAGTTCTTGCCGTTTTGAGTCAGGTATGTCTGTGCGGTCCGAATCTGGATGCAGAACGTGAGAGACTTGGACTCTATCTTCTCTTGGCCCAAAAGTGACGTGAGAGAACTTTTTGAACAGAACCTAAACTTCTCTTTTTCCCTTATCTTCATATGTGGATTGTACAAATGTCCCATACACCTCACAAATATACATGTATGCAATATTTTTGGTCGTATCCAAGGTAGTCATGTCCTCATCAACCTCCCTTTCTTGAAAATAAAGCCGTCCTCGGCGTTGCTTAATCTGAAATGTGGGTAAGACAATAGACAAGGTGTACATGTTGTATATGTGTATATGTCATCCATTTTTACTTCCCTTAATTTTCTCACATATGACACATGTATACATGAGTAACTTTCGTAGTTCATAAAATATAAAGCCAAAATATTATCACAAGAAGTAGAAGGCATGAAAATATTGCAACTCAATTTGCACAAATAAGTGAAGCTCTTATTCATATCGAAATATTGACAATGTTTATCATTAAACCATCCCAACATTGGTGAATAAACCTTACTTGCATGAAATTCACAGGCTACAACATGCTTAAATAAGCAAACATGCAATAAGTCATTTGACATAGAATCGTCACCAAGATTAGAGGTCATATCAAAATGATTAAACATTGGCACAATTATTTTCAAATGTATTTTATCCAAATCTGGTTTATTCTCCGATTCACATGATTCTTTTGCATCAACAGTTAATTCAATGGGTGCACTCAAAATTGTTGGTATTTCAGTTGTTTGATCACATGACGCATTCATGACAGTAACATGATTATCTAAACTAGGTGGTGTGCTCAAATCAATAGGTAATTTAATACATGATGTATTCAAATTAACTAGATATGCATCATCCTCATGTGAAGTTATATCATCATTGATTTTACTGTTACCTTGTTGCAAAGACGTAGCTGATGTAGGTTCGGACGATGACAATGTACCATACACTTTAGATGATGTCACGCTCATAATCAAAGATGTGGCTGCTCTAGTAGGTGCAATGGTGGAGGAACCAACCGGTGGTGAGCATGGACTGGAATAGTAGTTGTTGTAGTCACACAATGCATCCTCCTGTATTTTTCTCTCAAAGTACAAGCACGAACATACATACCAGTAATGCAACGAGGAATATACTGAAATCTTGCACGAATATCATGGTTTAAACCACCAAAAAAATCTATTCATTATATCTTCCTCAGATTCTTCTATGTCACAATGATGCATATAAGATTTGAACTCTTGGTAGTAAGCATGAACAGTGTTACTGCCTTGTTTTAATTGATCCAATTTGCGAAGCAATTCACGGCGATAGTAAGCAGGAAAAAAATGTTTTCTCATTACAGCCTTCAAATCTTTCCAAGTTGTGGGTTGGTTATCAATATTTTTCTTACAATGCACACCCCACCAAATAGAAGCAAAACCAGTAAATACTCTAGTGGCAGCTTGTACTCTCTCAAGTTCAGAAAAATGATGGTGACTAAAAACTTTTTCTACTTCAAGCTCCTAAGCTAGATAAATAGCAGGATTAAATCTACCCTTAAATGACGGTAAAGAAATAACCTGACCATGTGCTTGTGTGTGTTGTCCCACGTCTCGTGATGGTGAAGATGTATCCGTCGTCCAAGAACTTCTGTCTCCGGTACCTGTCATGATTAGTAGAAACAAGAAACAAAATTCGAGAATAATGTTCCTATGAACTACTAGGATGTGGTGGTAAAACGCTCACAGTAAAGCAAATATCAATATCTTACAAGTTCTTACCATGCAGCAGGTGGTCATAGGCAACCAGCCGTGTCAAATAACTCCAAAGGTTGAGTAAAGCGATTGCCAGGTGAACGTAAATATGCACAGTGTAGAAATATGTGGAGCTGGGTTGGCTATATATGGTAGCAAAAGATTAGCAATAATCAATTCAGAGATGCAATGCTGAATAAACTCTCAACGACGGTACTGTGCTGGTCCTAGGCTAGACCGGACTAGAGACGCGAGCCTAGAACACTAATGATGTCACGGCGTAGCACAACTAGCATCAATAAAGGATACGAATTAGCTCTGGACAGCAAGATATAAGTGAAGATCACAACGGCAGTAAAGATAATGATGAAAACAACTGCCAAGCAGAATATACAACAACACTCTCTCCAACTTTCTTTTCCTTCTTTTTCTTTTTCTTTTTTTCTCACACTTTTTTTTCTTTCTCTCCTCTTTTTTTACTTTTTTTTCTCTGTCTTTTTTTTCTTTCTCCCTCTTTCCAAGACAAACTAGATAAGATGCAGATTGGATCAAGCAAAGATGCGAACGACTTCAACTATGATTGTGACAATCAACGATGGGTTGCACGAGGTGGAAATTGATGGATGAGGTGGTGGACAGCGGAAGGGATAACGATGCAGCGGCGACGTGACTAATGTGAACAGAACTCGAAATTCTAACGAACTAGACACTAAGACCAGCAACTCGACACGACGATGCAACCGAAAATTAAATAATGCAAACAATGAAAAGAAAATTGCAAAGGCTCAGACTGGCTTGGACAAAGGATGAATAGATCTACCTTTTTTGTGTGGCTTTTCCTTGGACAATAGGTAAGAAAATAAATCTAATCTAGGAATAACTGGAAATTCTCACCGAGCAACCTGAAAACTGATACCACTTGATAGAGGCAAGGGGCCCGATCTTTCAATGAGATGATAACTATCGATTTGGTGGAGACGACTTTGACGATCCGACTACAAACGTGCACACTGTTGTGCCTTAGCAATCGCTAAACCAATCTTCAGGGGTTACTGACAATGCCAGAAGCACGATCAGCCTGACCACGAAGGTCTATTCCTGCATGCAATCAAAGAACAAGCAAGAATATGATAAAGCAATCTGAATATTGCAAATATAGATGAAGTATTGATAAAGATGGGGATCCGTAAGCGGTCTTGGTCTAGTCGTTGGACACAAACGAAATACACGAAGTTGGAATGGCTAACTTTTGACTAAACAAATCCCAAAGAAAAAGCTACTAGATGGATCTACTTATATAGGAGCAAGGGGTGGCGGCCAAGGAGGTGGGAGGACGTCCCAAGGCAGCCTAAAGCTAATCCTAGGTCGTACAAGGCTCATGGGCCCAAGTGGAGGTGATGTAACACCTTTGGACTTGTAGTTTGACTCGGATTCTGCTGCATTGCCAGATTGTTTCGTCGGTATCTCAACGCTCCGGACGAATTTGAAGGTGAATCCAATTGGGTTGTAAAGTATACGAAATCTAGTTTCCAACAAAAAAAGAATCACCCAATTCGGAGTCCTTATGAAGGAGTTCTTGCCATTTTGAGTCAGGTATGTCTGTGAAGTCCGAATCTGGATGCAGAACGTGAGAGACTTGGACTCTATCATCTCTTGGCCCAAAAGTGACGTGAGAGAACTTTTTGAACAACACCTAAACTTTAGATGTTCTAGTGTCGCTGGTGCTGCTACGAGCTAACCAGCTGTCCTCGCCCGCGCAAAAGCGGGTCATGAGTGTAGTTAGGGCTGCCATTGCCCTCGGCTTTTCCTGCCCAAGGTGTCTGGCTAGCCATTCGTCCCGGCACTGTGCTTGAAGGCCGCTAAGGCTTTGGCGTCCGGACAGTCGACGATTTGGTTCTTCTTAGTGAGAAACCGATTCCAAAGCTTGCGGGCTCACTCCCCGGGTTGTTGGATGATGTGACTTAAATCATCAGCATCCAAGGGCCGGACAAAGGTCCCTTTGGCCGGAAAAGCATCCTCAAGTTCTTCCCAACTCCCGATGGAGTTATCTGGGAGGCTGTTTAGCCAGTGCCGAGCTGGTCCTTTCAGCTTGTGGGGTAGGTATTTAATGGCGTGGAGGTCATCTCCGCGAGCCATGTGGATGTGAAGGATGACGTCTTCTATCCAGACGACAGGATCCGTCGTTCCATCGTACGCCTCGATGTTCATGGGTATAAACCCTTCTGGAAAATTGTGATCCAGCACCTCATCGGTGAAGCACAGAGGGTGTGCGGCGCCTCTTTATTTTGCTATATCATGGTGTATGTCCGATGGTTGTGATGTTCGATATTGACCCCGAACTGGTATATGACCGGCGCGATTGGCTTGATAGCCGTCGTCCCGTGCGGGAGCATGATCCCTGGATCCGTAGATGGATCTAGTCTTTCCAGCCTTTTTGTTTAGGTTCTCACGCAAATCGTGATTCCGGACTTGAGTCGCATCCTCCTTTCCTTTACGGGGTGGGGGTGCGGGCTTGTGCATGCCGTTGCTAGCCACTCTGTGACGTCCACGAGGTGGTCGGTCCCGCTTATCAGCGGTGTTATTTTTCAAAAGTATGGGCGCAGTGGCCTCGTCGTCGAATTCGGGTAGCAGTTTACGCTTAGGATAGCCTTTGGTTTTGCGATTGTAGCCATATCTTTGCTCAGCATCTAGCACTTTGTTCCAACTATCATTGAGCGTGTCATGTGCGGCTCGAAGCCATTTATGTTGCTTTTTCAGGCGCTTTTGTTCTAAGGGTTCTTCTGGGACAATGTATTCGTCGTCGCCCAGGCTAACCTCCTCCTTGGAGACAGGTTCATAATTACTGTCTTCGGCATCGCTGTCATCGGATCGCGGTTTCGAACTATGTTCTCTGTCCTCTCGCTCGTCCTGCTCCATCGCTGGTTCTGTGGGGTCTTCGGCTTGCTCCGGATTGTCACCGTTGGTGGTGACAGTGTTGTTGTCTTTTCCTTTACGGGATTTACTTCCGCACTTTGGACGCTGATGTTTAGGAGGTTCTTCGACAGGTTCGTCCTTTGCGGGATCGTTTTCGCCGTCGCCCTCCTTCTCCTTAGGTGTATTCACCATATACACATTGTATGAAGACGTAGCTGTCCATCACCCGGTTACGGGCCAGTTTTGGTCTAGATCTGCTTCGGCTTCGAGGTCCATCCCTTCGAAGTCTTCAGAAGCATAGTCAAGTAGATCGGTTAGATCTTCGACTGTTGCTACCAAGTGGGTGGTGGGTGGGGAGCAAAATTCATCAGCCTCTAGTTCGAATCGGATATAATTCGGCTATGTGTCCCCAGTTAAGGAGAGAGATTTTAATGAATTCAGCACATCGCCAAAAGGTGAGTGCCGGAAGATGTCCGCAGCGCTGAATTCGGGGATAGACGCCTGATCGAGCTTGAAGGGCGCAGATGCGCATGATTCGGAACCTTAGGCTGAAGACGAGTCTGTAGTTCCGGTAACACAGATCCCATTCGAAGTCGGGTCTGTGTGGGGCTCCAACGCCGTTGAGTCTGCGGCTTCCGGGGCGGGGTTGAGCCTCCCATCCTCGAGTGACGCGATCTGTTCCAGATCTAGGGCCAGAACAATTATAGGTGCTATTTCCTGATCCGATGAGAGAGTTAGGTCGTGTTCATCATCATAGCAGGGAGAGGTCGCCGTGGGCTCGAATCCATCGAAGATCAAGTCTCCGGGGATTTGAGCAACGTAGTTTAAGCTTCCAAATCTGACTTGATGGCTAGGGACGTAGCTCTCAACCTGTTCGAGGTGGCCTTCATTGTTGGCACGGAGCATGCAGCCGCCGAACACAAAAAGCTATTCGGGAGGGAAAATTCCCTCGATGTCACCGTCATTGTTGATGACACGATCCATCAGTCCTTCGGTCTATGACATAGTGGAACTCTCAATGAAAGCACCAATGTCGGTGTCAAAACCGGCGGATCTCGGGTAGGGGGTCCCGAACTATGTGTCTGAGGATTGATGGTAACAGGAGGCTAGGGACACGATGTTGACCCAGGTTCAAGCCCTCTCGATCGAGGTAATACCCTACTTCCTGCTATATTAATATGGACGAAGAATATGAATACAAGAGTTGATCTACCTCGAGATCGTAACAGCTAAACCCTAGAGTCTAGCCTATGAGGATTTTGTGATTCTCTATTAGCCTCTACGGACTAAACCCTCCAGTTTATATATGCATCGGAGGGGCCTAGGGTTTGCATATAACCATCTTGTAGAGGAAGGAAATATTACACCCGA
This sequence comes from Secale cereale, assembly GCA_902687465.1. Lineage (NCBI taxonomy): Eukaryota > Viridiplantae > Streptophyta > Magnoliopsida > Poales > Poaceae > Secale > Secale cereale. Next base: position 253,103,555 of record LR738709.1, on the reverse strand, counting down.
ACCTAAAACTTGCCATTATACGAATACAGGAGTCCTATCGGGATACGAGAGACGATCTTCAACAATGATCTACACATCCCACCACGTGTTATTCGGCCACATGAGGACCCCTCAAAACAGGACTCCCTCACAAGTCAACAAGGATTATCAAACCCCATTGGTGGAAGCATACGTCAAGGAAGTGAGGAGATTGGAGGAGCACCTTTATGGGTTACAAAAAGAGCACGTACCCCGTGCGGAAAACAACATAGCTGATCACCTGTCAAAGTGTGTTGCGCAGAAGCTTCATGTGGAACTAGGAAATTTTGTTCTCCATCTCTCTCAACCCTCCGTATCACCAGCCACAATGGCCCGGAAAAGGAGAAAGTTGGACTAAGGTAAGCCTTTCCCAGTAAAGTTATCCGCTCCCGGCAGGGACCCTGCCAGAAACAACTCCTCATAGCATGCCGGACCACCCTCTCCAGCCGGGCCTATGGACCCCGCGAACGAGGCTGGTGCTCCGACAGCAGAGGAGGTGCCGCTAGTCCTCGTTGCCGAGCCCCAGGCTCCAACTTGGGCAAGGCACATTGTCCACTTCCTCCAAACCCGAGAACTCCATGGCAATCAAGATGAAGTTGAAAGAGTAGCCCGGAGGGCCAGTATGTATCACTCTGTCGATGACACACTGTACAGAAGGAGGCCCAATGGTGTGAAATTGAAGTGTGTTTGTCGGGAGGATGGAAAGGAACTGCTGGCTGAGATTCACAAAGGAATGTGCGGCTCCCACATTGGATCAAGGGCATTAGTTGGGAAAGCATTATGGCAAGGATTCTATTGGCCCACAGCCCTCCATGATGCGGTTGAGTTAGTCACGAAATGTGTAGCCAGCCAGTTCCATTCCAACAAAATACACCTGCCTGCCCAAGATGTTCAGACAATCCCTCTATCATGGCCATTTTTGGTCTGGGGGCTCGATATTATCGGCCCCTTCCCCCGAGCAATCGGTGGCTTTGAATTCTTGTTCGTTGCCATTGACAAGTTTACAAAGTGGCCGGATGTGACTACCATGAGAAAGGTGACTGCTCTGTCAGCTGTCAAGTTCTTGAAAGAATTGGTGTGTCGTTTCGGAGTTCCGGCAAGGATCATCACCCAGTTCACGAGCCACGCCTTCATGCAATATGTTCATACCCTCGGATGCAAAATCTCATTCACTTCTGTGGCACACCCACGGAGCAATGGACAAGCTGAGAGGGCGAGCGCTGAAGTGCTTCGTGGACTCAAGACACAAACTTTCGATGTGATGCAGAAGCACAGCAGGTGGTGGATCGAGGAGCTGCCGGTGGTTCTCTGATCCCTCAGAACAACACCTAACCGAGCTACCGGGCAGACTCCCTTCTCCCTGGTCTACGAGGCAAAAGCAGTTATCCCCACGGAACTCATTTACGGGTCCCCTCGAGTGCTTGCCTACAATGAAGTAGCACAAGATCAGCACTAGCGTGACGACGCTGTGCTACTCGAGGAGAACCGTCTCTGGGCTGCTACATGTGTTGCACGCTACCAGCAAGCCCTGCGTCACTATCATAGCCGCAGGGTTCATGCCATGTGTTTTGAGGAAGGTGACCTTGTCCTTAGGCATGTTCAGTATGCCAAGGGTACAAACAAGCTGTCACCAAAGTGGGAAGGCCCTTACCAGGTGGTACTAGTCACCAGACCTGGCGCAGTCCGACTGGAGACCGGGGATGGCACTCAATTGCAAAACTCATGGAATATTGAGCATCTCCGTAAGTACTACCCGTAAGGTGCGAGGATGCTAGGCACTGCCCGCCAACCACCCTTTTGTACAGGCCTTGCCTCAGCTGCATGTAACCCCTTGTACAAAGCTGAGGCGATGACCCCGTGCAAGATAAAATAATGAAGCGCTGAGAGAGGGGGGCACCCAACCAAGATCACTACACAAGCATTTCATGAGCATTCGCATATGCATATAGATAGGATCGCATCTTGCATTCATTCTCATATACATGGAGTTGCAGGTTCCTGCTGTCGACTTGGCTTGGACAAGGAGTTGAGAAGATTGCCCGGCACTGCAGTCCCTGACAATCCAAACAGATAAGTTTAACATCCCATCCTTTAGTGTTCTGTAAGCTATAACTTGTGCATACGAGAACCTCGCCACACTCTCTTAAGGCTTAGGTGCTCCCATTCCAGACTCGAACGTTGCTTCGAGCAAGATGGTTGTAGTGGCCTTTGGTGAAAGGGAGTTGGCGGGGGGCTGGCTCCTTTGCCTGTTCCCCGGCAGACATAGTTCTTCGATAGATAAAGAGGATGCCGGCAGGGTAGCTTGCCGGGAATACTTATTTTATTACAAAAAGAGGCATTCCACCTCTGCATGGACATACACATGAAGGGGTCCTAACAAGGTCTATCTTTTTCATTCATATGCTGATACAAGTACAAGCATTACAGAACACAAAGATGGACTCGAGGGATTACATTATTTGAATTAAAAAAGTTGGCAATTGCCTACAAGTCTAAGATTGAGAAAAACGATCACTGCCCTGTAATCCCCTTCTCTGTCCCTCCTTCCCCAGATTCTATAGCAGGAGGGGAAGGGGACAAAAGGAGCGCCCAGACAGAGGTGGCGGTGAAGGGATCAACAACAGCGACCCCTAATCACCGCCACCAGGGCGACCAGACACGGTAGGGTGGACGAAGCCGGAATCCACGAGGAAGCCTACCGGGGATCCCAACGGAGGACTGCTGGAAGAGCAAAAAGAGCGCCAAGGAGGAAGGGAAGATTTGGAGCCCAGGCGGCGGGCCATTGGCGCATGTACAAAAGCGCCAGTGCCGTCGTATCCCGCTTCGAAGGCCTGCTTCCCGCTCTCTCCATCCTCCTTCATCTCCTTGCCATCACCGCGACGGGGAGAGGCAACAAAGGATGAGCGCCCACTACGGCCTGCGGGTGGCGTGCACTCAGGAGCTGCGGGGAGCATCGGGCAAAACCCGACGCCTCCCTCGAAGAAGCAGCAGACAGTAGCGACAACACCGCTACATGTCTCGGTGGGCAGGAAGACGCTCCCTTCCTCTGCAATAGCCTCGGCCCCACTGGAAGGAGCAGTGCTGGGGACGCCAACATGTCCAAGTGCTACAACTTGGGATGGTACACGCATACCCGGGGATTTTATCGGTGAGCAGACGAGCTCCGGCAGCCCGTAGTCAAGACCGGGCACCCTCTCCGGGAAGACAACAAGTAGCCAAAGCAGCCAGGGGGCTGGAGGCACGCCGCTCCCCACCTTGGCGGGCAGGAACGCACGCTCCTCATCAACATCAGCCCCAAGGCTTCCGACAAGGACGGTGTTGGGATTACCAACAATCTCCAGCCCTGCCTCTCGGCCGAGCTTTGAAGAAGCCAAGAGATTCTCCATGGCAATGACCAGGCTCACTTCCCAAGCATCAACACCAACATGAGGCAACGATAGCCCCAAGCTGGAGCTCGGGGCTGGCCTCAGGCTCTCTTCTTCAACATGACCAACAAAGGAGAGGAGGAATGCAAAGATGGATGGCCCTGCCCTCCTCCACCCCTCCCTTTTATAGGCAGGATGAGGAGGAGAGCTGCTCCACCAACGGTTGGCCACTGTCCTCCTCCGCCAATTCAAGATGACCGGGCCCTCGCCATAATGCTCTCCCACGCCACGCGCCTTCGTTACCAACCCCGCGTGATGCATGCCGCATACGTGGCTAAGGATAAGGGCGTGGTGGGAAGAGTAAATTGGTAGTTTCCACCCCATGCGTTAAAGTCATTCATGGTCCATTACTGGAGCGGCCCCACCACTGTTGGCTTTATGCAGCACACGGGGAAACTGGAAACTGGCCAAGATTCAAGACACATGAAGAAGCAAAAAGAGGACCTCAAGAGAACGGCCTCTTCAGCAACCCTGCCTGTGCACTTATTAGGCCCTACCCCAACGACGCTCAGCAATGCGATTGGGGCAGGCCCGGTGGCTTCTGTCGGTGCAACAAACCCTGGGTCTGTTACCCAAACGGTGCATAGGCTCAAGAACAAGATTGAAGCACCAGCCCCAGCCAAAGTACAAAGAATCAAGAGGAACGAAGAACCATCTCAGAGCGGAGAGACCAAGGACAAGCCAGAGAAGCAAGACATCACCAAGAGAAGGGCCTCCCTTGCCGGGCAGGCAAGCCCGGCAAGGGGCGAGGCCACCCCCGAAGCAGATAGCAGAAACACCCCGGCAGGGCCTGCCGGGGGCTCGCGGAGGCCAAACCGCCCCACCGAACACTCAAGCACGACCAGCGTCGTCAATCAATGCGGTGCCAAGCCGCAAGATGATTAAGTGGCAGCCATTAGCCACATGGCAGTCAGTTCCTACAAGAAGAACCCGCAGATGACACCCGTCCCGCGACGTGTCGAACAGACAGACATGGAGCTGGCGGGATAGCCCGGCAAGGCTTGCCGGGCAGCCAATGATGTGATGTTAAGTGGCACATTTAATGTGCCCTATCAGCGTGCAGAGTTAGGTATGATAGCACTGTTTGCTATCATATCATTGCATAATGACTACTTTTCCAGTGTGGTAACCCCTTAATCTACAAAAGGAGGCCCAGGGAAACTGTAGAAAGGGTTGGAAAGTAGATTAACCCACACCACCATACGCGCGTAGTCGCTGCTACCCTAAGGCAAACCCTGCCGGGAAAGTGTACCACAGACCACCTCACTCATTCCACCATCAATCCACCAAAGCAGGAGTAGGGTCTTACGCCTAGCGACGGCCCGAACCTGGGTAAATTGCTTGCATGATCTCTGTCGCGCTGACGTACGCCGATCTGCTCTTTGTGTAACGCGACACCCCCCTGCCGAACAAGCAAGGGGCCATCTGGTCCCATAGGTGGCCGCAGATATCCCACGACACGACGCGTCCCTCTTGGATGGTGTAGTTTTTCTCCTGCTCTTGGACTCCTCCTTGATGAATGTGTATCTCCGCTCACACCTGTGAATGCACACAAGAGAGGGGTCAAGTAGTATACCATCCTCGAAAGGTTCAAGTGGACACGTGTAAAGTAGATGATTCACCTTTGTATGTAATGAAGTAGATGTCGCATGTATCACTTGCGAAATGGACTCTTGACATGGTGATGCCAATAGGATGCTCCGCATCATCCCTTCCCCCTTGGGAAAGATCCGACCGCAGATCGAAATCCAAATCACCGTGGGAAAGAGACGTCGCCGTGTATAAGTTGATGATCACCAAGCGTTCATCATCTTGAAGTTCGAACTGGGCACTCTATAATGTCGCATTGTCTTGTAATTGCTTCAAAAGGAGCAAAGACAACAAGCACTTGGAAAAACAAATGTGGTCAATGTTAGTGCAAAATCAAGCATTCAAGAGGTGATTCACCCAACAAGTGTCGTCATCAAGCATAGCATATGGTGTGCCAAAGAAGTGTGGCATGGCAAGTAAGTATATAAGTTGAGCACAATCAAGTACATCATGGAAACAAGCATGCAAGTGGGAGGTAGAGATACAAATATGTTTCACAAGTGAACAAACATCAACCTCATGGTCATAGAAAACATGCACAAAGCGCTCAATGAAAGGTCTATGGTAGGCATAGTAATCATTCAGAACACAAAATAAAATGAAGTGTCTAAACACATGGGTCAAGTGCAAGACAATCCAAGCATAACGTGCACAAGGTGTAGTGAACATAGTGTGGCACTCGACACAATAGAAAGAGCATTTGTTCATCATGTGTGAGGCAATCAAGTCAATCATGTGACAAGAAAAGGGACATGGCATATGTGAAGTGATGAAATTGGTGCAACCAAACATGTGATATGAGCAAGTAGGCAACAAGTTGGATGCAACATACAAGGCATATATATCATGAGGCATGGCAATGTTAAAATAGGGAGACGAAGCAAGATCTCTAACATGTGCACAATCAATTAGTCCAAGATGGACAATAAGTCTCATGGTGCAAGGAACACAAGTAGTATGATCCGCAATAGCCATGCTCAAGAAGGATGTCACCTTGAAGGCGTGTCCTTGTGCGTCCTTCACAATACCGAAGCACAAGCAAGTGCGATGTAGAAGTGAGTCATGGTCAAAAGTATGAGGCTCGCTCTCAAGACCTCGAATTATCAACTCACGTGAAGTAGAAGTTGACACAAAGTCGACAGATCCTGCACATGCACAAAACAAAGAAAAGAACATATGTGCATGGTATATAAACACATCATCCATCATGATGGTTCTCTTCTCTTGCACATAAGCATTAGAAGCAAAAGTGCATGAATAATATGATGCAACAATGGCAATATTCATGGCACCAGGCATATGGTGCAAAGAAGGAAGACAAACATGCTTCAGAAGAAATATGTCAAAATCTCCAAATATATGTGAGAAACCTATGGGGGCGATCTCGTTCGCAAGATGAAAAGACTTGTTGCACTCAATACATGGTAAATCATCTAGCATGAGATAGGCAACATGTGGAGACATATGACAACATGAACTAGCAATCATGTGCAAAGCATGAGGAAATATGTGCCATCAACCGCATGAAACAAGCAAATAAGAATTATCGTGATGCAACAATCAAGGAAAGCATATCAAATATGTCATGCAAACTAGTGAAGCGAAGATGCAACAGACTAGAGGAAATCATGGCAATCATGTCATGTGGGGAAATAATAGGCATATGTAATGCACATGACATATCACAATCAAGAAAAGTTGTCACGCCAAGATGCGATTCTATCCCAATCATCGCAAGGCTTTAATCATATTATTTTCATCTTCATTTCTATCTCAACGTTCTTTTGTTACCGGAGTTCTTCATGGTGGCTCATCATGATTTAATTCTTTCTTCAAGTGCTCTTCAAAATCATTGTGGATAAGCTCAAGCATTATTCTTTTGCCTCTCGAGTGCAAATAATTCTCCCTATTCTTTTGAAGTGCAGTTTTGCATTTCTACATTATTAGCTAATCTATATTTTTGTTGCGGCATATTTCACCTCAAGTTTTGAGATGGGTTCCGTAAGTCCACATGAAGCTAAATTCTTTTGTTGTTGATTTTCTCAACAACTCCGTTCAAGCCTTTCTCTTGAAGATGCGATTTCAAATTCATTCGTGGGGAAAGTTGTCATCTTCTTCTCCGTTCTTTTCAGTTCATTCTTTCAATTCTTCTGGAGGCATTATCATGTAGGATGGAACCCTAGATGGCCGATCTTTCACGAAATGGAGGGGATTCCCCGAAGAACACGAAGAACACGAGAGGGAACACGAGGGGAAACACGAGAGAATCACTCAAACCAACAAGAATAAGTCACACATATGCTAGATCCTCGAAACACAAAGAGATACAAGATCCATGATCAACAAGGGACGATACAGAGGGTAACCGGTTCTTCTCCGTGAGGAGGTCTTGGGGTATCCCGCGGGATCTTCTCCGTGAAGGAGGTCTTGAATCCGTGTGGATCTTCTCCGAAGAGGTGCCACAGTCACTCTCGAGGAGATGAACCACTAGATGAGCAAAGCTCTAGGTATCAAATGAGCTATCACTCAGCTAACCCTCACTAGGAGGAGGTGGAGGAGTATATATAGTCTAGGGCCACGAAGGGGTAAGTGGGAGAGGGATACATGGGCCTCTGGCCCGAGAACTGTGCGTAGACAGCATGTAGCGGACGTCCGACGGCTACCAGACGTCCGGTGGCTCGCGAGGGTCCGGACGTCCGGAAGTCTTCGGACTTCTGCTATTTTCCTTGTGTGATCGCCGTTACGGACGCCGGTGGTTGCCGGTCGTCCGGTCGCCTGGGGCGCGCCGGTCGTCTGGTGAAGGCCGAACGTCCGGAGCCTGTAGCTTTTCCAGCAGCTTCTCCGTTTGATCCTCGGACTTGTCCTCGCCATCTTGTCCAATGCTCCTAGCTGTTCCATGGCCTCCCTCTTGGTTCCTGGTCATGCATAGCACATATATTTGAGGTAGTAGCCATGTCTCGCATGTAGAAAATGGAGGTTCGGAGAGGAGCGACTTAACCTTGTGTCCAATGGTGGGTACTTGAGGTCTCGTCGAAGTGAACATGGGGATGATCGTGGGATGCTCCGCATCATATCCCCTCCCTTGGGAAAGATCCGACCTCGGATCAAAAACCTCATCACCATGGAAACGGTAATCGTGAACGGACTTGTAGTTGGACGAAGTTGAGGCCATGTCGCAATCCAAGTACTCCAAGGTATCTCCGGTATGTGGTACATGCAAAATGAGCAAACACACAGTACACTTGGAAATACAATGGTTAGCGCACACAAAGTGTCCATCATGTAAGAATGAGTCCGTGTGACAAGGTACATGAAGCTTAGCAAGATGATATAGTATGAGATGTAAAGCATTCATGTGATCAAATGCATTTGTGGTGCACACAAAGGTGTTGTGAATGTGATCAATGCAACCATTGTGCAAAATGATGTCATAGTGTGATGGTTTATCAAGAGCATAAACATGGCAATGGGTGCTCAATATGACTATGTGATCATGCAATTGATGTTTGGCAATGTGATCAATATGTATGAATATGCCATCAAGGAAGATCACAACAAATTTGCTAAGAAAATGCACAAGCTCATATATCATGGATGACATGGGAATACAGGATGCAACAAGGCAATCATAACGTGAGTCAATCCATGCGCAAGATGCAAATTTGGTATGGGAATGATATGTCCATGGGGCATGGCATGTGAGCACCCAATCAACAAATATGAAGGTTTTGGTGCAATGTGCCAAAGGAGTTTTGATATACCAATGCTCTATGTCGTGGCATGAGTGAAGGTCCAAAGGTGCATCCAATAAGTCCGAGCGCTCCTCATCTGGAAGTTCCATCTCCAATGTAGGTCCTCTCTCCAATAGATGTATCATGTAGACAATAAGAAGAAGACAACAATGAAATAATGACCCATCCAATATGCGTATGTGAGGATGGCTCAAAAGGAAGGAGTTCACCTTTAGGAGATTTGCACATCATGTATGCCTTCGCATGACCAAGTTGTCGCATGACGACACCGCCTTGTGAATCCTTCAAAATGAAAGAACATGACAAACACTCAGAAAAACAAATGAGGTTAGCGGAAATGCAAAACCTATCATTCGAGTGGTAAGATACCCAACAAGTGTATTCAACATGCTTATCACAAGAAAGTACAAGGGTGTGGTGCATGGTATGTAGGCATAAGATGTGAGAACAACCAAGTGCAATATGCTCAAACAAGCAAGAATGCATCACAAGAAGGGTTTCCAAGTCTCTGAGATCAACAAGCATAGCATGGTTGCACTCACTGTAAGTGAATATGAGAGATGCAACTAGTGGAGACAAGTGACAATGATCAATGTGAATCAAGTGAGTGGCACGAATATATATGTCATCAACCCAAGAAAGCAAGTAAGAGTGGAACATGGGTGATGCGACAAAGCAAACAATCATAGTGATCAAGTCAAGCAAGCTAGTAGCGCGAAGATGCAACATACTAGAAGTAATCATGGCAATCATGGCATGTGTGCAAATAGGAAGCATGAATAATGCGCATGGCATATCACAAGCATGAAAGCAAGATATGAGCAATATAGGATTAATGTATTGGCGAGAGGCCATATGTAGATAGCGATGGGACATCATGACTCTCCCAACACAAGAATCAATAATAGCATCGGGCACGAAGAAATCTTGGCAATAGCTACAAGTATCTCCACCAAGCATGCAAATACACATATAAGTAGCATAATGGTGAATCATGTGTAAAGGCAAGCAAGGGTCACAATTGCATGGCAAAGTCATAGCAAGAGGCATAACATGCAAAGTGAACACGATAGTATGGGCATAATGTTATAAGTAGCAAATTGCCCATAGCCGTGTGAGAGCCAAGTAAAAGAGATGCGCGTAGTGGTTGCGCGAAGAGAATGGTGGTAAGGAGATTCCACGGAATCCCAAATCGCCGTTTCTCTCAAGAGCTCTTTTCGTCAACTCATGGGATTGTGAGGTTGACGAGTTTGCAAAAGTACCTACACAAGACAAAGTCAAAGGAAAAATTGTATGTGCGTGGTATATGTACACATCATCCATCATGATGCGCACGTGCATGTGTTGGTTAGCACAAAATAGCCAATGCTCAAATAAATGAGATGCGTGATATAGAAACATGTCATCCATCATGAGAGGTTTGTTGTTATGTATGGCATAATGGAGACTCACATGGTGTAATGCATAATGACAAGTAGGTAGAGCATTGTTATTCATGTAATGCATATGGTGCACACAATTATGGGAACTATGCAAAGTATGGAATGCATCAAAATCTCCTAGTATGTATGAGGAAACTATGGGAGTCTCCTCATGATCATTATTGGAAAGTTCACATGGAGAATATTGACAACATCCAAAGCAAAGCATATTTGGAACAATGTGCTCATGGCATGGTATATGAGATGAATTGCGCAAATCATGTAAAGGAAGCATGGCAATATCATGGCAAGAGAAGCACATTCCAATGACCATCATCTTGTCATCTATGCCACAAGTGCAAATAGGATTCACTTTAATGGGGCATGCATAGTTACTATGTTGAGATTGAAATGATGCAATATGGGAGATCTCACTCATAGCATATGACAAGCTCAAAGGATTATCAAACATGATGTGACCAAAAGAATTTTCACATGATATCCTATGGAGCATAGCATCACAACTAGGCAACTCAACATGCTCATCATCATATTCATCATAAATAGGTAAGTCAAGACATGATGAAGTCGCACTAGCATGAAGCGTGGCAATAGGTGTGTCAACATCATGCAAGAAATCATTGTCAAGATAGTCCACTAGTGGGACGAGAGAAGCACCGTCACCTATGTTACCTTTGGAGTTCCACTCATGTGGTGTAGGTGAGGTTTTCAAGATCTGATTGTTCTCACCTTTCTCTTGATGGAACCATGTGGGTGGTGCATCGTCTTCCACCATGGCCATAGGTTTGTCCATTGGAGGGACGGACTCTTCGAGGGTAGGCATGTGCTCTTGTAGGAGACCTAGCACCAAATAAAGCACACTCGGAGTAGAGGTTAAGTCATTAGAAATCATAGTGGCCTCACATGCCCTACCAACTACCTCACTCACTGAGTGGTGTGGCTCACTCACTCCCACATGGATGCTCTCACTCGTATGGTTGGTGGAGTCACTCAAATGGCTCTCAACCACACATAGGAGAAGTGGCATGCTCTCATGTGTGGGGCTAGTGGTTGGCACACTCATCCTCTCAAGGGAAATGCTCTCAAGGTCACATATGGTGGAGTCACTCGTATCACTCATGTGGTGATGGCTCTCCTCACATGGGAATTGGGGCATCTCGTCATATGTGGATGTCGAAGAGGTGTATGTACAATAGTCTCCATGCTCAACTTCCTCATCCGTAATGCCTCCAAAGATGAATGCCGTGGGATGTGAAAAATCATCACGCTCCTCCGAGGTTAAAGAGAAGGTCTCATGCTTGCTCGCGTAGTTTGACTCGCAGTAGTAGTCCAATATTGGCGCCGTCTTCATGGTGTCGAAGAGGTTCATGCATGATGCCTTGGTTGAAGGGGATGTCCCATGCTCGACCGTCTTGTCGCCGTCGCTCGTAGATGATCGCCTTGATGATGAAGACGTCGATGTAGGCGAACTCATGGGAAGTAGGCGAAGATGCCGTACATACAAAGGCGAAGATGCCTTGATAGCACTTGGCGAAGATGCCGAAGTGGTGGTTGTAGCCGTAGCTCCGTCTTGGGTATGCTTGTCTCGCGGTCTTCTTATGTTCTCTTGAAGTTTGGGCTCGGCGTGAAGTAGAGCGTCTTCGGACTTGTAGGTATGCGCTTGTCGAGCATCTTCATGATGATGATGATGTTGTCGTGCTTGAGCTCTTGGTAGATGTCGTTCGTCGTCGTTGTGCACATGATGCTTGGAGGTGACTTTCCCTTCATGACGATGTCGATGGTCGCCATGGCGGTGTGGACGTGGAAGACTTGCACTTGCATCATGTTTGCGCTCCGAAGACTTGTGACTTGAACGTCGCCGCCGAGAGGATGACGAAGGGGAAGAAGACTTGTAATCGACCACCAAGTGTCGGAGCTCCGCCATTTGTTTGTTGAAGGAGTCGCACATGTCGTCGAAGGAAGCCATTGTCCTTGTCTCGGAGTGTCGTAGTTCGATGGCGATGTTTCCCAAGCACTCTTGCATTTCTCGTTGTAGTCCGATGGTTTTCGCGTGGATGTCCTTGTCCATGCCGTCGATGTCGAAGACCGGAGATGAAATGCCTTGCCTATCCATCACAAGACGCTTGGAAGTATGAGTGGGAGAAAGAGAAGAACTATACCAAATGTACCTTGACCGATGTTGAAGATGGATCAATGATCACTCAAATGTGGAACAAGGAAATAGCACAATTGGTACCAATTCTTGTCGGTTTCTCACACCTACACAAGTAAAGCTTATGGTGGAGCTCGGTGAGGATAGTGGCACAAAACTTTGATGCAAAATGTTAGCAAGAGTCAATAAAGTTGAAAAAGATTCACAAATTCGCAAGTGAAACAAGTAGACCAATAGCAATATGGGTGGCACACGGAAACACACACACGGATAGATAGATGGGGTCGTGCAACCAAGGAATGAGCCAAAATGTGGAATCCACGAAAATGCTCGTGTTGCACAACACTAGAGAGACGCTAGCGCGATTGCACAATAGGCGGATACGAACTTGTGCACAACCTACTAAGCAAAATGCAACGACTTCTATCCCAAGTATGCTATATGTATGGTATTCCGGTGGTATGATCCAAAATGATCGAGTATGACAATCTTAATGTAGTATGATGCTATGGTTCTTGCTTAAAAGCTCTTTGCTTATCTCTTTGTTTGTGCTTAAAAGCTTGTTTGGCTCTTTCTCTTTTGAGCTCTTTTCTCATGCAAAACTTCACGAACCAAGATAGCAATTGAGTATATGCGATGACAACCTTGTGTCACAAGAGATGATACCAAGATATGCACCACGGTGATATGGTATGTATGATATGGGAAGTATGATCACTAATGTGCACAAGTCACGTTGCCAGCAATACTCAAATGGCTAGTCTCGATAGGTAGGTGACGCAAAAATGGGCTAGGGGTTAACAATGCAATTGAAAGGGAATATACAATGATGTCGTCGAAGATACCGTCCGAGTCGATGATGAGAGGCGGTGTTCTTGATGTAGACCCGTTCCTAATTAGCCGAAACACCTTAGGAAACGGAAAAACCACAACTCAAAATCTCAAGGACAAATGTCAAATGGTGGTAGCGGACAAGCAGTGGTGGTTGCGGAATTGTTGGTGGAAACCCGGTCAAAATGGGTTATGGTGGTGGAAGTGTATGATGGGCTATACACGGTGTCGGAGTTGAAGTCACGGTCCCTAAGTAGCCGAAACACCTTAGGAGACACGAGCGACAACTCAAAGAAGCTCAACAAAATTGGGTTAAGTTGGGTTGGCGGAAATGGTGGTGGTAGTTGATGAAGAAGCAATTGTCCCTAAGTAGCCTAAACACCTTAGGAGACTCAAATCACTACTCAAGCAACCACAAATGCTATGGGGGACAAAATGGGTTAGGTTGTGGAAAGCTATGGTGGCTATGCGGGTGATATGGTGGAGGGCCTATACAAACTTGCCAAATTTGACAAACTTTGATGGAGTAAAATGAATATTGTGGTATTTTTGTGGAATGGGGGATGTCAAGAGCTTAAAAACGAGCTCAAGAACGTCCAAATCGGAGTTCGTATGAATTAGTTATGACCAAAACAAAAATCAGCCGAATTCAAAATCTGGAGGTACCGGACGTCCGGTAAAGGCCGGAAATCAGGTATTTTCTTCTGTATATGTGGTTCCGGTCGTCCGGTGAGTTTCGGACGTCCGGTGCTTCATGAGGGTCCGGACGTCCGGTAAAACGCCGGTCGTCCGGTGGGTCGGGGTCAACGCGAGATTTGAGTTCCGGGACGCGATTTTGGGCGGAATTTGATGATTTTGGGGTCAAAATTTGACAGATTTTGTGGCGGAAAGATGGGGAAACTTGGGGAAATACTAGATCCACTTGAAACCAAGCAAATCCATGGATCAAAATCAACAAAATATCATCAAACCAACGAATCACAAAAAAATTTGGGGCTATTTTTGGTGGGGAATTTTCGAAATTGGGGAAGAACACAACAAAAACAAGCTAGAAAACGGTGGAGGGGCTCCAAATTCGTGAGAAACCGTGGCTCTTGATACCATAATGATGTAGGGTGGAACCCTAGATGGCCGATCTTTCACGAAATGGAGGGGATTCCCCGAATAACACGAAGAACACGAGAGGGAACACAAGGGGAAACACGAGAGAATCACTCAAACCAACAAGAATAAGTCACACATATGCTAGATCCTCGAAATACAAAGAGATACAAGATCCATGATCAACAAGGGACGATACAGAGGGTAACCGGTTCTTCTCCATGAGGAGGTCTTGGGGTATCCCGCGGGATCTTCTCCGTGAAGGAGGTCTTGAATCCGTGTGGATCTTCTCCGAAGAGGTGCCGCAGTCACTCTCGAGAAGATGAACCACTCGATGAGCAAAGCTCTAGGTATCAAATGAGCTATCACTCAGCTAACCCTCACTAGGAGGAGGTGGAGGAGTATATATAGTCTAGGGCCACGAAGGGGTAAGTGGGAGAGGGATACATAGGCCTCTGGCCCGAGAACTGTGCGCAGACAGCATGTAGCGGACGTCCGACGGCTATCGGACGTCCGGTGGCTCGCGAGGGTCCGGACGTCCGGAAGTCTTCGGACTTCCGCTATTTTCCTTCTATGATCGCCGTTACGGACGTCCGATGGTTGCCGGTCGTCCGGTCGCCTGGGGCGCACCGGTCGTCCGGTGAAGGCCGGACGTCCGGAGCCTGTAGCTTTTCCAGCAGCTTCTCCGTTTGATCCTCGGACTTGTCCTCGCCATCTTGTCCAATGCTTCTAGCTGTTCCATGGCCTCCCTCTTGGTTCCTGGTCATGCATAGCACATATATTTGAGGTAGTAGCCATGTCTCGCATGTAGAAAATGGAGGTTTGGAGAGGAGCGACTTAACCTTGTGTCCAATGGTGGGTACTTGAGGTCTCGTCGAAGTGAACATGGGGATGATCGTGGGATGCTCCGCATCACATTATGTTGTTCCTCTCGTCAGGTATCGTTCCATCTTCTCAAATAATATTCTATTCCTTCCATTTTCAGCCGGAGTGCTTCCCACATTCATTTGTTTGAATTCCTTTCTATCCCTCTTATCCGAAGTGGTCTCAATGTCTCTCTTGTCATTTAAGCTCTGGATTCTCGTCCCATGCCTTGTTTCCTTGATTTACCGGAGCTTCACAATCTTGTTCATCTCCGTTGTATTCTTCCTTTGAAGTGGCTCAACATCTCAACATTCTTTGGTTTCACCTTGTTCTTCCTTTCCTCTCCTGTCTCGTTCCTCAGATCTCGGGACGAGATCTCATGTTACTAGGGGAGTGCTGTGACGCCCCGAGACCGATGCTCCAGGTGTCTTCCAGTTATTCGTTGTAGTTGCCAGGTCATCTGCTTGCGTGTTGCATTGTTCCATGTCATCATGTGCATTGCATCTGCATCGTTTTGAAAACTTGCATCCATTCTTAGTTGCCTCGTCCTCTACGTTGTCCGTTATGAGCTCAGACACACTCGCACGTGCCCGAGGCACCTCCGATACCTTGTTATGTGAGTGGCTGGGAAATGGTCTCGGAATGGGATGAAACTTTGCGTGTGATCTTATTATAGTGTAGGTAGACCGCCTGTCAAATTTCGTCACATTCGGAGTCCATTTGATAGCCCAACCGTTAAACTCGTAGCAGCACCGTTGCCGGACTAACGTCGGACATTTTCGGTCTCCGAAAACCTTATTGGGCTGCATTTCTCCCCTCACCTCTCAGCCCAACCCACTCTCCACAACCCACCTAGCTCACCTATCTACCTCTCCACTGCGAACCGTCTGATTAAGATCGAACGGCTCGAAACGGTGCAAAAACCCCCTAAACCTAGCCACTTTCCATATTTAAAGACCCCCCCTCATGCCATTTTTGGACCTAAACCTACCACTAGCCATCCCCTAGCTCCACCGACCACCGCCTCCTCTTTTTCCGTGCATCCCCGCTCCCTCCTTGCCACTTGGCGCCGTGCCATATGGCCGGCCGCCGCCAGCCGTGCCCTTGGCCAATGGGAGCGCGCCACGTCGCCTCCCTGGCTTCCCCCGCCACCGCGGCCCTGCGGGCCCAGACCCGGCCCGCCCGGGCTCGAATCGGGCCGCATCCCCACGCTGCCGCTCCCGCTGAGCTCCTCCCGTGCCTACATTCGAGCGTTGATGCGCTCGACCCTGCCGCCGAAGCGAGCTCGCCCCTCCCTCGCCGTCGTTCCCGTCGGATCCCGTCCGCCCCGGCCATCGGATCCCGCGCCATCGCATCCGCCCCGCCGGATCGCCAGGCCATCGCCGGATCTGCCTCCTCCGGCCCTGCATCGCCCGTCTCGCGGCCTCTCGACCTCCCCGCCGCCTCCGCCGGCTCGCCGCCGATGGTAACCGCCGTCGCTACCCCTGTCTCCTCTCGTGCGGGCACGAGGAGGAGCGGCCGGCTTCCCCTGCCGCATGGGCCGGTCCCGCCTCGGCCTGCTAGCCGCCGGCCCAGCTCCGTCCCCCTCCGCCCACGAGGCCTGGTGAGCCCAGATCCATCCCATCGCACATGCGTGCTTTAATATTTTGCGCCCACCTGTTTTTTTAGAAAAATGGCTAAGTCCCTAGATCTGCTATATATTGTGTGCATATTGTGATGCTTGTAACTTTGTGCATGTTTGTCCGATGAAAGAATATAATATGTCAAAATGTTCATTTTGTGATGCTCTAGATGACGGATGCATTTTCATACATGTTAGAGTGCATTATGCCATATTTATCTCTGTTGCAAAGTGCATGTTGTTGTTAAGTACTGAAAACTAACATAACTTGCTGATTTGTCATTTTCATATATTTTTGTGTAATTTTTGTTTGAGCAACATGTCAACATGTGTTAGGAGCACAATCATGTCATCTTTGCTGTGGTGCAATCCATTTTTCATGATATGCCTTGTGGTGAGTGCAACAAGCTTGCAAAGTGGCCTACTCGATGTTGTTGTTTTCTTACACTTGTTGAAAACTGCTGAGTTTGAAACTGTTATATTGTGATGCCATGTTTGCTTGATGTTATAGTTATATCCATGCACATTTGGGGATGTCCAATGATCTTGTCTTGAAGTCCATGTTATGCTCTATCCATCCATGCCCTTGTTTGCAATTATAGGTGGCTGTAGCATGTCTCTTTCTTGCTCTCAAATTGCTATAAAATGTTTTTGTCAGCCTGTTATCAGTAAGTTCAGTTTTGCCATGTGAATAGATAGTGTTATATGAATCCTATGACCATGTTCTTGCCATTAGTAGCTGCATAAGCATGTCTTCTTGCTGTTGGTTATATTCACATGCCATGATATGCTTTGAGATGAGTTGAGCAACCTTGCAAACATGCCTACTTGTCGTTGTTGCTGCCAAGTTCAGTTTATTTCACTAAGTCTGTGAATCTGTTATCTTTTGCAATCTTGCCATGATGTTTTGAGCATGTTCTAGTGGTATTTGACAGTAGCTCAGTGATCATGTTTGTAGTGCTTGACATGTACATGCTTGCCATGCCCTTTGATTCCATAAAATGTTCCTGTAGCATGTTGTTTGGATGATTACAAAGTGCCTAGTTGCTGTTTTTGGACAGTTTGTTGTTATATCTTGATTCGTGTGTATGTGTTGAATCGTTGCTCCGTTTTGAGCGTGTCCTATATGAAATTTGTGTGTTTTTGCATGTAGATGCATAATATCATGTTGTACACATGTTTGGAGTGCGTTTGATTGATGTTTGAATGCATCTTGCATCTTTGCCATGCTTGACTTGTTTTGTTCATATCTTCTAGGCCGTAGCTCCGAATTTAAGAACTTTATATGTAACTTGACTAGAATTTTGAGTAGATCATCTTGGTGCATGTTAACTTGAAGTTTAACAACTTTAACTTAAGGTGTGTTCAGATCTGGACCTATTTTGAAATTTGTATATGAGGACTTACCGGAATTGTTATATGTTGTTTCCGGCCTCATTTAAACTTGCTTGGTTGTGTTGTTCTTGTATGCATCATCCCTTGCCATGTAAAGCATTATGTAGCCTTGTCATGCATCATACTTGGTTGAGCATCTTGTCTTGTTTATGTGTTGTGTGTTTACCATGTTGTTTGCTTCTTCTCGTTAGTTCTTGTTTCGTTGCGACCGTGTGGATTCGTTCGACTACACTTGGTTCGTCTACGTGGCTTCTTCTTCTTCATGGACTCGTTCTTTTTCCTAGCGGGGTCTCAGGCAAGATGACCGTCACCTTGGATCTCATTACTATCATTGCTATGCTAGTTGTCTCGATGCTATCGCTATATGTCGCGCTACCTATCTATTTGTTGTCAGCCTCTCCTTGTTGCCATGAAACCTCTAACCTTTGACACCATCCCATCAAACCGTTCTATGGCTATGTTACCGCTTGCTCAGCCCCTCTTATAGCGTTGCTAGTTGCAGGTGAAGATGAAGATTGCTCCATGTCGAAACTTGGTTTTTGGGAATATCACAATATCTATTACTATAATTAGCACACATATATACTTGGCAATGGGTGGAAGGCTTGGCCTTTTGCTCGGTGTTTTGTTCCACTAATGCCGCCTTAAGAACCGATAAACCGGTGTTATGTTCCTTGATTTTGCGTTCCTAACGTGGTTGGGTATATAGGGACCCCTTGACAGTTCGCTATGAATAAAACTCCTCCAGCAAGGCCCAACATTGGTTTTAATTTGCCTCATAATAAAAATTTAATTAATTAGTTAAATTGCATAGGGGTTCGTGTCCCCGGGTTCTTAATTCTACATTATAGGGAGGGGTCGGTGGTGATGGTGTTGGTCCCAAACGGGTAGACCGCGGGGAAACTCGAGGTCTGGTTTTACCTGTAGGATGTCCCATCCGGACGTGGCCTGAGACGAGATACACGCGGCTACTATCAGGGTGTCGGCACACCGAGAGGTTTTGCTGGACTTGTTTTACCATTGTCGAAATGTCTTGTGCACCGGGATTCCGAGTCTGATAGGGTTGTCCCTAAGATAAGGTTTTTTTACCTCTGCTGATCATGAGAGCTTATGATGGGCTAAGTTGGGACACCCGTGCAGGGTTATGATTTTTCGAAAGCCATGCCCGCGGTTATGTGGCAGATTGGAATTTGTTAATGTCCGGTTGTAGAAAACTTGATAGATGATAGGAACGTCCTTGTGTTCCCGCTCAAAATGGCTGTTGTGGGATCCCTTCCCGCCTAAACATTTCGGGGAAAGAGGACCCTGGGAGGCTGATCAGATCCAGAAACTCCGCCCTCTCACAATGGAGCAAGAACCCTTTTCTCTTAACCATCATGAGCTCGGGAACCACTATACTCGTTCATACTAAAGCCCTCCCGAGGCTAATCCACCAAAGCAGGAAGTAGGGTTTTACACCGCAAGGTGGCCTGAACCTGGGTAAATTCGTGTGTGTTTTACTTGTTGTTCGCTTGAATCTCTTCATCGGACGAGGCCGAGACGCTAGGTAGACGTGAGTGGGAGAGATCTTCGTTCACGCCCCTGTGTTCGTACTCCTTGGGTTTGCGGAGCCTGTAATCCGACATTTAGCGTGCCAGGTAGGGGGCGTGTCGAAATCTCGCCTCTCTGACGACCTCGCCTCCCCTCTCCTGCTCCACGCTGCCATGATGACCGCGGCCTGCAGCATCCGCGTGGAGGCTGGCACTATCCCCGTCGTTTGAGCAGCATCTGCGGACCGCGCCACCCATGGGCGCTCTGCCTCCTTCCCCGACGACGTTTTTGCCGGCCGGGCCACCGGAGAGCGTCCTGCTCCGCCACTTCCGCTCCCTGTGGCCTCGCCGATGGCTCTTAGTGGCGCAGAGGCTGCCCCGGCACCGGCCACCCACGGAGGAGCTTGGCGCTCGAACAGCTCGCGTCAATGGGCTGCGGGCGCTGTCGGCAGGGGGTTGCCCTGCCGCGGGGTCGCCTGCATCCTCGGAGGATCCCAAGCACCGACGTTGGCCCGGCACGTCAATTCGTACTTTCGGTGGATTGGGGCCACCGCCCAGCCGCAGGAGGCCCCGCGGGCACAGGGCGCGCAGGGCACGTCATCACCTTCGGCCCTGACGATCGCGCCACAGTTGCAGCTGGCACGAACGTCTTCCCCACGGTATGCACTCCCACCATCTGCGGGGTGGCCGTCACGAGGACCCTCATCGACGGCGGCGCCGGGCTCAATATCCTCTCCCCCGAGGCCTTTGGTCATCTGCCTGTGTCCTACAGGCAGCTCCTCCCCACCAAGCCCTTCTCAGGGTCGCGGGCTCGGCCGTCCCGCTCGGCCAGATCCGCCTTCCGGCCACCTTCGGCACACCCGCTAACTACCGGACCGAGCTCATCGACTTCGACGTTGCGCCCATCCACCTGCCCTACAACGTCGTCCTCGGCTTCCCAGCCTTGGCAATATTCATGGCGCCGACTCACCAGGGCTACAACACCGTCAAGATGCCCGGGAGCAGCGGTGTCATAACTATCAAAGGGGACCTCCAAGGCCGCCCTTCATGTCCTCGGTCGCGCTTATAGGGCTGCCGCCGCAGCTCATTCTGATACGAAGGAGGCTTCGGAGATGCAGGAAGCTGCGCCTGCCAAGAAGAAGCAGCTCTTCTCTCAGGACCCGGCCGAGACAAAGCAGGTGCCCGCTGACAAGGAGGGCTCAGGAGCCACCTTCACCATCGGCACATGCATGGACCCTGAGCAAGAGGCAGTGTTGGTTAGCTTCATCAGGGCTAACAAGGATGTGTTCGCTTGGAAAGCCGCTGACTTGGTCGGGGTGCCTAGGCACGTCATCGAGCATCACCTTACGGTGTGCCCCAACGCACGCCCTATCAAGCAAAACGCACGCAGACAGGCCCTGGAGAAGCAGGCCTTCATCATTCACGAGGTTCGGAAGCTAGAGGAAGCAGGCGTCGTACGGGAGGTACGACACCCGTAGTGGCTGGCCAACCCCGTCATAGTCCCTAAGAAAGGAGGCAAGGAGCGCATGTGCGTTTACTTCATGAGCCTCAACAAATTTTGCCCTCAGGACCCTTTCCCTCTCCCGCGCATTGACCAGATCGTGGATTCAACGGCTCAGTGCGACCTGCTCTACTTCCTCGACACCTTCTTGGGCTACCACTAAATTAAGATGGCGGTGGAGGATGTGGAGAAAATGGCGTTCATGACCCCTTGCGGGGTCTACTGCTACACCTGCATGCCTTTCGGGCTGAGAAACATGGGCGCCACCTTCCAGCTCCTGATGCACATCACCCTCGGCCCTCAGCTCGGGAGGAACGCGGAGGCCTACGTCGACGACATCGTGGTCAAGAACAGAGAGGCCATGAATCTCATCCAGGACCTAGAAGAAACGTTCACCAACCTGCGCAAGGTGAAGCTGTGCCTCAACCCGGAGAAGTGCGTGTTTGGTATACCCTCTGGCTAGTTGCTAGGGTTCCTGGTTTCACACCGGGGCATTGAAGCTAATCCGGAGAAGATCAAGGCCATCAAAAGAATGAAGCCGCCCACAACCCTGATGTAGATGCAGAAGCTTGCGGGATGCGTAACGTCCCAGGGGCGCTTCATATCTAAGCTTGATCAACGCGCCCTCCCGTTCTTCAAGCTCATGAAGATGAAGGGGCCCTTTGATTGGACTCCGGA
The DNA here is from genome assembly GCA_902687465.1 of Secale cereale. Lineage (NCBI taxonomy): Eukaryota > Viridiplantae > Streptophyta > Magnoliopsida > Poales > Poaceae > Secale > Secale cereale. The sequence continues at coordinate 253,081,656 of LR738709.1, read as the reverse complement.
GGCTGATGCTGGGGCCTTAAGGAATACCTCACTAGCCCGCCGGTTATGGTGGCACCACGACCCCTAGAACCCATGACTCTCTACCTCGACACTACGCCTCACTCCGCCAGTGCAGCGTTAGTGGTGGAGCGCGAGGAGAGGCCCCGAAGCGCGATACCACGGGGCAATTTGGCATCCTCAGGACCCCCGTCACCCCCTGACGTAGCTCCGAAGGTAGATTCGACCACGGTTACTGGTGGCCCCGCCGTCCAGCAAGAACAAGAAGCACCCAAGATTCCTGAAGCGCTTGAGGATCCTGCGGCGCCGACACTCGTGGAGCACCCAGTGTACTTCGTCAGCGTCGTACTGCGCGACGCGCGATCGCGCTACCCGATGCCTCAAAGGCTGCTCCTGGTGCTCCTTGTCGCCTCCAGGAAGCTGCGCCATTACTTCCAGGGCCACCCTATCAAGGTTGTCTCGTCATACCCTCTCTATAAGGTGCTCCGAGGTCCGAATGTTGTCGGGAGGGTCGCCGAGTGGAACATCGAGCTCCAGGCGTTCCAGTTGGAGTTCAGCACCATGCAAGCGATCAAAGGAGCGGCTCTGGCAGACTTTGTGGCAGAATGGACCGACGCGCCGGAGCAGGGGGCTGGCGAGGATCGCTTGCTGGCCCCCGGCGATGAAGCGACGGACGGATGGGTGGTATACTTCGACGGCGCCTTCTCGCGCCTTGGCGCGGAAGCTGACGCCGTGTTGGTATCTCCCACTCAGGACAAGTTGTACTACGCTGTGCAGCTTTGCTTCCAACAAGGCGGGAAGGTCTCCAACAACATCGCAGAGTATGAGGGCATGATTGCTGGGCTCAGGCGCCTCACCATCAGAGGCGATTTGTAGCTCCTTGTCAACTTCTCCAACAAGAAATACAAGCCCAAGGACGAGCACATGGAGGTATATCTGGAGGAGGTGCGTAAGATGGAGAAGCAATTCCGAGGGCTGGAGGTGCAGCACGTGCCAAGAGGCACGAACAAGGAAGCGGATGGCATCGCCAAACGAGCCTCCAGGCGGGATCCTCGGAGGTCGGGCATCTTCGAGGAGCGGCTGCTCAAGTCGTCGGCAACACCGCCCACTCCTGAGCCGGCGTCCCCTTAGCAGGGGCTACCTGCGGTGCTTGCAGCCGGAGCTCCGCCCTGCGTACCGGCCTCCGAAGCCCGCCTGCTACTCGCCACGGAGCCCGAGGAGGGTTGGTGGACCCAAGAGCTCAACATGTACCTGCAACACGACACCTTGCCAGACAAGGAGGAAGACGTGGAGCGCGTGGTCCGACAAGCCTCGGCTTACTGCATCCAAGACGGCGAACTCTACAGGAGGCGCCCCAATGACGTCTCACTAAAGTGCATCTCGAGGAAACAAGGACGCAAGCTGTTGGTAGACATCCACGGTGGGGACTACGGTCACCATTCGTCATCCCGCACCCTTGTGGGCAAGGCCTTCCGCAGCAGCTTCTACTAGCCCACGGCGCTTAACGACGCCATGGAGCTTGTGTAGGCTTCCGAGGCGTGCCAGTTTCATGCCAAACAGATCCACCAACCAGCACAGGGCCTCCAGACGATCCTGCTCTCCTGGCCCTTCGCGGTCTGGGGATTGGACATCCTGGGTCCATTTCCCCGGGCAGCGGGGGGCTACCGCTTCCTGTACATCGCCATCGACAAATTCACCAAGTGGGCAGAGGTGGAGCCTGTTCGCGCGATCCCAGCCGGGTCGGCCGTCAAGTTCATCCAGGGCCTCGTGAGGCGATTCGGGGTCCCCAGCCGCATCATCACAGATAACGGTTCGCAGTTCACAAGCAATCTCTTCAGGTCATATTGTGCTAACCTTGGAACACAGATCTGCCATGCCTCGGTCGCTCACCTCAGGAGCAACGGTCAGGCCGAAGGTGCCAACGCGGAAGTCTTGCGTGGCCTCAAGACGCACAGCTTTAGGAAGAAGCTCGAGGCTTGCAGCAGGGGCTGGATCGACGAGCTCCAGTCCGTGCTGTTGTCAATCCGAACCACCGCTACCAAACCCATGGGAGAAACTCCTTTCTTTATCATTTACGGGGCGGAGGCGGTCCTCCCTCACGAGGTCAAGCATCGCTCCCCACGGGTCTTGGCTTTCAACGAGGAACACCAGGATGCCGCCTGGCGGATGGACCTCATGCTCGGCGAGGAGGGCTGCCGCTGAGATGCCCTCAGGGCAGCGCGATATCAGCAGGTGCTGCGGCGGTACCATTGCCGCAGCGTCCGCACAAGAACAATTGAAGTTGGTGACTTGGTCCTGAGGCGGGTCCTCTCCAGGGAGGGGTTACACAAGCTCTCGCCCATGTGGGAGGGCCCGTTCAGAATCGCCCGTGTCTCTAGGCCTGGTGTTGTGCGCCTGGAGACGCAGGATGGGGTACCTATCCAGAATTCCTGGAACATTGATCACCTCAGGAGGTTCTATCCTTAATCAAGGCTTTGTGCCCGTGAAGGTCTTCGCTCGTGACACTCTCACATAATAATGAGTTGGGGTTGTACACGCCTCGTGGTCTCCGGAGTGTTTCCTGCGGGCCATCAGACGGGGCTCCCACCCATGTCCCAGTGGCAGTCCTTAGCTCCGCGCTGGGAAGAAGACGTAGTGTAGGGGTCGGACGCGACCTTTTTCCCTTTTTTGGCTTGGTGTTTGGCTGTCAGCCTTTTCTACTTCCTTGGCTATCAGCCCCTCCTCTACCCCATGCTATGAAGTTCTTGTGTTTCTTGCATTTGGTTGGAATTCTTGCTTGGGATTTTCTCTCGCCGGTTTTAAGTTCAGCGTGTTAAGCAGGGGCTGCGCCTCTTGCTCTCCTTCGCGTGCCTCGCGCGTGGGGGCTGGGACACGGTCGGTCCTGGCTCTCGTCTGCCATGGTCCCGTGACCTCGCCTGGCCAAGCCTGCTCATGCTTTGGCGTCGGACTTCTCAGTCCACGCGACCTATTCAGCTCACGCCTTGGCGCCTTAATCCATGCTCGGCGCTCTCAAGCGAGCCCAAGGGCGCAAGCCCTCAGCAGCTCACAACGGCTTACTCATACTCGAGGGCTGCGCAGGTCAGCACCCCCCGAATTCATCCATCAACATGGTCCGTCGGGGGCTCATGACGCCAATGAGTCAGGAGCACTTCGCCTCAAGACGTCGCAGCACATAAGCTAAGCAATCTCACCCACACCAAAAACACGATAGCAAGTTATCGCTTCATAAATATGTCATAGTCTATTACATGCCTTCTCGAGGCAACTTAAAATTTTGACACAGGAAGGAAATGAAGAAAAAGAAGCAGAGGCCGACCCACCAAGCCACTGCTCCGCCAAACCGCGGCTCAGCACCGTTGCCCCCACTCAGTCGGAGTCTCCCAGCTCCTCCCGCTTCACCGAGCCACAGCGGCGCAACGACCCCCTCCCCTCGCCGAGCCAAGCTCGGCGGCGCGGTGGCTCATTGTAGCCGCCGCTGCTGGAGGAGCTGCTACTGCCACAGAGGGGGGACCCACGGTGCCCTCCAGGGCAAAGCTCGTCTCCAGAGGAGGAGCTGCTCCTCCGGACGCCGTCCCCACCATCCTCTTCGTCATCAGCCTCAGGACAGCACCCAAGGCGCCTCCCTTCCTCCGAGAAGACCCTGACAAACAACATTGAGGCACCATTATACCTGAAGTGGAGCATGCACCTCCCCTACAGCCGGCGCACGCGTGCAAATGACTGCCAGCCACGCTCCAGGAACACGTTTCCCGAGGGAGCAACGTCGACCTCCACCCAGGATGCACCACTGCAACAACCGTCGGTCTGCAGCCAGAGGCCGCCGGGGCCTCCGGCTGGTAGCACGTTGCCGAACGAGCGGGGGAGCCGGAGCCACAAGACGCCAGGCTTCTCCGCCCACACCACGAACTCCGACGACACATCGAAGGAGTGGAGCTGCGGGCGCGGAGGACACGCTACCGCCAAACGTCGCCTCGCGCCTCCTCCCCCACCGCGGCCACGACCACCTTTGTCGCGAGAAGAGGCACTGCGCCTCTCACCGGCGACCGCGTCGGGACCCGGAAGGCCGCGCCCGCTCCCTCGAGGAGCCGCCGTGGGCGCACCAGCATACTTGCGGGGGCGGTCGCGGCCCCTCTTCAACGGAGGCGAATCCAAATCCTTCGGGGCCTTCCCCTTCTCCGCAGCGGACGGCTTCCTCGATGGCGCCATGAAGACCTCGCGGCAAGAAGAAGAGCGGGGAGCGAACAAGGAGGCAGACGACGCTGGCTTGAAGATGGCTTGGGGGCTCCCCCTGGTCCCATTTATAGGACGGAGGAGCCCAACCGCGAGTCACTGGCGTCACAGCCATAGCGACCACGTCATCCGCGCCGGGGAGTTGTCAAGTCGCACGGTTGCCAAGACTGCATGGGGAGCAGAGTCACCACGTCCCATCCAACTGTCACGCGCCAGCCTGGCCCGCAACCTTTTGTGGCCTGTGGCACTTCATTCTCAACTAAGGCTTCGCCCCAGAGCCAACTCCGCGTGCGCCTTGGGCCCGGGTGCTACTGTCGGCGTCCTGGGAACCAGGGTACCCAGACTTGCCTGTTTGCGGGCCGCGACGCGCTCCTACTATGGCCTGGTACAGCCCAGCTGATCGACCAGCTGTTCAAGACCCTCGCGAGGGGGCTAGACTTCGCGAGGAGAACGACGTCAAGACCCCCTCAGGAGCGGCCTCGGCTAGGTTGCTTCGGAGGGGCGGAGAATCCAAGGCCAAGCCTGCCTCAGGAGGAGGCAGTGACGCGAGCAGTGACGCACCGCGCGAGCGGGTGCCAGTGGCGCAGTTGTCGTTTTGGTGCAAAGGAGACAGCGCTGGTGCAGGTTCCCGAGGAGCGGGACAAAGGTTTCCCCTTTGGTGCAACAAGGCCGAAGACCGCAAGGACGACAGGGAGGATGTCACCACCGAGCCCACCACTGCGTCACCGCTTGATCCCTTTGCAGGCGAAGACCGCTTTTGTCAGGATAGGAACGTCCTTGTGTTCCCGCTCAAAATGGCCGTTGTGGGATCCCTTCCCGCCTAAACATTTCGGGGGAAGAGGACCCTGGCCGCCTATATAAGTAGCTAGGGTCTCCACTATGGAGGGAGGATGATCAGATCCAGAAACTCCGCCCTCGCACAAAGGAGCAAGAACCCTTTCCTCCTGACCCTCTTGATCTCTCCTCCTGAGCTTAGGAACCACTGTACTCGTTCATACTCAAGCCCTCCCGAGGCTAATCCACCAAAGCAGGAAGTATGGTTTTACACCGCAAGGTGGCCTGAACCTGGGTAAATTCGTGTGTGTTTTACTTGTTGTTCGCTTGAATCTCTTCATCGAACGAGGGCGAGAGGCTAGGTAGACGTGAGTGGGAGAGATCTTTGTTCACGCCCATGTGTTCAAACTCCTTGGGTTTGCGGAGCCCGTAATCCGACAGAGAAGAGAACACAGTGGGTTTATGCTTGACTCGTAGGTAGTTCAGGATCTCGTAGCGATCATTACTAGTTTGCGACTGTTTGCATAGATGCTCATCTTATTCTTGTACTCGTAAGTTAGCCACCATACAATTCTTAGCCGCAGCTGCAACCTCACCACTTAACCTTTCCATACCCATTAAGCTTTGCTAGTCTTGATACCCATGGTTATGTGATTGCTGAGTCCTCGTGGCTCGTAGATACTACAACAACAATTGCAGGTGTAGGTTTCCGATGACTTGACGTGAGAGCGATGTTTACTTGTATTGGAGTTCTTTCTTCTTCTTCTTCACCAGTATTGGGTTAGGTTCCTGGTCGGCAGCCTGGGATAGCAGGATGGATGTCGTTGTGCTTTTCTTGTTTTAATTCGTAGTCGGATGTCTTGTGTATAATGTGTTGTATTCTTGTGGAGTTGTATGACTTGTATGTATCCCCATGTATATATGTAATGGTACGATGTAATGATATCCATCTTGCTAAGTGCCCGAAATGTGGTTGTGCCCCAATCACGAGTTCGTCATGTGATCGGGATAGAATCGCATCTTGGGCGTGACACAAGTAATGGGGCAAACATCAATATCAACATAGGCATGTGGCACGAAGCAAACATGGAAATAACAAAATAAATCTCCACCAAGCTTGCAAATACACATACAAGTACTAGAATCATGGATCATGTGTAATGCAAATCATGGGTCACAAATGCATGGCAAAGGCATCGTAATGAGCATATTATGCAAAGTGAACATGGAAATATGGGCAGAAAGCGAGAAGTGGTAAATAACCCACAATCATGTTGTCCGTGTCAAAACCGGTGGATCTCGGGTAGGGGGTCCCGAACTATGCGTCTGAGGATCGATGGTAACAGGAGGCTGGGGACACGATGTTTACCCAGGTTCTGGCCCTCTCGATCGAGGTAATAAACTACTTCCTGCTATATTAGTATGGATGAATATGAATACAAGAGTTGATCTACCTCGAGATCATAATGGCTAAACCCTAAGTCTAGCCTATGAGGATATTGTGATTCCCTTATCTAGCCTCTATGGGCAAAACCCTTAGGTTTATATACAAACTGGAGGGGCCTAGGGTTTGTACATGTCATCTTGCAGAGGAAGGAAAATCTTCACCCGAACCTAAAACTTGCCATTACATGAATGCAGGAGTCCTATCCGGATACGAGAGATGATCTTCGATTATAATCTTCACAGCCCACCAGTCTGGCCCATCAGGAGTTCATCCGGACACATGAGGACCCCCCGATTCAGGACTTCCTCAGTAGCCCCTGAAACTGTCTTCGATGACGATGAGTTCGACTTATGTATTGTCTTCGGCATTGCAAGGCGGGTTCCTTCTTCCGAATATATCTTCTACAAAAAGGTGTATTTTGTTCGGCTCTCCAAGATTAGTACAACCATTAGACTTGAAGGCAAGGCTCTTTAAAGAAAATCAATAGTGCGTCTCTACTGACAACTTTTAGGTGAAGCGTCGCGTCCAACCCACCAACACATCGAACCATTTTATTTGGTCCTGGTTTCGCGTGTCAAGGTATATCCTCATTGACACATCTCATCAGAATAGAGATCGTGCTCGCTTATTGTGGGATCCTTATCAATATGACGTGAGCACCCATGCCGCGCATTACGCACGACCGCTTTGGGAACCAGTGAGGTTCATGGCTAAAGTGGGGGGACGTGATGTATTCGCAACATTATAAAAGGTCACCAATCCCTTTCATCAGCCCCACGCCATCCTCAAGCTCGAGCTCTCCAATCTCCCTAGCCCCAGTATTCTCACCTCATGCGCCCTCCGCTCCTTGTTCCTCAACCTCCTCTCTCCTACCCAGCTATGGCTGGATCCGGCGCCACAGGCAAGTGGGAGGCTTCCACAGTCATCGAAAAGACCATGGAGGATCTACGGAGCGCGGGATATCTCGCCGGCAACATGGCACACCGAGTCCCCAGTAAGGGCCAGGTGATTCGCCACAGAGGCGGGCGAGAGGGTAGTATTTACCTCTCACTTTGTTTGAGGGCTAGGGTTTCCACTCCACCCGTTTGTTCGGGGTCTTTTGTTCTTCTACAGGCTAGATTTCCATGATCTAGCCCCGAACTCAATCCTCGACATATCCGCTTTTATAGTATTATGTGAGGCCTTTCTCCGCATCCCCCCACACTTCGGCCTATGGCTTAAGACCTTCAACGTGAAGCCGAAGGTGGTGGACGGGGAACACGCGGAGTGCGGGGGCGCCATGATTAGCAAGCTCTCGAATGCAACTTGGCACAAGGGCTCATTCGTTGAGACGAATAAGGTCTGCCAACAGGAGTGGTTCTACATCACCGAACCCCGCGACACCAAGTGGGCGGTGGAGCCTGCTTTCAGATCCGGACCCATAGAGAGGCTGACCTCTTGGACCAAAAAGGGTCTGAGCTGGGGGTCTACAACTGAAGTGGTGACTCTTGTGAGCCGCGTGTCCGGCATGATTTCCATGGGGCACCTGCTCTCCTCTGTGGTCCAGGTGATGCTGACCCAGCTTGTTCTCCCTTGCCAAAGCCGGCACTCCTCCCTATGGGAGTTTGATCCGGCAGGAGACAAGCCGCTGAAGCATCTCTTCAGCTTTACGCACAAGGAGATCTGGAAGCATCTCTTCAAGAGCCAGAAGGAATGGACCGAAGAGACCGAGGATGCGGGCTACAACACTATGGCCTCCGCCCCAGAGGTAATAGAAATCCTTGCAAAACATATACCCTTTCCCTTATTTGGCGACAATAGGAATTGGAATTTTTACGTGATATACAAGGCTGGACAAAGAAGGCGACTCGGATTAAGAGTCCGACACCTTTGCCTGAAGACCCAGAATCGCCTCCGGTGATGGCGATGCTGGTCCCGGCCCCGTACAAGGCGCCGACCAAGAAGCCCAAGAAGAAGAAGTGCAAGGGGGCCGGAGACAGCCCCCGTCCTACGGGGAAGAAGCCTGAGGACCCCCACATCCTCTCCTCTGATGAGGTGGAGGAAGAGGAGGAAGAAGAAGAGCCCCCTGCGCAAGGCAGGGGGAAGAAGAGGGGGGCCATTGCTGACGCGGGTACGACTGCGCCCTGGAGGAAACTGAACCTCGGAGCTAGTTCGGCTTCATCCGAACATAGCTTTGTGGTGAAGCCCAGGGTGAAACCCCTGCCCGAATCGTAAGTTTGTCCTGATTGGCTGCTGCACTTTTGCTTTGTTTTAGCTTTTACTTTGCATTTCTCCCCTACTGACCTATAGCCCTCCCGATGGACACCCTGAATCTATCTCATCGGAGGGGAACTCTCTTGTGCTTCGAGAGACGGAGAGTCACCCGCCAGTCCGAGCTCCATCGCCCATGATCGGCGGGGACACCGAAGTCTCCTCTCAACGGGTGTCCTCCGCCCAAGGAGACGAGGGCGGGGCAGGTGACGGGGCGGCTGGAGGTAATATCTCGACCGCCGCTGACCATGGGGAAACAACCCCCATGGAGACCGAAGACGTGGGGCCCAAACAATCTGGGGCCCCACCGAGTACTGTCCCAGAGCCTAGCGCAGCTCCGGGGTTCGAAGACCCGACTCCCCAAGCGGGGGTGGATACAACGGCGCCCGGAGTTAATCTGGAAGCGCCAGACCCTATGGAGGGAGCACTGCAAAGTGCTTCCATTGTGGAGGAGCACCGCACTGTGATGGGTGCGGTGATGAGGAAGATTCGATCCGTCAAGGGCGGACTGAATGAAGCCTTCAACAACCTGTTAACAGGCTTTGAGGTAAGCAATGTAATTCTTTTTATAGAGTTTATTATTTTTAATGCACGTATATAGCCAGTAGCCCCTGATGCTTTGTGTGATTCTAAAAAGAATCGGACGAAGTATCCATAGCGTAGCATATTTATAGAGTTGAACTGTTTGTGCAGGCTTCATTAGTTGCGGCCACTGCGCGAGATGAAGAAGTTGCCGAACTAAACCGGAAGCTCGGGGTGGCGCATGCGGACCTCGACCGCGTCAATCAGCGTTTGGATGAAACGCAAGGTATGCAGATTTTTGAAATGTCAATAAGACTTAATTGATTGAGTATGTTTATAAACTCTAATATTGTATTCTGTATTACAAAGTTGGCGCCACTGAGCTCGAGGCCCTCAAGGGCGAGGTTGCCAAGGCCAAGAAGGAGGCCGAGGTGAACAAGGTGGCCGCTGACAAAGCGGCTGCAGACTTAGATGCCGAAAAGGCTGAGTGCGAGAAGCACCGGGCTCGTGTGTCCGAAGTCGAGGTCAATCTCAACAATGCCATTCTCAAATGTGAGGCATTGGAGAAGAAGACTTCGGAGTAAGCAACCGAGCTGTCTGCGGCAGTGAAGACTGCCCAGGATGCGTGAAGCGAGTCACGCAACGCTCGTTAGGAAATCGAGCAGGCATGGCAGATAGCATCTGGTAAGACATTTCTCTTACAGAGCATCTTTGGAGGGCAGAAGTACATTGGGCTGACACGATTATGGAGTTCTCCAGGGGTGTTTGCTGATCTTCCGAGGAGCAGCGTCGATGCCGCCCAATATTTCCGAGCCCTGGAGGGGAACAACACGGAGAAGCTGTTTTGGTTGCAGTTCTATGTGCCAAAACATTCGGTGCCCCTCCACGACCAGATGAAGCAGCTGGTCGAGCTGCACAACATGGCGGGTTCGGCTATGAAGGACTTAATAGTCCGACTATGGCCCGCTGAGCCAATCCCAAGTAGCTACTTTGGATTGGTTAAGCGACTCGACGAGGCGAGTCCGCGGGATGACGCGCTAACGCGTTCGGCCTGCATAGAAGGTGCTCGGATGGCCTTCGCTTGTGTCAAAGTGCACTAGGCGAAGATGAACACAGTGCATATAGCTATTGCTGGCCCGCCCACACGCAAGGAGCAATGCAAGCCGGAGAAGTACTTTGAGGACGTCATCGAGGGCGCCCGCCTTGTAGAAGGCCAGTGTTCAAAAGATGTTTTCGACTAATTGTATCCGGATGTAAAGACTATGCTTATGAATACAGTGTATATAACTTTTGCGCTATTATAATATCAGCATCTTCTACCTCCTGTGTGAATGTTTATCTAAATCTGAAAGTTTCCAGTCGTTGGCTTCAGCCCCCATGTACATAGTACTGGGGTTTTCGGTCATATGCATGTACACTCTTTATCCAACATCTTGGTCTGTATAGGAGGTGTATGCGGAGCGAACCAGGCAATTAGACTATGTGGCGTTATTGCTTTCACTTAGTCGTAGGAGTTTGACATGTGGGGCTAGGTACTAGCCCCTAGTGCGGATATAATATTCCTTACTTAAGGCATAAATTGCACCTGGCTGGGCGAAGAACTAGCCCTTCGTATAACACGGGGTAGATCTCTATCAATCGTAGTATAAAACTAAGTCACCGGATTGCAGACCAGGTTCTCGCTTATCATGATAGTCAGTTTTCGGCTTTCTCTACTGAGGTACTTGACCGGACTAGCCAGAAGTACAATCGCAGTAGTTCTCCCTTTACACCCTAGCCGAACAATCGGGAACGTAGGGGTAAGCACAGGAGCCGGGCAACCCAACTATTGACCCAAGACATGACTCAGAACTGATGCATATGAGGCAAACATCTAGGATGCCGAACACTCCCTATAGGTGTTCGGTCTTTTCGACATATACCAGGGCTGAATACAGCCCCAGGTAATAAACCCTTATTGACAAGGCACATATGGCAATCTGATGTAGGAAGAGAACATTTTATGGTGAGTGAAAAATACTTCAAGCATAATGCGGGTAAAGCTGTTCTATTAATACGGCGAGCCGTAATCTTACAGACAATGCCGAAAAAAACCTTTTTTGGACATTATACATGCCAAGAAGGTATATAACAAAAAAGAGAAAAAAGGTTTACGCAGGGTCTTAATCTAAAAAGAAACCTTAGTGCGGGTTTCTGCTGCACGTCTGCGCCGTTTCCTCCTCTGTAATGTGTCCTTGAAGGGGTGGGAGTATGATGGCCATCTGAAAGGAAAAAGAAAAGAAAATAAACCTGGAAAAAGAAGAAATCAATCCGGTTCGGCCATAGCAAGGTTGGTTCGTGTGATGAACCTAAAAAAGTTTAGAGTCCGAATAGGGTCTAGCCAAACTATGGACTATGTGCAGGTGCCCCCGGTCGTCGCCCAAGGAATTTTTAAGGCATAATTATGTACTCGAGGCACATATGATATCACCTTATGGGGCAGTCGACGGGGGTGCAGCTGTCAATCTTGCTCAGGGTCATCTGAGCTGCCGCACTGAGGCGTGTGCCAGACATGTTTAGTTGTGTCCGATATTGATGGATTATCCGGCTTGAATTGGTCGTTCTGGACTCCGGCTACTAAGGCCACAGTGTCCTCCTCCGTACGGAGAGAGCGCTCCATATTTCCATTGACCTTGATAACGCCACGTGGTCCAGGCATTTGAAAATTTAGGTAGGCATAACTCGGGACTGCATTAAAGCGGGCGAAGGTCGTTCTTCCAAGTAGAGCGTGATAGCCACTTCGGAACGAAGCTATGTCGAAGATTAGTTCTTCGCTTCGAAAGTTGTCGGGAGAACCGAATACAAGTTCCAACGTTAAAGAGCCTGTGCAGCGGGCTTCAACGCCCGGTATCACTCCTTTAAAGTTCATGCTGCTTGGCTTGATTCTTGACGGGTCGATCCCCATCTTGCGGACAATATCCTGATATATCATATTGAGACTGCTGCCGCCGTCCATAAGGACTCGGGTTAGATGGTATCCGTCAATTATTGGGTCGAGCACAAGGGCAGCCGAACCCCCATGCCGAATGCTAGTTGGATGATCCCTGCGATCAAAGGTGATCGGACAGGTTGACCATGGGTTGAATTTGGGGGCGACAGGCTCAACGATGTAGACATCTTGGAGTGTGCGCTTGCGCTCCCTCTTTGGGATATGAGTGGCATATATCATGTTCACTGTTTTGACCTCTGGTGGAAATTTCTTCTGCCCCCCTATATTCGGCTAGCGAGGTTCATCCTCGTCTTCACTCTGAGGCTCCTTCCCTTTGTGTTCGGTGTTTAGCTTGCCGGCCTGCTTGAAAACCCAACAGTTGCGGTTGGTATGGTTGGCAGGTTTCTCTGGGGTGCCAAGAATTTGGCAGGGCCTATCTAATATTATGTCCAAACTTGATGGACCATCTTTGTTGCCTTTAAATGGCTTCTTCCGCTAACCGGGTCTGGAGCCACTGAACCCGGCATTTACCGTTGTATCATCTGGGCTTCCAGAATTGTTTCGAGGTTTGTTTTTGTTACATCGTGGCTTTCCATTGCCATCCCTCACTTCAGATGTTCTAGGGTCACTGGTACTGCTACGAGCTAACCAGCTATCCTCACCCGCACAAAAGCGAGTCATGAGTGTAGTTAAGGGTGCCATTGTCCTTAGCTTTTCCTGTCCAAGGTGTCCGGCTAGCCATTCATCCCAGATACTATGCTTAATGCCACTAAGGCTTCAGCATCCCGACAGTCCATGATTTGGTTCTTCTTGGTAAGAAATCAATTCCAAAGCTTGCGGGCTGACTCCCCGGATTCTTGGATGATGTGACTTAGATCGTGAGCATCCGGGGTCCAGACATAAGCCCCTTGAAAATTGGCCCGAAAAGCATCCTCAAGTTCTTCCCAACTCCCAATGGAATTCTCTCGGAGGTTGTTTAGCCAGTGCCGAGCTAGTCCTTTCAGCTTGAGGGGTAAGTATTTGATGGCGTGGAGATCATCTGCTTGAGCCATGTGGATGTGAAGAATAAAGTCTTCTATCCAGACGGCGGGATCCATCGTTCCATCGTACGCTTCGATGTTCTTGGGTTTAAACCCTTCAGGGAAATCATGACCTAGCACCTCATCGGTGAAGCACGGAGGGTGTGCAGCTCCTCTGTATCTTGCTATATCGTGGCGTATGTCCGATGGTTGTGGTGTTTGGTATTTACCCCGAACTGGTATGTGACCGACGTGATTGGCTTGATAGCCGCTGTCCCGTGCGGGAGCCCGGTCTCTAGGTCCGTATATAGAACTGGTTTGGCTAGCTTTTTTGTTCAGGTCCTCACGCAGATCGTGTTTTCGGACTTGAGCCGCACCCTCCTTTCCTTTACGGAGTGGTGGTGCGGGCTTTGTACACCATTGCTAGCGACTCTGTCCCGTCCGCGAGGTGGTCGGTCCGGCTTGTCGGCGGTGTTATTCTTTGGCGGGACAGGCGCAGCGGCCTCGTCGTCGAATTCGGGCAGCATTTTACGCTTGGGATAGCCTTTGGTTTGGCCGTTATAGCCATGTTTCTGTTCGGCGTCTAGCACCTCATTCCATCTATCATTGAGCGTGTCATGTGCGGCTCAAAGCCGTCTCTGCTGCTTTTTTAGGCTCCTTGCGGTGGCAATAAGCCTCCGGTGGAAGCGCTTTTGTTCTGAGGGTTCTTTTGGGACGATGAATTCGTCGTCGCCCAGGCTATCTTCTTCTTCGGAGACTGGTTCATAAGTACCGTCTTCGGCATCGCTGTCATCGGACAACGACTTTGGACTCTGTTTGCCGTCCTCTTGCTCCTCCTGCTCCATCGATGGGTCTGCGGGGTCTTCGGCTTGTTCTGGAATATCACCGTCATTAGTCACAGTGTTGCTATCCTTTCCTTTACGGGATTTAGTTCGGCGTTTTGGATGCCTATGTTTGGGAGGTTCTTCGGCGGGCTTGTCCTCTACGGGATTGTTTTCGCCGTCGCCCTTCGCCTCTTTGGGTGTATCCACCATGTACACGTCGTATGAAGACGTGGCTATCCACCGCCCGGTTACGGGCCGGCCTTGATCTGGGTCCGCTTCAATTTTGAGGTCCATCCCTTCGAAGTCTTCGGAATCATAGTCAAGTAGATCGGTTAGATCATCGACCATGGCTATCAAGTGGGTGGTGTGTAGGGAACGAAATTCTCCATCAGCCTCCAGTTCGAACTGGATATAATGCGGTTGTGTGTCCTCTTCTAGGGAGAGGTATCTTAACGACTTTAACATGTCGCCAAAGGGTGAGTGCTGGAGGATATTCGCAGCACTGAATTCGGCGACAAACGCCTAATCGGGTTTGAAGGGCGCGGATGCGCGTGATTCGGAATCAGAGGCCGGAGTTGAGTCCCGGGTTCCTGTAACATACACCTTGCTCGTAGTTGGGTCCATGTGCGGCTCCAACGCCGTAGATTTTGCAGCTCCCGTGGTGGGGTTGAGCTTCCCGTCCTCGGGTGATGTGATCTATTCTGGATCTAGGGCCAGAACAGTTGTATGTGCTATTTCCTGATCCGATGACAGAGTTAGGTCATGCTCATCGTGGTGGTGGAGAGAAGTTGCCGCTGGCTCGAATCAGGCGCAGATCAAATCTCTGCGGATATCAGCAACATAGTTCAAGCTTCCGAATCTGACTTGATGGCCAGGGGCGTAGCTCTCGATCTGCTTGAGGTGGGCTTCAGTGTTGGCATGGAGCGCGAAGCCGCCGAACACGCTAAGTTGGCTGGAGGGAAAATTCCCTCGGTGTCGCCGTTACGGTTGATGATGTGATCCATCGGTCCTTCCGTCGATGACATAGTGGAACTCTCAATGAAAGCACCAATGTCGGTGTCAAAACCAGGGGATCTCGGGTAGGGGGTCCCAAACTGTGTGTTTGAGGATCGATGGTAACAGGAGGCTGGGGACACGATGTTTACCCAGGTTCAGGCCCTCTCGATCGAGGTAATACCCTACTTCCTACTATATTAGTATGCATGAATATGAACACAAGAGTTGATCTACCTCGAGATCATAATGGCTAAACCCTAAGTCTAGCCTATGAGGATATTGTGATTCCCTTCTCTAGCCTCTACGGACTAAACCCTCCATTTTATATACACAACAGATGGGTCTTGGATTTGTACATGTCATCTTGCAGAGGAAGGAAAATCTACACCTGAACCTAAAACTTGCCATTACATGAATGCATGAGTCCTATCCAGATACGAGAGATGATCTTTGATTATAATATTCATGGCCCACCAGTCAAGCCCATCGGGAGTTCATCCGGCCACATGAGGACCCCCCGATCCAGGACGGCCTCACATGTGAGGGCCATGTAGAAGAATTGCGGAAAGTCTTTGCGTGGAAGGAGCTGTGGGAAAGACAATCCGCGAGATCCCAAGTTATCGTTGCTCTCCAGAGCTCTTTTCATCAACTCGTGTGTTTGTGAACTTGACGAGTATGTATGGGTACCTACACAAAAGAGACACAAGCAAAAAAAAGTGTGTGCATGGTAAATGTACACATCATCCATCATCATGTGTATGTGCACATGTTGGTTAGCGCCAGATAAGCATCGCTCAAAGAAATTTGTAGCATGGCATAAGAACATGTCATCCATCATGGAAGAGTAGTTATTATGTATAACACGATGGGGACACAAATTGATCATACAAGTATATGGCACATCAATAGCATTTTCATTCATGGGGAGCATATTGTGCACACAAGTATGGGGATCATGCAATGGATGGGATGGATCAAAATCTCCTAAAATGTATGAGGAAACTATGTGGGTCTCCTCATGAGCAATATTGGAAGCATAATATGGAGAAGTGGAACAACATCCAAAACAATGCACGTTCGAAGCTAGGTAATCATGGCATGGCGTATGATGTATATGATGCAAAGGGAGCATGTTAATATCATTGCAAAGAAAAATAAATGCCAATAACCATGTCTTGTAATATATGTCATATGTGCAAATTGGGTTTATTTGAATGGCATATGCATACTCACTATGATGAGTTTGTAATTTCGCAATATGAGATTCTCACTCATAGCATATGACAAGTCAAGCAGATTATCAAACATGATGTGACCAAGAGAATTATCACAAGAGATCCTATGTAACATGGCATCACAACTAATAGACCCCACATGACAATCATCAAACTCATCATAAATGGGTAAATCATCGCATGGGGAAATCATACTACCTTGAAACATGGCAATAGGTGGATCAACATCATGCAAGCAATCATGTCAAAATGTCCACTAGTGGGACTAGAGCATCACCTTCACCTATGTTACCTTTCTCATTCCACTCATGTGGTGTAGGTGAGGTGGCAAGGACCAATTCAAGGTCATCATCATCATCTTGATAGAACCATGTGGGGGGTGCATCATAGTCCACCATGGCCATCATCTTGTCCAAAGGAAGGACGAAGTCGTCGAGGATCAGGGCGTCATCATATATTGGACCTAGCTGTAATGCCCAGGATGGGACTATACCTCCTACGTGTCGAGGCACGACTTAAAGGTATAAGCCCATTCTAGAATGATCTCAAGTTCGGTATCTTTGCACGACTCATGTAAAAATAGGGATGAAATTGCAAAAGGATAGTTGGCTTACACTCTCCACGTCACACAATTCATTACATAAGCAAATCATCATCCAAATAACGTCACAACCCGACTACGGGTGAAGATCCAAATAAAAGATACCAAATACATAAAGCCACAGGTCCGAAACGCCCCTAGTAGAAACTACTACTGATCATCGGGATAGTGCACATAGTAACGGCTACATTCTTCATCGTACTCCCAGTACAACTCTTTGCCGTCACCTAAGTAGTTCACCATGGTACCTGCATCTGGGGTGGTGTAGAATCTGTGAGCCACGGAGGACTTAGCAATCCCGTTCCCAGGTAGCAAAACTATCTAGGCCTTGGGTGTGGAACAAGGCCGAAGAAAGATAAAAGGTTGCAGCTGCACTAGCACTAGCTTACGTGATAAGAGCAAGAAGAGAAGTGCCACGAGCGACAAAGTGATCATGAAGTGACCCTATCCAAACACGTCAATCATAACCCCACTGTGTTCACTTCCCGAACCCCTTTCGGAAAATGACCATCACGGTTACTCACGCTCGTAGTGTGTTCTGAACATGGTGTCAAGTTTTCTACAACAGGATATTAACAAATTCCCATCTGCCACATAACCGCGGGCACGGCTTTCGACAGTTCAAAACCCTGCAGGGGTGTCCCAACTTAGCCCATTACAAGCTCACGATCTGCGGAGTCGCAACTCCAAGGTGGGAAGGCCCGAGTATTCTCGGAATCCCGTGCTCAAGATACTCCGACTAAGGTAAAACTAATCCAGCAAATCCTCCCGGCGTGCCGACACCCAGATAGTAGCCGCGCGTATCTCGTCTCAGGCCACGACCGGATGGGTGATCTCACAGGTTTTTACCAGCCCTCGGGTTCCCCCAAGGTGGCCCCGTGTAACCCCCAGTTTGGACCAACACTCATGTGGAGCACTGGCCCGGGTTGTTGATTAATAAGAGGGTTTATAACTCCCTATGCAAGTTTTTAGTTGTTTAGGCAAATGGAGTACCAATGTTGGGACTTGCTGGAAAAGACTTAGCGCTAAGCGGTTTATCGAGGGGGTCCCATAACCCCAACCGTGTGAGGAACGCATAATCAAGGAACATAACACCGGTTTATACGGTTCCTAGGGCGGCATGAGTGGAACAAAACACCGAGCAAGAGGCTCAGCCTTCCACCCATTACCAATATATAGATGATTTCATTTAATAGATATATAGTGTGATATCCCAACAAATACTTCAACATGAAGCTAGAATCTTCAAATCTTCTCCTGCAACTAGCAATGCTATAAGAGGGGCTGAGCGAAGCTTACGTAGCCAAACAAAGGTTTGCTAGGTTGGGTGGTTATACAGATTCATGGTTACAATAGGAGGCGGACAAACAAACATGGGCATCGAGGCAATAAGCTAAAGAGCGAGACTTCTAGCAATAGGCAAAGATAGTAATGATATCTGGGTCAGGTCATCTGGCCTGCCGAGTCGTCGATGGGATCGTAAGACGGCTCCTCGTACTCAACCTCGGTAGTAACCTCGTTCTCGTTCACGGTCTCGGCTTCCGGCTCTACTCAACACAAGAATACACGAGGCATGAAATCATACTATGTGCAATATGCAATCTATATGATGCACGTATGATGCACTTAGGATGCACTGCAGATGCAATTATGATGCATTACATGTCAATGTAGGAAGCACACCAGAACAACACAAGAACATGACAATATGCTCAAGCAAGTAGGATGCAAGACAGATCTATATAGGATGCAAAACATGACAACATGACATGGATGAATTGCACACACGCACACGACAAAACAAAGAAACCCGAAATGAAAGAAGAGCCTGGAAAGGAAATGATGAAGCCAAAGTATATATATTGCCATATAGGGTAAGTGTTACATCCGGGGCATTACACTAGCACCAAATGAGAAGACACAATAGAGTTAGAGGTCAAGTTGTTAGAGTTTAAATTGTCCTCACAAGACCTATCAACTATCTCACTCTCTCTGTGTGGTGGTGGCTCACACACTCCCTTAAGGTAGGTGCTCTCAATGTCACATATGGTGGAGTCACTCAAATCACTCAAGTGGTGGTGGTGGTGGTGGCTCTCCTCACATGAGAAATGGAGCATCTCATTATATATGGGGCTAGTGGTGAAGTCACTCTCACTCTCAATATGGTGGCATAAGTCTCTCAACTCATCACCATATGCCTCCTTGGTCGAAGGGAAAATCCCATGCTCTACAGGTTAGTCAACATGTGTATCGAATATTAAGCGGCCCTCTTTGGGAGTTATTATTTATTTTGTGTGATCTTTCTGCATGAAAGTTGCACTTGGCTCGAGGTCCTTCATTCAGGATGGGTCGCGTGCTGGTTATGTCTTTCGGCGGGAGGTTTCTAATGTGTCAAGGGATTGTCCGCTGGTTGTCGTCATCTGATAGAGGCAAAGGTGTTCGTCTTTCGATGAGATGGTGGCTATCGTTTTCGAGGAAGTCGACTTTGACGATCCGACTATGAATGTGCGAGGAAACTACTAATTTTGGTCTATCTAAAGAAACAGAAACTACTAATTTTGGTGCATGCATCCCTGACTTCAATTTTGGTGCTGATGGACCCCATCCAGTTTCCTTTAAACATAGTAGACTCCACATATCCCACGTCCTTGCACTTGCCTGATATTCCTTACATCGCAGGAATAAATATAGAAAGATAATCTGCATATTCTCTTCTTTAAACCAAAACGGTCTCCTCATATTTAGTTTCCGCTTGTAAAGTATGTGAACGAATCTAGCTATTTCCTTGCCAGTGAATTTGGTCTTTCCTTTTTTCTGAGTAAGCATGAGAAAATTGTCTCTTCTTTTTCCTGGATCAAACGTTATAGTGTACGAGCCAGTATGCACTCCTGGATCAAACATGTATGAGCCAACATGCACACATATGGAACTCTTCCTAGGCAATACATGCATGCTCAACATGCTCAATTCATCTTCGTTATACGAGTACGTTTCCATCAAGGCCATGGTATGCATGCATGTATCTTAAACAAAACTTGCAACCTCCTCCTGATAGTTCTCATTGGAGCTAGTATATTTTGGTACGTACACATATCTGCAATGTACACCATCAAGCCACGGAAAAGTTTTATGAACATTGGGAACACTGGCATAAATCGTAGTTGTATCATCCTCTCCTCGTTGAAACAAAATCGTCCGCATTTTTGGGTCCTCCTCCCGAACAGTTGCATCAGTAGTGAATTTTTAGGCTTAAAGTTTAGCTATCTCGGCCTCCCTTTGTTTTTCTTCTTCTACCTCTTTCATCTCTCTTTGTCTTTCTTTGCATCAATTACAGCCTGTGCATGGTCTCGCCTCTTACAATCCTCCAAATATTGTTTGGACAAGTATGCTTCAAAATAAGCCCACTGACCTTGACAAACAAACTTAAATTTTCTCCAAGAAAAAGTTCCAAATTTATCAATCTACGGCACCCTCTTTTTTGTCCAAGGCTGACCAAGTATCAAGGAACACACATGCATATGATGAGGAATAACATCTCACAGAACTGAATCGGTATGTTCCCAAAATCTGAAACACACCTCTACTTGATGTTGTACAGTCACAAATTTTCCGTGCCAAGAAATTTTATATGGTTCTGGATGTTCAATAGTTGGTAGCTTCAGCACATGAACCATTGTTTTACTCACAAAATTTATGCTTGAAGAACGATCCAACATTGTAGCACAAGTAGTTGGTCCCACATCCAACCTTGTGTAGATCTCAAACAATGAAAGTGCACGTGATGCACCCTTCTCACTTTGCGAACATCTCACCGTCAAAGTAGTGCTCCGTCCTCATCGCACTTTTAGAATATGTACCAAACAATTATAGGGAAAAATTGCACCGTAATAAACCTAGTAATCTGATACTACCTGATGAGGGCATGACCTCAGACGCGTCACTGATTTGGCCGGTTCTTTTACGATGCAATAACTTTCTAGATCCACTGATAAAAAATACTCCCAATTACACGAGCAGTACGTGTAACCCGAAGCAGGGGTGACGATGACCAACGGACAATTCCTCGACACACGAGGAACCTCCCACCGAAAGACGTAACCAGCACGCAACCAGTCCAGAACAATGGATCTCGAGCCAAGTGCAACTTTCATGCAGAAAGATCACAATAAATAAATAATAATGACACCCAAAGATGGCCGCTAAATATTCGATACACATGTTGTCTAACCTGTAGAAAATAACCCCGTTTTACAATGGACTCAATTTGCTTTATATAATAGCCACACCTCCTAACTGACTTGGAAAACAAGCACTTGATATACGTGTAAACCGATTTGGTCTATCTAAAGAAACAAAAACTACTAATTTTGGTGCATGCATCGCCGACTTCAATTTTGGTGTTGGTGGACCCCATCTAGTTTACTTTAAACATAGTAGATTCCACATATCCCACGTCCTTGCACTTGCCTCATATTCCTTATATGGCAGGAATAAATATAGAAAGTTAATATGTATATTCTCCTCTTTAAACCAAAACGGTATCCTCATATTTTGTTTCCGTTGGTAAAGCATGTGAACGAATCTAGCTATTTTCTTGCCAGCGAATTTGGTCTTTCCTTTTCTTGGAATAAGCTTGAGAAAATTTTGTCTTCTTTTTCCTGGATCAAATTTTCTTCTTTTTAGGGTTAATGTCGCTGCTTTTATTCAATCTTTAAAACAAGTTCGGAATCTCGCATGCGATCACTTCCAGAATGCACTGTGGGGGTGATCCAAGCCAAACCTTACATAGTTCTTCACCAACACCTAACTTAGCTAACTTATGCGCGGCAACATTAGCAGAACGCCTCACCCATGAAACTTTAAAATCCACAAAGGATCGAAGCATGGTATTGATCTCCTCCACCCTTGAACCCGTCGTTGCCAGACTCTTCTATGGGTTGTTAATCATCTGAACTAGAGCTTGGCTGTCCAACTCTAGTTGTATCTTTTGAACATTAACCTCTGCTGCCACCAACAAGGCCCTCTTGCATGCCATGATCTCCGCAGCCTCTGCCTTCACTATATGAGGAAAGAAGTGGCACGCTCCTGCCAGAAAGGCGCCCACATGATTTCGGAGCACGACTCCTCCTCCACTCTTGCCTTGGATCTTTGAGGTGGCTCCGTCGGTGTTAGCTTTAACCCATCCCTCCTCCGACGTTGTCCAACTCTGCTGAACCGTTTGTTTGGTCTCCCTTCTTGGCTTCTCATGACCCTCTCGCCATTCCTGCATGAAAGAGCAAACCCTCTCCATTATTTGATGAGGTGCATCAATTTTCTTTCCATTCTTCGTCTCATTCCGTGCCAGCCACAAAGCATAAACCGCATGGATCATTGCCTGCCTCTCATCTTCATGAGCTTCAGCAAACCACCCAAGCAGCCAATTCGCCAGCTCGCTCTGAGAGCATGTGAAACGCGGTGGGGCAGCCACCGAAACTCCCTTTTCCGAGCGTAACTGGTTCCAAAACTGGACTGTATGTTGGCAGGTCCAAAATCTGTGTATGATAGTCTCCTCCCGCCCGCACACAACATAAAATACTCCGACCTTGATTCTCTGTTGAAACAGCTCCGCACCCACAGCCAGACCGTACCTAATGACCCTCCACATGTGAATTTTAGCTTTATTCGGTGCATTTGTATCCCAGAGGCCCAAGTACCCTTGATGTTTGTTGACTGAAGATGTTGTTTCTGGCCGTCCGGTTTTCAGCCTATTCATGGTCATTCTTAGGTGATAAGCGGAACGCACTGTGAACATCTCGTTCTTTGTGTAGTTCCATGCTAAGCAGTTCTCCATTGTCAGCCCCCCGAAAGTTATCTATTTAATGTCTATCGCATCATCAGGCGAGAACATATCATCGACAGATGCATGGTTCCAAGCATCTCCAGTCTCAACCATCAGGTCGGCCACCTTAGTTATTCCCTGCATAAAGGTAGTTCCAAGTGACTTCATACTACCACTTCTCGGGATCCAATTATCATGGTGTATGTTGATGCTAGTTCCATTCCCGACCCTCCAAACTAATCCTTCTCTCAAGAGATCACGCCCATGCAGAATGCTTCAAAAGGTGAAAGAACCCCCTGTCGTGGAAATAACACGGCAGATGTCCGGTTTAACGGACTTGAAGATGGAACCATCGCATGGGTTAGCTTGAAGGGGTTCATAGCCTCAAAGGACACAGAGGGTTTATACTAGTTCGGCCCCTTCGATGAAGGTAAAAGCCTACGTCTAGTTGGTTTGGTATTACTTGGGCGTCGGATTACAGGGAGCGGATCGCTTGCCTGTAGTCTCGACGGGTTGATTCTTCCTCTCTTGAACCGTCGCCGGGTCGTCCCCTTATATAGAGAGGCGACGCCCAGTCCGGTTTACAGAGTCCCGAGGCCGGCTCATACTTGTGTCCGCCTCGGTCTCTTTCTTCCTTATCTCTCAAGTTACATCATCGGGCGGTTTATAAACCATAACTCTATACATGGGCCCTAAGATCTAATGGGTCGTAGCCTTTACTGAATGTTACAACCATACAATTATAATAAGCCGGTTTATACTAGTCGGTTCATACCTGCTAGTAATATCCCTGACATTAGGCCCCAGAATGATTTGAACTTGTTCATATAAATCTTCTCAATCTTGCATAACCTTCCTTCTTGCGTCTTCTCATTTTTGTAAACCGGCCCTGACATCATCCTCGAGAATCATTTAATCTGTCTGCGACATCATTTCTGCATTTAACGCCGCGAGCTGTACTGTAGCTTTGTTTAAGGGTTATCCCGAAAATCGAGGCGTCAGAGGATCCTTATCCGATCCTTTGCCTCCTCGAATCCCGCACCTGTCGCTTCAGATCTGACTTTCCTCTATAAATACCGCTGTCCCCATCTGTTATTCTCTTCCGCTCCTTTCTTCTTCCTCCGTCGCCCGAGTTCAAGACGCCATTGACGCCCGAGCTCGAACCGCCGCCGTCGACCGCCGAGCCCAAACCCTCGCCGGCCGCTGCATCAACCCGAGTTTGACCAGAAAGAACTCCTCCGCCGCTTCTCAGGTACTCCATCTTCTTCCTCTTTGTAGTCTTGTAACCTCTAGGGTTCTTGCTCGCGTCTCTGCCATTAGAGCTTTAACAAAAGCTTCACCTTGTTCATCTTAAACACTAGTTTCGCAGAAGTTTTGACCTTTATATCTAGCTCTTTAGATCTTACTTTTGTTCCGCTAATATATGCTTTAGATCTCGTCACCTACACCCAACCTGTAGATTCATCTGCTCCGCATAAGATCCTTGTATTTTCTTCCCGTATATCCTTGCATTATTTTTCTTTTTCTTGTGTGCTCAGATCTGTTCCACCTTAATTATCTGCGAAAACCTGTTTCTTCTCCTCTGTAGATCTGTTAAGTACGCTCCGGTTTATACTGTCATGCACTGTCCCTGTAAATTTTTTAAAGATGAACGTGACGGTTTAGCTGCTCCTCTTTTGCTGTCATGAACTGGTAGTAACACAGCTCCTTGTTATTGCCGGGTTAGCTATATCATTAGTCCCTTGTCTAAACCGTTGCGTGATCTTCGTATATATCTTCCGGTTTATGCCGATGTACTTAAATAATCCGATCTTTACTTTTACCCTTTCAGTACTTTGTCCTTCTGTTGCTATGGCCAAACAGTTTGTCTCTTGCGACTGGGCTCCTATCATTGTCACGGAAGAAGATTTAGCCAAAGTTGTGTCAATTGGCACTTTAAGCCCTCGATCTGTTTTAAAGTGGCGGGCTTCAAAAGGTGAATGCCCTCCTACTCCCAGAGAGGGGGAGGTTATTGTTTTCTTTGATCATATAGCTCGAGGCTTCACACCCCCCGGTTCAAAAAAAAATCCGGGATGTACTTGCCGCCTTCCAACTCCATCCTCAGGACATAGGTCCAAACTCTGTCTCCAATATTTGTGATTTCCAAGTGTTCTCAGAGGTATATCTGCAAAAAGAACCGTCTGTTGACCTGTTCCGGGATTTCTTTCACCTGAACCGGCGCACTGAATTCACCAGCGGACCGCATCAAGACCTGGGTGGGGTTAGCATCCAGAAAAGGAGAGATGCAGTCTTTCCCCACGCCACTCTTCATACGCACCCAAAAGATTGGAATAAGTCCTGGTTTTACTGTATTGATACTTCTCCTGCCGGGGAGAATCCAGTGCCGGGTTACCGCGAGCACCGTCTTCCGGAGGATCACCCTTTGCCACAGCGACTTACCTCTGCCGAACGGCCCCGGTTTGCTTCTCAGCTTTCCAAGTTGAAAGCTTTTATGGCCAATGGTTTAATTGGAACCGATTTTATGCGATGTTGGCTCTCTTGGAGTATCCTTCCCTTGAGTCGGCGACCAAATCTGATGTGCAAGTACTCTAGTAAACCGGACGACCCTCAACGGTTTACCAAGGATGAACTTTCTGAATCGGAGGTTATTGAATCGGCTAAGAAGATGCTCAACGTCTCCTTAGAAGATTGCAGCAAAGTCGGGTTGGCTCCGTATTACAAGAAGAACAGACTGCCTGCAGTAAGCCTTGCTTTCTTGTATACATTTTTTAATCCGTTTATATAAACCGTCCTCTAACTGTCTCTTTTCTGTCCGAATAGGCCGATGATCCCTTCTGGAAAAGAAAACCTCAGGAGAAACCCGACAAACAGACACGCCGAAAGACCTGTGCTAGTAAGAAGAGAAAAGCGGCTGGTGGCTCTAGTTCTCATGCTGAAGATGACGATCCGGACTCTGAGGTATGAATTAATCCGGCTTTAACTTGCTCCGGCGGTTGATCCGGCAACAACCGTCCCCCCAGAAGGCGAGCCCACTATTCCTCTTGATAATCCTGCGCCTACGGATCATATTTCAATGCCCGAGAACCCTACTGCTGATGATGTTCATGATCTGCCAAGTCCTGCCCGGGCCAATTCTCCTCAGACCAATCCGGCATCTCCCAGTCCGGTTCATACTGCAGCTCCGCCAACAGCACCTGCTTCTCCAGAAGTTGAAGTGACTGGCACTGCTTTTACTGCTCCGGCTGAGCCCACTGTTTTAGCCAAACATACAGCTAAAGCGGAGAAGCTGCATAAAGAGAAGGGAAAATGGAGTACCGAGCTATCCAGCCTTGCTGACATGAGTGCCCAGGAGCTCTATTCCGGGTACTTGAACCGGCTCCACACGAGCCGAGACTATGAAGCGGGCTTGGTTAACATGATGAAAGAAAAATATGAGGTAATCCTTTCCTTCTGACTTTGTGCTTTTGATATGCTTCTAACTATCTCATAGTAGCCCCCAAGTTCCGGTTTAGCTGTGCGTTGAAGGTGAACCGGAACTTTATAACTTGAACAACTGATCTTACATTAGCCCCCAAGTATCAAGTAGATAACTTGGTTATGTATTTGATACTTGTAAAAATTTCTTCTGATACTTCAATTATCCATTAGCCCGCAAGTGTCAAGTAGACAACTTGCTTGTGTGCTTGAGACTTTTGTCTTTGAATTGCTGCTGTTTATTGCTTCAACTGCCCATTAGGCCCCAAGTGTCAAGTAGACAACTTGTTTGTGTGCTTGAGACTTGTCTGATTTTTGCTTATTATCACTTGATTTTACTTGTAGGCTGATTTAAACCGGAGTGCTGACGAAATCAATGAGCTTCGGAGCCTTCTTGCTGAAACGGAGGCTGCTGCTTCGAAAGCCAAGAAAGATCTGAAGGTAAGTTTAAAGACTGCTGAAGAGCTGAAAAAATTCTTTGAAGAAGAGCGGATCGCCTTTGAGGTTCAGAAGAAAGAGCTGGAGAAAAGGGCTCAGGATGCTGAGGAGGTGCTTAATCCGGTTACTGAAGAGTTAACCGGTTTAAAGTGGCAAATTGAGTTAATGACATCTGCAATCTTCGGTAAGTATATAATCTGTATTCCTGCTTTCATCTTTGTAATCTTCCATATGTGCCGGTTTAATTGTGATAATCATATGCAGGGCGCCGTGTCTCCCATCTTGGGGATGACTTACGGAAAAACTTAAGGCCTGTTACTCTTTGGTCGAGCAGCTGTATTCCGGCGCTCAAAGGATCATAAGTGCGACATCTTTCAGTAAACCGGCGCGCACTACCATCCAAGGCACATTAGAAAAACTGTCTGTTTTGCCAGTGCGTTTGGAGAAAGTTAAGAAATCTGCTGCTCGAGCCGGTGCCCTCATGGCACTTACCAGGGCTAAAGCCTGGGTACCGGATCTTGATCCGGAAGAAGCTTTGAGCGGATTTCCTGACACTAAAGAAGACGGATCAACTTTTACTGCAAAGGACCTCCATGCCTTGACGAAGGAGATGCGTCCACTCGCCAGCAAGCTTGCAGCCGAATCCGATTTGTCCAGGTATCATCCGGGGTACGACTTGCAAAACGAGCGAGTGGAGCGGCCGGTTTATGACACCGTCAATTTAATCCCACTAGTGCGTCCTCATACCTTCGCTCCAGATATCGAACCTTCTGAACTTATCAGTGAAGAGATGTACTTCCGGGCCCTAACGAAGATCGACTGGTGTGTTCCGGACTTCCAACCGCTTCAAGAAGAAGAGGAGACTCCTGATCAAGTCGATGCCCAGCCGTCTCAGTAGGAAGGAGCATAACTCATGACTTTATTGTTGTAGTTGCAGTCCCGCTTTAACAAACAGTCTTTAATCCGTCAGGCTTGCTATGCCTTGTAATAGGATAGCTAAAAATTGTATCTGTTTTGATCCGTATATTCTGACTTCTTGTTTTAATGTTTGCCAATTTTAAATTTTGTCTGATGTCGCTTATCTTGCGTATCATCTGTTCCTGCATAAGTAACACTGAAAACATGTCCTAGCGGTTTACCGCTGGACGGATTAAATTGTTCTCACAATATATCAAACAAGTGTATACTTATATCAGAAATAATTTTGTACCTGAGATCAAGTATGCTTGATATTCTTAATCCGTCGAATCTTACCTTGAAGGGAATTTATAAATGATCCATGGTCTTATAGAAACTGCCGGCTTAAATCATGTCTATCCTCTTACTTTGTTTCGGTTTATGATAGACACCGGATTAACCCATACTTTTCACTCACGCTGGTGCTCATGACCCAGACTTTTCAACTTTGTAGATGTGTGGTCAATTTCTTGAATTGTCCCACTCCGGATTAAAAAATCAGAACAAATAAGGTTCAAAAAAAATGCAAATTTGCAAATAAAATCATGTAGTCGAGGCTTTTTATGAGCTGCCAGGCTCAAAGCAAGGTTC
This sequence comes from Secale cereale, assembly GCA_902687465.1. NCBI lineage: Eukaryota > Viridiplantae > Streptophyta > Magnoliopsida > Poales > Poaceae > Secale > Secale cereale. The sequence goes on along the minus strand of LR738709.1, from coordinate 253,053,515 downwards.
AGCCAATCACTGGATGCGGGTAATCCCGTCTTTCCAGAGGGCCTGTCGATGGATGCGGATAATCTCGTCTTTCCATAGGAACCATAAGAAAAAACTTTAGCCAATCACTGGATGACCGTAGCCTTTCCAGAGGGCCTCCATGGCTCCTTGAAACCATGGGTAATTATAAACCAATCACTGGATGGCGTAGCCTTTCCAGAGGGTCTCCATGGCTCCATGAAGCCATGGGAAATATAAGCCAATCACTGGATGCCCATAGCTTTTCCAGAGGGCCTCCATGGTTCCTTAAAACCATGGGAAATATAAACCAATCACTGGATGCCCGTAGCGTTTCCAGAGGGTCTCCATGGCTCCATGATGCCATGGGTAAATTTTGAACCAATCACTGGATGGATTACCATCCAGAGGGTTTGCGTGAAGCGTCCTCTTTGAGCCGGATGTGACCTTTATGCTTTTCAGGGAGTTTTATTGCTTCTGAGTATATACTCTGCAAAAATCAGTTTTGAACCGATCGATATCTTAGAAATACGACATATGATGATATATATATATGGTTGTTCTCATAAGATATTTGTATTGGAAAAAAGGCTGAGCCCCCGGTTTACCGAGGGTGTCGGTTTATTCATTAATCATAATATATACATAGGATACAGTGGAGCTCATAGCTCAAGTATAGTATGGCCGTAAGTGGGCGATGTTCCATGGCCTCTTCGTCTCCTCCTCTGATGTCCGTGAGTCCTTGTGTTCTCGAATGTCCAGCAGGTAATATGAACCGTTATGTAGATTCTTGCTGACCACAAAGGGCCCTTCCCAAGGTGGGGATAGCTTGTGCATATCTGTTTGGTCTTGGATGAGCCGGAGTACTAAGTCACCCTCCTGGAATGTTCTGCTCTTGATCCGGCGGCTGTGATATCTGCGCAAGTCTTGTTGATAGATTGCAGACCGTGCTGCTGCTATATCACGCTCTTCATCCAGCCGGTCCAAACTGTCTTGTCTTGCCTGCTCATTGGCCGCTTCAACATAGGCTGTCACCCTTGGTGAATCATGACGGATATCACTTGGAAGGACCGCTTCAGCACCATATACCATAAAGAAAGGTGTATAACCTGTGGACCGGTTTGGCGTAGTGTTGATACTCCATCCCTTGCATGACCTGTCATTGCCACAGTAAATAGTTGAAACCCACTAGCATGTGTAGGAGTTGATTGAGCCATGTGATGTGTGATCCACCATGCTATTTACTTATGTTGCCTGCTATGCTTAGAGTTGTGTCTGGTCTGGTTCATCTGGGTGATGGATCAGAGTGAAACAATCTTTCGATAAAGAGAAGGAAGTGTGGAATACGCTTGGTAAAGGTATCGATGAAAGGCCATGTAGGAGTACGTGGTGGGTTGTTTCATTGGAACCGTACATAGGACCTGAGATCTGTATGTGTGGTTCAAGTTGCAGTTACTACCATGCATTGGGCCCAAAACCAATGGACCCTCTCGGCTTATTAATTACCCTTGATCTCTGTCCAGGAGTTGCAACTAGTTTCTGGTGTTTATAGCTTACTGGAGGTCGTGCACAACGCTGACCCTCGGGGTGGGTTGTGATGCGACAGGTACGTGGCACGGTGTACCGATTGCCCGTTTGGTGACTCGGGAACCCTGTACACATCGTTTGGGGTCGTGAGCGACACCCCGGCCGGATCTCCCCACGAATGGAACCCAAATAGGCGATAAACCTGGACGAGAGACTTGAGTAGTTAGTCAGGTCGTGGCCGACACCCTCGCTGGGCTTCCGCTTGAAGGTTGCCGAGTACACGCCGAGTAAACGGCGATAAGTGGTGGAAGCGTGTGTGAAGAGGTACACCCCTGCAGGGTTATCAAACTATTCGAATAGCCGTTGTTCGCGGTACGAACTACTTGGTTACTCTTACAGTTCATAGACAAGTTGATGGATACTACTAAAAGCCTCAAGATAAGCGTGAGTGCCATGGATGGCCCTTCCGAAGGATGACGGAAGAGGATCCTCGGTAGTGTATTGATGTGGAGAGTAGTGGACTCGTGTTCGTTAATAACATCTTGCAATCCGTTGAGAGTCATAGTATAGGTTAGCCAAGGTCAAAGCTGGCATTCTGCTATAAACTCCACTACCCCCTTTGATAATGTTGCATGTATGATAGGTTCTGTGGTAAGACTTGCTGAGTACCTTTGTACTCATGTTTGCTTAATAACTGTTGCAGAGGAGAACCCTGCCCCTGCTGATGGGTTCTACATAGACGTTGACGTCGACGAGTAGCTTGACACCCAGACGGTGATCTGGAGCTTGTGAAGGGCCTTGTAGATAGTCAGGCTACACCAAGCCTATTTTATTTTCTAAGTTGTCTGTACTCAGACATGTAGCTTCCGCTTGTGCTTGTATGACTGTATGACTTGAGTGTTGTGTCATGTGACCCCTACCTGTATGAATATGTTATGTATGGCTCTTGGAGCCTTTTAAATAAAGTACTTTGAGTCATAGAGTTCTGTTGTGATGCAATGTTGTATTTGCACATATTGAGCATATTGCGTGTATGATTGAAATGCTTGGTATGTGTGGGATCCGACACCTAGTTGTTTTCCTTTGGTAGCCTATCTTACAGGGAAATGCCTCCTAGTGATTCCAATGAGCCTTGGTAGCTTGCTACTGCTCGGAACACGTAGGCTGGCCGGCATGTGTCCTTCTTCGTTCCTGTGTCTGTCCCTTAGGGGAAATGTCACGCGTTGTTCCTTTAAGTCCATGTAGCTTGCTACGACTTGGGTTCATACGTTGATGACCGACACGTTCGTTGCTGGGTCATGGATGCCTGTCTCTGTAATTTAGTGCCACTTTTGGTTTATAACTAGCCATGTCGGCCCGGGTTCTCTATCATACGGATGCTAGCGACACTGTCATATACGTGTGCCAAAATGCGCAAACGGTCCCGGGCCAGGTAAGGTGGCACCCGTGGGGTTACCGTGCGTGAGGCCGCAAAGTGATATGACGTGTTACAGCTATATCGGTGTGGCTTGGGATCGGGGTCCTGACAGCGTTGGCATCAGAGCTGGACTGCCCGTAGGTTTCTCAAGCCAAACTGGTCGATGTTGAGTCTAGAAAAATTCTTAGTTATATGTAGGGGAATTGATTGTGGAAGGGAACGTAAGGCTCTTTTTACTCCTTTACCTTATGCCCTTCTGATCTGAGTCAGTCTATTCTTTCTACGGGGATTTAGTACTAGGCCTCTTATCCTTACTAGGTTCACGTGTTACTAATCCGTAGACTCTTAGGATTGTTGGTTTCAAGCCTCAGTTCAGTTTCTATCCTTTGAGTATGATGATTGTTGAACCCGGAACCTTGATATGGAATTGTTGAGTGGCTATGCTATCATTTGTATGATGTCTCAAATCTTTGTTTGAGCTTTTACAGTTGTTATGCTGCCCGATTTCTTCCAGAAACACTAATGCCTTTGCATTATTTCGTGTTTCAGATGTCTGGCCGCATTCCTCACCAAGTGGTTCGTTTGACTCGGTGCATTAATGTGCCCGGTCACACGGCCATGCTAGTCCGTGTGATGACTGAGACCGGTTATCGCTGGTATCCTGAATACACCGTGGAGGAACAGTATCGGGATTTCAATCAAAGTCAGTATTTCTGCACAGTCCGGATATACCCCTCATATCCCGGAGCAAATGATCCCATCCATTGGTCTTATGGACTCGGGATTACCATCGAGATGGCAGTACAGGATGCCGCTTATTCGATGATGACCATTCTCCGTGCTAGGCATGCCCTGTTGCTGGACACTGAGTTCTGTTACATGCCAGCTTCACTCCCCGGAGAAGAAGGTTACTACACTGGTCTGTATACTGATGCTGCTCATGAAGAGCCACTGCTTCAGACTACTGTTCAGATGTTGGAGGATAGGGACCGTGAGGTCTGTGCCCTCCGAATGGAGCTGTATAACACCCGAGCCGCTCACTGGACTACTTTGACACGGCTTGCACCTGCTGTGCACGTCGGATATCTGGACATGCGGGATTTGTATCCTGTGCGGACTCGTCTGCCTGATCGCATGGATTGGCGTGACGTTGGGGGTATTACACCTCCACGTGGGCGTCGGTTACCACCAGCATCGGGACCGAGACCACACCCATGCCCTTATGGTCCACAGCCTTCGAGTGCTCGCGAGTTCCAAGATCCGTCTGTACCACTTCCAGGCTACGGTGGTAATCTCTACGAGGATTACTACGCGAATGTCTAAGCTAGTCCGTGGTAGTAGTAATATTGTAGTAGTTGTATTTCCACAGTCCTGTGCGTCTTGTGGAATATGACTTAGTGTGTACTGAGTTCCGGAGGTGTAGTTAAATAATGTATAGGAGCTCGGAATGCCTCTGATGGGATGTATTGTCTTTCACCGCAGTTGTACTTTAGCCTTGGCTTGTACTAAACTTTGTATGGTGTGTATGACCACTGGTGTATATATAGCAGTTCCTATATTACCATGTCGTACGGATGAACATCTCTGCATTCTGTGTCATCCATTACATTCTGCACTTCTATGTCAAATTTTTGCCATCCTTGTCTAAACCGTTGTTTTGTTTTCCTAGGATGGTCAACACTCGCAACACTCCTGCTGCTCAGGAGCAGGGTGAGGCTAGTGGGGCTAGAGATGGGAATCTGCCCCAGCCACCCTCTTTGGCGGAAGTTATGCTTGAAGCAGAACGGAACAAGAGAGAGACCAACCGTCTGCTGGAACGCATTGAGCAAAACACTGGGTTCCGTCAGAGGAATGACGTGGTGTCAATCCACGATTTTATCAAGATGTGTCCACCGAAGTTCCATCACTCCACTGAACCTCTGGATGCTGATGACTGGCTACGTAGTATCACCCACAAGCTACACTCTGCCCGTGTGGCCTAAGCTGACAAGGTTATCTACGCCGCCTACCATCTTGAGGGCCCTGCCAGTCTTTGGTGGGAAAACTTTGAAGCTATGCGTCCTGCTGGCCAAGTCACTACCTGGGCTGAGTTCAGTGAGGCATTCCGCGAACATCATATTCCGGAAGGTCTCATGGATCGCAAGCGGGAGGAATTCTGCAATTTCACCCAGGGCCGTTTGACTGTGGATGGCTACAGTCGTGAGTTTGGTAATCTGGCACGCTATGCACCTAAGGAAGTATCCACCGATGCCAAGAAACAGGCGAGGTTCCGCAAGGGACTCAGCCCTGAACTTCGTCGAGATCTACGTCTGCACGAGTGCACCTCCTTCCAGAAGTTGGTTAACAAGGCTATCAGTGCTGAGACAGGCCAGACCGACTTCGAGGCCATCCGCAAGCATACTCGAGACCTTGGTTCCTCATCCGGCTCTGGCTCTCACAAGCGCCGTGTGTGGGTTCCTAACACTGCTCTGCCACCCAAGTATACACCGAGGCCATCCTATGAGGCGCCTCGCCCAACTCAACAGTTTGCACCTGCTAAGACCTATGGAGGTCCACCCTCCAACTTTGCTCCACGCACCACCACTGTGACATGTTTCAAGTGTGGAGAACCGGGACACTACATGCGTGATTGTCCCCAGAATCAGCCAGGAAAACCCGTTGGCCGTGGTAAGCCAACCGGCAAGGTGAACTATGTCAAGCCCATCCCCACTGCACGTGGTCATGTCAACTATGTTACTACCGAAGAAGCTTATGAGGATCCTAACGTCGTCCTTGGTACGCTTCTCGTAAACTGCCATCCGGCATCTGTTCTTTTTGATACTGGAGCATCCCATTCGTTCATATCTGAGAGCTATGCTCGATTGCACAACATGACTTTTTGTGACATGCCTAGTTCCATGGTTATTCAAACTCCTGGTTCAAAGTGGCAAACCTCTAGGGTAAGCCATGGAAATGAAATCCTTGTCGATAGACTTGTTTTCCTTGCGTCTTTAATCGCTCTCAAGTCCTCGGACATAAATATCATTTTGGGTATGGATTGGATGACAACCCATTACGCCAAAATTGATTGCTTTACTAGGACCGTTCAACTTACACATCCATCCGGTAAGATAGTCAATGTCTTGACTCGAATGGCTGAACGTCAGCTCTATTCTCTTAATGCCAGCCCTCTACCAGAACTCTAAGATATCCCGGTAGTCTGTGACTTTCCGGATGTTTTTCCAGAAGAACTGCCAAGAGTTCCACCTGACAGAGATGTCGAGTTCGTGATAGATCTTATTCCTGGAACTGTCCCAATCTCTAGGAGACCTTATAAGATGGCACCACTAGAATTAGCTGAGCTAAAGAAACAACTCGATGAGTCCTTGCAAAAGGGTTTCATCCGTCCTAGTTCTTCCCCTTGGGCTTGCCCCGTCCTCTTCGTCAAGAAGAAGGATGGAACGGAGCGGATGGTTGTAGATTACCGACCTGTCAATCTGGTCACCATAAAGAATAAGTATCCGCTTCCCAGGATCAACGACCTGTGTGATCAGCTCGCTGGATCCTCAGTCTTCTCTAAGATGGATTTGAGGTTGGGCTACCATCAAATCAAAATCAAGAACGGGGACATTCCTAAAACGGCTTTCGTTACTCGTTATGGCCAATATGAGTACACCGTCATGTCCTTCGGATTAACCAATGCCCCAGCTACCTTTTCTCGGTTAATGAATTCTATATTCATGGAGTATTTGGATAAATTTGTCGTGGTATACCTCGATGATATACTCATTTTCTCCAAGAACAAGGAAGATCATGCCGAGCATTTAAGGCTGGTATTGACGAAACTTCGAGAGCACCGCCTTTATGACAAATTCTCTAAATGTGAATTTTGGTTGCCAGAAGTAACCTATCTAGGTCATGTGATCTCTGGCAAGGGTATTGCTGTCAATCCCGAGCGAGTTCAAGCCGTCCTTGATTGGACTCCCCCTGAATCGGTCAAGCAAGTTAGGAGTTTTCTTGGCTTAGCGAGCTATTGCCGACGTTTCGTCGAGAATTTCTCCAAGGTTGCTAAACCTCTAACCGAACTCCTCAAGAAAGATAAAAGGTTTGAGTGGACCCCACAGTGCGAGTCCAGTTTTCAGGAACTGAAAAGACGCCTGACATCTGCACCTGTACTGGTACCACCAGACTTTTCCAAGGACTTTATAATCTATTGCGACGCCTCGCGACAAGGACTGGGTTGCATTCTCATGCAAGATCGTCAAGTGATTGCATACGCATCCCGACAGTTGCGTCCACATGAGGATAACTATCCTACTCATGATCTAGAGCTTGCAGCTGTAGTCCATGCACTCAAAACATGGCGACATTACCTTCTTGGTAATCGCTGTGAAATCTTCACTGATCACCAAAGTTTGAAGTATATCTTCACCCAACCGGATCTAAATCTCAGGCAAAGACGTTGGGTTGAGTTGCTCACTGACTACGACTTAGGAATCACTTACACTCCTGGAAAGGCCAATGTCATGGCTTATGCACTAAGTCGTAAGTCATATTGTAACAATTTAATGTTACAACAAAGTCAACCACTTCTCCACGAGGAATTTCGTAAGCTTAACCTTCACATTCTTCCTCAAGGATTTCTTTCCACCTTGGTGGCGAAACCTACCCTTTTGGATCAAGTCATCAAAGCACAGAAGGTTGATCCCGGAATTTCCCGTATTAAGAGGAACATCAAGAAAGGAGTTGTAGGATGTTTCTCAATTGATGATCAAGGAGTCGTATTCTTTAGTAACCGTTTAGTGGTTCCTAAAGTGCGAAACCTAAGACGTTTGATCCTCAAGGAGGCTCATGAATCTCCTCTCACGATTCATCCCGGTAGTACCAAAATGTATCAAGACCTACGTCAAAGATTCTGGTGGACTAGGATGAAGAGAGAAATCGCTCAATTCATTGCTAACTGCGACGTTTGTTGTCGAGTTAAAGCAGAGCATCAACGGCCTGCTGGCACCCTTCAACCTTTAGCTATTCCTGAATGGAAATGGGACAAAGTCGGTATGGACTTCATTACCGGGTTTCCCAGGTCCAGGAAAGGGAATAATGCTATCTTCGTCGTTATCGACCGCCTCTCTAAAGTAGCTCATTTCCTGCCTGTTCGGGAGAGTATTACCGCTAGCCAGCTAGCAGACTTATATATCTCTCGAATAGTATCACTTCATGGTGTACCGTTGGGGATTAACTCAGACCGTGGAAGTCTTTTCACTTCACGATTTTGGGAAAGTTTCCAGAATGCTATGGGAACTCATCTCTCTTTCAGTACTGCCTTCCATCCGCAATCAAGTGCTCAAGTGGAACGAGTCAATCAAATTCTGGAAGACATGCTTCGAGCCTCTGTCATTTCTTTCGGTATGGAATGGGAAAAGTGTCTTCCATTTGCCGAATTCGCTTATAACAATAGTTATCAAGCCAGCTTGGGTAAAGCTCCCTTCGAAGTGCTATATGGACGAAGGTGTCGAACACCTCTTAACTGGTCAGAGACCGGGGAAAGACAATTCTTTGGCCCGGATATGATTCAGGAAGCAGAAGAGCAAGTTCGCATCGTTCGTGAGAGATTGAAAACAATCCAGTCTCGCCAAAAGAGCCAATATGATAGTCATCATAAGGCTGTGACTTTTGAAGTCGGCGTTAAGGCTTACCTTCGGGTTACTCCTCTTAAGGGAACCCATCGATTCGGTATCAAAGGAAAATTGGCCCCTCGTTACATCGGTCCTTTTCGCATTCTTGCCAAACGAGGAGAAGTTGCCTACCAATTGGAACTACCTCCACACCTCTCCAGAGTTCATGATGTTTTCCACGTTTCTCAACTCAGGCGTTGCTTCTCGGATCCTATCCGCGGAGTGGACCACGAAACGCTTGATCTCCAAGACAATCTCACATATCGAGAATACCCCGTTCGTATTCTTGATCAAACGGAGCGCACCACTTGACGCCACTCTTGCATTAGGACCTGACTAGAGTGTGCATCATGTTTACTTTCAAAGAAACTTGAAATGGGATTAACAGAAACCCCAGCACCCCTCCCCTAACAACTAGGGTTTGCTAAAATATTTTCCAATGTACCCAAAATGCCCTTCAAAAATGTTCATCATTTCTGCCTTTGTCTTAAACCTCTGCCAAAAATGGCGCACAATTTTCTAGGACAATCTAGGGTTTTGGATTAAATCATATGGTATTTGAATTTGGGCATTTAAATGCTATAAAATATTTTAAATGCTCAAATAATCATAAACTATAATGTTTCCTACTGTTCATATTATATACATCAGGTATGACAAGTGTTATGATTTATAAAAATGTTTAGGCATTTTTATTAAATGAACAAAGTTGCAAAATAAATGAAACAGAAAGAAAACAGAAAGAAAAAGGGAGAGAGAAAGCTTACCTGGCGCCCACCCGGCCCACCTGCCGGCCCAGCCCAGCTGCCGCTCCACGAGCTGCTTGGCTCGGCCAGGCAGGCAGGCAGGTGCTCGACGGTGACCGCGCCGCGCGCCACGCAGCTACCCGCCACCCTGCTTCATCCCCTCGCCGTCCTGGAGGGATGGTTCGGTCGTCCATGTCGTCCCCGACCTCGCAGACACCTCCACCTCCCCCCAGTTCCTCTCCCTCGCTCTCCCCGCGCCATGGCCGACGCCGCCGTGATCGCACCGTCGTAGAAACCGCGTCCACCGTCGTCCCCGAGCTCCGCCGTGTTGTCCCTCGTCTCCGTCGTCCTCGACTGCTTCGAACAGGCCGAGTCCCGAGCTCTCGCCCGCCCTGGAGACGCCCCCGACCTCTTCTTCCCCAACTCCGGCCGCGGAGATCCCCCTCGCCGTGCTGCTCAGCTCCGACCACCCCCGAGCTCGCTTCGGTGCTTGCTGCAACTGCTGTGAGCCTGGCTACCTCCTCCCCCTCTCCGTTCGCTCCCTTTTGCCCTGTAACACACTGCACGAAGCTCCACCGCACGCACCGCCGCCGTGCTCGTCGCCGGTGATGCTCCGGTGACCATTTGGTCACCGGCACCCGTCCAACGCACTCACCACTGCACGTAGATGCGAACGGTGCTACGCACGCATCGCCTAGGCCCCTGCAGCCGCATCTCCACTCACGCCCGACGCCGGTCGCCGCCGTCGAGCTCGTTGCCGTCGTCTCCGGCCACCCCAGGTCCGGCGACCACCTCCATCCGATGCGGAAGAGCTAGAGCTCTCCAAGGCACCCAGCCGCAGCTCGAGCCGTGCACCGTAGACGTTTTCCGAAGCACGCCGCCGCGTTTGGCCTCGCCGGCGGCTAAACGCCGGCGAGTTGGACCTGTTTTGACCACGGGTTTGACCCCTTGGGTCAATGACATGTGGGCCCTGCCCGCAAGTCAAACTTAATTTAGGTGTTAATTTAATATTAATTAGTTAATTAGTTTAGTCACTGACACGTGGGCCCTGGCCCCACTAACAGCTAATTAGTTTTAATCAAACTCTAATTAACTCAGTTAATTAGCTGTGACACTGACATGAGGGACCCACTGGTCAGGTTTGACCTGGACTGGTCCTGTTGACTGGCTGACGTCAGCATGATGTCATGCTGACGCAGTAAAGGTTTTTCTGGGATTTTTTGATTTAAAATAATTCAGGAAATTCCAGAAAATACCCAAAACTTCTAAAAATCATATAAAATCAACCATAGCTCAGATGGAAAAGATTTATATATGAAAAATGATCAGAAAAATCCAATCTTTCTGATGGCACTGGTTTCATGCATGTTTGAACAAGTTAACTTGCTATATATATCAAAAACATGATAATGCACTTATTTAAATAATAGTTTGAACTTCAATTTGAATCCTTGATTCAAATAGGTTCAAACCCTTCTGGTTTTAGTTGCATTAGCCAACACACATGCATCTTGCCATGTCATAAACATGCATCATATTGTTGCATTTGTTTGTTAATGATTGTATCGTCGGTATTCCCTGTGTTAGGTCCTGCTCCCGAGGATACTGCTGCGTATCCAGTTGAAGAGCAGTACCCGACAACTAACTTGTCAGGCAAGCAATCATTGATCATTCCGATACAAACCCAATCTTCTCGCTCCTGCTCTCTTTTACTGCATTAAGGCAACAACGTTTGAACTGCTACTTGCTGCGGTAGTTGAACCCTATTCCCTTGCATGACCTGTCATTGCCACAGTAAATAGTTGAAACCCACTAGCATGTGTAGGAGTCGATTGAGCCATGTGATGTGTGATCCACCATGCTATTTACTTATGTTGCCTGCTATGCTTAGAGTTGTGTCTGGTCTGGTTCATCTGGGTGATGGATCAGAGTGAAACAATCTTTCGATAAAGAGAAGGAAGTGTGGAATACGCTTGGTAAAGGTATCGATGAAAGGCCATGTAGGAGTACGTGGTGGGTTGTTTCATTGGAACCATACATAGGACCTGAGATTTGTATGTGTGGTTCAAGTTGCAGTTACTACCATGCATTGGGCCCGAAACCAATGGACCCTCTCGGCTTATTAATTACCCTTGATCTCTGTCCAGGAGTTGCAACTAGTTTCTGGTGTTTATAGCTTACTGGGGGTCGTGCACAACGCTGACCCTCGGGGTGGGTTGTGATGCGACAGGTACGTGGCACGGCGTACCGATTGCCCGTTTGGTGACTCGGGAACCCTGTACATATCGTTTGGGGCCGTGAGCGACACCCCGGCCGGATCTCCCCACGGATGGAACCCAAATAGGTGATAAACCTGGACGAGAGACTTGAGTAGTTAGTCAGGTCGTGGCCGACACCCTCGCTGGGCTTCCGCTTGAAGGTTGCCGAGTACACGCCGAGTAAATGGCGATAAGTGGTGGAAGCGTGTGTGAAGAGGTACACCCCTGCAGGGTTATCAAACTATTCGAATAGCCGTTGTTCGCGGTACGAACTACTTGGTTACTCTTACAGTTCATAGACAAGTTGATGGATACTACTAAAAGCCTCAAGATAAGCGTGAGTGTCGTGGATGGCCCTTCCGAAGGATGACGGAAGAGGATCCTCGGTAGTGTATTGATGTGGAGAGTAGTGGACTCGTGTTCGTTAATAACATCTTGCAATCCGTTGAGAGTCGTAGTATAGGTTAGCCAAGGTCAAAGCTGGCATTCTGCTATAAACTCCACTACCCCCTTTGATAATGTTGCATGTATGATAGGTTCTGTGGTAAGACTTGCTGAGTACCTTTGTACTCATGTTTGCTTAATAACTGTTGTAGAGGAGAACCCTGCCCCTGCTGATGGGTTCTACATAGACGTTGACGTCGACGAGTAGCTTGACACCCAGACGGTGATCTGGAGCTTGTGAAGGGCCTTGTAGATAGTCAGGCTACACCAAGCCTGTTTTATTTTCTAAGTTGTCTGTACTCACACATGTAGCTTCCGCTTGTGCTTGTATGACTGTATGACTTGAGTGTTGGGTCATGTGACCCCTACCTGTATGAATATGTTATGTATGGCTCTTGGAGCCTTTTAAATAAAGTACTTTGAGTCATAGAGTTCTGTTGTGATGCAATGTTGTATTTGCACATATTGAGCATATTGCGTGTATGATTGAAATGCTTGGTATGTGTGGGATCCGACACCTAGTTGTTTTCCTTTGGTAGCCTATCTTACAGGGAAATGCCTCCTAGTGATTCCAATGAGCCTTGGTAGCTTGCTACTGCTCGGAACACGTAGGCTGGCCGGCATGTGTCCTTCTTCGTTCCTGTGTCTGTCCCTTAGGGGAAATGTCACGCGTTGTTCCTTTAAGTCCATGTAGCTTGCTACGACTTGGGTTCATACGTTGATGACCGACACGTTCGTTGTTGGGTCATGGATGCCTGTCTCTGTAATTTAGTGCCACTTTTGGTTTATAACTAGCCATGTCGGCCCGGGTTCTCTGTCATACGGATGCTAGCGACACTGTCATATACGTGTGCCAAAATGCGCAAACGGTCCCGGGCCAGGTAAGGTGGCACCCGTGGGGTTACCGTGCGTGAGGCCGCAAAGTGATATGACGTGTTACAGCTAGATCGGTGTGGCTTAGGATCGGGGTCCTGACACAACAGCAGAATTTCGGAAGTCGCTCAAGTGGTCTCGCATGCCCATCATCTTTGATGAAGAGGATCACCCTGGCCGCACCACCGCGGTAGGGTGCTTGCCGTTGTTGGTCTCACCAACAATCCGCAACCTCGAGGTCACAAAGATGTTGGTTGATGGTGGGGTCGGGTTGAATCTGATTTCCCCAAAGGTCATCAGCAGACTCCAGATAGCAGAGGAAGAACTTGCGGTTACCGGCACGTTTGAAGGAGTTAATACCGGCAGGAGCCGTAGTAAGGGAAAGATGACGTTGTCGGTGACGTTTGGGGGAGAATTGAATTACCGGACTGAGAAGGTTGTGTTTGATGTGGTCGATCTCCCCTTGCGGTACAATGGAATCCTTGGACGCCCAGCTCTGGCCAAATTCATGGCGGCATCCCACTATGCCTACAACACCTTGAAGATGCCAGGACCAGTTGGGGTCATTCCCATGCCATCAGACAAGAAGTACGTAATCATTTGCGTGGATAAGATGTATCGGGATGCAGTTGCAGTAGAGGCCGCTCAAATCATCGCTCCCGCCAAGGAGACCAAGAAAAAGGAGAGAGCTGTTAAGAGACCGAGTGAGGAACCCGAGAAGCGCACCTCTTTGGGGTGTGCTACGCCTGTTGATAGCTTGCCGGAGAATTCCAATAGCAAGAAATCCCAAGTTGCTGTACCTGATGTGAAGAAGGTCCCCGCAGGGATGGATCGCACTGATGGTACCTTTACTATCAGTGCCACCCTTGACGATAAATAGGAAAGCGCACTCATTGCCTTCCTCTGGGAGAATGTGGATGTGTTTGCCTGGCAACCATCTGATATCCTCGGTGTTCCCATGGAGGTAATCGAGCACCACCTTGTTGTCTGCCCACATGCCCGGCCTATCAAGCAGAAGGTCCGAAAGCAAGCTTTGGAGCGGTAGCAGTTCATTGCCGAGGAAGTCAAGAAACTTAAGGAAGCTGGTATGGTCAGAGGAGTACTATATCCAGCATGGTTAGCAAACCCAGTAGTCATACTCAAGGCTAATGGAAAGAGGAGGCTGTGAAAAGATTTCACTGATCTGAATAAGGCCTGCCCGAAGGACCCATTTCCCTTACCACGCATCGACCAGATCGTAGACTCCACTTCAGGTTGTGATTTTCTCTCTTTCTTGGATGCATACTCTGGGTACCATCAGATATTTATGTCCAAGGAAGACAAAGAGAAGACCTCATTCATCACCCCATGTGGCACATACTGCTTCGTGCGCATGCCTTTCGGGTTGAAGAGTGTCGGGTCCACTTTTGCAAGAGCAGTACAGATTGGTTTTGAATCACAACTGCACAGTAACATAGAATCTTACATGGATGTTATTGGGGTCAAGACCAAGGACAGATCAACCCTCACCCAGGATTTAAAGAGGTGTTTGCCAATCTGCGCAAGATCAACTTGAAGCTGAATCTAGAGAAGTGCGTGTTTGGCGTTTCCTCCGGAAGCTACTTTGTTTCTTCGTGTCCCATCGCGGGATAGAGGCCAACCCCGATAAGATCAAGGCTATCGAGCAGATTCAGGCACCAAATACAGTTAAGGATGTCAGGCGTTCAGATTCATCTTCAAGTCTGCCGAGCATGCCTTGCCATTCTTCAAGATCTTGAAGAAGGCAGGACCCATGAAGTGGACCCCGGAAGTAGATATATCGCTAAAGAATTTGAAGACCTACTTGTCCTTTGTGCCCACTTTGGTTGCTCCCAAACCACAAGAGCGGTTCCTACTATACCTAGCGGCAACTAATCAAGTGGTTAGTGCAGCACTCCTGGCACAGTGGGAAGTGGAGGAGGCAATGGCCTCAGCTAGTGTCCCTTCCGGGGAGGAGAGTGAGAACAACACAACAAGGTCAGATATGGATCAGGACAAGGAAGAGCACGGTAGCAAAAACAACCACAAAGACGTGACAAGGAAGAAAGTGGTGCAGTGCCCAGTGTACTTCATCAGCTCCCTATTGTAGGGGGCTACATCCAGGTACTCTAGCGTGCAAAATTTGATTTTTGTCCTAGTCGTGGCCTCAAGGAAACTGCGCCACTACTTCCAAGCCCATGAAATCACGGTTGTCACATGCTTCCCGTTGATAAGGATACTTTGAAACCCAGAGGCTACTGGCAGGATAGTGGAGTGGGCATTGGAGTTATCTAGCTTTGGCCTGAAGTTTGAAAGAAGATCAACGATTCAGAGTAGGGCATTGGCAGAGTTTATTGCAAAATGGATGCCAACCCCTGATGAGGAAGTGCTAGAAATAGTTGTTCCCTGCAAGGAATCCCCCCAAGAATGGATCATGTATTTCGATGGCGCCTTTACCCTACAAGGTTCAAGGGTTGGTGTGTTTCTCGTTGCTCCCACTGCGGAGTGATGACCCACAAGTGTAGGGGATCTATCA
Organism: Secale cereale; assembly: GCA_902687465.1. Lineage (NCBI taxonomy): Eukaryota > Viridiplantae > Streptophyta > Magnoliopsida > Poales > Poaceae > Secale > Secale cereale. Next base: position 253,038,066 of record LR738709.1, on the reverse strand, counting down.
TAGTCCTTTCGATAAGTAAGAGTGTCGGACCCAACGAGGAGCAGAAGGAAATGATAGGCAGTTCTCAGTAAGGTATTTTCCGCAAGCACTGAAATTATAGGTAACAAATAGTTTTGTGATAAGGTAATTAGTAGCAAGTAACAAAAGGTAAAATTAAATAAGGTGCAGCAAGATGGCCCAATCCTTTTTGTAACAAAGGACAAGCCTGGACAAACACTTATATGAAGGAAAGCGCTCCCGAGGACACATGGGAATTATCGTGAAGCTAGTTTTCATCACGATCATTTGATTCGCGTTCGGTACTTTGATAATTTTGTATGTCGGTGGACCGGTGCTTGAGTGTTGTCCTTACTTGGACAAGCCTCCCACTTATGATTAACCTCTAATGCAAGCATCCGCAACTACAAAAGAAGTATTAAGGTAAACCTAACCATAACATGAAACAAGTGGATCCAAATCAACCCCTTACGAAGCAACACATAAACTAGGGTTTAAGCTTTTGTCACTCTAGCAGCCCATCATCTACTTATTACTTCCCAATGCCTTGCTCTAGGACCAAATAATGGTAAAGTTTCATGTAGTTGACGTTCACATGACACCACTAGAGGAGAGACAACATACATCTCATCAAAATATCGAACGAATACCAAATTCACATGACTACTTATAGCAAGACATCTCCCATGTCCTCAGGAACAAAAGTAACTACTCACGAGACATAATATTGTTCATGAACAGAGGGGTATTAATATGCATAATGGATCTGAACATATGATCTTCCACCAAGTAAACCAACTAGAATCAACTACAAGGAGTAATCAACACTACTAGCAACCCACATGTACCAATATGAGGTTTGGGTACAAAGATTGGATACAAGAGATGAACTAGGGTTTGAGACGAGATGGTTCTGGTGAAGATGTTGATGAAGATAACCCTCCCCAAGATGGGAGAGTTGTTGGTGATTACAACGGTCACGATTTCCCCCTCCCGGAGGGAAGTATCCCCGGCAGAACAGTTCTGCCGGAGCCCTAGATTGGTTTCCGCCAAGGTTCCGCCTTGAGACAGCGGCGTCTGGTCCCGAAAACCTTCTTCTGGTTTTTTCCAGGTCAAAACTCCTCATATAGCAGAAGATGGGCATCGGGGGGGCCACGAGGCAGGGGAGCGCGCCCATAGGGGGGGGCACGCCCCCCACCCTCGTGGACAGGTGGTGGCCCCCCTGGTGATCTTCTTTCGCCAGATATTTTTTATATTTTCCGAAACGATGTCCTGTGGAGTTTCGGAGCTTTTTGAGTTGTGCAGAATAGGTTTCCAGAGTTTGCCTCTTTTCCAGCCCAGAATTCCAGCTGCCGCCATTCTCCCTCGTCATGTAATCCTTGTAAAATAAGAGAGAAAAGGCATAAGTATTGTGACCTAATGTGTAGTAACAGCCCATAATGCAATAAATATCAACATATAAGCATGATGCAAAATGGACGTATCAACTCCCCCAAGCTTAGACCTTGCTTGTCCTCAAGCGAAAGCTAATATCGAAAAATATGTCCACATGTTTAGAGATAGAGGTGTCGATAAAAATAAAATACAGACATGAGGGCATCATGATGATTCTCATAACAACAATATATATATATATATTTTCATATGATTCTTATGCTAAAGTAACAATTCATTCACAATATCAAGCATGAATCAGAAACTTCATTCAAAACCAACAAACTATGATCTCGGTCATTGAATCAATTGCAATTTATCGTAACATCGGAAAGAGTCAACATAAGAGCTTTTCAGCAAGCTTACATACTCAACTATCATATAGTCTTTCACAATTGCTCACACTCACGCAATACTTATGGTTATGGAATTTTAATCGGACACAGAGAAATATGTGGGCTTATGGTGTTGCCTCCCAACCTTTTACCTCAAGGGTAATGTCAAACAATAATAAACCATGAAAACTTACATCCAAGTGGGTATATATGTCAGGATCTTTCCAACACAATGTGCTTGCCAAAGGATAAAATTGTAAAAAGGAAAGGTGATTTTCACCTTGACTCTTATAAGGCATAGACAAAAGATAGGCCCTTCGCAGAGGGAAGCAGAGGTTATTATGAGCTCTTAAGGTTGGATGCACAAAGTCTTAGCGCAAAAGAACGTCACTTTATATTTCCACTTGTGATAAGGACCTTTATTATGCAGTCCGTCGCTTTTATTACTTCCATATCACTAGATCGTTGTCGGCGTCGTGGGAACTAGTGTACCTAGACTTGCCTATCTGCGAGCCGTAGCGCGCTCCTGCCACGGCCTGGTACGGCCCAGCTGATCGACCAACTGCCCAAGACCCTCGCAAGGGGGCTAGACCTCGCGAGCAGAACAACGTCAAGACCCCCTCAGGAGCGGCCTCGGCAAGGTGCTCCGGAGAGGCGGAGAATCCAAGGCCAAGCCTGCCTCAGGAAGATGCAGTGCCGTGAGCAGTGACGCACCGCGCCTGCCAGCGGCGCAGCCGCCGTTTCGGTGCAAAGGAGGCAGCGCAGGCGCAGGCGCAGGTTCCTGAGGAGCGGGACAAAGGTTTCCCCTTTGGTGCAACAAGACCGAAGACCGCAAGGACAACAATGAGGATGTCACCATCGAGCCAACCACCACGTCACCGCCTGATCCTTTTGCAGGCGAAGACTGCTTTTGTCACGGTAGGAATGTCCTTGTGTTCCCGCTCAAAAATGGCCATTGTGGGATCCCTTCCCGCCTAAACATTTCGGGGGAAGTGGACCCTGGCCGCCTATACAAGTAGCTTGGATCGCCACTATGAAGGGGGTCAAGTTGGGTCAAGTCAAGACAAGTCAAGCAGATCCGCAAACTCGGCCTCCATGCAATGGAGCAAGAACTCTTGCCTCCCGACCCTCCTGAGATATCCTCCTGAGCTCAGGAACCACTGTACTAGTTCATATTCTAGCCCTCCCATGGCCAATCCACCAAAGCAGGAAGTAGGGTTTTACACCACAAGGTGGCCCGAACCTGGGTAAACTCTTGCGTGCTTCACTTGTTGTTTGCTTGAATCTCTTCACTGGACGAGGGCGAGACGCTAGGTAGACGTGAGTGGGAGAGATCTTCGTTCACGCCCCTGTGTTCGAACTTCTTGGGTTTGCGGAGCCTGTAATCCGACATTTGGCGTGCCAGGTAGGGGCGTGTCAAGATCTCGCCTCTCTGACGACCTCGTCCCGTTCTCGTCGCCGACTTCGCTCCACAGCCATGGTGGACACACGCAGAGCTCGCGCCGCCCGCCGCACCGCGAACGTCACTTAGATGGCGCCCGCGGGCAACGGTGCGCCACTCCGCCCCAACTCGCCGGTCGCCAACGCCGCCGCCGACTCGGCCGTCCACGAGCAGTAGGACTCGTCGCTGCCACCGTCCGTGCGGCGCGATGGCCGCACGGCGATGCCTTCACCCTCACCGTCCGCGGCGTCGTCCTCGCTGGTCCGCCGCGGGCCAGTCTATCAGCAGCTTGCGCTGTTGATGGCGCATGATCTCTTGCACTACCGCTCGGCAGATGACCTCTACGACGAGTGGCTCCACCGCATCACCGAGCTCGTCAACGCCATTGGGAAAGCACCTGCACCAACACACTCGTCCCATCCCCTGTCGCCCCTGGCGGGGAACGAAGGCCATGGAGTCCCGGCTCCGCCTCCACTCTACGGCGCTGGCTAGGAGGTCCGGCGCGAGGCTCCGCGGTGTGAGCCGCCCCGCAGAGCCCACGCACGCGACGAGGAGAGCTGCCAGGTGATTCCGCATCCCTAGGCAGGGGCTCTCGGCCCCCCTGGCCCGCAGCGCCAAGACCGCGCGCCATAGGAGGTGGTTGCACTAGCGCCCCAAGAACCATCACCGTAGGGGCAAGGGGGCCTGCGATCATGAACGTGGCTGGATGTCGTACCTTAGCTCCTGAGCTACGGCGCCTCGTCTGGCCTGGCAAGTTCAAGCCAGACCTGCCTCCGCGCTACGACGGCACCACCGACCCCACGGAGTTCCTCCAACTCTATGAGCTGAGCATCGAGGCGTCCAACGACACCGATTAGGTTATGGCAAACTGGTTCCCCATGGCTCTCAAGGACGGCGCACGCTCCTGGCTCCTGAACCTCCCCGTGGGATCCATCTCCTCCTGGGGGGAGCTTCGTGAGCATTTTGGCGGCAACTTCCAAGGCACCCGCGACCGAGCCCCGGCGTCTGCGGATCTGCGCCGCATGAGACAGCAGCCGGGTGAGACCCTGCAAAAGTACATCCAACGCTTCAACACCATGGGCCTCCGGATCCCTAGGGTCTTGGACGAGGCCAACATCTCGGCGTTCGCCGACGGCGTCCGTGACGTTAGGATGAGGGAGGAGCTCGCCATCCACGAGGACCTGTGCACAGACCTCGAGATGTTCAAGCTCGCGGCAAAGTGCGCCACGGCGGAGGAAGGACGCCTCTCCCTCCAGGAGCTGCCTGAGGCGGAGGCGGACGACAAGAAGACCAAGGCCAAAGAAGCAAAGCGCAAGGGGCCCGCGTGCTGGCTGTTGAGCGAGAAGTGAGCGTGGCTACGGCTACGACGACCTCCCCAAAGACAACCGTCTATACTGCATCTTCCACAATGTCCATAGCCACAACACTAACGACAGCCAGGAGCTCAGGGCGATGCGCGTCGGGCAGTGCTCTGAGCGCGACAACCGCAGCTAAGGCCATGGAGGAGGCCGAGGTGGAGGACGTTGGGACGGCAGGAACTCGCGCCAAGGGTGGCACGAACAGCCTCGTGAAGACCACTAGCAGGAGCAGCCTCATGACGCCCCCTGGCACGACCAGCCTCGTGAGGGTCACCCTCAGGGCAACTGGGGCCTGCCTCTGCTGCCACCACCGCCAAGAAGGAACGACGATGACCGCCAAGGAGATGGAGCAGGGGGGCTTCCAGGAGCCGCGTGCAGTCGCATGCATCTTGGGAGGAGCCCATGCTCCAGCTTCCCATCGCATCTTCAAGCAGTTCGCCCGCGAGGTGAACGCGGCGCTTTCCAGGCCTAACATCGCGCGCAACCTCAGGTGGACCAAGCAGGTCATCACCTTCGACCCCAACGACCAGCTCAAGCGCACCGCAGCTCCAGGCGCTCTCCCGATGCTCTGCACCCCGACCATCAGCAACGTCCTCGTGACCAAGACCCTCATCAATGTCGGAGCAGGACTCAACGTCCTCTCCGTCTAGACCTTCGAGACACTCCAGGTCCCCTACGATCAGCTCCACCCAACCAAGCCATTCTATGGAGTCACGGATGGCTCCACACTTCCGATGGGGAAAGTCCGCCTTCCCGTCACCTTTGGTGACCGTGACAACTATCACACCAAGCTCATCGACTTCGACGTCGCCAACATCCACCTCCCGTACAATGCCATCCTTGGGTATCCTGCCCTCGCCAAGTTCATGGCGGCGACCCATCACGGCTACAACGTCCTCAAGATGCCCGGGAGTGGCGGAGTCATCACGATCGCCTCCGACGAGAAGGAAGCGGTGCATTCCCTGGAGCGCGCCTACCAGACTGTGGCGGTCGAATACTCCGATGAGGATGGAGCCGTCCTCGCCCTGCAGACCGCCCCCAAGAAGAAGAAGAACCTGCCCGTCAGCGGACCTCAGGACGCGGGGGCTCCTGACGGCTGCGCCTTAGGACTCGCGCCTACCGACGCGGCGCCCTCCACCCTCGCATAGGGAGGCGCACCCGATGCCCCTCTCAGGACGGGCTCGGGGGCTCTCCTCTGGAGCGTCTCCGGCCTAACCAGCATCTCGAGGGAGGTGTTTGGGCACCACCTGCATGCGTGTCTTGACGCGCGTTTTTGTGAGCCTAGCGTGGACCGCACATCGCTAGGGGCTCAGGACTTCATCGACCAGGTTACCGAAGAACTTCAGTACACAAGGCTCATCCGCGATGGGCATAACCGCACAACCCCAAGCTCACCTGCCCGCAGCCCGAGCGACTGCTTCCGCGTCTGCGTTTACATCGCGGGTCTCAACCGAGCCGCCTCTCAGGAGCTCTTCTGGCCGACGGCGGTCGGCCGCAGGAGGGCCCTCCCATGCAGCTACATCCGCAGACTCTTCGGTTTCTGCAACGCAGCTGCCACGTTCCAGCAGGCCTTGGGGGCTCGGGAGGCTCAGTGGCAGCCGATCCGGATGGAGCGAGAACCGGACCCACATGACCACTGAGAGCCTCCGGAGCCACTAGGCCTCAGGATCCCGATGATCTTCTGGAGCGACCCGCATGGCTCGCGTCTTCAGCTACCCCAACTCTTCTTCGAAAGTATCAGGTGACGCTTCAGGTATCCAATCGAGGGCGCCCCCGGGCCGCATCATCCTCGGGCTGCTGGGGGCTATTCCCTCGTAGTTGTCTCCTTTTTGCGCATGATCAAGGCTAGTTGCTTCTTCCTATTCGCATTATCTGCATGCTTGGCGTTCTCACCGCCGCTAAGGTCATGAGCCCTTGCGATCCCACTCGCGACCGCCCCATGATTAAGGAATGGCACGGCGTCTGTGCTCGGGTCCGTCCTTGCAGTGTCGCTAAACCCAAGGGCTGAGCTCTGTCTCGTGAGCCATTCCCGTGACGTCACCTACCGTGCTCCTTGGTGCCTTGTTCTCGCATGGGCTAATCGTGGATGGGTAAGTCGGGGCCCGTGGCAGGTGCCTCGCTCACGCGGGAACCGCGCGCCGGTTGTTTTTCTTTTGGATCGTTGGATGAGAAGACTGGGCACGGCGTCTGTGCTCGGGTCCGTCCCTGCAGCATCGACAAATCCAGCGGCTGAGCTCTGTCTCGCAAGCCATTCCCGTGACGTCACCTCCTGGGGTCGCTAGTGCTTCGGCCTTCTCATGCGATACCCTCTAGAGATGCACTCGGCGCAGGTCAACACAACACCTCTGTTTTCACATTTTGCAGAAGAAGACTCAGGCGCAACCCGCCTCAGGGTCTCATGAGTGATGCTTAAGCTCACGAGAACTTCCTTGGAGTCGTTCAGCTCGTCCTGAGGAGGGCCCTTATAAACCTTGGCTATCCTGCCGTGCAAGCCACATGTCAGGACGGGGCTGTACATGCCCTGGAGTCTCTCCCGATGGAGGCTCCCTCCCACGGTCCAGTGGAAGTGCCATGCTCCACACTGGCAGAACCAATCGAGGAGCGGTTATGCCAACGAACTAGTGGAAGCACCAAGCTCCGCGCTGGCCGCTACGACCGAGGCGTGGTTATGCCCACACTCCGCACAAGTGTGGTAGCTCTATGCTCCGCGCTAGTTATAAACAGCTGAGGGCGGCCCCTAGTGGTCGCACCAACCTCAGGGAGCTTTTCAGCTAACAACGCTCACAGCTTCTCCTTGGATGGGTGTCGCGAGGGGGGCTAGGCATGGGGGCTATGCTCAGGTCACGCCTGGCAGACGCCACCCTACCAGGTGCCCAGACACCTGGCCTTCTCGCCCCCCCCCCATCCTAGGCGAAGGCTCGTGAGCAAGGTATGGTGCTCGTTCTCCCTCACGAGAGCCGTTCGTACGACAAGGGGGACCCCTGGGCATCGCGACCCAGGGGCCTCACTAGCCACGTAGCCCCTCATCCCTTGAGCCTAGTTATTACGATAACCCCGGTCACCCGGAGGGCTCAATGGCGATCGAGGTATGCGCGGGGCTGGGCCCTGCCGTTGCAGAACGCAAACGGGATCGCTTGAACGTCAAGGGGGACCCTTGGGCATCGCGACCCAGGGGCCTCACTAGCCGCATAGCTCCTCATCCCTTGAGTCTAGTTATTATGATAACCCCGGTCACCTAGAGGGCTCAATGGCGATCGAAGTATGCGCGGGGTTGGGCCCTGCCCACGCAGAGCACCTAAGCAAACATGAAAGGAAGCAAGCACGGAAATCATCAAGTTATTATAATAATACGAAGTTTTTCAAATTCAAACGAAGTTCTTACGCCTCCCCGAGGCACACGCACTTCTCTCTCTGGATAGGAGCAGATCAGGCATCACCAAGTGCATCATCACCGGTCTCCGCCTCTTCGGCTGCGATAGCGGTGGTCTGGGGGAACGCCCCCACCAGCTCCGTGACCTCCGCCCCTAGGGCCTCGGCAGCCGCGCCCTTTATGTTCAGTGGCATGGGAGCGACTGCTGCCACCTCCTCGCAAAGACAGCCCGGGCACAGAGCCTCGCCCCGAGGGAAAGGTGACAGAAAATCAAGTACCACCGCCACACACCATAGGGGATCGCTAAGATAAGTTTTCAACGCCGCACCTACTCGCGCACCTACACCTCCACCCATAGTGATCACGAACCCGTTGGGGCATGAAAGCCCTTCTCGACGGCCCTGGTGGATGATTGCCCGCATGCCAACAGGGACCTCCCGAGCAGCGCGCCTCGGGGGCTCCTACCGGACCCTGGGTCACTCACCTCCTGGCCTTGACCATGGCATCATGACCTGGCATACCAGCGTAGGCTGAGGCTTGTCTAGGGTCTGGGTCTCGCAGGCGTAGGGCCCTAAACCACCGCGGGGATAGAAGGAAGGGGAAGTCATGCTCCAGCAGAGGGCCTCATGTGGAACACAAGTTTATAATGACAGATAATAGCAAAAGTATTACAAAGATTTACACACCATCATGGGGCCATCCATGTTGTCCCGTAGGGACCAAGCTATGAGGGTCGCTCTCGAGGAATACGTCTTGAACTCCTTCAACAACGACGATGCCGCGAGGACGCTGTTTCCTTCCGGCGATAGGAGCGGCGACTTGGCGGCTCGTAGCTCTCGTCGGAGCTCGGGGCCGTCTTAGGGGTAGCGTAACTGCTACCGAAGGAATCGGAGGCGCAACCGATGGCGAGCGCCTCGCCCCCGGCCTTGCTGCCCTAGCGGCATGGGGAATGGTCGCCGGCGAGCCCGTCCCCCGCGCCGCACAACAGCCGGCATGTCAGGCCCAAGATGCGATTCTATCCCGATCACGTGACACTTACGTGATTGGGACACAACCGCATTTCGGGCGCTTAGCAAGATGGATATCATTACATCGTACCATTATATACATACATGGGGGATACAACAATACATACAAGTCACATGAATACAACAACATCAATACAAGGCATCCGACTACGGATGCAAACATGAAAAGAACAACGACATCCATCTGCTATCCCAGGCTGCCGACCCGAAACCTAACCCAAGACTAAAGAAGAAGAAGAAGAAAGAACTCCAAACAACGATCAACGCTCTCACGTCAAGACATCGGAAACCTGCACCTGCAACTATTGTTGTAGTATCGGCGAGCCACGAGGACTCATCAATCCCATAACCATGGGTAACAAGACTATCAAAACTTAATGGGAAGGAAGAGGTAAAGTGGTGAGGTTGCAGCAGCGGCTAAGCAACATATGGTGGCTAACTTACGAGTACAAGAATCAGATGAGCATCTACGCAAACGGTCGCAACTAGTAGTGATCGCTAAAGATACTAAACTACCTACGAGTCAAACATAACCCCACCATGTTCTCTTCTCAAAGTGAAAAGAGACAGTCATGGTTACTCACACAGTTGTGTGTTTTAACTCAGATCCTCTGTCAAGTTTTCTACAACCGGACATTAACAAATTCCAATCTGCCACATAACCGCGGGCACGGCTTTCGAAAGATCATAACCCTACAGGGGTGTCCCAACTTAGCCCATCACAAGCTCTCACGATCAGCTGAAGTGATAAATATAATATCATCACCCTTGATCTTAGGGAAATCCGATCAGGCTCGGCATCCCGGTGCACAAGACATTTCGACAATGGTAAAACAAGTCCAGCAAGACCTCCCGGCGTGCCGACACCCTGATAGTAGCCGCGCGTATCTCGTCTCAGGCCACAACCGGATAGGTGATCCTACAGGAGCCAGATACCTCAAGTTTCCCCATGGCGGTCCCGCAGTCTCCCCGTTTGGGACCAACACCATCAACACTGGCCCCCCTGATATGTAGAAGAATCCTCGAGTAGCGCTAACTCCCTATGCAATTTAATTAATTAATTAAGTTGTTATTATGAGCAAATTAAAACCAATGTTGGGCCTTGCTGGAGGAGTTTTATTCAAAGACGAAGTGTCAAGGGGTCCCCATATACCCAACCGTGTAAGGAACGCAAAATCAAGGAACATAATGCCGGTTTATCGGCGCCTAAGGTGGCATGAGTGGAACAAAACACCGAGCAAAAGGCCAAGCCTTCCACCCATGCCCAGTATATAGGTGTGTTAATATACATATAACATATTGTGATATTCCAACAACAAGTTCCCTCCTGGAACGATCTTCATCTTCACCTGCAACTAACAACGCTATAAGAGGGGCTGAGCAAGCGGGTAACATAGCCAAACAATGGTTTTTGCTAGGAAGGTGTCAAAGGTTAGATGTTTCATGGTAACATGGATAGGGGCTGACAATAAGATGGGTAGCGCGACATATAACGATAGCATCGAGAAAACTAAGCAAAGGCAATGATAGTAAAGGTATCCAAGGGTATGGTCATCTTGTCTGAGATCCCGCAAGGAAGAAGAACGGATCCATGAAGAAGACGAAGAAGATGTCTTGAAGAAGAACCACGGGTAGGCGAACGAATCCTCACAATCGCAACGGAACAAGCACTAACGGGAAGAAGCAGTCAATACGGTAAACACACAACACAAGATCATTACAATATGCTCAACCAAGTATGATGCAAGACAGTTCTATATAGGAAGCACTACAAGTCTATACAGGAAGCATAACATGACAAGGTAGGAAGCACAGAAAAACAACACAAGAACATGACAATATGCTCAACCAAGTATGATGCAAAACAAGTCTATATATGATGCAAAACATGACAAGGTAGGAAGCACTCAAAAACAACACAAGTCAACAAGTTTAAATGAGGCCGAAAACTACATATTACAAATCCGGTAAGTCCTCATATGCATAGTTTGAAATTAGTCCAGATCTGCACAAACCTTAAGTTAAAGTTGTTAAACAGCAATTTTACATGCACCATCATGATCTACACGGAATTCTAGTCAAGTTTCATATAAAGTTTGTTTAATTCGGAGCTACGGCCTAGAAGATATGAGCAAAACAAGTTAAGCATGGCAACGGTGCAAGATGCACCCAAACATCAAAAAAAACACACTCCAAAAAAGTAAACAAGATGATATTATGATTCTACATGCACAATCACACAAGTTTCATATAAGGAACACTCAAAACGGAGCAACGGGCTAAAAGATACACATGAAACAAGATATAACAACAAGCTGAAATTAACAGCCACATAGCAACTTTGGAGCAAGATATATATACTCTACATCACTCAAACATGATAACAAGAAGCATGGACATGAAGTAGACATATCCTACAGCAAACAACTCCATTGGAGCATCTCCATAGGAGGCATGGTTCAATAGCAACAAGCTACAACATTTTGATCATGACAATAAAAACCTGACAACAATATTTTATAGCAACTTGGGAGCAAGAAATAAATAAGCTACAGTAGGCCAAATGAGCAAGTGAGGGAATGAATGGATAGACAATAACATATACAACAAGGAATGATCAATTTCCACCCCAAAACTAACATGGATTTACCTAGGGCATCAAGCAAACATAGCATCAGGATAAGACAGATTCCAGACTTAGTGAAATTTAAAACAGTAACATTATCATGGCATGTTTGCGAGCATGTTTAAGTCAACACAAGGCATATCATGGAAAGTTAAATGCACCGCATCAAAGAACACATCATGGAGAATCTAAAATATCTAGGCATGTGACAAGGGGACAAACACAACAATAGCAACGAGCTCCTCAACTAGGCATCTCGTAACAAGTTACAAAACCTAACAGCCACATGCACTTTTGCAACAGGGATTAACATGGCAATATGAACTCAAACAAGCATGCTATAGCAACCAACATGTAGAGCATCTCATGATGAACATTTTGACATATCATTTGCATCATTTGGATAAACATGCACCAAGTTATCATATCACAAACATGGCAACAAAATAACAAATAGCAGCAATTTATAACAAGTAGCACCCTTGCAACAGATATTAGAGCAACTAGATGAACTCAAATGTGCATGGCACAATGGAACAAAGTGTAGAGCATATCACCACGATCATTTTGACATATCATTCACTCAATTTGGATCACCACACAAAAAGATACCAGCAATCAAAGATGCAACATTACAACAGTTTTTCAGGGGACTTAGAAAAAAAAACGGCACCTCGGAAACTGACATGTCCGAAGTGGGGCGGACACTCCTGACGAACGGGGCCCGCGGGCAGACAGAGGGGCGGCGGACATGTCCAGGCACCTCCCGGACACGTCCGTCGGTGGCCTGGGCACGGGGCCCACTGGCAGCGGCTCGGGGAGGAGCGGAACGGGCGTTGTGGATCCGGGTTCGAGCGCTCACGGAGGATCGGGGACCCGCCCGATCCAGACGCAGCGGGAGGCCGGCGGGGCTCGGGATCGGCTGACGGCAGGAGTTCTAGGGACGGGTGGCCGGCGGCGAGGCAGATGTAGACGAGGGGCGGAGGAGGTCAGGGAAGACCGGATCCGGTCGCCGGCGGCCTGGATCTGGCCGGCGGCCGACCTGGGCGGCGACGTAGAGGCCGTTGGCGGCGTGCTCGAAGGGCATCGGCGCTGGGATCCTGCGGGGGCTCGGGGACGAGGCATCGGGCGAGCCAGCGGGCGCGCAGGGGCGAGGCAGATGGGCCTGCAGGGCCCATCACTGGGAAGTGGGGTTGGGCGACGAGCTGGCAGCCGAGGAGTGGCTGGAGGGCGCTGGGCAGCTGGGGAGGAGGCCAAGTGTCGGCGGGGAAGTGGTCCCGCGCGGAAAACAAGGGGAGGCGGCGGCTGCTGTAGGTAGGTGGATGTAGGGCTAGGTTTAGGTTAGGTTTAGGCCATTTTTGGCAGGTTGGGGGTGTTTATATAGGGAAAAGGGGCTAGGGTTAGTGGAATTGCTCCGTTTTGGAGCCGTTCGATCGCCATCGGACGGTCCGGAGCGGAGGGGGTTTGTAGGTGGGCTAATGGGTTGTGCCAAGAGGCCAAGAGCTGATAGGAGAGGAGAGAAGGGAGGCCAGCGAGGTTTTCGGAGACCAAAAATGTCCAACGTTTTGACCGGCTACTAGTGCCGCTACATATATCCGTTGGGCTATCAAACGAGCTCCGAATGCGATGAAATTTGGCAGGCGGTCTACCTATGGTATAATAAGACCACACGCCAAGTTTCAACCCATTCCGAGAACGTTTTTCAGCCACTCATAAAATAATATTTTGGAGGCACCGCGGGCACATGTGAGTGTGTCTGGGCTCAGAACGGACAACAGAGAGGACGAGGGGACTCGGGCGGATGCAAGTTTTGAAAACATGCTGATGCAACACACATGACGACATGGCAAGGATACACACGCAAGCAGATGACAAGGCAACGGCGACGAATAACTGGCTGACACCTGGCGCACCGGTCTCGGGGTGTCACAACACTCCTGTACTAACAAGAGATCTCGTCCCGAGATCTTAGGAACGAGACGGGAGTAAAAAGGAAGAACAAGTTCTTCGAGGACAAAGACTGAAACCAAAGAATATTGAGATGTTGAACAACTCGAAAAGAAGAATGCAACGGAGAAGAACGAAGTTGCAAGGACTTCGTTAAACAAGATAGCAATGAATACAACGAGAATCAAGGAGGTTGAAAGGCACGAAGTATGAGCTGAAGCAATGAGAATGAATTCGAAACCACTCCGGTTAAAAGAGATAGAAAAGGAATCTCCACGAAGGAATTCGGGCAGCACTCCGGCTGAAACTGAAAGAAATAGCACACCGGTTGAATATGAATGGAATTGAACAAGAATTCAAAAAGATGAGATGGTACTCGACGAGAGCAACAACACAATGCCTCCGGAAGAATTGAAATGATGGAATTAAAAGAATGAAGAAGAAGATGACAACTTCCATCACGAATGAATTTGGAAGAGCATCCTTGCGACGAAGGGTGAACGGAGTCGTTGAAAAATCAACAACGAAAAGAATTAACTTGTTGTGGACTTATGTAAATCGTCTCAAAACCTGAGGTGAAATACCGCCAGAACGAAAGATTAAAGAGATGAGGTGAAGGAAGAAATGCAAAACTCCACTTCAAAAGAATAGGGAGAATTATTTGCACTTCGAGATGCAAAAGAATAATGCTTGATCTTGATCCGAAAGAATTAGATGAACACTAGAAGAATGAATTAAATGATGAAGAACCACCATGAAGAACTCCGGTAACGAAAGGATGATGAAGTATGAAAAAGAATAAGAATAAAGCCTTGCGATGACTAGTCGGGGTTCCGACGAGATAGCCGAGAAACTTGAACTCCGGGAAAGAAAAGATTAAGCACTTGGAACTAGAATTTATTCATGAAGAATAAACTCCGAAGGAAAGGATAAATCAAATTGATGAAAAGAATCGGAATTATGTTATGCTTATCCTCCATCAATTAAATTGATGAACAATGGATTCACATACTACTTATTCTCGATGAAATTGATTAAAGAAGGATATATCGCAAACTTGCGAAAATCTTCATGAAACACCGGTAGGATTGGAATAAAATGAATGGATTGATATGATAACACCGGAAAAGAATTCTTGAGCAACCACCGTAAGGATTGAAACCACGTGAAGAAAATGAACGAACCACCGGGAAGAATTAATCGAATGATGAAAAGAACAAACCACCGAGAAGAATTACAATTGAGTGAAGAACGAGAATGACCACCGTAAGGAATGAAATTGAACTATGCAAGAGGACAAGCCACCATGAGAAAATGAATCGAGTGAAAACAAGAGAATGAATCGTCGGAAAAAGATAAGTCCTTGAGAAAATTTGAATGACGAGAACGAAGAGATCGCGGACGGATTAAAGAATACTTGAACGAAGCACCGGAAGAATGTGAGATGAACGAAGAGGCATCAATGAAGAATATTTTGAGGACGAAGTTGAAAACTGAGAACGAAGAAATCTTCTGAAATGATGGCCTTCGGAGGAACACAATGAAAAAGAATTCATGACATACTCCGGAAGAATGAAAGAAGAAAGGTTGAACCAACGATGAAAATAATTAAAAACGATCTTGAAGAAAGCATATGACTAATGGAATCCATACTTACGTCACATTTGAAAAGAATTTGAAAATAGCTCCGGAAAATTAGAAGAGTCAGGTAAGATCCTGGGAAAAACCTGTGGGTTATGAGCCCACCGAAGAGAAAACACCGTTGAAAAGGATCGAAAGGAGATAATGCATCGGAAATGATTCAAGGATTCGAATGAGGTGACAACCTCGAATAAATTGGAATACAGACGAATCTACTGAGATTTCTTCGGAACTCCGGGATAATAAAATGGCGAGAGGTAAACGAGCAAGGGAATATCCGAGCCGAGGGGAAAAGAATATGAAGAACATTGAATACTTAAATTGAAGCCATCGGGGAAGAAAAAAGATAAAGAATGTCGAACGAGATGAGAATTCACCAGTTGAAATAACTAAGGAAGAATGCAAAGGATTCACAAGAGTAGGATGGATACTCGATTACGGACTCCAGCTCTGAAAACCAAAAGGGGTGGGCGGGTGGGAAAAAGAAAAGACCACATCGGACGGGAAACAACACTGTCGGTTAAAAGAACCGAGGTTGCACTTGCAAGAAGAAGAGGGTTGAATCCACTTGACGAGAGATGCACCAGATGAAAGAACTGACAACGCAACGAACGAAAAAAACTAACCATGAGATCCTAAACAAATTTGAAGGGGAAGAGGAGTAATTCAAAACACCTACATCAAGATTCCTCACCACAGCGACGAAGGGGCAGGGGAGTAAAAAGAATTCCTACTCTCTGATATAACTAGACTCCGAAAAAGTTTTTGCTAGACTCAACAACGGCCAAGCTACGATCAATCAAGGAGGCTCCTATGGTTGGTTGAGGCTCTGATACCAACTTATCAGGCCCAAGATGCGATTCTATCCCGATCACGTGACACTTACGTGATTGGGGCACAACCGCATTTCGGGTGCTTAGCAAGATGGATATCATTACATCGTACCATTACATACATACATGGGGGATACTACAATACATACAAGTCACATGAATACAACAACATCAATACAAGGCATCCGACTACATATGCAAACATGAAAAGAACAACGACATCCATCTGCTATCCCAGGCTGCCGACCCAGAACCTAACCCAAGACTGAAGAAGAAGAAGAAAGAAAGAACTCCAAACAACGATCAACGCTCTCACGTCAAGACATCGGAAACCTGCACCTGCAACTGTTGTTGTAGTATCGGTGAGCCACGAGGACTCAACAATCCCATAACCATGGGTAACAAGACTATCAAAGCTTAATGGGAAGGAAGAGGTAAAGTGGTGAGGTTGTAGCAGCGGGTAAGCAACATATGGTGGATAACTTACGAGTACAAGAATCAGATGAGCATCTACGCAAACGGTCGCAACTAGTAGTGATCGCTAAAGATCCTAAACTACCTACGAGTCAAACATAACCCCACTGTGTTCTCTTCTCAAACTGAAAAGAGACAGTCACGGTTACTCACACAGTTGTGTGTTTTAACTCGGATCCTCTGTCAAGTTTTCTACAACCGGACATTAACAAATTCCAATCTGCCACATAACCGCGGGCACGGCTTTCGAAAGATCATAACCCTGCAGGGGTGTCCCAACTTAGCCCATCACAAGCTCTCACGATCAGCTGAAGTGATAAATATAATATCATCACCCCTTATCTTAGGGAAATCCGATCAGGCTCGGCATCCCGGTGCACAAGACATTTCGACAATGGTAAAACAAGTCCAGCAAGACCTCCCGGCGTGCCGACACACCCTGATAGTAGCCGCGCATATCTCGTCTCAGGCCACAACCAGATAGGTGATCCTACAGGAGCCAGATACCTCGAGTTTCCCTGTGGCGGTCCCGCAGTGTCCCCGTTTGGGACCAACACCATCAGCACTGGCCCCCCTGCTATGTCGAAGAATCCTTGGGTAGCGCTAACTCCCTATGCAATTTAATTAATTAATTAAGTTGTTATTATGAGCAAATTAAAACCAATGTTGGGCCTTGCTGGAGGAGTTTTATTCAAAGACGAAGTGTCAAGGGGTCCCCATATACCCAACCGTGTACGGAACGCAAAATCAAGGAACATAATGCCGGTTTATCGGCGCCTAAGGTGGCATGAGTGGAACAAAACACCGAGCAAAAGGCCAAGCCTTCCACCCATGCCCAGTATATAGGTGTGTTAATATACATATAACATATTGTGATATTCCAACAACAAGTTCCCTCCTAGAATGATCTTCATCTTCACCTGCAACTAACAACGCTATAAGAGGGGCTGAGCAAGCAGGTAACATAGCCAAACCATGGTTTTTGCTAGGAAGGTGTCAAAGGTTAGAAGTTTCATGGCAACAAGGATAGAGGCTGACAATAAGATGGGTAGCGCGACATATAACGATAGCATCGAGACAACTAAGCAAAGGCAATGATAGTAAAGGTATCCAAGGGTATGGTCATCTTGCCTAAGATCCCGGAAGGAAGAAGAACGGATCCATGAAGAAGACGAAGAAGAAGTCTTGAAGAAGAACCACGGGTAGGCGAACGAATCCTCACAATCGCAACGGAACAAGCACTAACGAGAAGAAGCAAGCAATACGATAAACACACAACACAAGATCGTTACAATATGCTCAACCAAGTATGATGCAAGACAGTTCTATATAGGAAGCACTACAAGTCTATACAGGAAGCATAACCTGACAAGGTAGGAAGCACAGAAAAACAACACAAGAACATGACAATATGCTCAACCAAGTATGATGCAAAAGAAGTCTATATATGATGCAAAACATGACAAGGTAGGAAGCACTGAAAAACAACACAAGTCAACAAGTTTAAATGAGGCCGGAAACTACATATTACAAATCCGGTAAGTCCTCATATGCATTGTTTGAAATTAGTCCAGATCTGCACAAACCTTAAGTTAAAGTTGTTAAAGAGCAATTTAACATGCACCATCATGATCTACATGGAATTCTAGTCAAGTTTCATATAAAGTTTGTTTAATTCGGAGCTACGGCCTAGAAGATATGAGCAAAACAAGTTAAGCATGGCAACGGTCCAAGATACACCGAAACATCAAGCAAACACACTCCAAATAAGTAAACAAGATTATATTATGATTCTACATGCACAATCACACAAGTTTCATATAAGGAACACTCAAAACGGAGCAACGGGCTAAAAGATACACATGAAACAAGATATAACAACAAGCTAAAATTAACAGCCACATAGCAACTTTGGAGCAAGATATATATACTCTACAGCACTCAAACATGATAACAAGAAGCATGGACATGAAGTAGACATATACTACAGCAAACAACTCCATTGGAGCATCTCCATAGGAGGCATGGATCAATAGCAACAAGCTACAGCATTTTGATCATGACAATAAAAACCTGACAGCAATATTTTATAGCAACTTGGGAGCAAGAAATAAATAAGCTACAGCAGGCCAAATGAGCAAGTGAGAGCATGAATGGATATACAATAACAAATATAACAAGGAATGATCAATGGCCACCCCAAAACTAACATGGATTTACCTAGGGCATCAAGCAAACATAACAAGAAATTTCACTAAGTGTTAAAACAGTAACATTATCATGGCATGTTTGCGAGCATGTCTAAGTCAACACAAGGCATATCGTGGAAAGTTAAATGCACCACATCAAAGAACACATCTTGGAGAATCTAAAACATCTTGGCATGTGACAAGGGGACAAACACAACAATAACAACGAGCTCCTCAACTAGGCATCTCGTAACAAGTTACAAAACCTAACAGCCACATGCACTTTTGCAACAGGGATTAACATGGCAATATGAACTCAAACAAGCATTCTATAGCAACCAACATGTAGAGCATCTCATGATGAACATTTTGACATATCATTTGCATCATTTGGATAAACATGCACCAAGTTATCATATCACAAACATGGCAACAAAATAACAAGTAGCAGCAATTTATAACAAGTAGCACCCTTGCAACAGATATTAGAGCAACTAGATGAACTCAAATGTGCATGGCACAATGGAACAAAGTGTAGAGCATATCACCACGATCATTTTGACATATCATTCACTCAATTTGGATCACCACACAAAAAGATACCAGCAGTGAAAGATGCAACATTACAACAGTTTTTCAGGGGACTTAGCAAAAAAAAAACGGCACCTCGGAAACGGACATGTCCGAAGTGGGGCGGGCACTCCTGACGAACGGGGCCCGCGGGCAGACAGAGGGGCGGCGGACATGCCCGGGCACCTCCCGGACACGTCCGTCGGCGGTCTGGGCGCGGGGCCCACTGGCAGCGGCTCGGGGAGGAGCGGAACGGGCGCTGTGGATCCGGATTCGGGCGCTCATGGCGGATCGGGCACCCGCCCGATCCAGACGCAGCGGGAGGCCGGCGGGGCTCGGGATCCGCTGATGGCCGGAGTTCTAGGGACGGGTGGCCGGCGGCGAGGCAGATACAGACGAGGGGCGGAGGAGGTCGGGGAAGATCGGATCCGGTCACCGGCGGCCTGGATCTGGCCGGCGGCCGACCTGGGCGGCGACGTAGAGGCCGGCGGCGGCGTGCTCGAAGGGCGGCGGCACTGGGATCCTGCGGGGGCTCGGGGACGAGGCATCGGGCGAGCCAGCGGGTGCGCGGGGGCGAGGCCCGGCTCGGCCCGGCGGTGAGGCAGATGGGCTGGGCGATGAGGTGACAGCCGAGGAGTGGCTGGAGGGCGCTGGGCAGCTGGGGAGGAGGCCAAGTGGCGGCGGGGAAGTGGTGCCGCACGGAAAAGAAGGGGAGGCTGCGGCTGTTGTAGGTAGGTGGAGGTAGGGCTAGGTTTAGGTTAGGTTTAGGCCATTTTTGGCAGGTTGGGGGTGTTTATATAGGGAAAAGGGGCTAGGGTTAGTGGAATTGCTCCGTTTCGGAGCCGTTCGATCGCCATCGGACGGTCCGGAGCGGAGGGGGTTTGTAGGTGGGCTAATGGGTTGTGCCAAGAGGCCAAGAGCTGATAGGAGAGGACAGAAGGGAGGCCCGCGGGGTTTTCGGAGACCGAAAACGTCCGACGTTTTGACCGGCTACTAGTGCCGCTATATATATCCGTTGGGCTATCAAACGAGCTCCGAATGCGATGAAATTTGGCAGGCGGTCTACCTATGCTATAATAAGACCACACGCCAAGTTTCAACACATTCCGAGAACGTTTTTCGGCCACTCATAAAATAAATATTCAGAGGCACCGCGGGCACGTGTGAGTGTGTCTGGGCTAAGATTGGACAACGGAGAGGACGAGGGGACTCGGGCGGATGCAAGTTTTGAAAACATGCTGATGCAACACACATGACGACATGGCAAGGATACACACGCAAGCAGATGACATGGCAACGGCGACGAATAACTGGCTGACACCTGGCGCACCGGTCTCGGGGTGTCACCCGCAGCCGTTCGCCCCAAAGACCTTGAAGGTCATCGTGCCCATCCCGTCCAGCGCAAAATGAAGAATGTGCATCCCAGCGGGGGAGCAGGCGCGGCGCACCATGGCCCAACCCCAGGTCATGAAGACCTGGCCAGAGGAGACCACCTCCACATCGGCATACGAAGGGGGAAGGTGGCACCCCTCATGCCATAGCTGCATCGTCACATGGCCACGAGACGGGATCACCTCCTTCAGGAATGGAGGAAGGAGGATCCAAGAATGCGGAGGGGCTCCCGCCCACACGATGAACTCGCAGGCGTCTTCCTCGGTATGGGACGGCAGCAGGGCGCGAGAAGTCGCCCGTCTCTCTGGGTGGTTGACTACACCACCCCTGTCGTCGTCCCCGCTTTGTCCGCCTATCGCCGGAGCACCTAAGGGAAGCGGAAATCCTGGCGGCACTCGCATGCACCATGTACGGGCATCTGCCAGTCTCAGGGACACTCTTGGAGAATCACTGCACCTCTTCTTCGGGGGGGGGAGCCACTCAGGCTCCACCATCGGGCTCTTCCCCTTCTCTGCGGCCGAGAACCTACGTATCGGCGCCATGGAAAGCCCTCGGAGAAGTGGGAGGAGCAGGGATTGATCTGCAACACTCAAGTGAGAGACGTGGTGCCTCACCCCCTGTTTATAGGCCAAGAAGATCAATCGCCGGCTACTCACGCGCGACCATAATGGCCCCGCCGCCCGCGCCAAGGAGTTGTCATGTCGCACGATTGCCGAGACTGCGTGGGAAGTGGAGTCGCCCACATCCCATCCGACCGTCACGCGCCAGCCTGGCCCACAGCCTTTTTGGGGCCCGCGGAGCTTCGTCCTCGGCTAAGGCTTTGCCCCGAAGCCGACTCCGCGTGCGCCTTGGGCCCGGGGGCTACCGTCGGCGTCCTGGGAACCAGGGTACCCAGACATGCCTATTTGCGGGCCGCAACGCGCTCCTGCCATGGCCTGGTACGGCCTAGCTAATCGGCCAGCTGCCCAAGACCCTCGTGAGGGGGCTAGACCTCGCGAGGAGAACAACGTCAAGACCCCCTCAGGAGCGGCCTCGGCAAGGTGCTCCGGAAGGGCGGAGAATCCAAGGCCAAGCCTGCCTCAGTAGGAGGCAGTGACGTGAGCAGTGGCGCACCGCGCCAGCGGGTGCCAGCGCGCGCCAGCGGCGCAGTTACCATTTCGGTGCAAAGGATGCAGCGCAGGCGCAGGTTCCCGAGGAGCGGGACAAAGGTTTCCCCTTTGGTGCAACAAGACCGAAGACCGCAAGGACAACAGGGAGGATGTCACCACCGATCCCACCACCGCGTGACCGCCTGATCCATTTGCAGGCGAAGACTGCTTTTGTCAGGGTAGGAATGTCCTTGTGTTCCCGCTCAAAAATGGCCGTTGTGGGTTCCCTTCCCGCCTAAACATTTTGAGGGAAGAGGACCCTGGCCGCCTATATAAGTAGCTAGGATCCCCACTATGAAGGGGGTCAAGTTGGGTCAAGTCAAGACAAGTCAAGAAGATCCGCAAACTCGGCCTCCACCCAAAGGAGCAAGAACTCTTGCCTCCCGACCCTCCTGAGCTCTCCTCCTGAGCTCAGGAACCACTGTACTAGTTCATATTCTAGCCCTCCTGTGGCCAATCCACCAAAGCAGGAAGTATGGTTTTACACCACAAGGTGGCCCGAACCTGGGTAAACTCTTGCGTGCTTCACTTGTTGTTTGCTTGAATCTCTTCACTGGACGAGGGCGAGTCGCTAGGTAGACATGAGTGGGAGAGATCTTCATTCACGCCCCTCTGTTCGAACTTCTTGGGTTTGCAGAGCCCGCATTTCGACAATCATATAAAGCTTATTTCCTCCACACTAATAAATCATACATATTTTAGCGACTTTGCAACATGACAACTTACTTGGAAGGATCTTACTCAATCCATAGGTAGGTATGGTGGACTCTCATGGCAAAAATGAGTTTAATGATGTATGGAAGCACAAGTAGTATCTCTACTTGGTGCGAGGAGTTTTGGGTAGCATGAGGGGGAAAGGCAAGCTCGACATGTTGGATGATCCATGACAATATACTTTATTTTGGATATAAGAAAACATAACCCATTATGTTGTCTTCCTTGTCCAACATCAACTCTTTAGCATGTCATATTTTAATGAGTGCTCACAATCATAAAAGATTTCCAAGATAGTATATTTGTATGTGAAGCCTCTCTTTCTTTATTACTTCCTATTAATTGCAACGATGACCAAAACTATGTTTGTCAACTCCCAACAACTTTTATTCATCATACTCTTTATATGTGAAGTCATTACTTCTCATAAGATCAATATGATCTCTTGATATATATTTTTTGTTTTCTCTTACTCTATCATGACCAAAGTGAGGAAATCAAGCCCTTGACTCAACAATAATCTTAATTATATAGCTCACGGACTCGATTACAAAGGGTAAAGATCATAAAACAAAAGCTCACAACTAGATCATGCTAACTTTATTCTACTAGATCAAGATACTACCAAAATGATCAAACTAGGAAAAAGGGTAAAGATAGGAGTGATGGTGATACGATACCGAGGTCACTCCCCCAAGCTTGGCAGTTGCCAAGGGGAGTGCCCATACCCATATGATTATGTCCCCTTCTTCGAAGGTGGTGATGATGGAGTTGTTGATGATGTAGGCTTGTGGTCCACCTTCCAAGGCATGGGCTCACCATTATAGAAGGATGATCGAGTCTCCGGGATACTCAAATCTGTAGCCAAACTCATCTTCTTGAATCTATATTCATACTCACAGTTTTGGTTTTGCATGTCATAGATCTGGGCTTGAAGGTGTTCAATTTTCTCTTGGAGGTTGGAGATGGCTTCCCCGAAGATCCTTGAGTCCAGCTTGAGGTTGTTGGCAAGCTCTGTGATCATCATGTGGTTGGCGTTGAGACCTTGTGCCACCATACCTTGGCACTTGAAAACTTGCTGCTCCATTGCTTCGAGTCTTGTCTCCACGCTTCCGGTCCTCCCTGGCCCCTCAACATCACGGATGTGCAGCACCCCCTCATGCAACTCCATGGTTTGAGGGTGATGCAGCACCTCCGCAAGGTAGGGGTTGATGACCTTCTCGAAGAACTTGTCCTTGGGGGTGTTGGAAGACGCCATGATGATCTAGATCTGTCAAAAACAACAGCTCGAAACGAAAACAGAGGATTTTTGCGTGATATAGAGGTCAAAACCTTCGGGAGAATATATAATGATTTTTTACCGACCAAAAGGAGTAACATACAAGAAATCGGAGTCCGGGAGGCACACGAGGTGCCCACGAGGCAGGGGGGCGCGCCCAGGGGAAGGGGGCGCGCCCTCCACCCTCTTGGACGCCTCGTGTCTCTTTCGGACTGCCACTTATTTTTCTATGTTTCTAAATATTCCAAAACGGTGAAAAATTGTCTTTAGAACTGTTTTGGAGTCGGTTTACTTACCGTACCACATACCTCTTCCTTTTCGGAGTCTGAATCGTTCTGGAAAGTGTCCCTTATGTATTCCTCCGGGGTTACGGTTTCAGTAACATTGGTTTCAACATTTATAGGGTTACCTAAGATATAATGTTTGATTCTTTGACCGTTCACCACCTTCGAATTTGTGCCTTCGAAGTTGTTGATTTTTATGGCACCGGAACGATGGACCTCCTCGATAACGTAAGGTCCTTCCCACTTAGAGAGAAGTTTTCCTGCAAAAAATCTTAGCCGAGAGTTGTATAGCAAGACATAATCACCTACGTTAAACTCACGCTTTTGTATCCTTCTGTCATGCCATCTTTCAAATTTTTCTTTAAATAGGTTGGCATTCTCATAGGCATGGGTTCTCCATTCATCAAGAGAGCTAGTGTCAAATAACCTCTTCTCACCGGCAAGTTTGAAATCAAAATTGAGCTCTTTAATAGCCCAATATGCCTTATGTTCTAGCTCAAGAGGTAAGTGACAAGCTTTTCCATAAACCATCTTATACGGAGACATACCCATAGGATTTTTGTATCCAGTTCTATAGGCTCATAATATATCATCAAGTTTCTTGGACCAATTCTTTCTAGACCTATTAACTGTCTTTTGCAAAACTAATTTCAACTCTCTATTACTTAGTTCTACTTGACCACTAGTCTGTGGGTGATAAGGGGATGCAATTCTATGATTTACATCATACTTAGCAAGCATTTTACGGAAAGCACCATGAATAAAGTGTGAAACACCTTCAGTGATTAGGTATCTAGGGACTCCAAACCTCGGAAAAATAACTTCTTTAAGCATCTTAATAGAGGTGTTATGATCAACACTACTAGTTGGAATAGCTTCAACCCACTTAGTAACCTAATCAACAGAAACTAGAATATGCGTGTGCCCATTAGAGGAAGGAAACGGTCCCATATAATCAAAGCCCCAAGCATCAAATGGTTCAATAACAAGTGAATAATTCATAGGCATTTCTTGACGTCTACTAATATTACCAATTCTTTGACATTCATCACAAGATAAGACAAACTTACGAGCATCCTTGAAGAGAGTAGGCCAATAAAAACCAGATTGCAATACCTTATGTACAGTTCTATCTCCACCATGGTGCCCTCCATAAGCTTCGAAGTGGCGCTTGTGTAGGATCTGTTCCTATTCATGCTCAGGTACAATGTCTAATAATACCATGTACTCCTTTATACAGATGTGGGTCATCCCAGAAGTAATATCTCAAATCATAGAAGAACTTTTTCTTTTGCTGGTATGTGAAGCTAGGAGGTATAAACTTAGCAACAATATAATTAGCATAATCAGCATACCATGGAGCAGTACGAGAAGTATTTTTGACAGCTAATTGTTCATCAGGAAAGCTATCATCACGTGGGTCATCAAGTATATTCTCTAGCATAGACAAGTTATCTTCACCGGGGTTCTCAGCTCCTTTTCTATCAATAATATGCAAATCAAACTCTTGCATCAAGAGAACCCATCTAATAAGTCTAGGTTTAGCATCTTTCTTTTCCATAAGGTATTTGATAGCCGCATGATCAGTGTGAATAGTTACTTTAGAATCAACAATATAAGGTCTAAACTTATCACATGCAAATACAACTGCTAAAAATCCATTCTTGGTAGTATCATAATTTCTTTGGGCACTGTCTAGAGTTCTACTAGCATATTGGATAACATTAAATTTCTTATCAACTCTCTGCCCTAAAATAGCACCTACAGCATAATCACTAGCATCGCACATAATCTCAAAAGGTAATTCCAGTCAGGAGGCTGGAGAATAGGTGCAGAGATCAATGCTTTCTTAAGTATTTCAAATGCTTCTAGACAATCATCGTCAAAGCCAAAAGGAATATCTTTTTGTAGGAGATTAGTTAGAGGCCTGGAGATTTTGGAGAAGTCCTTTATGAACCTCCTATAAAACCCGGCATGACCAAGGAACATATGTTTACCTTTGATGTCCATGCGGCACGTCATCTTTTCAATAGCATCAACATTAGCCTTGTCAACTTCAACACCTCTTTCAGAAATTTTATGTCCCAAGACAATGCCTTCATTAACCATAAAGTGGCACTTCTCCCAATTCAAGACAAGATTTGTGTCTTCACATCTCTACAAAACTCGATCAAGGTTGCTTAGGCAATCATCAAAAGAAGTTCCGTAAACGGAGAAGTTATCCATGAAAACCTCAACAATCTTTTCACAAAAATCAGAGAATATAGCCATCATGCATCTCTGAAAGGTAGCAGGTGCATTACATAAACCAAAAGGCATACATCTATAAGCAAAGGTACAGAAAGGACAAGTAAAATTGGTCTTTTCTTGATCCCCTTTTGACACAGGTATTTGAGAGAAACCAGAATAACCATCTAGAAAGCAAAAGTGAGTGTGTTTGAATAACCTTTCTAGCATTTGATCAATAAAAGGCAAGGGGTAATGATCTTTCTTAGTAGTTTTATTTAATTTGCGGAAATCAGTTACCATCCTATAACCTGTAACAATTCTTTGCGGGATCAATTCATCTTTATCATTAGGAACAACAGTCATACCTCCCTTCTTAGGAACATAATGGACAGGACTTACCCACTAGCTATCAACAACTGGATAGATAATACCTGCCTCTAGAAGCTTTAGTATTTCCTTCCTTACCACTTCTTTCATCTTAGGATTTAACCGTCGTTGATGATCAATAACCGGTTTAGCGTTTTCTTCCAATTATATCTTGTGTTGGCATGAAGTGGGACTGATGCCCTTAAGATCATCCAGAGTATATCCAATAGCAGCACGGTGCTTCTTCAGAGTTTTCAATAATTTTTCCTCTTCCTGCTCTGAAAGGTTAGCACTAATAATAACAGGATATATCTTCTTTTCATCAAGATAAACATACTTAAGATTATCAGGTAAAGGTCTAAGTTCAAACACGGGATCACCCTTGGGTGGAGGAGGATCCCCTAGGATTTCAACAGGCGAGTTATTTTTCAATACAGGTCCCTAATTAAAGAATATTTCATCTATTTCCCTTCTCTCATTCATATGCATATCATTTTCATGATCTAGCAAATGTTCTAAAGTATCACTAGGAGGCACAACAATAGAAGCAAGACCAATAATTTCATCCTTACTAGGTAATTCTTTATCAAGGGGTTGTCTAGGAAATTTAGCACAGTTAAAATCATGAGACATATCCCTTAAACCAACAGTAACAATATCTTTCATCTAGTATATCTTAGCATTAACAGTATTCAAGAAGGGTCTACCAAATATAATGGGACCAAAATCATCTTGTGGGGAACCAAGAACAAGAAAATCAGCAGGGTATTTAACTTTCCCACACATGACTTCAACATCTCTAACAATCCCAATTGGTGTAATAGTGTCTCTATTAGCAAGTTTAATAGTAACATTTATACCTTCTAGCTCAACGGGTGCAATATCGTGCATAATTTCATCATATAAGGATATAGGTATTACACTCGCACTAGCACCTACGTCACATAAACCATGATAGCGATGATCTCCTATTTTAACAGAGATAATAGGCAAGCCTACAACAGGTCTATGTTTATTCCTAGCATCGGGTTTGGCTATTCTAGCAGCTTCCTCTTGGAGGTAAATAACATGTCCATTTAAATCTTCAACCAAGAGATCTTTAACCATAGCAACACTAGGTTCAACTTTAATTTGCTTAGAGGGTGTAGGTGTTCTAGCACTACTCTTACGAACCACAGTTGAAGCTTTAGCATGATCCTTTATTCTAACAGGGAAAGGTGGTTTCTCAATATAAGCAGTGGGAACAATAGGATCAACATTATAAGTGATAGTCTTTTCTTCAACTTTAACAGGTTCAACTAATTTTACTTCAATGGGAGGATGGCATTGAAACCACTTCTCCTTGGGAAGATCAACATGAGTAGCAAATGATTCACAGAAAGAAGCTACTATCTCAGAGTCAAGTCCATATTTAGTGCTAAACTCACGGAAAACATCGGTATCTATAAAAGCTTTAACACAATCAAACTTAGGGGTCATGCCTGACTCCTTACCTTCGTCGAGATCCCAATCTTTAGAGTTGCGTTTAACTCTTTCCAATAAATACCCTTTGAATTCAATAGTCTTCATCATAAAAGAGCCAGAACAAGAAGTATCGAGCATGGAGCGATTATAGAGAGAAAGCCGAGCATAAAATTTTTGAATGATCATTTCTCTTGAGAGCTCATGATTGGGGCATGAATATAACATTGACTTAAGCCTCCCCCAAGCTTGAGCAATTCTTTCTCCTTTGCGAGGCCAAAAATTATAGATATAATTACGATCACGGTGAACCTGGTGCATAGGGTAGAACTTTTGATGAAATTCCAACTTCAGACGGTTATAGTTCCATGATCCTATATCATCACATAGCCTAAACCATGTCAATGCATCTCCCTTCAAAGATAAAGGGAAGACCTTCTTCTTGATAACATCCTCGGTCATACCTGCAAGCTTAAATAATCCACAAACTTCATCCACATAGATTAGGTGTAAATCGGGATGGAGTGTTCTGTCTCCTGTAAAGGGATTATCTAGCAGTTTCTCTATCATACCCGAAGGAATTTCAAAGCAAACATTTTCAGTAGGTGCAGTAGGTTGAGGAGCAACTCTTTGCTCTTCTGGTCGGGGTGAAGATACCCCGAACAAGCCCCTCAAAGGATTATGAGCCATAGTAACAAGTGACAATAAATTTTAGAACACTATATGAATTTTTCCTTACCAAATTCCACTAACAAAAGGCGCTTCACTCCCCGGAAACGGTGCCAGAAAAGAGTCTTGATGACCCACAAGTGTAGTGGTTCTATCGTAGTCCTTTCGATAAGTAAGAGTGTCGAACCCAACGAGGAGCAGAAGGAAATGATAGGCAGTTTTCAGTAAGGTATTTTCTGCAAGCACTGAAATTATAGGTAACATATAGTTTTGTGATAAGGTAATTAGTAGAAAGTAACAAAAGGTAAAAGTAAATAAGGTGCAGCAAGATGGCCCAATCCTTTTTGTAACAAAGGACAAGCCTGGACAAACTCTTATATGAAGGAAAGCGCTCCCGAGGACACATGGGAATTATCGTCAAGCTAGTTTTCATCATGATCATCTGATTCGCGTTCGGTACTTTGATAATTTGGTATGTGGGTGGACCGGTGCTTGGGTGTTGTCCTTACTTGGACAAGCCTCGCACTTATGATTAACCTCTAATGCAAGCATCCGCAACTACAAAAGAAGTATTAAGGTAAACCTAACCATAACATGAAACAAGTGGATCCAAATCAGCCCCTTACAAAGCAACGCATAAACTAGGGTTTAAGCTTCTGTCACTCTAGCAACCCATCATCTACTTATTACTTCCCAATTCCTTCCTCTAGGCCCAAATAATGGTAAAGTGTCATGTAGTTGACGTTCACATGACACCACTATAGGAGAGACAACATACATGTCATCAAAATATCGAACGAATACCAAATTCACATGACTACTTATAGCAAGACTTCTCCCATGTCCTCAGGAACAAAAGTAACTATTCACGAGACATAATATTGTTCATGACCAAAGGGGTATTAATATGCATAATGGATCTGAACATATGATCTTCCACCAAGCAAACCAACTAGCATCAACTACAAGGAGTAATCAACACTACTAGCAACCCCCAGGTACCAATCTGAGGTTTGGGTATAAAGATTGGATACAAGAGATGAACTAGGGTTTGAGAGGAGATGGTGCTGGTGAAGATGTTGATGAAGATAACCCTCCCCAAGATGGGAGAGTTGTTGGTGATGACGGTAGTGATGATTCCCCCTCCCGGAGGGAAGTATCCCTGGCAGAACAGCTCTGCCAGAGCCCTAGATTGGTTTCCGCCAAGGTTCCGCCTCGAGACAGCGGCGTCTGGTCCCAAAAGCCTTCTTCTGATTTTTTCCAGGTCAAAACACCTCATATAGGAGAAGATGGGCATCGGGGGCCCACGAGGCAGGGGGCGCGCCCAGAGGGGGGGCGCGCCCCCACCCTCGTGGACAGGTGGTGGCCCCCATGGTGATCTTCTTTCGCTAGATTTTTTTATATATTTTCTGAAATGGTGTCCTGTGGAGTTTCGGAGCTTTTTGAGTTGTGTAGAATAGGTTTCCAGAGTTTACCTCTTTTCCAACCCATAATTCCAGCTGCCGGCATTCTCCCTCTTCATGTAATCCTTGTAAAATAAGAGAGAAAAGGCATAAGTATTGTGACCTAATGTGTAATAACAGCCCATAATGCAATAAATATCAACATATAAGCATGATGCAAAATGGACGTATCAGGGAGCACTTTTAGTACATTGTCCAGATGCATTTTCCCTGGGAGGAGGTGACCAACAATACAGCAGAGTATGAAGGGCTCCTTGCCGGGCTCGGGATTGCCACCGAATTGGGAATCAAGAAGTT
This sequence comes from Secale cereale, assembly GCA_902687465.1. Lineage (NCBI taxonomy): Eukaryota > Viridiplantae > Streptophyta > Magnoliopsida > Poales > Poaceae > Secale > Secale cereale. The sequence goes on along the minus strand of LR738709.1, from coordinate 253,007,521 downwards.
GATCATTCGAGGAGATTCACAACTTGTGGTGAGACAAGTCAACAAGGATTACCAAAGCCCATTGATGGAGGCATACATCGAGGAAGTGAGAAGACTGGAGGAGCACTTTGATGGATTGCAAACACAGCATGTACCCCGTGCGGAAAATAGCATTGTTGATCATCTATCAAAGTGTGCTACGCAGAAGCTTCCAGTGGGACCAGGAACTTTTGTGCTCCACCTTACTCAGCCCTCCATATCCCCGGCAACAATGGCCCAAAAGAGGAGGAAACTGGAATCCGGTAAGCCTCTCCCGGTGGAGCCCTCCGGGGCACATGGCAGGGACGCTGCCAGAAACAACTCCCATTTGATTGCTGGGTTGCACCCTCCTACCGGGCCTCCGCTCCCCGCGGTTGAGGAACGCACTCCCCACAAATACGGAGGAGCCGTTTATCCTTGTTGCCGAGCCCCAGGCTCCAACTTGGGCAAGGCACAAAGTCCGCTTCCTCCAAACTGGAGAACTTCCCAAAGAGCAAGAAGAAGTTGAAAGAGTAGCCCGGAGGGCCAGTATGTATCAGTTTGTCGATGACACTCTATACAGAAAAAGGCCCAACGGTGTGAAATTGAAGTGCATTTGCCGAGAAGGAGGAAAGGAACTGTTGGCGGAAATACACAAAGGCATGTGCGGCTCCCACATTGGATCAAGGGCATTAGTTGGGAAAGCATTCCGGCAAGGACTCTATTGGCCCATAGCTCTGCAAGATGCGGTCAAGCTAGTCACCAAATGTGAAGCCTGCCAGTTCCATTCCAAGAACATCCATCTGCCTGCTCAAGCTCTTCAGAGAATCCCTTTGTCATGGACGTTTTCGGACTAGGCGCTCGATATCCTCGGCCCTTTCCCCCGATCTGCCGGGGGCTTTCAATTCTCATTCGTTGCCATCAAAAAGTTTACAAAGTGGCCGGAAGTAGATGCCGTGAGGAAGGTGACTGCTCTATCAGCTATGAAGTTCTTGAAAGGATTGGTGTGCCTCTTCGGGGTCCCTGTCCGGATCATCACCGACAACAGCACTCAGTTCATGAGCCGCACCGTCATGCAATATGTTCATGCTGTCAGAAGCAAGATCTCATTTGCCTCTGTTGCACATCCCAGAAGCAATGGACAAGCTAAGAGGGAGAATGCTAAAGTGTTGCGGGTTGTCAAGACAGGAACATTTGATAAATTGCAGAAGTGCAACAGGCGATGGATCGATGAGCTCCCGGTGTTCTCTAGTCCCTCAGAATGACACAAAATCGAGCTAGTGGGTAGACTCCCTTCTCCCTAGTCTATGGGGCAGAAGCAGGTATTCCCACGGAACATTTGATGAAGTAGCGCAGGATCCGCACCGGCGTGACGACGCTGTGCTTCTCAAGAAGAACCATCTCTGGGCTGCTACGCGTGTCGCACCCTACCAGCAAGCCCTCTTTCGCTATCACGGATGCAGGGTTCCTGCCCGGTGTTTTGAGGAAGGCGACCTTGTCCTTAGGCGTGTTCAGTCCGCCAAGAGTGAAAACAAGTTAACATTGAAGTGGGAAGGCCTTACCGGGTGGTACGAGTCACCAGACATGGTGCAGTCCGTCTGGAGGCCAGAGATGGCATTCAATTACAAAATTCATGGAACATTGAGCATCTCCGCAAGTACTACCCGTAAGGCGGGGCTGTCGGGCCCTGCCCGGCAGTCACCTTTTTGTACATGCCTTGCCTAAGTTGCATGTAACCCCTTGTACAAAGCCAGGCGCAGACCCTGAGCAACAGAGAAATAAATGAAGCGCTAGGGGGCCGACAAGTTGCATGCATGCATAAGCATATCCTAAGCATCGCATGTTCATGTAGATAAGATTGCATCTAGCATCATTGCAGTCTCTAGCAAGCCGTACGTGTTCTGTAAGGACTTGTGCATAAGAGAACCCCGCTACCTTTTGAAACTTAGGTGCTCCCATCCTTGCAAAAGGATGTTTCTTTGGTCAGGATGGTCGTAGATTCCTTTGGTGAAAAAGGATTGGCGGGGGGCTAGTCCCTCTTCATGATTAGTGCCCGGTGGGCCTAACTCCACGACAACAAGACTGAGGGTACCGGCAAGGTAGCCTTCCAGGGGAAACTTGTTTACTTAAATGTATAGAGGCATCCCACCTCTGCATGGACACATTACATGAACAGGACCATGGCAAGGTTTATCTTTTTCATTAATATGCTGATCAAACAAGTACAAATCTTACATGACATAAGCATGGATAAAAGAGATTACATTATTTGAACTAAAATTTCGCAAGCGCCTACATATTTAAGATTGAAAAAAGATAAGTGCCCCGTAATCCCCTCTTTTCATTTTCCCTCCGCCAGGTATTGCGGTGGGGAGAAGAGGAAGGGACTAAAGAAGCACCCAAGTAGGAGCCCACCCCGGTCCTGTCACGGCCTGCCGGGCGCAGCCTGACAAGAACGGGAGTGGCAAGGCTGCAAAGGAGGAGTGTGGGAAGCAGCTCGGCGATGCCCTGGTCACCACCTCCGGGACCAGCCAGAAGCCCCAGCTCGAGCACCAGTGGATTCAACCACCAAGGCTTAGCTGGAAGACTGCTGGAGGGGGACAAAGGCACCAAGGGAACATCCCTCCCCAGCCACCACCCGAAGAGGCTGGTGACGATTGGGCGGGGACGGAGGGGAAGAGCGGAAAGATGAGGCGGCAGGCCGCCAGAAGGAGACAAAGGCATCGGTGCCATAATACTCGACCTGACCCCGCTCCATCCACCTTCTCCATCTTACCTAATTTTCTCTCCATCACCCCCACTCTAGGGGAGCACCGGACCCGAGGCCCGATGCGTCCCTCGAAGAAGCGGCCGATGACCAAGATGTCCAGGGGGCCCGGAGTGCTCCACTCCCTACCTTGGCGGGTAGGAAGTGTCAGGACCCCGATCCTAAGTCACACAGGTCTAGCCTGTAACACATCATATCACTTTGCGGCCTCACGCACGGTATCCCCACGGGTGCCACCTTACCTGGCCCGGGACCGTTTGCGCATTTTGGCACACGTATATGATAGTGTCGCTAGCATCCATATGACAGAGAACCCGGGCCGACACGACTAGTTATAAACCAAAAGCGGAACTAAATTACAGGGACAGGCATACATGACCCAGCAACGAACGTGTCGGTCATCAACGTATGAACCCAAGTCGTAGCAAGCTACAAGGACTTAAAGGAAGAACGCGTGACATTTCCCCTAAGGGATAGACACAGGAACGAAGAAGGACACATGCCGGCCAGCCTAAGGGTTCCGGAGCAGTAGCAAGCTACCAAGGCTCAGTGGAAGCACTAGGAGACATTTCCCTATAAGGTAGGCTACCAAAGGTAAACAACTAGGTGTCGGATCCCACACATAGCAATACACATTACACGTACGCATAACATGCAAGTATGTGTTGTACAGCAAGGCATCACAACATAACTCAACAACTCATATAGATAAAGGCCCAGAAGAGCCATCATAGCATTTATTACAATCAGAGGTCACATGACCCAACATACAGAGCATACAGGCAACGGAAGCATAACATGTCTGAGTACAGACAACTACAAATGAAAAAGGCTTAGAAGCCTGACTATCTACCAGACCCTCCCAAGGGTACAAGATCGTAGCTGAGGTAACAAGCTAAACGTCGAAGTCCACGCGGAACCACTAGCGAGACTGAAGTCTCTCTGCAAAACATAAATTAAGCAAACGTGAGTACAAAGGTACTCAGCAAGACTTACATCAGAACTAGCTACATATGCATCAGTATCAACAAAGGGGGTGGTGGAGTTTGACTGCAGCAAGCCAGCTTTGACTCGGTGGCTATCCTAAACTACGACTGCAAGTAACTCTTTTGAGGTGGCGCACACGAGTCCACATATTCACCAATCAATACACCACTATGGATCCGCTCCCGTCTCCCTACGAGAAGGCCATCCATAGCACTCACGCTTATCTTGCGTGTTTTAGAGTATCCATTTTCACTTGTCTATGAACTGTAATAGGCAACCCAGAAGTCCAGTTCCGCGGACACGGCTATTCGAATAGATTATATTTAACCCTGCAGGGGTGTACTTCTTCACACACGCTCTCACCACTTACCGCCGTTTACACGACATGTACTCGGCAACCTTCAAGCGGAGGCCCAGCGAGGGTGTCGGCCACGACCTGACTAACCACACAAGTCTCTCGTCCAGGTTTATCGCCTATTTGGGTTCCATCCGTGGGGAGATCCGACCGGGGTGTCGCTCACGGCCCCAAACGATGTGTACAGGGTTCCCGCATCACCAAACGGGCAATCGGTACACCGTGCCACGTACCTGCCGCGTCACAGCCCACCCCGAGGGTCAGCGCTGCGCACGACCTCCAGTAAACTACAAACACCAGAAACTAGTTGCAACTCCTGGACAGAGATCATGTTGATTAATAAGTCGAGAGAGTCAATTAAGGATCCTAATGTGTGGTAGTAGCTGTTTCATGGACCAACCAACACAGAACTCAGTTCCTGAGGACGGCTGCAATGAGACAACCCACCATGTACTCCTACATGGCCTCTCATCGCTACCTTTACCAAATCGTGTTCACACACTTAGCTCACTCACAGTAGGACATGTTCATCACCCTTCCAATTCATCCCCGATGAATCAGACCTGACACAACTCTAAGCAATAGCAGGCATAACCAGATAGCATGAATGAGTAGGCACAACATGGCTCAAACAACTCCTACTCATACTAGTGGGTTTCAACTATTTACTGTGGCAATGACAGGTCATGCAGTGGAAAGGGGTTCAACTACCGCAGCAGGTAACAGTTGAAGCGTTGTTGTCCTAATGCAGTAAAAGAGAGCAAGAGCGAGAGGGTGGGATTGTATCGGAATGCTCAATGGGGTTTTGCTTGCCTGGCACTTCTGAAGATAACAATGAGTCTTCATCGGTGTCATCGGACTCATCGTCGGAACGTCGTCTACTGAGAGGGGACAAAACCGACAAACAGAGAAAGAACACAATCAATGCAATGCAACAATATGATGCATGATCATGACATGGCAATATGCTGTTGATTGAGCTAATGCAACTAGCAACACAATTAAATGAAGTTGGTTTGAACCAAAGGTTCAAATTCAAACTCCATATGTGATTATTTAAATGCCATTTAATTGATTTGACCTGATCAGCAGGTTTAACTTGTTCAAACATGCATGAAAATGCCGTAAACAGATTCCTTGGATTTTTCTGATCAGTTTTCATATATAAATTATTTTCATCTGAGCTACGGTTGATTTTATATGATTTTTAGAAGTTTTGGCTATTTTCTGAAATAAATAAATCATTTAAGATTTATTTTAAAATCCAGAAACACTTTACTGCGTCAGCATGTCCACATGCTGACGTCAGCAGGTCAACAGGGGCTGTTCGGGTCAAACCTGACCAGTGGGGCCCACTGGTCAGTGACCCACTAGCTAACAGAGTTAGTTAGTTTTTAAACTAACACTAATTAAACTGCTGGTGGGGCCTGGGCCCATATGTCAGTGACTCATAGAGCTAAGCACAGAGATTAGTACTTAAATAAAACCTAACTAAACTAATCAACGGCCGGCCCCACATGTCATGGACACAGGGGGGGTCCAGCCGGAGTCAAACGGGGTCAAAACCACCGGCGGCTCGACGCCGGTGAGGCCGAACGTGGCGGCGGTGCTCGGGATTCGCCCTCCGGCGACCATTTGGACGGCGGCTTGGTGCTACGCGTAGCTGGGGACCTCGCGCATCTAATGGAGGCAACGGGAGAACACGGGGACGGCGGAGCTCGTCGGAGCGGAGCTCGCGGCGGCGCCGGAGTTCGGGCTCCGTCGAGCTAGGCGCTGCGGGGCTCGGGGAGGTGAGCGGGGAGGTGCTACGGGCTTCTACGGTTGCGGTGAAGACGATGCCGTGCTTGGAATCAAGCCAACATGGCTGTGGCCACAACGGCGACGTGCAGTGGCGGCGGCGGGTGCGGCTGAGCTCGGCGGGGTCGATGTGGTGCACAAGAAGGCAAACGGAGAGGGGGGGAAAGGGACGGGAGCTCACAGAGATTCTAGGGGGACAGACGGCGAGCGCGGGGAGGCA